>CAWUFW010004039.1:0-1200000 GCA_963921515.1 Calotriton arnoldi
GGGCCATACAATAGAAACTACCCGTATAACACCCCCCCCACCCCGGACACACCACAACATCACTGACCTGTGTGTTTACCAGGAGTGGGCCGTCAACTCCGCTCCGCCGGCGGAATTTACAGACTGCGCACTCTGCTTGCAAAAAAAACTCTGCTAGCCGCCTGCGGAGCAGAGTTTACCAGCGCTGTGGTTTGCCACTGCGCTCACGCTCACCCAGTCCCTAGGAAGCGAGGTCTTAGCTGCATTACTATGAAAAGGCTGGTATCAGGGCAAGTAAAGAAAGTCTTTGCTTTGTTCGTGAATTAAAAAGTCTGTATAAACAGACGCAGCACTCTAACAGATCAATATAAATCAGCAAGAAACAATTCAATATGATCCAGTCCTGCCAAGTGGCACGCATCAGGCATTAGACTAACGCATTTCAGTGTGGTGATCCGCATCAACGCACTGAAATGCATTGTCACGCATTACAGGCATAGAGCCTCAGCTGTCAAAGCCGTTAGCGCGGCCTACTAAATGCCTGCGCAGCCTGCATGAATACTATGCTAAACTAAAGTTGGTGGTGTGGCTGGCAGCGTGCAGTGGCATCGGCGCGCCGCTCTGCAGGTTCGGCGCCGCGGCTCGGCACTGGCTGAGCTAGTACAGCTGCTGGCTGCTTCAATGTATCAATAAGGAGATTCCCGCCTTGCTGCCGCAGGTGTTTCCATGGCGTGCTACGCCTCCTACAGCTGCGTGACTTAAGTAAAGTTAAAATGATGACCGTCACCCCCTTCGAATTGCGAGGGAGTGATGTTGCAGGACTGGACAGACTCTGAGGAGGTGGACGACCCGGCTCGGCACCGCAATAAACAAGCCCCCGTGAGCTCAGGTAATACTGAGGTTACACTCACATATCTGTAAAGTGCCAAGTGCAGCGTGAGTACCGGGGTCGCCCGAGTCTCAGACTCCTCATAGAATTACGTTCTGTTAGATCACGCTGAGGTGATAAATTAATTGCCCCATGCGGATTTTCCAGGGTACAGTGCTGAGTAAAGAGACCTTGCGAGGGGGTAGGGGCAAAGTTACTTCCTAGAACGGCAGGGAAGGAGTGGGGCCCCTCCTCTCCCCTGTTTCTTCAAGTACGGTATAATTTTTTTTTTTAAAACAGGCACACACCCTTTTTTATTCAGACTTTGTTTTATCTACTCCTTGTGCTCACACCCGTCTGTTCTGATTTGCTTTATTTTGCATTAAGCCCAGATGTCCCTCCCTGTATTTGTGTGACTTCGCCCCTTACTCGCCAACCAGAGAATCGTTCTTTAAACATCCGAGAATTCTGTAGTGTCGGGGCCCTAGGCCCACATGACTGCAAGAAGGGACACAGACACCGGATGGTATGGTACTGTAACTGGCCACGAGCACGTGCACCCGGGCCCTTTTATTGGCAGGGTCACGTCACTCGTGACACCCGTGATGGATGGGTGGGGGTGCAAGTGTGTCCAGCCCTCAAGGGAGTGGCTGGGAATACCAAAGCCTGCCAAACACTAGAACGTGTCCTGCAGGACACTACATTCCTCCCAAACATTATTGAAGAAACAAAACAAAACATTTGTCCAACCTGTGGGGAGAAATAACAGACAACTGAACACCACAGGGTCCATCAGCCTTACGAGTCAGGTGGCGGGAATACATCAGACATGGGCTGGTGACTCTGCCTGCAGCAGGACGATCTCGGCGGGCACTCATAGTTAAACCCGAGTGGTTCAGGACACGACCGCTGGCCTGGAGACGTCAGCTGCATCCTGTCAGCTCACTGATGAGAACATGTCTTACAGTCCTGCGTTGCTCCACTCTGCTGACGTCGATGATGGTCTGTGGTGGGTTCTAACAGTTCATAACATGGGATGCGTCATGAGCATGGATGGAGTCCATGGTGAGAGTTCACGGAGGTGTTGCCTGATCGACTGTCTCTGTTGAACTGCTTGGCTGTAACCTGTAACCCATCGGTGGGGCAATATCAAGTCCAACTCTCCCGCCTGGGGAGGCCCGTTGTCGGGGTTGCTGCGGGACTGTGGGAGGGCTGCCCTGGGGCCGCTTGTGTGCCGACTGGGGGCAGCTTCAAGACCACCAAGGAGCCGGTACCTAGTCACACGCACAACCCTCAAGGGTGGATGAGTCTTGGCCAAGACATGCTCTCGCTGCCGTGGTTCAGGTGTAGGCCAGGTTCACAGGTAGCCTCTGGTTTCTCTTGTCGGCTGGTGTGGCAACGGTGTAGGACTCGAGTCCATCTGTACTCTGGAGATGGTGTTTGACGCATGTGATGAGGGCTGGCGTGATGGCAGTTGCCAGCCATATGGTGAGTCGGGATAACAGGTGGTGGTGACTTTCTGGGAGAGTTGGATGTCTGGAGGGACTTAGCAGCCATGTGTCTTCGCCTTGCTGAGTCTGATCTTCAGTGGCGGCTTGCCACGTGGAGTGTGCGACTCTCCTCTTGCCTGTTTTGGGGCCACTGCCGACTCCATCTTGAGTCGGTGTGAGGAAGGACACTCGGTGCTGATCTTCACCCGTGGCATCTGCGGTCAGGAGCAGGGATGCCGTTTGACTTAGACTGCCAACGCTCTGGGATGGACGGTCGCACTGGGGAAGCATTGGGGAGAGACGCGGTTTGCGCTTGCTGCGGCTTATGTTTGGTTCTCCTGTGAGGCTGTGTCCAGGGACGTCGGTCCGCCTTGGTGGCTGTCTGGTGTGTCTGGGTGTGCTCTTGGCTTGCTGTGCGAGTCCTCGGTCTTCTCCTCTTGTTGGTCTTTTCAGCGCACCTGTGTTCATCCGGTTCTTCGGGGTGACAGGGCTGTCACTCTTCTTCACTCGAGGGTGCTGCGCTTGGACCTCGAGGCTGCGCCGTCGTAGCGCCTGCTTCTGCCTTCATTCCGGCATGCTTGGCAGGATTGGTCACTTCGTGTGACGTGCTCCTTGCTTGCTGTGCGACGTGACGTCCGGCCACGTGTCGCCTGTTGTTGGAGCACATGTTGCTGTGGCGGCCTGCCACGTGGAGTGTGCGACTCCTCTCTTGCCTGTCTTGGGTCACCGACGACTCCGTCTTGAGGCAGTGCGAGGGAGGACACTCTGTGTTGTCTTCGGCCCACTGCAGGGCTTCGCTGGTGCAGTAGGTATGTAGTTGCTCTCCGTGCTGTGTTTAGCAGTGCTTCTCTATGGAGATGTCTCTATCTCCCGGGCGCCTGCCCGTGCTGTCAGGTTCCCTGGCGCGGCTTTCTGCGCACCTCGGACCTAGTGCGCTCCGTCTTCTTCTTGGGCGCTTTCTTCTGGCAATTGGTGTGCCTGTGTTGTAGCTTGCGGTTGTGTCTGTACACCAGTAGGAGCGAGTAGTGCGATCTCCTCTCTGGCGGTGGCGTTGGGCAGCCACTTGTGGTGCGCGCTCTGCACCAGTCTTTCTTGTGCTTCCTGTAGAGCTTGCTGCCTTCATGGGCTGTGTTGCTCTTGGCTTCTTGATGCTCTTCCGGGCTGGGGCAGCTTTGGGCTTCTTGGCACTCTCTGTTCTGGGGGCGCCCTTTTCGTCGGGGCTGCGCTCTCTCTCTCTCTCTCTGCTGCCTCAATCTTCTCTCTTTCTTTGACCAGGTGCTAAGTGTTGGGGCAGGGAGGCATTTACCGTGGTGCTGTAGGGCCATGCGTGAGAGTACCTCTGATGCTGTTGCAGAGTACCAGTCACCAGGTATCGCTGCAGCTGTCGCGTCTCGCAGGCTGATGCAGCGGTGTTGGAGATACAGGTGCAGTGTGTCTTGTGCCCATCTGGCCTGTTCTCGCTTTCTCGGTCTCCACGCTGAAGTGGAAACAGAGTTGAGGCAGGAGGGTGCTGGTCAGTCAGTGGTGGGGAACGTGGCTGCCACACATGTTCATCTGTGCTTTAGACATACAGGCACCGGCCCTTTATGTGCTTCCTTTGTTTGGGCGCAGTACCACTGGTGGCCACTAGGTGGCAGTGCAGCGTTTCAGTTTACAGGCCCCGGCAGTCTTTCCAGGAACTGCGGGCCTCTGCTGATAGAGATGCAGGTGCCGGGCTGTGTGCTGCTTTGGCGCGGTGCCCCGACTCAGTAGGTAGGTGGCGCTGCAGCTACAATGACTTTGCTGGTGCCCTAGGAGTGGGAAGGTGCTGGAAGGTGCTGAGGATGCAGACAGAGGGACACATTGCGCCAATGAGGTAAGACGGCTCCTGTTGTGTATTTTCTTTTTCACCGCTACTGTAGACTCACTAGATAGTTTGTGCCTTCAGAAAATTTTGGGCCCCGTCCGGGCCACTTCATTATAGAGTCAGTCACTCGCAGGGTGCGTATACTGGGCCACAGCTAGGTGGCGCTTCAGTCGTTTGCCGCAGGCTGTCCGTTGTGTGGTGCAGGCCCCTGGAGACATGAGCACGGGCCTGCAGTACCCCTCTTGGCAGGAGCGCGGAAGGGGCTCTACAAGCTCAGGCCCAGCTGCTGCGCGGACGCATCGCGCTGGATTGTCTGCAGGGCCGCCTCTCTCACCTTCACGCCGATGGCCGCATCAGGTACGGGCCACTTCAGATACTGGGGGTTGCGCTGCTTGACATCTTTCCTTCTGATAGTGGGGGCAGCCGTGATGTCAATGTCAGGGACGAGTGCAGGGTAGGCACTTTCTCCTGCTGTCCCCAGGGCCGCTGCACGATGAGCGCCCTCGTCACTATATTGCGGGTGCTACCGGGGACAGGCGCGGCCTCGCAGGTTCGCACAGTGGGTCGCTGCGAATGAGGCAGAGCGTGCGGGGTGAGTAGCCGGTGCTGGCTTCCTTTCTTCGCCGCAGGGAGGGTGTCGTCAGGCGGGTGCACCGCTGGCCTGGTCGTGCTGGGAGGCAGTAGGAGCGCTGGAGACACCGGTGCCGGCACGCACCTCGTGGTGCGCTTCAGACCTGGTGGGGTGCAGGGTCCTGGCTTGCTCGCTGCCCTGTGGGGTCATCTGGATACTCCTTACATGCGAATGAGAACTCCTGGATTGACCCGCGGCAGCCGATTCTCCTGGCCGGAGTTAAAGCCCGATCGGGGCAGGTGCAGCCTCCATTCTTGTTTCGCCGTGATGGCACTTAGCGCTGGATGGCAGGGTGATGCAGGCAGTGCTTATCTCATCTCAGGCAGTGCTTATCTAATCTTTGGGAGCCGGCATTCAGTGTTTCCCGGCTTCCGCCGATAGCGCTACTCGCCGTATTTTTTGTCCAGGGCAGACGACAGTGCCCATGCCTTTGCAGTCACCCTCCTCTTTTCCTCCGACCGGTGGCTGTCGGATGTGGTAGAAACAGGCTAGGTCTTCACGGTGAGGAACCGCAGCGTCTCCGTCCACAAACACGTGGGGCAGACCCGCCTCGTCGCCATTGTGGTGTCGGGGCCCTAGGCCTACATGACTGCAAGAAGGGACACAGACACCGGATGGTATGGTACTGTAACTGGCCACGAGCACGTGCACCCGGGCCCTTTTATTGGCAGGGTCACGTCACTCGTGACACCCGTGATGGATGGGTGGGGGTGCAAGTCTGTCCAGCCCTCAAGGGAGTGGCTGGGAATACCAAAGCCTGCCAAACACTAGAACGTGTCCTGCAGGACACTACAAATTCCTGAGCCTTTACCGAGATTTTCAACTGTACAATTACCACTATCCTTGGAGATCTGGGCTTCTGATTCTTCATTTAGTTTCCGAAAAATAACATTGCAGATATATTTTATTTGCTTAGTTTTGTATCGCGCGAACTAGACCCGTGGGTGTCGGAGCACTTTACAGAATTTACTAGTTACATACAAAAAAGTAGCAGAATATTGAGAAGAAAATGTGAGGGCGAAAGGTAGTATAACAGAAGAACGGTGTTTCGAGTGATGTGTACCAGAGGGTGAACATTAGAGACAAACTAGGTCACATTCCAATGTTCACTATGTGCCATCACATTATCGTGTTTTTAAAAATGGACATATTGCGATGCAGCACTTTGTCAAAGGATGTTTCTGGATCTGGAAGCTTTTTTGATTCATTTTGAAAGTCTCGAATGAGCGTTTTTTCCAGTTCCTATGGGGATAGACTTCTATATTTTGGGCATGCTTCCCGAAGAGAGATCGTGTTTTGTTTATTAAACCTTAGTGGTTGTGGCAGAAGGGAGTTATTGTTTCTTTATGACCTGCATCCACCAGAAGAAGTAGTGAGTTTTTGGGCCAGGTATTCCGGGGTGCTACGATGAAGGGCTTTTTAAGTAATGCAGGCAACTTTGAAGATGTTTCTAGCAGTGATAGGCACTAGATGAATGAAGTGATGAATGTGGCAATATGATTGTAGAGTCTTGTTCCTGGGATAAGTCTTGCAGCAGAGTGCATGACTGCCAGGTTAGTTTTGTGAATTTTGATGTGCGCATTTCCATAGTCAAGTCTAGAAATGTCTAAAGGTATGTGTCTTGATTGTAAGGTTTAATGATTTTTAGACCACAGAGTCAGAATTACGAGCTCTTTGTTCTACTGTTTATGTAGTTCGAAGATTCAGTTGTTTGTCAAGGGTAATCCTTAGTGATTTTGAGCATTGCTTGATTTTGTTGTCACAGTCCAGTATATTTATTTAAGCTAATTAATGGGATATAAGCTGGGCAGCCCTGCCATCCCTCTTGATGACACAAAACAGACCTGTGTGAAAGTCCCGAGGCTCACGGGATCAGCCCTCTGCCTGGTTAAATGATCTCTCTACAGGTGGGCGAGACGCTATAAAATGAACCTCTAATGTAGTTTGTATTAGTTGTAAAGCACTCTTTTGTACCTAGAAAAGGTTTGCGCTATTTAAACTGGTGAAAAATAAACATATAAAGATTGAAAATTTATTTTTTAGCAGGTAATATACAGAGCTGATCTCCCGGCATTCTGTACCCCACAGCTGATGTCAGAGGAATCATTTGGCTGCCACTTGTCAAGTAGCCCAATACAGAACTGATGTCTCAGCATTCTGTGACCCAGAGCTGATGTCAGAGGCATCGTTAGGCTGCCAGCGGTGGCGGATTTAACAGCCGAATGCTGCCCCCTGCGACATTTACACCTGGCTCAGTTCTGTTTTTGACATTTGGAGAAATTATTGTAGATTACATGCATCAACCTCAACGTGATTTCATCAGAGCCAAAAGTCTGTGACGTCACTACAAGTGTCTGGTTGAATGGCCATGCTACATCACATCTGATGTTACAGCAAACAAATGATGGACGGAATGCTGACAATGCAAACATTCTCCCCCAGTCAAAAGATCTGGGTTAAATCCATCGTTCTTTTGCCCACTACGCCACCCCAGTTTGGACCCAGCCATATGCAAATCAGTCTTGACCCTGTGCCCCATGGGAACAGTCCAGACCGAACTGCCAGGCCAGGTCCTCCCTGGACCGGAAACAAGCATCCTGGGACCGGTTTCAGGGTATGTCACCCTTCTTCAGCCAGGCTAGCTTGAATCCAGTGGCACAGTGAGCAAGGGACCCACGTCTGGGCATACCCATCCCACTTAGGGCGAAAAGTGTTACAACAAACAAATGATGGACGGAATGCTGACAATGCAAACATTCTCCCCCAGTCAAAAGATCTGGATTAAATCCATCATTCTTTTGCCCACTACGCCACCCCAGTTTGGACCCAGCCATATGCAAATCAGTCTTGACCCTGTGCCCCATAGGAACAGTCCAGACGGAACTGCCAGGACAGGTCCTTCCTGGACCAGAAACAAGCATCCTGGGACCGGTTTCAGGGTATGTCACCCTTCTTCAGCGAGGCTAGCTTGAATCCAGTGGCACAGTGAGCAAGGGACCCGCGTCTGGGCATACCCATCCCACTTAGGGCGAAAAGTGTTACAGCAAACAAATGATGGACGGAATACTGACAATGCAAACATTCTCCCCCAGGCAAAAGATCTGGGTTAAATCCATCGTTCTTTTGCCCACTACGCCACCCCAGTTTGGACCCAGCCATATGCAAATCAGTCTTGACCCTGTGCCCCATGGGAACAGTCCAGACCGAACTGCCAGGCCAGGTCCTCCCTGGACCGGAAACAAGCATCCGTCCATCACTTGTTTGCTGTAACACTTTTCGCCCTAAGTGGGATGGGTATGCCCAGATGTGGGTCCCTTGCTCACTGTGCCACTGGATTCAAGCTAGCCTGGCTGAAGAAGGGTGACATACCCTGAAACCGGTCCCAGGATGCTTGTTTCCGGTCCAGGAGGACCTGGCCTGGCAGTTCGGTCTGGACTGTTCCCATGGGGCACAGGGTCAAGACTGATTTGCATATGGCTGGGTCCAAACTGGGGTGGTGTAGTGGGCAAAAGAACCATCTTGTCAATGGGGGGTGGATTGTTAGGTTAAGTACACACTTGCCTATTAGCAAGCTTTTCATTAGCGCAGTTAATTTAGCGCTGGAATTCTCACGCTATTGCTGGCTTTACTCGCTATTGCTGGATTTCCTATCGCCTTTGCGATACGCGTTGATAATACAGCGATGGCCGGCGATAAAAAAAACGGCGCTAAGCGCGCTTTGCGATAATTATCGCAGATCCTTGATAATATGCCCCTTGGTGCATATTTTCTAATAGGGTGGACCTGAGATAATCTCATATCACATCAGGGCCAGAAAACAAGGAACCTCCTGCTCCGAAAGAAGGAAACAACTTAACAGCAGCACACACAAAGAAATCCCCAAGAAGAGCTGATTAACACCAGCTCTTGGGTAAGTGACAGCGGATTATTGTAAAGCAGTTTCAGAAAAAAGGCTGGCCTGAGGCGGATCTCAGCTGCATCTGTCTTTCCACAATGTGCAGAAGAACCAACCCCTCGCCTCCCCAGCATTATGTCCGGCCGAAGCTTCGCCTTGTTGAGCGGTGAAGGAGCTCACGGTTATTGGTGCTGATTAGACACTCCTGCATTCTCAGGCCAAAACAGAGCAGGCTGCATCAAAAAGAGGCTGTCGGGGGCTTTGTTCGGCACTCAGAATATTATGGGTGGGCGAGTGAAGTGACTCCGCCCGCTCGCGAAACTCCGTGGAATTTCACCACTCGTGTTCGCCTATTTTTTTATCTCGCTGTCAGGATTCACAGCCTAAAATCCCCCCTCCCCAACTAACAGCCTACCACTAAAAGTGAAGAGGGCTCCACTGCCTGCCCTCGTGTAAGATGTGTGGTGCGCAATACTTTGTTATATACAGTATACAATAACATACCCTAAACATTTGTCCTCCCCCTCCCCTTACTCTCAGACCTCTTCATGCTCAGCAGCAGCATCTGTGAGTTCAATGTCCGTGGTCAGAGCTTATGTAGTCACCGGGGAACACGGTCCTGGCCCGGGAGCCTCCAGCGTCATCTTTCTGAACAATAACTCTAGCGTCAACCTGGCCTCTCTCAGTACCAATGTACCCAGAGTCATCCCCGGTTCTCCAATCCGAACATTTGGGCATAGCTTTGCCTTGGGTCTTAGCCCTCCAGGATCCGCACTGTTCCTTTGGCACTTTGTACCACATCTCCATCCATCGCCAAACATCATCTGCCTAGTCAAAAAAGTGCGACTTACCCCCCCCCCCAAAATGACTCTCATGCGGGCAGGATACAAGAGCATATAGCGAAGGCCCATGACCCTCAATTGACTCTTCGCCTCCAGAAAGATGTGCCTTGAGCTTGCACTTTCTGTCAGTAGTGGCTAGCAGGGAATGAGGGTGGAGGGGTGGGGGAGGAGCAGGGGTAGGGCAGGTAGCGTGGGGGACACAATAATAAAAAAAATAACACTTACCTTGCCTGCCAGCTGCGTCTCTCCTCTGCTTCTCTGGAACCAGGAAGTCACCCAGGCTCCCCATAGCCAATCACAACGCTGCAATGAAGCGTTGTGATTGGTCTGAGTGCTGTGGATCGGCACTCAGATGGGGACTGGGGGCCTGGGCATGTTCCCCACCAGGCTGTGTAATGCAGCCTTGTGGGGCACATGCAAAGTGCGCATGACTGTTTGGCCGGACCAGGACGGCCGGTCAAGCAGTCATGCCCACTTGGAGTGTGCAAACCACTCTTCCCCCTGTGCCTCCAGCCCCGCCCTAACCCAGCCAGAAACCTGCAAATTATAAAATGATAATAACCATGTTATTATCATTTTATTTTTCCTGCCCAAAGAGCAGTGGGGTGCAACCCCTGCTTTCTGTGTGTAATCTGGGAAGACAGAGATCTTGTGGTTCTCAAACATGAGATCGTTGGCCTCTTGAGCCATCTGGAGGGGGCAGTCACTGTCCCTATTATTCAGGTTGCACGCTAATATAATGCATGGGGGGCCCCCGGTCTCGGGGGGCATCAAAGCACAGTGATCTCTTTCAATCACAACCTGTGGGGACAATCCTGTGGGTTTCAGAAGAACCAGAATCCACATTTCTATGAACCTCTCTATCTCACCACCCTCAGTGCACCCAGGAAACCTCAGGAGGCGGACGTTGTTTATGCGGGATAGCCCCTCTGCATCCTCGGCCCTCACTTCCAGAGTCCCCGTTTTCAATGTAAGAGTGGCCACCTGTATCTTGAGGGCCGCTACCTCAGCTTGCAGATCGACAATGGAGCCCTCCGCATCATTAACCTTGTCAGACACCTTTCGCAGGTCAGTGCACAGGAGGTTCACCTCTGTGGATACTGACTCAATTTTTCCCTCTAAGACTGCCTGGGAATCCTGGATAGCCACCATGAGATCAGCCCAGGAGGGCTCCTCTGAGGAGACACACGTGTCTCTATGTGAGCTTTCATGATGCGCCCGGCGCTGGGTAGCATATTGTTCTATAGTGTTCCCCTGGGAGGGCGCAGGTGGTCTCCCCTTCCCCATGAGAATGATCACGGGGGCCGAGGCAGGGAAATCAGCGAGGCGTGCCAGCCTTATGTTGGGGCCTTTATTTTCACGAGCACCCCGTAGACATTATGTGCGGGCACTCACATACAGTCTCTCCAGCTCAGATGAATAGATAGTGTCCCACTGGTAAGTCACATCAGTGGTGGATCATTGCCCACCAGAGACTCCCGGGTGGACTCCCTACACTGCCCTATATCAACGTGAGTCTGGGGGTCTCAGGGTCTCGACTCAGGCCCCTCCGTCGCACCACTCCAGTTAGCAGGTCTGCCACCAAGCAGCAGGCCGATACTGGGCCCAGATGGCCCCACCACTCTGCTGACAATCAGGAGGGTCAGCTGGATCCCCTGGACGAGAAAAACTATCGTCCCATTTCATGTCTACCTCTACCTGCTAAAATCCTTGAGAAAGCCATGAATGTAGAACTAACTTCGTATCTAGAGAACAACAGCATTCTAGATACCACCCAACATGGCTTTAGATCAGCACACTCTACTGAGACTGCATTGATTATGGCAGTGGAGGAAATTCGTAAGGTGACGGATGGAGGAGGAGGGGCTGTACTGGTCCTGTTGGACTTGACAGCCGCCTTTGATACCGTGAACCATGCGGTATTAATACGAAGGTTACAGGACGTAGGTATCAAAGGCAAAGCTCTTGCCCTCCTTTCCTCCTTCCTATCGTCCAGGGAACAAGTGATTTTTTGGGATGGTTATCAGTCCAAGGAAATCACACTCCCCGGGGGAGTCCCACAGGGCTCGGCCCTATCCCCTACTCTTTTAATATATATGTGGCTCCTTTGGCCAGACTAATAAAAAGTTACGGCTTTAAGCTGGTGTCTTACGCTGATGACACGCAGCTTATAGTGACGGTAACACAACCCGTGGATGCTATGGCTACCCAATTTAGTAACTGCATCTCGGCTCTAATGACCTGGATGAACGTCAACTTTTTAAAACTTAATGTTGATAAAACCGAGGTGATTGAGTTTGGCCAGAAAATCTCGGTATGGAACCAATTCTGGTGGCCACATGTAGCAGGTTCTTGTCCGACCCCTGTCCAAAAAGTTAGGAATTTAGGGATTTTGGTAGATAATGATCTTTCCTGGGCTCCTCAGACCAACCAAGTCTCATCAGCTTGCTTCTTTATGCTTAAAGGTCTGAGGAAGATTCTTCCTTTTATACCGCTCTCCCTAAGGAAAACTGTGGTAGTAGCCACGATTCTATCTAGAATTGATTATTGCAACGCTCTCTATTTAGGAGCAAATGCTGCGCAATTCTCTAAATTGCAGTCAATTCAGAACGCGGCTGCAAGAGTATTGTTCAATCTACCTAAACACCATCCTACATCCACCAGTATAAAACAACTTCACTGGCTCACAGTACGGCGAAGGGTAGACTTTAAGTCTCTATGCATGGTGCATAAAGCCTTGTTTGGTGGAGGATCCAAGGATGTGCAAACCTTGTTTTCGCGATATGCTCCAACAAGAGCCTTAAGATCAGCATCACTTGAGCTCTTACAACTCCCAAAGATAAAGAGAGCAAGGTGTGGAGGAAAACGTTTCTCTTTTTTGGCATCCAAACTCTGGAATGCCCTGCCCACAAACCTGAGGTCCTTGCCTAACAGATCGCTCTTCAGGAGGAAAGTCAAAACATGGCTCTTCTCCCAACCATGAATATTCTCGGCCATGGGCATTACATATCACTCAGCGCCAAGACGCCTCGGCATTAGTGCGCTCTATAAATATCTTTCAGTCAGTCAGTCAGTCAGAGGA
This sequence comes from Calotriton arnoldi, assembly GCA_963921515.1. Taxonomy (NCBI): domain Eukaryota; kingdom Metazoa; phylum Chordata; class Amphibia; order Caudata; family Salamandridae; genus Calotriton; species Calotriton arnoldi. The sequence goes on from CAWUFW010004039.1 coordinate 12,634, forward strand.
GTCCAGTTCTGTGACCCGAGAGGCGCACAGCTCCCCACAGAGATGCATGCCAAGTGGGGTCAATGCCTGGTATGCTTCTAAGGTGCAATCTGTACTGGGGGACAGCTGCAGCAGGGGATCTTGCAAGTTCTAGGTTAATAGACCCCCCCCTCCGGCCCCAAGAGCAGTAGGCTCGGGGAACTAAAGGTCCAGACCCCCCAGCAATCACCAGCTCACAGACACACCCAGGGTCCCCTTTAACCACTACCCAGGGGCCCCTAAAGAGGATGGCCACACCCACCATCTCTCAGTTGCAGGCGATCTGTGGCGTTCTCACCACCATTTTCCAGGAAGGAGTGTGTAGGCAGTGACCCAGCAAGTATTTTCAGGACGGGCCGAATCGCGGCTCCAGCATCGGCTGAATCAGCCTGTGCCTCACGCGCCCCCTCTCCGGTGACGCTGCCAGCAACAGTAGGCCCGACAGGAGGCCCACAGAGCAGAGCGAGAAGCCAGCAATGCCTCCGGGGGTCCAGACAACACCGTCAAGGTGGATCCAGCCTCAGATCTTCAGGGCACTGCCCCGGGTGTGTCAACTCAGGAATCCTGGCCTCCCTTACCTAGGCCACATGACCACGTGGTCGGCCGACCCCGGCGCGTGTCAGCAATTGCGCCTTCCAGGGACCTCCACAGGAGGGCCCCAGCCAGGCTGACAGCATTGCCCCTGTCAGCAAGCGATATCACATAGGGGTTAGCAATGCAAGTGGTGCAGGATGATGCAGGATAACTGAGGGCTGGCGAGGAGCCACTCAAGGACACGTCATGTCAACCATATTGGTTGGCCACGCCCCGTGGCTTTTTCAAGAATGTTTGGTGGTAAAGAAGGAAGAAACACAAAGTAGAAGACAAAATATTGCATATTATATTCACACTCTCAACAAGGTTGTGAGGAGGCATGCTGTGATTCAAGGCAAATGGGATGTTGTCAATATCATGGAAGTAATGTTCGACACACGTGAATAAAGAGTAAGGGGACTGGTTCAGGGGAGACCTCTTTCTTAAAGACTAGCTCTTACCACACAGACTACAAACTTTCTTGTGTGTACTTGTGATTCCTAGGCACAGGGGCCATTGGTCTTTATGTGCTTTATTTGAACCCTGGTTGCACATCTATTATAAAACCTAGGACCAGGCAGTATGGGCATTTGAAAGAGTGATTGAATAGGCATGTTATGCAAGTCCCTCTTCAAAAAGAGAGTTCCTTACGTCAAAAATGTAAAAGTCACAGTAGTAACAGGAGTCTTGAGAACATGTCTGGAACTGGAAATTAGTTTTAAATGCTCGGTCCATGTTTGGATTTCTACTCTGAAAGCAGATTGGTGAAAGATTAGTAGGGTTATACTTTTCAGGAAGCTACTCTTATAGTGAGGGAAAAACAAAAAGTATGGATAGTTTGCCTTATGTCAGTATTGTTACAGGACACAGAAGCATGGAAGGCAAAATAAAAAAGAGAAGGGGATAAAGAGATACCATGCACTCTACGAGAACTTGGCCGATTAAAGTGTGACTATTACCTTAGTGCAATGTAGGTGATGTAATCTGAGAGACAAAAATGGGAAATGAGCAACTATCCATCTTAAGTTTGGCAATCGAAATAAGTCTCGTGTAGGAAAACACTTATGTTAATATCAGTCGAGCATGTTCTTCTTGTGTGTGGAAATTAAGAACTTGGTAATGATGATTGCCATTCATCAAGAGGACGGGTCAAGCAGTTGTTTACAAGGCCGTACTGGTGGCAGATCAGATTACCCGGGTTAAATTATGAGTGAGTGGCTGCCATATGGGAATGGTTCAGCCATAGGCATAATTGAGGCTTGTGATTCCTATTTCATATTCAGCAAAATGAACAACTTTGTAGTCTTTGTGAGAAATTAATTATAAACGTAGGCAGAGTGCATGCAGGGGGGTCATCGTTGCCCATATGATAGAAAAATAACTGGAATCGGGAAATCGCAAATGTGGTTATCTCATGAGGAAAGAATTGGTCTGGGGGGGGAATGGCATGGGACTACATTGGTGACTGATGCAGTGAAGAGGAACGGCCTAATTATGGAATAGAACTATATGTTTATTAAGTATTTTTGGAGGGCTCACAACATGCCATAATATGGTACTTTATTAGTGTTTGGTTGCTGAATACACTTGGAGGAAGTGATAATAATTTCAGGGGCATAAAAGAAAAATCGGCCTGCCATAACTATCACATACACCTATGGAGAAAATTGAAAGGAGGGTATTATGTGGGTGTGTGAGCCCAGCCTTGGCAGTGAGATTAATTCAGCCTTTCTTGCCCAAGATACCAAGAAGCTTCACCTTCCTGTGTTTGTGGATGTCTCGAGGGAATGCACAAAATGTAGCTGTCACCCAACCCAGACGTGTATTGGAGACAGACTGTCAGGCACAAAGAACAGTGAGTACAGAGAAATGTCCACTTTCTAAAATTGCCATTCTAAAATAGTATTGTTAAATCCAATTTCACCAGGAGCAGGGTTTATCATTACCATTCCAAACATATGAAACATGAAAAAGCTACTCCTCTCTGATCAGGAATTACAGCTTAAAAGTGTATTAAGAAATTCCCAGGGCTGGCCGATGAGAGGGGTAGGCCTCACAGTAGAGAAAAACAAAGTAGGCTGTTTGTCACTACCAGGACATGCCAAACATATAAGTACATGTCCTACCTTTTACTTACATGTCACCCTGACCTTAGGGTTACTTAGGGCCTACCTTAGGGGAGCCCTATATGTAATAAAAGGGGAGTTTAAGGCCTGACAAGTAGTTTTAGATGCCAAGTTGAAGTGGCAGTAAACTGCATACACAGGCATTGCAGTGGCAAGCCTGAGACAGGTTTGAAAGGTTACTTTTGTGGTTGGCACAATCAGTGCTAGAGCCCACTAGTAGCATTTGAGATACAGGCCCTAGGTATATGGTATACCACTTTACACGGGACTTACCAGTACATCCAATATGCCAATCAGGTATACACCAATGTCATCATGTTTAGGGGAGAAGCATGTGCCCTTTAGCACAAGTTAGCAGTGGTAAGGCCAACAAAAAGAATCAGCAAAAATGATAGGCAAAAGGCAAAAAGTCCAGGGGAAGACAACCCTAAGGATTGCAGGTCTAACAAGTGCCCCCCTTGTTAGACTTGGCTTTTTCAGCGTGTTCACCACCAGACTTTTTGCTTTTTGGCCTCCTGTTTTTTACCTTGTTTTTAGATTTAGGTTTTAGGACTCTGGGCACTTTACCACTGCTATTCGGTACTAAAGTGTTTATGCTCTCCATGTAAATTTTGTTTATGGTTTGGTGTTTCCATGATTGCCTTCTTTGATCTACTACTAAGTCCCTAGTACAGTGCACTGTGTGTGCCCAGGGCCTGTAAATCAAATGCTGCTAGTGGGCCTGCAGCACTGATTGTGCACCCACACAGGCAGCCTTTCCAAGGTGTCTCAGACATGCCACTGCAGTGTCTGCACGCAGTTTTACTGCCATGTCGACCTGGCAAGTGCACCCATTTGCCTGGCCCTAACCTTCCCTTTTCTCTCATATAAGACACCCCTAAGGTAGGCCCAAGGTACCCCTGTGTGCAGGGTGCAGTGTGGGGGAAAGGTAGAACATGTACTGGTATTTGTGACATGTCCTGATAGTGAAATACTGAGCATTTCGTTTTTCACTATCAAAAGGCTATCTGTCCCATTGGGTAACATGTCCTGGCTGAGCTGAATAGACCGGTGCTGCATTTAGAGTAGCGAGAGGAGTTTTCCTTGCACCTGAATAGGCCCTGTCTCCTGTGCACAATGCTGTCTCCACCTCCTGCCAAGAAGCTGGCCCAGAGAGGACAGAACTGGTTTGGACTGAGCTGAGAGACTATTTGCCACAAGAGAAGGAGGGTAAATTTGGTATAAATATTGGGGCCCAGACTCCAGAACTTTAGATCAATTCTGGACTCAAGAAGAAGAGCTGGAGAGCTGTGAAGAGGAGTACTGCCCCTTTGCTGTGTGCTGTGTGGAGTTGTGCTACGCAAACAAATGATGGACGGAATGCTGAATAAATCATACATTCACCCCAGTCAAGAGATCTGGGTTAAATCCATTGTTCTTTTGCTCACCATGCCACCCCAGTTTAGACCCAGCCATATGCAAATCAGTCTTGACCCTGTGCCTCATGGGAACAGTCCAGACCGAACTGCCAAGCCAGGTCCTCCCTGGACCGGAAACAAGCATCCTGGGACCGGTTTCTGGGTATTACCCTTCATCAGCCAGGCTAGCTTGAATCCAGTGGCACAGTGAGCAAGGGACCCACGTCTGGGCATACCCATCCCACTGGAGTTGGCCTGCAGTTGCTGTTTCTGCCAAGGAAGGGACTAAGACTGGAACTTTGCTAAGAATCCTGCTTGAAGAAGAATCTCCAAGGGCTTTTTTTGCGCTGGCCTCCTGTTCTGAAGTCTTAGGGACACAAAGGCTTCACCCCCAGCTGCCCTGAAATATACTGCTGAGAGTTCTGATCTGTCAGGAGGTGCCTTTTCTAGTTTGGGGCATGTGGAGGTTGTTCCTGCTGTTGGGAGCTGGAAGAAACCTAAGTGAAGCAAGAAAAAAAATCTCCAATGCCGTCAGCGATGCTGCGGTGATGCCGTGACCTGCACCGAGGGCAGGGGCACCACTTGTGAAGTGCACAATGCACCACCCTGCCTGCACAGCAGCTCTGACGCCCTTCGACGCCTGCAGTTATCGGCCTTTCCGACGCCAGCGCTCGCACCGACTCCTTCACCGCCAGCGACCAAGGTTCAGGCCGACCGCGATGGAGGGCAGGCAGGCGATAGGACTCACACAGGGCTCCACTGAGAAAGTACCTTGGGTGGAGCAAAGCGTCAATGCTGAGGGCTCAATGCATCGATCTTATCCATGGATGCGAGTCACTGCGTCGAGCTTCGCTGAAGTGAACCACTGTCGTTGAGCAGTCTCTGCGTCAAAGGGTGATGCATCGATTCCGATCGGCGCAGTAGTGATGATGTGGCAGTTTTGAAGTAAACAGCTGCACAATCCACTTCTGAGGCCCAGGACTTGGAGAGGGCACCTTGGGCAAGGGTTGGATGAAGAGAAGGCAGAGTCCAGAAGCACCAGCAGAATTGCAGGAGGTCTTTTGTGTCCCTGAGACTTCAGAAACAGGAGACAAGCCAACAAGCTCTTGGAGATCACTTGGAGGGAAGGCTGAGTTCAGCTCTCCTTCAGCAGAGTCAGGGAGCAGCAGGCAGCAGAGCAACACGCAGAAAGGTAGTACTTGCAGAAATCAGTCCAGTTGAGTCTTTTAAGCTGTGCAGCCATCCTTCTGACAGAGGTTCAGTTGAAGATCCAGGTGTGTCTGATTTCAGGGGGTCAGAGACCCAGTACCTATACCCAAAAGTGCCTTTGATATAGGGAGTGACTTCAAAGCAACTCTCTGAACCCAGTCCTGTTTTCCAGGCTACCTGAAGTAAATCAGTGTTTTGTGTGTGGACAGGACTCTACCTATTGAAGTGTAAGTGTTAGTCTCTCCCATTCTTCCCTGCCCAGGAAGACCCATCAGCATGCTGATGAATGCAGATGAGTGCTCAGAATGCAGATGAACCTCACCTTCCTGTGTTTGTGGCTATCCAGAGGGAATGAACAAAGCGTAGCTGTCATCTAACCCAGACATGTATTGGAGACATGCTGTCAGGCACAAAGAGCAGTAAGTCCAGAGAAATGTCCACTTTCTAATGATGGCATTTCTAAAACAGTAATGTTAAATCCAACTTCACCAGTAAGGAGGGTTTATCATTACCATTCCAAAAATATGAAACATGAGAAAGCCACTCCTCTCTGATCAGGAATTACAGCTTAAAAATAGGCCTCGCAGTAGTGAAAAACAAAGTAGGCTGCTTGTCACTACCAGGACATGCCAAACATATAAGTACATGTCCTACCTTTTACTTACATGGCACCCTGCCCTTATGGTTACTTAGGGCCTACCTTAGGGGTGACTTATATGTTTATAAAAGAGAAGTTTAAGGCTTGTCAATTAGTTTTAAATGCCAAGTTGAAGTGGCAGTAAACTTCACACACAGGCACTGCAGTGGCAGGCCTGAGACAGGTTTGAAAGGCTACTTCTGTGGGTGGCAAAATCAGTGCTGTATCCTACTAGTCGCATTTGAGGTACAGGCCATGGCTATATGATATACCACTTTACAAGGGACTTACCAGCACATCAAATATGTCAATCAGGTATTCACCAATGTCATCATGTTTAGGGGAGAAGCACATGCACTGTATCACTGGTTAGCAGTGGTAAAGTGCTCAGAATCCTAAGGCCAACAAAAAAAATCAGCAGAAATGAGAGGCAAAAGGCAAAATGTCCAGGGGAAGATTACCCTAAGGATGCCATGTCTAACAGCAACATTTCCCTGCTTTTCATCTAGATTCTAATAGGGGCAGAAGTGTGTTCATTCTCAGGATTGAATTATGCCATTCTATTCAAGGGAATCTTGACATCTCACAGAAAATCAAGATTGCAAATCAAGATGGCACTCTTCCTAAATCTTTCCTTTCGACAGGACAGTTATAGGTTAGACCAGAACCTAGAGAAGCCTCAGAATTAAGGGCCTGATTTAGATATTGGGGATGCTCCCGCCTTTCCTCCGTGGCTGCGGTTTCTAGAACTCCGTCAAGTTGATGGAGTCCCACCCACCGTATTTTGATGTGGGCTGGCTGAATCGCCCGCCGCATCGATGGACTGTTTTCCGTCACGTAACCGGCACACCTCCTTCGACGCAGTGTTCTGCTCTGCGGGTTCCATTGCCATCAGACTGGTGGTATTACACTGAGCCTATTTTGTTGTCCCCATTGTGCTCGAGTTTGGTGGAGTGGAGACTGCTAAGAACTGCATATTAATGTGTCAAAACACATATACATTGTGTTTGCCTCAAAAACATATGTGGGTAATGTGTTATGCCCCTTTTTGTTGCGTATTAAATGCCACACAAACAACATACACACACACTATTGAATGCACACCCACAGGCACCACAAGCAAACACCCCGAAGCAGCAAAACAACAATATTTTGTCTTAAATATCAATACAGGTGTGTTCATTTTACCTTGATAAGTTAGGAAATTAACACTACTGCATCACCCAAAAATAATATTGTATGTAAGAGCAATTCAAAAATACACAAGGCTACAGCAGTTGTCAACACGCGATTCATAGTAAGACAATTGCAAAAGTAGCTTACCTTAGATCCTGGCAACAACGGAGTCATTTGGCGTTGTGGTGGAGTCAGAGCAGCAATGAAGGGACCTGGTCTTTGGGTCCAAGATGGAATCAGAAGTGGAAACCAGTAAAAAGGAAAGTTCTTACCTCATTTCCTTCGTTTCTGCCAACTCACAGTAGGAGGTATTCCCGTCACAGTTGCCTCGAAGGAAAGCCAAATCGTTACTAGCTGGGCGGTCATCTTGGCTGGACACCCACCCACAGCCGCTTCTGCCTATGACTCCGTTGACGCGGGCGAGAATTCCTGGCATAGTCGTCGGGACTCTCGAGGTCTTTCGCCCATGGACCCTCCAACAACTAAATAGAGCGGGTGGACCACCAAGTTGGCAGGCGGTGAATCCGTCACAACAATTATGGCGGGACCATTACCGCCAAGATCTAAATCAGCCCCTAAGTGTCTTTTATAAATGCAAAACAAAAGTTTGAGATAAATGCCACTGGCATAGTCTGTCTGGAAGAATTTGAGTACAATGGGAGCCTAGGCATATTGACAGAACTTCAGGAAAGGGAAAATATGCCATAGGATCATGAAGTGTTGATAAAAGATTCAACCAAATTATTTGCTGGTGGTGTCAGTCAGAACTCCTTTTCCTTTATGATGTTGAGGTTCTAGATTTTACTCACAGTGGTGGGGGATGGTTCAAGCTCATTACACCACAGAGTATATAACTGGGTTGAAAATCTGTTTTTCATGTTAGAATCGGAATTTTGTGTTTGCCGTGTTTTGATTTATGTGGTTGCCTCCTATGCAGTCTTTGACTGACTGCTTTGAGGCAAGGGTCAACTTCACAGTGAGGATACTTATATAGGTTTTTCCAGCTTCCTGATGATCTGGAAGTCATTACCTTAGCTATAGCAGGAGAGGCTGACATTTTTGATAGTGTTTGAGAGGGGTGTCAGTAAAGAACTGAACGCTTGGTGCACTTGAATGACACCTGCTTATACTTTAAAAGTTAATGATTAGAAAGGTGGCAGAGTGACCTTTTCTTTGCAAAGAAAGACGAGACCGAGTTCTAAAGTGGTTTCTTCTGAATTCTAAGTATGCTTATTACAGTAGGATAGAGAACCCTGTCACATTTTACAGTGGACTCAATTAGGAAGAGGTCTCACGCCCCATTCAGGTTAATTATTAATTTAAGATTGTCCCAGATCCGATGGTCATCAGTGATAACTCAGTACCCTATCTAGTACAGAATCGAGTTTCAGCCTCAGCCGTGATGGTCTTCAAAGATTGTTGATAGTTGTTTGAAGACTTCACTCTGGTTAGCCTTGCCAAACAGCAGCCTTCAGCAATGGGCCTAAGTGCCAGGTCAGTGAGATCAAGTCCTTCTTTTTTCAAGAATGGCTATTTTAGGCTGTCTTGAGATCCACAGGAAGGAACCAGCATAAAGAGAGGAGTTAACAGTGGTTCTGAATGAGCTGAGGGCTGACACTGATTCGGGATGTCCATGAAAATGTCATGATTCATTAGTGCACATAGTCTTCATGCAGAGCCCCAGAAGGAGCTCCTACAGGATGATTTCCAGTCCATCTATCCAACTGATTCCTTTGACTCCCACAGTCCAACGGGCACGCTGGCAGACGAGGAACTTTGACAAAGAGAGGTCTTAAACTATGGAAACAGCCTTCATACACACTCGTGAGCCATCTAAGGGCCCGATTCACAGAACTAACTTAAGACAAAATCCTAAACTTACTACCATTTTGGTATTCACAGAAGGCACTTACTCATTTTGGTATTCACAGAAGGCACTTACTCATTTTGGTATTCACAGAATGCACTTACTCATTTTGGTATTCACAGAAGGCACTTACTCATTGATGAGTAAGTGCCTTCTGTGAATACCAAAATGAGTAAGTGCATTCTGTGAATACCAAAATGAGTAAGTGCCTTCTGTGAATACCAAAATGGTAGTAAGTTTAGGATTTTGTCTTAAGTTAGTTCTATGAATCGGGCCCTAAAGGTATAACTGAACACTAGCAAATCTTCCCCCTGCAAGTGGGATATTTTGGGAACCTTGATTGTAGCCGGTTGTGTTTACTTTGATGTTGGGTTCATGCTCCTTTGGTAATTGATGTGGGCTGGATTCATAAAGTAACAGGTAAAGTCTGGACAAGAGAAAGATGGCGGATGTTTTAGTGTCCCAGATGGGGCAACAGCCAATCAGGAAACACCAGTCCTCCTGACATTCGGCATTTACGATGGAAACTCACTAATCACATCAGTAAAACAATACTGAAACTAAATAAAATGCTTCTTTTGCACTTGGTTCTTGTGAAAGTGGAAATGAGGAGTATGCACTAGGACTTCTCATGAATGCTTCATGAAAGATGCTATGATGCTCCATCCCTAATACAGGCTGGAACAAGATGTTAATATAATATAGCAATAACTAGAGTGTGAGGAAATCTGCAGAGGTGATTACATTTTCTACAGATAATCTGTATTCATAGAAAAGTAAAAAAATAAGACAGTACTGTTTCCCACAAAAAGTAAACTGATTTTTGAATAAAATATGAACCAGCCAAAAAAATGATCAACAATTTAAATCAGAAAGAGATTGTTGTAATTTACTTGCATGCTTAGTCATAGGATATGTAGAACACTTGCATGTCTTGGTAATAGAATTGGAACCTTGTTAATTCATGGAGTGTCTTGTGGCATTCTGGCTTTGGAGGTGCTGCTGTTGAGACCTGTATTCAGTCGGTGGTTGCATTTGATTAAAGCCTAACCTGGAAGACTAAGGATTCCGGCTTTTATTAGAGATCTTCAGAAATATCGCACTTTATACACAAAACAGGGTGAACAAGAGAGAGGAATATTGATAAAGTAAAATGCATGTTTACGGATGCATTCGGCGATTATCTATCCATGCACTAAATGCAGCCTCGCGAAGATTGCGAAACTGCGATGTGTAATATATTTTATATACATCTTAATTAAACATTTCGGAGGTAGCAGAGAAAGAGCTAGAAGAAGATGTTTAGAGACATCGTCACTCAGAAAAGGTATTGGATTCTGAAACATCCAGGCAACATCTAACGTATAAATGGTTTACAGATTATTTACTAATCAAATATGGGATCGGAATGTTGGGAAAAAACGGACTGATTCACGTAGGTTTTAGCACATCTTCATATAACGAATGTTGTTAAAAAAAATCTCATGCATGTTTTGGATTAGTGATAAAAACTTTTGAAGTGCAGCAGGATTTCTGCCATCCTGCCTTGAGGGATATTCATGCACCATCTGTAAATGCACTGCTCCCCTGTGTGCCCCACCACCGGTGGCAGCCACAGCCAGCAAACACATACAGGGACCTGTCAGCCTAGGAAAAGCGATGAGGATCCTGGTTACATTTCACGTTTCACTTACTCTTGCATTCCCCAAGAGTATTTGCTTTTTCCAGGATGGTATGTTTCTGTGGTTTTTTCATGCAACATACTACTCATGTGTAGTGTGTAGTGTGTAGTGCGAAAAGAGTCGCTCCTATGTAGTCGTGTGAGCTCAAGTTGTTGGTGCCACGATTGAGAGCTGTGGAGTTCAGGCCTAACACAGTGCACATTTTTTACAGTGCCTCTCAGTGGGTTGAAAAGGGATTTGGCATACATGCTCATCCAATAGTTGTCCTTTCTGCAGAGCACAAAGAGCAATGGTCAGGTGTGCCAGTTGTAATTGTGTGTGAAAGAGTGTGAAGGAAGTACACAACAGCTAAAATATTGACAGGGCGTAAGCTAAAGAAAATTTCAGCACATACAAGTGAGTGGGTGCATTGTGTGTGTGTGTGTGTGGAGGGATTGGTGAAGTGAAGGATATGCAAGGAATAACGTGCATGAGAGAGTGAAAAGAGGGTGTTGAAGAGGAAAGAGATGAGATGTAAGATCTGCAGAGTGAGTGATGCAGAAAGATATGAGGGGGAAAAAGTTTGTAAATCTCTAACACAGAGACTGCATTTGAGAGTGGGAGAGTGGTGTGAAGAGAATTATGGTATACACACACATATATATATATATATATATATATATATATATATATATATATATATATATATATATATATTTCAGCTCCCCACAAAAGCGGATTGACCAGCACTCTCGTTACACAAATCGATTTTTAAAAAGGATTTATTGGCGAAATTAATTCACTAACAAACGCATTTCGGCAATCCTGCCTTTGTCAATGTCCTATATATATATTTATACATAACTGACATAAGTATAACTTGCACCGCTGTAGATTTCAGATGTCATTAGTAATGTACAATATGTGATTATGAGCAGTGCATATAGCCATGTACGTTATACATATGTCAAATATGTATAACTGGTGAATTTCAGGGTTTTTTGATTTTTAAAAGTTTTTTTATTATTACAAGACCTACTTAAAACTCCACTTTAACCTTTGCTTTTTTCAATGAATTGCTAAGGTTTCTTTTGACGAAAGTTCAAAATTCACCACCTTACTTACTCATGACTAAATTTTACCCATCTGTATTTTTTAAAGTAATATCTCATTATGATATATATGCAGCCAAGCCATCGCCACACCTGGCCTTGGGTTGGCATTGTGTGGGGTTGGCTGCAGAGCATGGCCTGCGCCCAACCTTCTGCAGGTGGCCAACCACCCACTGCGCACAGCCTTCAGCCATGCGTGGTGGAGGTTCAGCTCCACTGAGCCCAACACCCTGTGACTGCCCAACATCTGCCTCACACAGGTTTTGGTGGTGCATTACGTGTGGCTGGCTGCAGGACCTGACCTGCAACCAGGCCCTATGACCAACCCACTGTGGGCAGGAAACCTTTGCTGTGCACGGCTGAAGACTGGTCTGCACAGAAACTCAGTGGGCACCCATAACCCTGTGAGAAATCAACTATCCACACACCCCCACCCCACATTTTTCTTATTTTTTTTTTATTTGTTTTGGCCCCACAGGACTCCAGTGAGATCATAAGGCTATGGTGGCTCCCACTGTAATGACTCAATTTGGTTTTTTTTAATTGTGGAACCAGGAAGGGTCCTTCTGGTACCCCTACAAGGGCTAGGAGTCCCTGTCCCATTATATAAAAAAAAATTCAGGACTCAGGGACTGAGACCTTTAATGGTGGCTGCAACATTTACTTTGTTGTGGTCAGCCAATCACATCGCTTGGTCTTGCAGGAGTCCCGCGGGACCAGCCTATTTGAATATTTTTTTGTCATTTATTTTTCCCTGCTGGAATCTGGAAAAAACAGATATCATTACGTTTTTAAAACTTAATTTCTCCAAAAACAGCTGAACAGATTTACACCAAAACCCAAAAAGCACGCTTTCTGGGTAAATATCTAGCTTTCTGCCAAATTTGGTGCAATTCTGTTAGCTGTTTTCTATGTATCCTGCTTAAAAATCCCAATGCAAACTGCATGAGAAAAAAAGTGTTTTGTGACCCCCCTTCTTCTCAGCTCCATGCTTGACAGACCACCCCAAAACTTCCTAGGAAGGAGCTGAGGTGGATGAACTTTTGGTAAGTTTATGAAAAATAGTCAAATTGTGCCAAAGTTATTAGCAAAACAAAAAACGCTCTTCCAATGGAAACGGAGTCACGTATAACAACACAGTGACTGCTGTCACTGTGTAATATATACATATGAAGCACACAAACATACATGTGAACAATCTTCATGATCTCCCATTGTAGGTTGCCCTTCCAGTTTCATCTATGGCCCCTTGTGTGCCCTCGTAAAAATCATGTCTAGAGATGCCACTGAGAGTTGCCGGGAAGTAAAGGTGATACGAGGGCAGGCACACAACCCTAAAGTACACATACATTTTTCTGGCAGTTTCTCGTCCTAGAAACAGGTATGAAACTACTTTTATAGTACACAGGAGGAGTAAGTGCCTTTCTAAGGTTGGAAAGAGAAGGAAATGCTTCTGTATTCTATTTTCTTGTCCGCGAGGAATACTCCCACAAATTGTCCGCTGTGTGGACAGACACCATCATTTTGCATGGAGGAGCAGGAGTGCACATTCTAAGGTTTTGCTATATTTCAATGGCTGCTTAGGAAAAGTAGTTGTCATTTTTTCTTGAATTTTCGGGCATTATTAACAAAATATTTACCTATGTCTGGAGAGTGCTTAGTCCTAGGGAAAAAGCTTTGCACATCAGATCTGGAACTAAGAACAATTTAATCATTAAAATGCATGCGTTAGTCCTGTGCTGGCAGTAAGAAACACACCTACTCACGTGAAATGCTAAGTGATTTAGGTCAAGAAGAATTCTAAGATACTATTTACTAGAGAAATTATCCTGCACTAGTACAGAACAGATGTGCACTGATTACTGGATTCTCAGTAGCACTAAATGGTGCCATCTGCCAGTGGGAATTCCCCACTGCTTGGACGTTGTTTCTTAGCTTTGCTGGTGGATAAATAATTTGGTATCATGAGTACAGTAACTGAAGATGTCAGACTTCCCATAAATACTCCATAGTTTTGCGTAAAACACTAGGGTGTGGAGGGATCCCAGGCCACTCTTCACGCCAGAGGGGCTGTACCACCCTCTGCTGAGTGTAGGCATTCACCCCAGTTGTCTACTGGAGCGCTAGCTGGAAACAGGCTGCTATGTAGAGGAGCAAGCTGCTCTGCCTTTTCTTATACTTGACTAAAGAGAGAGTAGTTATTCTTTGGAAACCTCTTAATTCTTGCTTCTCCACAGATTTGTGGGCAATGTACATCATGAGGTGATGGCAGGTGTGAGAGATGTCGTCGCAAGTGACAGCTGTGGCCGGGCTACGGGTGAGGGGCAGCTCTATCTGTTCCACCCAAGAAACTGGAGGGGTGGGTGGGGGCTGATTTCTGCCTCTGTCCACAACCCCAGCCCCTTTTTAGCTACAATTTTGGCTGGCACAGCTCAACACCCATTGGAATACACAATGTTGTTTTCAGACCAAGGGGTCTGAAACACTAGACAACTCGTATTATGGCAGAGGAATAGCCCCCTGGGGAAGCCGCTTCATCGTACTCCCCATGAAGGCTCAAATAGTATATAAACAGGTGCATACACCACAAAAGCAGGCATTGTGAATCTTTTGACTTCTGTGGACCCCTACCGGATCACTATTGAAAGCTTAGACTTCGCCCAGCCCATGCAATTTTTACAATTTGAATGACAAAAAATACACAAAACTACAGAAACAAGCACATCAAATACATAAAAAAATTATGAAATATTTTCTTTAATTCACAAACATAAAGATATACAACAATCAAACTGTTAATTGTAATGGGAACTTTGGAGCTTTTCAAATTTGTTTTTATTTCTAAAAGACAAGGTGAGATGACAGACTCTAGCATATTACAAACCATTTTTCTCCTACTGCATACCCGCTTGTTTTGGGTGCATGCTTTAATTGAGACCACCAATTATCCATACTACTGTTTGCTGTGCCCGAATTCAAGCTAAGGATACCAAACTAAAGATGCCAACTTAACTTTTTGCTTTCAAATTCATTCACAGAGTGGTTTAAAATTGTTAATTCTGTTTCTTAATGTATATATAATTTAATAATCAGCTAATATTATTTAAGTTTCTAAACAGTTCTGAACCCCCGGACTTCAAAGAGCCCATGGGCGTAGGTTAAGAATGGGTACCCTAGATTTTATCAATTCAGCAAAACCTATTTACTGGTGTGAACTGTGTGACCATGTACTTGGACCTTCCATCCCTTAACTCTTTGCCTCTTGAATTCGTTTTCCTACGAATCTGTTCACTATATTCATTTCACCAGGCTCGACGAGCTATATTATGTGTGCTGCTGACTCTCTTAGACCACAATTTAGAAAGGATTTTCCTCTTCCTGCAAACTTCCATAAGCGATGTTGATAAAACAAATCCATGAATATGGTGAAGGCAGAATCTGTACATCTGCGGTGATTCATTCATCAAGTGCTGGGTCTCATAAATGAAAGACTGCACATTGAATTTGTGTGGGCTCCATTTACAAAGCATGCATCTCCCACACAGCCTGTAAAACACTGTCTGAAAAGTGGCACTACAATGAATGACGTCGCAAACTGTGCCAGCAAAATGTCAGTGACTAAGCAGTCACTCTAAGCCTGGGCTTCGAACTGATTCAGTTGTTCTAAATGTGGCTTCCGCTGAAGTGTGTCTGTTGGGAAGGAAACAAAAGCAGTGAAAGCTAAAATAAATCCTGACAGTTCCATTCTGCTTGTGATGTGACATTCCCCATTTGGGGTGAATTCCTGCTGCCCTGGAGATTTCAGTCAATGCTCTACTCTGCACATGCAACACTGCAGCTAATGAGAGGGGCTGGCTACAACAATGGCATGCTGTGGTTTGTGCCCTGCAGCCTCACTCCACTAGTCATTATCTGGAGGAACAGGCTGTCATGCTTTTATGTACAGGTATGTTTTTATCTTGTTTGAAGTGAAAAACAAATCCTTATCTTAAGCTTGGTGTGGTTAGAGCTTCCAGGAAACTCAGCAGGATCTCTTAAACATTGTAAGCCACTGAACCTGAACAGTTTTACCATCATGCCTGTGAGAAAGTCATCCTTTTTGCCCTCATCACTCCCATTTTTTGACTAATGCTGGTGGTAACTGATTGCACCATCGGGTACTGCTAACCAGGCTCAGGGCCAGTGCTCTGTGTGAAAGGTATATGGCAATTAGGTGTAATTACAATTAGTATGACAACCAACCTGTAAGCCCCTAGTATATGGTAGGGCATGTAGGTTTAGAGAACCAGCAGATTTAATGCACTTAAGTTTGCACTGCTGTGTTGCTTGCTGTGATTTTAAAGGCAGCCCAGCTTTGCTGGCTGCTTTTAAAATTAAATTATATGCAAATTCGACTTTGGGATTAAAGGTACTTCCAAATTCTTAAACTACCTTATTTTTACATATAAGTCTCCCCTAAGGTCTCCCCTAAGTGCCCCGGGGGTAGGGTCATTGTAACTATAAGCTGGGACATTTTTTAAAGAAGTGTTATATGCCCTGGTGAGGGAAAAACTGCCAATTTCGTTTTCCCCTATTGTAGCACATTGGCTCCATAGGGTAACATGGGAATACTTTAATAAAGTATAACAGTTGACAGGAGTGAGCTAAAAATATACTTCAAAGTATTAAAATTATAGTTAGAATACATCCAACAACTTGCCAAGATTAGAGTTATTATAACTATCACAGAAAAGAAGTTATAGAACTTGCTTTTCTGAAGAATCACATCTAGCCTTCCAGCAGCCTCTCCTGATTGCCAGCCTTTGACAGGCTGAGCCAAACGACGCTGATGAGGTGTGAAATGGCCTGCATAGAGACAAAGGATATCTGGTGGGAGGAGATCTGCAGCTGCAGAGCAAAAGGCTGGAAGGGGGTGGAGTAGCCAAACTGGCCTTCAAAGAGGGAGTGACAGTTAGGACAGGACACAGGCTCACCCCACATCCAGCCTGACAGGAGCCCCAATAATTGAATTAGCAGAGGGGCTGGAAGGGGAGTGTTAGGGAAACATAGCCATGCCAGTGGGTTGGCTTAACCAGATCTCATCCTCCAGGAAAGAGTTTCTCCATTTCGGATTTTACAAGAACAGTGCTTTCTGGGACAAAAATATGCCACACTTTGGAGGCCTAGTTGTGAGTGTTTTGCTTAACCTGTTGCATTACGGGAAATGTAGTTTTTCTCTGATTTTTAAGCAGTTTGTTGGCGGGAAAAGGTAGAGCGGCCGTCCATTAAGTTATGTAAATGAAGGAGGGGCCTGTAAGAGGTGACGAGTTAAAAACTGGGCGGAAGTACGGGGGTGTGTATCGTTATTCGAGGATGAGATGAGGTTTGACTGGTTGGAAAAGCCGTGGCAGGTACTTGAAATTGTGCAACGTGAACTGAGGTTGGTGATTGAATGGTGAGTAAGTGCGCCAGTTAAACATGTGGGAGAGGTAGATAACGAATGATCGTGTGAGTGTTTGTGTGCATGACGACAGGGGTTGTGAGTAAAGTGGGTTTCAGGGTGGAAGGGAGGTCGTTTATAAATGGATGAGGGATGGTTGTGATGAGAGCGGAATGAATGTAGTAATTGTAAGAGGCTGATATGGGTACTTGGAAAGTATGTTTGAGTTAGGGGAGATCTGAAAAAATAGGTGAGGAAGAGAGGTTGTGGGGAACGGTTAATGTTGGTGAATGATAAATGTGAAGGATTGAGCGGGCAGGGAGGGTGAAGGAGACGAAAGCAAGTGGTTCATTTTGTAACGATAATGGTGTGCTAGTTAAGTGGCAGGGTACAATTAGAACTGCTTTTACAGATGCCGACTAACAGAGAATAACGGACAGGTGCAATAACGATATGGGATTCAGGCCAACTTAGTATTATACAACTAGGATTCACTTTGCAAATATGCACAATAACAATTAACTGATTATGTAAGATGTACAATAATGATTGCCGAGTTAATGATAAATGTTTTATTGTTCATTGATAGTGACCCCTGAAGAAGGGCTCTGGTAGCCTGAAATGCATTGGGTTTTTAATAAACACTGCCTTGGACGAATTATGCATCAGTTCGTGTTTTTGTAAAGAGGTCCGGATGGGCACAACTTAAACATGGGAAGCTATGGAAATGGCATAATATTCCTGCATGTGGATTGAACAGGAGTTGAGAGAAGAAAAAAATGGAATTAAAAATATGGAGTACATGGATTATTTTTGAGTACAATGCTTGAATATATAAGTAGGCGCTGTATATGCGCAATTCAGCAGTGCGACTGGAAGTGGCGCGTAACACGCTCCACACCTTGTTGGTTACACTTTGGAGGACGCCATCATACTTCTGGGTGGCACTCAGGTACTCTACTGGTCAGAAGTGCCCCCCCTCCCGCTTGTCACCAAAGAACACTGAATAAATATGGGAGAGCTGTCCAGCAACTCAGATCCCTGCCTGAAACTACAGGAAGAAGAGGGCCTACCCTGCTGGAACCCTGGCCTTTATCAAGAGGATTGCACTCTGAATGACTGAACCTGCTGCACACTTTGGAACTACAGCCCTAAGGACTTTGCCTTGCTTTGAAAAGTGAAGGAGTGAACTCCCTGAAAGCAACAGGTTAAAGGAGCTCTACCTGCATTATCTCCAGCAAGAAGAAACCAGCTGACCACCTTCAGTTGGACTTTAAAGGATTTGGCCAGGTGCATTATGGGAGATGTAGTCTCAACATCCCAAGGAGCAACTCAGAACTTCTGTAACCTTTGAATGGTGGTGTGGACACTTTGGAAATCCAAAAGGACCTTCTGGAAGAAGATCTAAAATTATAAGAACATTTGGAGAATTTTTGTGAAAAAGCTTCATAAGGTGACCGAATCATCGTCAAGAGTCAAGCTGGCAACGTCGAACGACGACTCGGCCTGAGATTATGGTTTGCCCTCCTGAAGTTTCAGAGCTTTTCGTCATCGGCGATATTTCCAAGAGTTAATTGAGGCATGGTGCTGAGCCAAGTCACCGCTGTCGAAATCAAGGCCGGCCCGATGAGGAGCATCGCTCGACGTCAGGAAAAAAAGCTCCAAAAAAGTCAGAAGATAAAAACTTGATCAGGCCCTACCGCAAAGTGTATCTGACCCGCGCTCCATTACGGTCTGGTCAGCCTGAAACTTTGACTTTGTGTTAGATTTTTATTTTGTGTTGCGTCTTACTTATTTAATGTATTGGTGTTTTTAAATCCTTTACACACCTGTCTTCTAAATTAAGCCTGCCTACACACAGCTGGCTGCCAAGGGTTGAGGAGGGGAATAAGTTATTGAGACCTTGACTGGGCGTTATATTGTGATCAATGCTTTATTACTAGTGGTAGGTACCTACTTATCCCTACTAATAAACCACACTTCAACAATGCCGTTTAAGGTAAATAAATGTTTTGGTTTATTATATTGACCAACCTCTGGTAATTCTGTGTTTTTACTACATCGTAATATTGAAACCTCACTATCAAATAATGGGTAAGCAAACCTCAAAGGGGCAAGAATACTCAGGGGCAGATTTACGAGCCCCCTGCGCCACCAGTACGTCACTTTTCGTGACGTACTGGTGGCGCAGGGGCTGCTCCATATTTACAAGGAGAGGAAAAGCCACCCTGCGTGACTTTTCCTCTCCTTGTAAATACGGCCCCTTCACACGCAGCACTTTGCGGTGAAGGGGCGTTCCATGGGTGTTGCTGTGGGTGTTCCCACGCAACACTCATGGAACAAGACACATCTCCAGAATTACGAGAAATCGTAACTCTGGAGATGCGTCTGAAAGCTACGCCACCCTAGAGGTGGCGTAGAGAGGCGCAACGAGGAGAAATGTTTTCATTTCTCCTCGTTTTTCCTCTTTCAATGCGTGCTGCATTCTACAGCACGCATTGAAAGAGGAAAATGCTTGTAGTGATTGTTTTTGTGCAGGAAGGTGCCCCTTCCTGCACAAAAACACCTCCCACGACGCAGGCATCCTTGCACCATGGTGCAAGGGTGCCTGCGTCGGCGCATGGCTGCAGTTTGTGCGCCAGCGCAGGGGAAGCACAGAGATGCGACATATTCTTGTAAATATGTCGCATCCCTGTGCTTTCCAAACTAACGCAGCGCGGCGCAGCAAAGCAACTTGCTGCACCGCGCTGCGTTAGTTTAACGTAAATCTGCCCCTCAATGTTTTCGAGAAAAATATTGAATGGCTATCTCTCATATGGTAGAAGAGGAAGCGGATATCTTCCAGCACGCGCTTCTATGTGTCTGTCTGAGTGTGTTTGCACACAGAGTCAGAGAGCGTGCTTATAGCCATCACACTACTACATCCCAAGAAAAATAATTGTGTTGACGCAATCTCAGGGATAGGTTTTTGGAACATATTATGACAAACAATCATACAGGTTTATCCCATTATGCTACTTTCTACTACCAATTTGATGTTCATGCCTTGCTATCCCTCGGCGATAATGTAATAAAATGCCTTGAAGGTGAGCCCTTGAGTGTTGAGGTTACAAATTCCAAGTAACGTGATATAATTGTAGGGAATTGTGGTGAAATAGTACATTTTCAGTACAAATTTCCTAAAATTGACTATTGAGCTATAGATGTTAATTCTGATATATATATATATATATATATATACACCACCTTGACCAAACGCCACATAGCTTTCAGTCCTCTGACAGCGAAACGGGGGCACCTGATCTTCAAAGTATTGCGTACATTGGTCAAACGGGTGTAAAGTTATTAAGAGACATAAAAATCCCTATCTCTGGTGACCCTAGCTTTATATATATATATATATATAATTAATTATGGATTTCTTTATTTTTGTCTCCTAATAACTTTGCACTCGTTTGACGAATGTACGCCTGGTGCCCTCGTTTTGTTGTCAGAGGACTGAAGGTTTTGAGGCGTTTGGTCAAGGGGGTTCAAAGAAAAAAGGGGGTGCCAAAAAGGGCAAACACCGTCAGTCGGATTTTGACAAAATTTGGCTGCGTTACCTATCAGCGTGCGGTAGTACCGCGGTACATAGTGATGAAAAATCCATTAGGTGATTGGCTAATGACTGCTTTTACAAAATTTAAAGGCAGCCATGTTGTTTTGTGTTGAAGTTTGCTGGTGTTGTGAGTTACCCCTTGCAATCTCAGTAAGTATCAGGTTTGGTATTTTTCCTATACCGATTACCACTTTAGTAAAGTGGTAATTGCTAGTGAAAAATATTTTTATGTTTCTATATATTTTAAAAAAATATATAAAGTACCACGGTACTGCTGCAGTACCAAAAAGAAAAGAAAAGAAAATTGTTAAAAAATTGGCAATACACTGTAAGACACTATATTTCATAAATATAGTGTGCTAAAGTATATTTTCTATTTTTTATACATTTAAATATGCACACAAAAAAGTGTACAGAATAGTGCATTAATTAGTCAAAATGACCACGCTACTTAAAAAAATGCAGTTCACGACAGACAGCTATATATATAGAGAGTTATAACAGAGCCATTATCCAATCATGTAATCAATTTTAGCCTTATGTACTGTGGTATACTGTGATCTTACCATGGTATACTGGGGCACAATATATCACTACATTTTATACAACTTATAACTTTAACATTACTTATACTATTTACATAATCCACCAAAAAGTAACACTTACACATTATAATATATAACAGCCACATAACATTGACATACTTTAACGCAATTTACCGGTATGTCTTATTGAATTTATACACTCCACTGTGTGCCACTCCACTCTATGACAGTTCATTTTATACCTCCACTCTACACTATTTACTGTATGCCTCTACAATTTACCACACTTCAATATATGCCATTACACTCTACGCTAATCCACTGTACGTCACTCCACTGTACTCCACTCCACTCCTCTGTACGCCACTCCACTGTACACCACTATACTCTACGCAATTTTCTTTTTGCAGTTCTACAGAGCGCGAACTCGACCCGAAGGTATCAGAGCACTTTACATGAACACCATTTGCTTTACAGACAGATACATTCATTTGTTTAGGCACTATTTTACTATACTATATTCAAAATGATGCCCCTACACTGTACAAGACTGCAGTCTATGCCACTCCACTGTACGCTGATACACTGTATGCCAATACATTCTATAATATTGATAAGACGTGACTCTACAGTACCCCACTGTAATCTCTGCTATCCCACTGTATACCTCTCCAGTGTATGGTAGTCCATTTTATCCCACTGTACTATAAGCTCTTCCTTTGTATGCCACTTCAGTATACACCACTCCACGATACGACACTCTACTCTTTCTGACTTTACTCTACGTCAGTCCACTGTATGCAACTCCACTCTATACTACTCAGCAGTACTACAGTATACCTCATTCTACTCTTCTCCATTCCACTGTACGACATATGGCTGGGTCTGAACTGGGGTGGCGAAGTCAGCTAAAGAACGATGATGGATTCAACCCAGATCTGTGACTAGGGGTGAGTATCTGAAAAGTTTCAGCGCTCCGTCCATAATCTCCTTCTGTTTGCTTGGTATACAAACCCAACATAAACTACACAAACATTAGAAATTCTAAAGTTACAGTTATCTGTTAAATTAATCAATTACGTTCCACTTTTACATTACTATGCGTCATTCTAATGAATCACATTTATACTTATGTACCACCTTCACATCAATGTAACTCGTGCACCTAGGTACATAGTCTTGTCACCTCACTCGCCACACTACATTAACTACATTAATTATGTCTAGGGGTGGGCGATAAACTCTGCTCCACCGACAGAGTTTGCGGAGTTTCGGCCACTCTGCGCTACACAGGTAATGTTGAGTTCCAGCAAAACCCCGTCAACCACTGCGTGGCAGAGTTTTTTCTCACACATGGCTCACCACCATTAAGTTAGCAAATGAGAATTTGCGTCCCTTAGCGCGATTTGCGGGTGCTATAACACCAACTGGCAAGATGTTCTCAACACGGGCAATTGCAACAGGTCACGAGTGTCCGCGCTTGGAAAGCTGCTGCTCGAGTAGAAAATCTACTCGAGCGGCAGAAAGAAACAGCACCCTCTGCTAGTCAGAGGTAAAGTGCCTGTGCTCTCTTTTTATCATGATGAAATTGGCATACCACTTTTTGGCATCTTTAACTTACCCAGGGCCTGTAATTTAAATGTCATCAGTGGACTGCTGCACCTATTGTGCCACCTACTATAGTGACAGGGCAACCATGAAGGCAGGCCTGCCATGCGTAACAAAGCTGTGCAAGTTTTAACTGCTAATTCACCCTGTCAAAATAACCCCTATTTACAAGTCTCAACCTTCCTTTTAAATGTTACTAAATCACTCCTATGTAGCAGCCCATAAGGCAGGGTGCATGGCATTTAAAAGTAGGACATGCAATATTTTAATGTTAAAACTCCTTACAGTAAAAACTGTGAAAGCTATTATCACTGTAGTAGGATTGACTGTTTTATAAGAAAGCATTGCAATACAATATTAAATGCAATATTGCTATCTGAGCCTAGGAAACAGCTACAGAGCTCATTCAGGGACTTTTTTAAGTATTTATTACAAGCTCAACTCTTCGGTAAAGTCAGAGTTGTAATACATATTTTAGAACAGGTACTTTTATAGAGTTACCCATTACCTGCCGAAAGCCTCTAGAAGACTACTTGCATGAACCTCCAACTCTGAACCAGGAGCTGAATAGCCTCTTTGATGAGGTATGAACGTGCTCACAAAGCTGAGACATAAGCCTTGGGTGTAGGGAGGTCTTCACTTTTTCTGTCAGGCTGACCATCTGGGCTGTATCCAGGAACCTAATTAACTTCAAAGAGGCCTACCCTGTCACAGGCAGATGTAGCTAACACCTGGGCCTGCCCACTTCCTTTGTCCCCCTAGTCTGTCGGACACTATGCCTGGTGGGAGAGAATCTGTCCCAGAACCCGTTTTGAGTGACAACAGAGGAGGGGTAGCTTATTTCCCTAGTCCACCCAGGGTGGGTGCAAGAGCTCTGCACAGGAGAAGATAGGCTCTGCTGTTTTGGTTTTGGGTAGAGAGAGGCACTGTGGGATTGTTTACAGTAAACAGTTGAGCACACAGGAAGCAATGCAATAGTGAGTAGGATGCCCCTAGGATCTTTTATCACATTGGTTAGGGAGGGGACAGTAGCCACCTCCTAACATGTAGACTGGTGTCAGGCATAAATGTACCACCCTCAGTACCCTCCTCACAACAATAAATGGACCTATTGTCTGTGAGAGCCCTGAAGACTGGTATCGAGACCAAAAGGCTGACCTCCTGTTTGAGCTAGGGACACAACAAGCTTTCAGAGGCAGCTATTCCTGCAACTGCCCAGCTGGGCAGTCCCAATTCGACCTGCCCTAGTCCCTGCTGCTGGCCTCTGCTGGAGTGAATCTTGACCCCCCAAAAGCTGTCTCCAAGGTCCTGGAGCCCCGGCTGGTGTCAAAATGTACTCTCCCTAACAAATCTTGAAACCTGGGACTTAGAAACTTTTTGCCAGGTTTTTTCCCTGAAACCCAGCAGGGTACCAGACCAACATGCCAAGTTGATCTGCCAAAGGTGCATTGCCGCTGGGCCAAATATCCCCATAGCTCCCGCCATTTTCTTCTAAGCAGCAGCAAACCCATTAGGCAGGACCTCGCAGAGGACGTATTCGGCCTCATGGAGCCCGCATCTGCTACAACATGCAGCCGCGCCCCTCTGGGAGAATCTGAGCTCCAATAAAGAGACTAAGTTCGAAGGTAGAAATCTTCATCGAGTGAAGGCACAAAAGTGTCAGGCCTGCCTGAGACCTTCTCTGAGCTCAAAATTCAAGTTTTTACCGCTCAGAGCTTTCCCACTAAAAGTGAATGGCTTCACTAAGACCTCGTCCAGAGACTATCCGATGACGTGGATCCCTCTTTGGTCACAGCCTGCTGTCTTGCTCAGCTGAGGAGTTTTAACTTCCATTTCAGAGACTAAGTCAGAAGTTAAACTTTTCACCAGGACGAACCTGATCCCTGTGTCCGACTTGTGCTCCATTGCTGTTGGCTTTAACTTGTGCCTAGTTAACAGCCAAGCACAACCTCATGACCGTAGTTTTCACTTAACGATTTTTGGTGCTATTTTGAACCTTAAACTTTAAAAATACATAACTCCAGTTCCCCTTTTTGGATTTTTGTCATTTGTGTATCATTTTACTTATTAAATTTACTCTACTTTTCTAAGTTGGTCTGGTATTGTTCTTGGGTTGTGTTTTGACTTTACTACTGTTTGAGTACTGTAGAAATACTTTACACATTGCCTGTAAGTTAAGCCCGTCTCCTCTGTGCCACAGCTACAAGGGGGTTCAGTTCAGATTAATGTAGTGACTGATTTAGACTAATTTAGTTCAGCCGGGCAAGGATTGTGGTTATTACTTAAGATGGGTACTCCCCTCCCTCAACGAATACCCCAATTTCCTACAAGAAGCAGTTAAGGACAAGGCATGGTTAGTGTCTTGAACAAGGCATATGGCCTTTGGGCTGGCAGCCTCCCTGAGGCCTTGGCTTTATTGGCCATATACAGGACCATAGTTAGGGGCCCAAGTTGTCCAGAGGTTTGTCCTGGCATGCTGTGCGTGACTATCAATCAACTTCTTGGGATCTTTGACGAGCTTAGCCAGAATGTTGGCCACAATAATATCAGTCTCCCGAATAAAGGTAATTTTGTCCTCCGAAGATGGTTGAGTGCACTCAGCACTAAGGCAAAAGTGAATCCTGGTCCAAGGATATAATTATTTTGCCATTCACATAAGAGGTGACCTTGGCTGCATGAATCCACTCTCACACTCTGGGGTAGTAGAGATCATCAGCCACATATATATCAAATGAAAAATCTCAATCAGGATATTCCCTGTGGAGTCATTTAGCATCCCAACCAGGGCCCAAAGGACTACTGGGCCAAGAGTCTTCATTGCATACATAAGGCAAGTCCTTGTCATTGATCCCCTCATCAATCACAGCGGTCTCTCCCAAAGAAAGAACACTTTCAGAGGTATCCAAGTTACCAGGAACACAGGGTTGACAGCCTCTTGTTTGTAGGATTCCTTTTCATCTTTGCCTTGGTGGGATGTTGCGAGTACTGCTTCCCCTTGAGGTCTAAAGGCATCATTGCCTTGCTTTAGTTAATTTGGATTATAAAATATTCTCTAAGGCGCTTGCTTTTTTCCTAGCCTTGTATCGAAAGTGCAACCTGGCTTCGTCGCAGGTAGATATCTTTCAGATAATAATCGATTATTCTTCGACATTATCTTTAAGTCTGCTGGTTTGGCTGAACCTTTAGCAGCTATAGCTTTGGACGCAGAGAAGGCTTTTTATCCAATAAATTGGTCATTCCTTTTTCATACTCTCAAGTGGTTTGGTTTTGGCTGAAAAATTATCAATTGGATCTCTCTTTTATACTCTTCTCCTCAAGCTGCCAGTTGTGCTAATGGGCTAACTTCTTCATATTTTGCCCTTGATAGGGACGTACGGCAAGGCTGCCCCCTTTCTCCATTTCTTTTTAACCTAGCTCTTTAACCATTTCTATCCAGAATTAAACAGAACGCTCACAGACATGGTTTTTCACATAGTACCCAACAGATTACATTAGCTGCTCCAGACGATATTCTGCTATTTATATCCAGACCCCAATATTCACTCCCTGCTTTTCAGTCTGAAGTTTCATCCTATGGGTACAGATAGAATAATAGTAAATGTGAAATCTTGCCCTTAAATAAGTTTACTTTTAAGCAATTAATTTCTTCCTCTAATTTCCAGTAGCAACCCAGACAGCTTAAGTATCTTGGGGCCAGATGTAGGTAAATGCATGTTTGCGATTCCTTAATAGCGATTTTTAGGGAATCGCTATTAAGGAATCGCAAAATGCCATGTAGGTAGGAATCGCAATATTTTTAGCGATTCCTTAATATTCTTTAATTGTGAATCGCAAATTGCGATTCGCAATTAAGGAATACCTTCCCATTCATTCCTATGGGCCAAAAGGCCCATAGGAATGAATAGGAATTGCTCCCGCAATTTCAAGGGTGCCAGGGTTCCAAAAGGACACCCTGTTGCACCCCTGAAATGTGCATGTGTGCACATGTGGCGCACATACATGCCCTAAGGGCATGAATGTGTGCCACATGGCACTTAAAAAAAGCAAAAAAGTGCTTTTTTAAAGGAAATCGTTAATTACCACCAACTTGAAGTTGGTGGTAATTAGCGATTTCTTAAGGCTAAAGTGCACTTTCTTTTGTGCTACTTACATTGCATTTAAGGAATCGCAATTTGCGATTCCTTAAATGCAAGAGCAAAATAAGGAATCGCAATTTTGCGATTCCTTATTTTGCTAGTAGGTTTCAACTTACCTACATTGCTCGTTGCCAAATAGCGAATTTCAGCATTAGCGCTCGCTATTTGGCCACCTACATCTGGCCCTTGGTCTCCTCTTCACTCCATCCCTAAACAATTCCATTTACATTAATCTAGATACTTGCATTCATAAAATAAACTCATTAACATCCTCTCCATCTATCTTGGTGGGGCCGATTAGACACTATCCAAATGATGCTGTATCCTATTATTCATTTCACTATCCCCAACATTCCCCTGAGTATTCCTCTTAAATCATATAAGAACATTACACAATTTTATCCTTCTTTCTATGGAACAACAAAAACCCTCTTTTGTCCTTATTCAAATTAAAATGCCCTAAAGCGGTGGGTGGTGTGAACTTCCCAGATTTCGCTAATTATCACAAAGCTATTTTATTAAAACAATCTGTGCATTGGATCACACCTTCCTCATCACACACTCCTCTATGGGTAGATCTAGAACGTGAGTTCCTATCAACTTTTTCATTAACTGAATTTTTAACTTTCACGGGAAAACATCAAAAACATTATAACCGAAAAACACATGTAAACTAATAATTCTGTCATTCCATAGTCCTCTATAGATTTACAGTCCTTTCTAAATTCTACTATCTGGCATAATCACTACATACAAATAACAAATAGGCCCATTTATTGGTCAGCGTGGCAATCTAACGGTCTAATTTGGGTTAAACAATTATACAATATGACTCTTCCATATCTTTCTCATAAGTTCAATCACTTTTCGGTCTACTATCAACTTTTCTCAGCAGATAGACGATAGAGTGTTATCTCTGAAGCACATACTCACTTCAGATCGCTCTCGCCTCCTAATCCAACATCATCCATTAATCTCACTAACCTCCTTAGGATGAATCCAAAGGCCTTATTTGCTTGTACAATCCATTTCCAATGACAGACCTAAATCCAACATTGAACTTGCTTGGGAACATGATCTCCATATCAATGTACCTATCTC
Source organism: Calotriton arnoldi (assembly GCA_963921515.1). Taxonomy (NCBI): domain Eukaryota; kingdom Metazoa; phylum Chordata; class Amphibia; order Caudata; family Salamandridae; genus Calotriton; species Calotriton arnoldi. The sequence goes on from CAWUFW010004039.1 coordinate 40,817, forward strand.
CACATGGAAACAGATCTGAATTAAAATCAGGAAATCCTTTCGGGCAGCAAACACGATGCAAACACTTTTTTTCATCTACAAAAGACTTTTTATAACGCCTGATATCCTTCATAAGATAAACTCAGATAGTCTTGTTCTGCACAACAAGCCGATTTGATACACTTGGTCTTCACATGTCTAAACGCTTATGCCTTTTGGATACAAGTTTGGACACAAATCAACTCCATATTTAGCTCCAATGTACCTTAGCCCATTGCTAACTTATTTCTAGGAAGTGTGTCTGATGATGCGCTAATGTTTCATTTAATGTGCAAATAATAGACCTCTTGTTAGCCATTGCGTCTCAGCAAATAACTAGACATTGGAAAGATTCTACGCAATTGACATCTAAGGCATGGTGGTATGCAATTTGCTATAATCACAGCCTGGACACAGCGTATATGCATCCTGTATATCTTGTTTTAAAAAAGCAAGCTCTTTGGTCACCTATTACGCAATTTCTAGATAACACTGCTAAATTATTGTTTGCCCCACCACCTAACGTGCTAGAAGTTTTTTAAACTCCCTGACTTCCAGTTTCTAGTTTCATTATACTCCATATCATTTTAGATCCTTCAAGTTGTATTTAATGGTCATTCTCAGTTTACAATCAGACATTTGTGTGTTTTATATGACATAGGTACATGCTCTTCCCTCCCTGTCCCTCCCATGACTTGTTATTGCTATTCAAATATTGTGCTTTATTTCTAATCCTTTTGTGATTATATCCTTTTTGCATCAATAAACTTATTCTTTAAACTTAAAAAAGCTTTATTAGAACAAATATCCTGTTCCAATATCTGCAGAGAACAATCGATCAACCATTTGCTATAGTAAATAAAGAATAGAAGCATATATGTGTAAATGTCATAAACAAAAGTAAGAATACAACAATTGTGGTAAGCCAAAATTAAATTACAAATAACGTAACAGCATGTTGGATATTTAAAGGGATCTGGTGTTAATTTTTTTATTTTATTCTTTTTATTGAAGGTACAAAGAGACAGCAGCACAGTAATAGAAAAGTATGATGCATCTAAAATCTGCAATTCACACATGGTAAACATCAGTATAACAAATCAAGACAATTTCAATGCTTGGACTTAAGAAGATTGGTCATCGTCCTCAGCAGGTACTAAAGGCGCCTCACATATATCACCTCTGTAGGTATTCCATGCGTCCCAGATTGAGGACCACTTTTTTGGACATCCCCGTGCAATATATACAGTCTTTTCTCTAAACATACACCAATCAAGGTTTTGTTTCCATTTTGACAATGTAGGTGACGTGTCGGACCCCCAGTTCTGTGCAATGTCCCTTTTAGCTGTTGCGAGACCTAAAGACACCCATGTTTTCTCGGCGGTGTTAAGGTCGGTAGGTTCCCAAATGTTAAGGAGGCAGCGCCTCGCCTCGGGGTGCATGTTTTTATTCAGGACCGTCCTAAAGGTCCGATGTATCGCTTGCCAAAATTGTTGGATGTGGTCGCATTCCCATAGCGTGTGCATAAAGGTGCCCACATCCCTTACGACATTCACCCCTGTCTCCCCTCCCCATACGCAGTAATTGCGGTCCTGTGATGTAAGTCCTATGCAAGATCTTGAGTTGGACCAGTCGGGTGGAGATACCCACCTCCCGGGGAGACGCCACTGCGTCCCGCCACTCATCGTCATCCATTTCAAGGCCGTCTGCCCTCCAGTGTTCCCTAAGTTTCTCAAGGGGGTCAGAGGTATTGTGTAGCAGTTTCTTATATGGGATCTGGTGTTTGTAAGAGTAATGTTTCCCAATAACAAGAGAAAATAGAACAGTGAGGAAGAAAACAGGCATTTGCAATGCAATAGGTCTCGCATTTGTGAAAGTTAGAGCTATTGGCGTAGTAAATGACAATGTTTGTTCTACTCGCAGGTCTGTCAGCAAAAAAACCTAAGGGACAGCATATGTAATGTAGCATGACAAAGCAAGGAGCAGCAACCTAAAAACGGGTGTTAACACGAATGTAAATGGGGCAGCACCGCAGAAAGGTAGCCTAAGAGGGAGCAAGGCAGAAACTCTGAAACGTGGGTAACATGCAAGTGGGAGTATGTTAAATACACCTCAACGAAGGGAAACACACTTATTAAGTCTAAAATAAAACACTGGGACACAAGTGCGATACAGGATTATAGATATGTTAAAAATAGTAAAGAAAGTTTTAATTAGATGGAAATGTAGTTTTAGTAGAAGAGGTGGGTGCTTGAGGTCCCAGTGGTAAGCAGGAGTGCTGGCTTCACATTCCAGAACAAAAGCAAGGTGCATGGGCGGTGTTATTAAAGCAAAAGCGCTGCATAGGGCGCTGGTAAAAATGAACAAAATAGTGCTGGAAAAGCAAAAGAAAACAAAAGCGCGGCCGCCAATTTAGAGTTAAAGCACGGTGTGCATAAAAGCAAAGTATGTGGCTGCTATTGTGAATGTGCAGCATGGTGCGCAGTAAAAATTATTAAAACTTTTTTGAAAAGTTGTTTTTGGCGAGCCACGCAGAAGAAAACAAAAGCACAGCCGCCATTTGAAATATCAAGCACGGTGTGCACAAAGGCAAGGTGAGACTGCTATTACGAAAAAGAAAGCGGGCATGGTGCACTGGCAAAAATGAAAAAAATAATGTTCGAGAATTTGATTTGGCAAGCCGCGCATAAGGAAACAAAAGCACGGCCGCCATGTTGAAGATGCAGCGCTGTGTGCCGCGCTGCAAAAAAATATATAAATTGTTTTAATCCAGGCACTGTTACTGAGCAGCGCACTAAGGGGGAATTCACAATGCAATGAGACACCAGGGCGGGTTGCCGAAGTAGGAGAGCATAGCGTGCCTCATAAAGCAACTACAAACAAAGCATAAATTAACTAAATAGTGCTCAGTAACAGTTAATGCCCATATCCTTAATATAGCATGTCTAGAAGAGACAGCGCAAGCACCACCTTGGCGAGACCTAAAAATAGGAATATAGAAAAGAAGGACATAAGAAAGACAAGACGCGCATTGCAGGTTCTTTAGCGGGGGCAGAGCGCAGCAAAGGGGTAATGCTCTCCCTGCTTCTCCATTTCCACGCCGTGAGGGCAACGGCCAGCATTGCAGGAACCCGGTCATTCCAGCCGTGAGGGAAACGGCTTACCGGTGCCACACAACTACACTTCCCAGCACTCCCTGCCTCGGCGACCGGCACTAACGTGCGGCAGCGCGCCAGGAGGCGCTACATCTTCGCCCCCAGCCTCCCGGCGCGCGGGCCAAGGGCGGGCCCGTCCTTGCCAGGAAGAGGCAGGGCAGGGCCACCCCCCTTTTATCTGCGGACGTGGGTTCTTGTGCAGTTTTTGGAGTCTGACTGCAGGTACTGTTTGTTCCCTGATGCTACCGCCTTTTAAACTCACCAGCAGTCTGGGTGTTACTTTATCACCAGTATAACCCCAATGTACTATGCTCTATTGGACCAGGTGTGACTAAAACCCCCTATATTGAACTTGGCTCTAGATTTTGTTTTTTGACTCAGGTTCATGTACCGCACTTTGCACTTTATTGCTATCATATTGTCCTAACGTTTTTTATTTTCATTGCTGCTAAACAACGTATACGCATTTTGCACTTCTAGGGTAAAAATAAGGTCCTTTTGAGTTTTTGGTATCTTTGATGTATGTCTTAGTACTGTTTTGCATCTTCCACACTGTATATTGCACTAGTCACTTTGCCTTAAAAACGGTTTTAGCTTTTAACAGGGATTTGTGTAAATATTTTAGTGTGCTCAGAGGTAACCAACATGAATATGCGGAAGCCAAATCTGGGGAAAAGTGTGGTGGGAACTTTAGATGCCTTTATACTGAGGGCAGAGTCAGCCCTCATTAATGAAATAAAACTCACTGAATGTAGGCTATCTCTTGAGCCCCACCCCTCGCAAGATAGACTCTCTCTAACCCCCGCAATCTCTGACTCTATGGCGGTTTCCAACCAGGTTGTATCTCCATCCCGGCTGAGTCAGTCCCCATTTGTTGTCCCAGTCACAGTGACAAATTCTGTTTCCTGCTCATCTACGGAGCATGAACCCAGCCCTGTTAAATTTAAAGCCACAACTAGAGGGCAGAAAGCAAAGATGAAGTCAACTTGTACCAATGAATTGCCCTCCATAAAAAGGAAGACCCGAGGTCTATCGAAATCAAACAAATCTGTTCAGGGCACATCTGGAAGGAAATCATTAGCTGTCCCTACTACAAATGTTTGCAAAGAGGGTCCCCCTATTCCCACGAATCAGACAATGCTAGGGCAGTTCTCTGACAGTATACAGGAGGGGAACTTCTGGGGTAGGCTCGAAACTATGATGTCCACCCTACTGGATCCTATCCTTCAAAAAATAAGCTTAGTAGAAGTTAGGTTACTAAAACTAGAGGGGCTGGCTTGCTCCAATTCGTTGGTTACACCAATAGCTAGCACAACCACTAGTAAAGTCCTTTCAACCACTGGGGGCAAAGGAGCAGGTGTAGGCTCCTCTGTGAGGCCTGCAGTAAATAGCGTGGTGCTAGATAAGAGCAGCTCCAACAGCACCAGGCTCAGTAACACAGATGCACCAGTAACCGTATACCAGTCTCCTATAAGAGCGGGCCTTCTGTGCCTCACAGGGCTTGTGGGTCAGAAGGAAGGGTTTTACAATCAATGAGTCTCCCAACTATTGACCTTCCACCCGAATCCACCCCATATGTAGTAGTTTTGGGGAGTGTTCCTTCCCTCCCCAAAGGGGCTAACGAAGACTATGGACAGCTGTTAAATAAATTAACTCACTGGTTTACACACAATACTACCCTGGGTGCCCGCATGTCTAGTAACATCCTTATGGCACGCAGGGTTAGCTGGATTGGGAGCTCGCCCAAAACGGGTTCTGGTGATTGCGTTATTGTAAATTTTGACAATCCCTACACTGCGGGCCGTATTTTATCCAGGGATATTAGCCTCACACCCTTATTGGGATCTGTTATTAGGGCTTTACCTCTGGGCTACTTTTACAAGCTAGCCCTTTACAGGGATATGTCTGAAAATGTCCCCAGGACAGCTCCTAGAGGTGGGTGGTCAAATAGTCTGGCATCTAGGCATCAGCCTACCTCTATGACCTACTTACCTTCAGAATCAGTCAGGCAGTTTGACACCGACGCCTCACTGGCGTTAAACAATAGATTTGCTGCTTTAAAAGGCCTGGAGGATTGTGATTGACTGAGGGACCTCACACCCCCTGAGCCGGAGCCTGCTGCTTTTCTCCAGTCCCCAGTGGAGGTAGTTGAAAGGCCTCCAGACGTGAGGCCAAATAATTTCCTATCCTGGAATATTGCAGGGCTGGCCAACAAGCTCCAAGATCCACTCTTGGTGAAATATGTGAAGCAATTCATGGTAATTAGCCTCCAAGAAACATGGACAGTGGATTGTGATCTATTTTTGGAAGGATACAAGGCATTTTTTGTCCCGGCCACTCCATCGGTGAGTGGAAGACCAAAGGGTGGTCTAGTTGTATACATCTCTGTGGCTGTTGATTGTAAGTTCCAAATGATGCCAACTACATACCCGGGAATTTTGGCGTTGTCAGCCAAAAGGGGGGATACCAGATGGGGAATTATTAACTTTTACAATTCGGTGGCTTACCCACACGAGGCCTGTAGCATTACTACCTTGGGAGCGACTATAAGACAATTTTTGGGCCACAGTCTAAATAATCTTTTGGTTTCCGGGGATTTTAATATACACCCCTGTGGTAATCCCAGAACATCTTGTATTTCTGAGTTGGGTTGTCCGCGCATGAGGGGTTTTCATTTTGAGCATCATGTTCAGGGGGAACTGTTGAACAACATGATAAATGAACTGAATATGGTCGCCCTGATGTCTCTAGCTGACCCGTATATTAAGTTTCCTGTGCCAACTTTTAAAGGGCACGGTAGGGGGACATTTATTGACTTCATTTTAATTTCCTCTTCCTTGCAATCTTCCTTTCATGGTTTTAAGATTGTGGAGAGTGAATTTAGTGACCATAATCCATTAACAGCTTATATGACGGTCCCACTAACAGTAAAGATTGGTGATGTTTCAACCAGGGGTGTTTTGAGAACGACGGACGGAAAGCGCAGATTGAAATGGTCCCAGGTGTTCCCGGAAAAATTCTATAATAAAGTAAAAACATCTTGTGCTCATGAATTAACAATATGTACAACCGAGGGGTTCCCCCCTAATGAGATCCTTGGCGCATACGAGTTAATAGCGGGAAAAGTGGGTGAAATTTTAAGTGTTCCAGCCAGAAGAAATGCCTCAAATGGTCCCAGATGGTTTAATTCCTACTGCTCTAAAGCAGCTAAGAGGTTAAGGGTAGCGTTGTCAGCCAAACCAAGAATTCCATCAGAGGTATGTGCTTGTCGAAAGGAATATAAGTCAGCCCTTGCCAAACGGAAGGGTGCCCTGAAGGAAGAAGCTTGGAGGGAGCTGATAGACTCAAGCACTCTCAGGAACAGCTCGAGGTTCTGGAGTGTTGTGAATCGGCCCCTTTTTGATCAGGAAGGGGGGGTCCTTAGAGGAGGAATGGGTTCTCCACTTTAAATCTATGTTTGATTGCCCTCTTGAGTTTAATTACAGAGAAAGCCAGGACACGAAGGACCCTGTAATAACTTTTCATAGGGGTGAGATTCTGGATGGTATTATAGGACTATCTGTTAACAAAGCACCAGGCCCAGATGGGATCCCCCCAGATTTATTCAAATCGGACCCCCCGTTCTGGGCCCCGATACTGGAGACAGTATTTAATGCAGCTGTAAAGAATGGCTGTCCCCAGTCTTGGGCCTCTTCTACCATAGTCCCTGTTTTCAAGAAGGGTAACAGGAATAGCACCCACTGTTACAGACCGATTTCACTTATTGATTTAGTGGTCAAAGTGGTAGGACGCATCCTTCTACAGAGACTATCAACATGGGCAGAGGAGCACAAGATTATGTCGGATGTCCAGTATGGATTCCGGCTGGGACGCTCTACTGTTGCTCAGTGTCTTAACTTATTTATGATACTGAGCAAATATACTGTTGCTCGCCCCGGAACTATCCATCTTGCCTTCATGGACTTGTCATCTGCGTTCGACTGTGTAAACAGGGTCAAACTGTGGCAGTCCATGAGGGCAATGGGGGTGGAGAACAGCATTGTTAATTTTCTTGAGGACCTGCATATGTCAACTAAAGCTAATGTTAGGTTCTCACAGGATTTGCAGTTAACCAGGGATTTTGAGTTTAAGAGGGGAGTCCGGCAAGGATGCATTTTGGCACCTTTTTTATTTAATTTTTATATAAATGAACTGGATAGTGCACTAAGGGCAACTGGAGTTGATTACCCTTATGTGGGACGGCGTGGTATCCCCGTCCTGCTATACGCGGATACGCGGATGACGCCGTCCTCATATCCAGGACCGAAATGGGTTTGCAATCCATTTTATCCACATTCTCCAGATTCATGACTGATCGGGACTTGGCAATTAATAACTCCAAGTCCTACGTCATGAAAGTGGGCATCAATCGAAAAAAAGTTTCCATTTTAGCGTTGGCCCCGCCAAGATCCCCTGCACAACTGTATTTTCCTACTTAGGGGTTCTCTTTGACGACCAACTTAAATGGGGTCCCCAAATTTTGAGGAAAAAAGGGGATCTGGCTCGGGTAAATACAGCAATTTTTAACTTTGCCTCTAAAATAGGGAATAAACCAACAGGAGCTATGTTGCAAGTTTACCAAGCCAAAAGCTTGGCCATAGCCACCTATGGTAGTGAAATTTGGGGATATATTGCCGCCGATTCCCTCCAGGTAGTGGAGAATGATTTTCTGAAACGCTTACTATGTGTTCCGCGTGGAACCTCTAATTTTGCTGTCCCCGAGGAACTAGGGGTCCCCTACTTAAGTGATGCTCTTGCTCTGCGACCCCTGATCTTCTGGCTAAAGTGTTGGCTGAACAAAGATCTAACTCTCAACCACCTGATTTTAAGAGAGTGTATGTCCCTTGATAATTCGGCTCGTATTCCCTGGCTAAGGTATATCAAAAGAAGTTTTAAAGGGATAGGGTGACCTATTTTCCAAACCTGATACTATTGTCAAGAAGGATGTGGAATTAACTAAGATAGCCTTCCTTACCCTAAGAAAAGCAGAGAGGGAAGCTGAAGAGGTGCTGAAACCTAATGTTCGGATGTATTTAACACTCAAGACGACTCCGTCGACGGAACCTTATCTTATGGGGTCTCTGTCAACACATGAGAAATTTTTGTTAACCAGGTTTCGGTTGAACCTCTTCCACCTTTTGCTAGCCAGACCGAAGGGTTCTCACAGAGATCAAGTGCTAGCTCCATGCGGCTGCGACGGACAGTCTCCGCAGGATTTGCTGCACTTTTTGTTTTTATGCAAAATGTATGAAATCCCCCGTAGGCATTTTTTGGTTCCTATTTTAAAAAGATTGAATTTTAGACAGGTTCGACCGGCCCTTGTGTATCTTCAATTGCTGAAAGAGGATTGTATCTTTTTTTTTTTTTTTCAAACGTGTTTTTTATTAGCATTTAATCATTTTGTTACAACGTCAGTCAATAATGGTACAGCATGAAGAGGTTTGTATCGTGCTCATGCAGAAGACAGAAGAGTGAGAGACACCAATTCTACCGGTGCCCAGCCCCAATCACACAAGAACCTAATAAGAAGATACAGTTTTCTCATGACATGGCTAGCAAACTCATATTGCGTCCTAATAAGGCCTTCACTCATCTGTCTTTCTTTTGCGACAGCCGTATTCTCAAACCTCCCAACGGGGGAGGAAATCTCTACCAAGAGTTCAAGATCCCCAAGGGGATTACTGAATTAACTAAAACATAAACACAAACAACCCCCCCCCTCTTCCCTTCCCCCACCCATCCCCTTATGGTGGTGGCTGCCTAGTTAGTGCGTCTCAGCCGACATGTCATTCTCAGGTCTTGTTATACTTGAAATAAATGCATTGCTCTAAGGGAGAGAGGACATACCGCCGACGGTAACCCCTTCGTGAGGAAAGCAACCAGGGGCCCCCATCTGTATTCAAAGTTTTTGTAATCATCTCTAAAGATGTCAGCCATCCGTTCTAAACTTAGGAGTTTCCATAGTCTGGAGTGCCACAGTGAAATAGCAGGTGCCTCTTTTTTCTTCCAGGCGGCCGCGATCGCCACTTTCGCGGCCCCAATGCATGTCCACATGATGGCCTTAGCAGCCTTGGTTTGGTGCTTAAGTGATGGATCGCGCAAACCCAGGAGGACTTCTGCCATAGTGGTCGGTATGGGATAACCTAGTATATCTTTGATTTGTGCAAGAATTTCTTCCCAGAAGGGTCTTATCCCAGGGCAGTCCCACCAAATGTGCTGGAAGTCTCCTAGTAGCCCACACCCCCTCCAGCACCTGTCGGACGAGCCAGGGAATATCTTTTTAAGCTTGGCAGGGTAAAGGTACCAGTCCATCATGGTTTTGAGATGAGCCTCACGTAATTCCGTGGAATGATTAAATTTCACAATGTCAGACCATAGGCCCTCCCATTCGTTATCGGAGATGTTGCGCTGCGAAATACCCTCCCACATGCTCATATAGCGGGGGCGTGGAGTGTGCAGAGAGGTTAGAAGATAGGAATACAAATAGGAAATCACCCCCTTCATAGAATCTACTTTTTGTACATAGCTTTCGAATTTCGTAAGTGATCTAGTGGCGGCCTCGTAGACGGAAGGCGTAAGCGCCCAGTGCTTCAATTGAAGGTAGTGGAAGTGTTCAGTGTGTTCCACCCCGTAGTCCCTCTTGCAGTTGTCAAAGGTGAGGATGTCATAGTTGTGAAATAGGTGAGTCAGTGCCCTGCACCCTCCCTCTCGCCACTGATCAAAGAGCCCTTCCCGCATGGCCGGGGGAAATGCTGGGTTGTAGTGGATTGGCGTGTAAGGGGACGGAAATGTGGTCCACTGGGTGTTGTGTGAGACAGAGTCCCATGCCTTCAGGGTGGTTCGGGTGGGGGTGCTAAGGTAGGTGTTTTTTGGTCTATCGGTCTTGTGGCGCCAGATGAGATCCCAAATCGACCGACCAGCGACAGCCCTGTCCATATGAAGCCAATGCTTCTCTGATTCCCTTTTGGCCCATTCAGTGACCACCCTCAATTGGGCTGCTTTATAGTATAACCCGAAATCTGGGAGGCCCACCCCCCCCCTTTCCTCGGCCGCCTCAGGATTGCATAGGAAAACCGCGCTCGCCCCCTTGCCAGATAAACTTCAACACCATTGATTTTAATTTGGGGAGAAGGTCTGTGTCTAACTCAATGGGAAGCGCCTGAAAAAGGTAGAGAAGCTTAGGCAGCACCGTCATTTTAATCGCGTGTATGCGACCAAGCCAGGATATGAAAAGCGGTTTCCAGCGTGCAAGATCTGTCTGGAGTCGCAGGAGGGCGGATGGGTAATTGGCTTTGTACAGCTCTTCCACTCGTGATGTTAACTGGACCCCCAGATATTGAAGGGGGCGGGTAGTCCATTGTAATGAGGTGCATGGCCGTAGCTTCTCCACCTCAGCCGCTGGGATCGTGAGGTTAAGGATGGAGGATTTCTCCATATTGATTTTAAACCCCGCAACTGTTTCGAAGCGCCTGAGCTCCACTTGGAGTGCAGGGAGAGAAGTGGCTGGCTCTGCAAGGGACAGGAGCACATCGTCCGCAAATAGCGATATCTTGTGTGATTCTCCACTAAAGGGGATACCTCGTATCTCCGGTGATGCCCGGACCGCCACAGCCAGGGGTTTGATACTAAGAGCAAACAGTAGTGGCGAGAGAGGACACCCCTGGCGGGTGCCTCTAGTGAGAGAGAAGGAAGGAGACAGCACCCCATTCACCTGAACTCTCGAGCGGGGTTGAGCATAGTTGGCCCGGACCATAGTGATAAATTTGTCGTCGAATCCAAAATGAGTAAGGGCAGCGAAAAGGAAGGCCCAGTCCACCCTATCGAACGCCTTCTCGGCGTCAAGGCCTACCAGTACCGCCGGGATCTGCTTCTTATTAGCTTTTTCAATTAGGTGGATGATACGTCTGGTGTTATCATGAGTTTGGCGTCCTTTGATGAACCCAGACTGGTCTGGATGAATGAGGTCCGGCATCAAGTCATTCAGCCGTGCCGCGAGAATGGATGAGTATAATTTGGCATCCAGGTTGAGGAGAGCTATAGGGCGATATGAGGCGCATTTCTGTCGGTGTTTCCCCTGTTTCGGAATGACTGTTATCACTGCCTCCGCCATCGTGGGGGGTACCGTCCCCGTCTCGGCCATGGTGTTGAATAGATGGGTCAGGTGAGGCAAAATATCGGGAGCAAAAGTTTTATAGAATTGAGCTGTATAGCCATCCGGGCCTGGGGCTTTGTGCGGTTTGAGAGATTTAATAGCGAGGGCCACTTCCCCCGAGGTTATGGGGGCCGTGAGCGTTTCATTCCATTCAGATGTAACTTGGGGGAGTGTCAGGGCCCGCAAGTATTCATTTTGCACTTCTATGTCGCGCAGTTCCCCTGTGTACAGGGTTCGGTAGAAGGCACCAAAGGTGTCTGCTTTATCAATGTCTCTATTGGTCAGCCCTCCTCCCTCCAGTAGTATGCCTCCTATGTATTCCCTTTCTCTCTTTTCTTTCAGTTGGCGGGCCAGATGTCTACCAATCTTGTTCCCCTGGGAGTAAGATATCTGGCGAAGCTTCAGAAGGGTGTGTTCTGCCCTATTGTTATAAATGGCCCTAAGTTTTCCTCGCAGTGTGGTGAGTGTGCGTAGGGAGTCCCTAGTGGGTTGTGTTTTATAGGAAGCTTCTGCCAGTGAGAGCGCCACCTCTAGCTCTATCCTTTCTTGAGTCCTTCTTTTGTTCAGCGCGGAGTTAAGCGCAATGCAGCGCCCTCGAAAGACTGCCTTAAAGGCATCCCAAGTATTGAACTCTGAGGTGTCTGAGATCGCGTTCTGGGCAAAAAAATCCTTGATCGTGTCTCTGAGTTCCGTGCACAGCCCCTTTTCTCTCGTAAGAGAAGCCGGGAAATACCATTTGGGGGTTGTAGCCGCCTGCGGGCTCCAGGAGAGACATATCGAGACCAGGCTATGGTCCGATATTGAAAGGGGAAAGATCTTCACCTCCCGCAGAGACCCCACTAAATGTTGGCTGATGAATATGTAATCGAGTCTAGAGTACGTGCGGTGCACGTGCGAGTAGAAGGTGTAATCCCTCGACTGGGGATAAAGAGTCCTCCATGTGTCCCTAAGGCCCATATCGTGAATCTGTTGTCTAACCTCCCTGGTAAAGCCGCTGGATTCGTGTCTGTGGGGGTGTTTGCTGTCAAGTTCTGCTTGCCAGGTTAAGTTGAAATCGCCTAGGAGAAGTGTCGGCCCCTCCGCAAATCCCTGTATTTTCCCCAAAAGTAGCTGCAGGAAGGGTGTTTGACCCGTGTTCGGTGCATAGGCCGAAATGAAAGTGCAAAGTTTACCCTTCAGTATGCCTTTGACCATTACCCAGCGGCCCTCTTTGTCTGATTTAGTGGCAGTAGGTTGAAATGTCGTAGAGGTATGGAAAAGAAGCGCCGTCCCCCGGTGTTTAGTAAGCGCAGAGGCTCTATAGATCAGGGGGTATTGAGGATGGCGAAAGCGAGTCTCCTCTGCGCGCGAAAGATGTGTCTCCTGCAGCGCCACAATATCTAAATGATGATCAGTGATGTATTTCCAGACCTTCTGGCGTTTCTGTGGTGAATTAAGGCCCTTTACATTCCAGGATCCTAGTGTAATTACCATTGGTTCCTTGCATCCCCCCTCCGCCCTCTAGAAAACCGTTGGATATCCTTCATGTCCCCTGTACCGCAGCTCCTGCCTCGCCTGGACCTGAGGAAGCTACCATGTATAGAGACGAACCCGTGGCACATACCTGCGTATGTAGTTGCATTAAAAAAGCCACCACCAGTCTCCCTCCCTCCCTCCCACCCGTCCCCCCTTCCCAACAAACAAAAAAAACAACGTTACCCTCATGAACAGACGTCGGATTGATGACAGATCTCCGACATTGGGTTGAAGCACCCCATTAAACATTTTGGGAGAGCTGAGGGACCGAGGTCCCAGTCCGCGCCCGCCCCGTACTTATCCAAAAACAATGTTATGTGCCTATACCATGGCATTTACGTGTCAAGTTCGGCCCTGGTCATTTCGTCCTTGGGCGGCCTACCGTAGTCGCCGGTCCCCCAGGTATCCTGAGGTCCGCTTGCTCTGGACTCGTTTATAGTACAGATTGTCCTTGGGGTCTGGCTTCAGGTCCCGGCTCGAGTCACGTCGAGGCCTGTCCTCGTACCCCACCCCCACTCGCTCCAATGACAGAGGGTGGCGCTTGCCGCTGCCCCCGGCCTCCACAGTGTCTTGGCATTATTGTTAGGGAGGTCCATATGATCAACGTGGCAGGGTTCAGTAAGAGTGGCCTCCCCTCCATAGGACCTTAGTTCTCGTCCCCGTTATGGCCCGTGGTGTTCAATTTGTTCTGGAGGGTCCGTCCCTGGAGCGAGACCCCTCCTAAATAGGAAATTGCAGGCCACCAGGCCTCACCTACGATTTCTCCTCCGGCCTGCGGTCCATGAGCTCATCTGAGGGCTGGCCCCCGTCGGAACTCGTGCCTTGTGTCCTTCCTCGCCAGTATCCTCGGAGGGGAGGCCCAGAAGATCCAGTCCTTCCCGCAGGTCTGAAATGTGCTGTGGCTTGTTTTTATATTCGAACGCCAGCCCAAATGGATATGTCCAGCGATATCGAACCTGATCCTCCCTCAATTTCAGCGTGATGGGCCTAAACGCCTGTCTCCTGGCCAACGTGGCCGGTGCTAGGTCCTGAAAGATGGTGCATGAGTGGTCTTGGAAAGAGACCGTACCTTTTTTCCTGGCTGCGAGTAGTACTGCTTCCTTGACTTTATAGGAATGAAATTTCGCCAGCACGTCTCTCGGTCTTTTCTTGTCTCCAGTCGGCTGGCCTCCAACGCGGTGAACCCTGTCGAGCTTTATCTTTAGGGTGATTGGACTCAGCACCTCGGCAAACATCCCCTCCAGAAAGGCCTCCAGATCTGTCCCCTCCGCGCCCTCCTCCAGGTCACGGAGTCGAAGGTTCTCTCTCCGGGCCCTGTTTTCTAAATCCTCCGCCTTTAATTGCCCTTGGTGCCATTGCTCTTGGAGGGTATGAATGTCTTCCCGCATGGCAGCTGTGTGCTTATCAATATCCTGGGTTTGGGTTTCCAAGTCTAGGACCCTAGTGCCGACAGAATCAACATCTTGCTGGAGAGAAGCGAGCCTGCCGGTGAGGTCAGCTTTTAGTTGATCTATTGATGCCTTGAGGTCCTGCCCCAGTTCAGCCCTCAATTCCGTCTTGAATTCCCGCAAAGTTGCCAAGAGATCTTCTTTAGTGAGAGCCATGGTGATCGCACCTCCGTCACTACTCGAGGGCTGGCTCTTGTCTGCTGGTGGGAAGAAATCTGACACTCTGTTCGTGGCCTTGCACGGCTTCTTTGGTGGCATAGGGGCCGGTCCCTCGTTCTGTGGCAGCCGTGGTAAAGGGGTGGCGTACCAGGCGACTCGTGATGTCCCCCCCTGGGAGGGTAGGTGGCTGGATTGCCCATCTGCTGATGCGTCCCACCAGTAGGGGGTGGATGGTGACCCTTGTAATCCAGGCCCAAAACGCGGCTCTCTCCCTCAGGGCATGTGGGGACCTGTGCCACCCCTCTCCACGCAGGAAACGGCCCGCGTTGCCCTCGTGGTTCTCGGTGGGGTCGCGGGAGCGCCCGCCCCAGGTCCCTGAAGCGAGGTGGGAGCAGCAGCGATGGGGGGAAGTCCCTTTCGGTTATCGGCGCTCGCCAAGGGCCGCCATCTTAGGGTCAGGCAGAGCAGAGGCCTCGGCGTTAGAAGGGAGTCAGCAGTCTTATACCTCCGGGAGCAACAGCCGCGTCAGGGATGGTCGGGGGTAGCTCCGCTCGACGGACTGTGCCCGCCACGTACCTGCTGCATATCACTTCGTCTCCCAGCCCATCGGAGCCTCACACGTCGCCGCAGCCACCAGCGCCGGCAACGCACCACATCTCCGGTGTGTTTACACCGCAATCGTCACCGGGCTCCGCTGTGTTCACCTGTGTGCACCGGCCGTCGCAAGTCTATCTCCAGTGCTGCCGTTAACGGAGATCCGCCGCCCCCTCTGGAACGGGGGCCGCCATTTTGTCGCTCTCCGGCCTCATTCGTGTTGAGCCCCGCAACCAGGCGCCACATGAGGTGTGCCTCCGCCTCAAGGTAGCATTATGTGCCCTCTGCTTTCCGGTGGCCACCCGTGCCGTCAGGGTCGATTTTCAGGTGGCATAGGCTGCGATCGAGGCACAAGCCTGCAGCGCGGACCGGGAGCCGAGACGAGCTACGTCCGTCCAGCCATCTTGCCCGGCCACGCCCCCCGATTGTATCTTTTTTATAGTAGGGTTTTTAAAAGCTTCCATGAAATCTAGGACCTGTATGGATGTCTAAAATTCGTCTATCTAGGCATGTTTTTTAATTGAGCTGATTTATATTGCGGTATAGGATATCTTTTTAAATCATGTATTAATATATAATTGTTTTTATGTTCTTTTATCTGTGTAACTTTTATGGTTTTGTGAACAAAATCCGAATAAAGTTTTTTTTGATTTTTTTTTACAAGAAAAGTTTGTAGTAAAAAGCTAATCAAAAACTGTATTAATAATAACCTAGGTGAACCAATTAGAAATTACAATGGCAGAGGAACCATTATCTTATTTCAAACGCTAGAATAGAAATATTCATGATCTCAGAATTATGAGTAAGAGAAGTAATGTATGAAACGATTATAAATGGAATAGAAAGTTAATCATCTGTAGTAGCTGACAGATATGTTTTGAAAGGGAAACAAATTTCTATCTTTTTATTATATAACAGTAAAGGAAGGACAGCAGCTGTATCTAACCTGTGGTTGTAACATATAATGCTACACCTTCCTTTAAAGGAAATTTTACTGAAAGCCTTAACATTTAAATTAATCTGTTGGAATGCCAAATCAAACATACACCTCTCCAACTTATCTCTCGCTGGTAACACATTATGGAACAACTTCAGATCTCCTAAAAAGATATTATGTCATTTTAAATTATAACCTGTCTTCATTAAATATTTGATGAAATCCCACATTTTTGCCAAAATAGTTTACGTAACTAACATTCATAAATCATGCATAAAAGATCTGCTAGATTGATTTGGAATGTAAACATGAGTAGCACTTCTCAAGATGAAAATTCGTTTTATGTATGAAATATGCTGTAGTTAACAATCTATTTTAAAAATAAAATAGTTTGTGTTATATTTGAGTCTCAAGATGTAGAATAAATCTTTAACCAAATCTTTTTCTGCAGTTAACAGATTAGAGGAGAGGATGTGGCCTAACGGCTAGAGCGGTCAAACGCCAAGCTGAGGAACCGGGTTTGAATCTCTGCAGGGACGCTCAACATCCTGTGATTCTGGGCAAATCACTTAATCTCCCCTTACCTAACAAAATGAATGTGTCTGTCTGTAATACAACTGATGCTCATGTAAAGCGCTCTAATAGCTTTGGATCAAGTTTGCGCTATGGAAAATTCCCCTAAAAAAGGAGTTTAGAGTTTGGTGGATGGGATACTGCATCACAAACTTGACGGACTTCCTGTCTGCCATATTAAAAGGCCATAGGAAATAATGCAATTGTAATACGGCGAACGGAATATCCGTCACGTTCGTGATGGAGTATTCCATTTGCAAAACAGTAAATCAGGCCATAAGTTACTTAAAGATGCTGCTCCTCTTGCTTTGAAATGAAATTTTTTTCTCTGGTACTAACATTTAAAATAAAAATTATAGATAAAAGAGGCTTTCGAGCAATGTTCTCAATTGTTAAATACCGTAGATAATTTATGATATTCCATTGCAACAATATTCATAGGAATCGCCACGTTCTCTAAAACAGAAAGCAGTTCAGCATATTGAAGCATGCAAATTTTTTATTACGCAAGATTTGTTTTGTGGAATTCCAGATTACTGCCCTACTCAATGTTTGAGGAGTTTCCCACTTTGCTTGCACTTAATGACTCTTATAATTGTCTTGTGCGAGTGACAGTTGGTGCTAGTGACTCGCTGGCATCTTGTATGCGGGTGCATACCTTGCTTGACTATTTCTGTGAGTAACTTATAACACAGTAGTGGTGGTTAATAGCAAGCATTTCCTGAGTTCCTGGCTGGAACACTAACATATATCCATCATACAGAACTCAATAGAAATATAAAGTAAATATGTTTTTTTTTTTTTTATTTAAACTTTTATTAACATACAGCGAAAAAAAATAAA
Organism: Calotriton arnoldi; assembly: GCA_963921515.1. NCBI lineage: Eukaryota > Metazoa > Chordata > Amphibia > Caudata > Salamandridae > Calotriton > Calotriton arnoldi. Next base: position 58,250 of record CAWUFW010004039.1, read on the forward strand.
AAAGGAAAAAACAAAACATAAACAAAAAATACAATACAGACATTTCACTTGGCTCACAAAACTAAGGCATCATGCATTACATCATCATTATCTTGGCTAACATAAAGAGCAATAACATCCTTAACACCATGCGTGCGAAGTAGCCCTTCGATGATACTGTGTGTATATTTGTACAACGCTATTAAGTAAACAACAGTGGATGTCAGGAAGGTGCATAATCTGCTAGTCCCTGTGATTAGTGTCCGCAGCATACTCTGTATGAGGTGAATTCAAACGTGGGTGGTCCGCCACTGACCTGCTATCCTGTGTCATGTCTAAAGGGGTATGTGTATCCATACTGGGGCTGTGTGGGCTCGGTATGGCTGTTTCGTTTGCGGACACATAGTTTCGATAGAGCCCCCTGAAGTTTTTAGGCCGGCTCCAAGGTGGAAGTAATTCATTATATAGTTCCGTTTGTGTGTTACAAAACACCATGTCCTTGGACCAGCTTGCCAATGTTGGGAGCGGACCGCGTGCCCAGTTGAGTGCAACCCTGCGTCTAGCTAGTAATAGTCCCATATCCACCAGGCGTCTCTCTGCTTTTGGCAAGGGTTTGGAGTAGCCTAATAAAGCTAACAGAGGGACTGGAGCTAATGTTATGGATATAATATCTCCTAGAGTTTTAAAAATACTCTCCCAGAAATGTGCAATTCCTGGGCACAACAGGCTAAATGTAAAAAAGCAGCTGCGCTCTCACTACAGCGTTCGCAGTCTGCAGTTTCCCGCAGTCCATATCGATGGAGTCTTTCCGGGGTGTAATATGCCATGTTTATGAACTTAAAATGAATTAGGCGGTGACGCCCATTTAATGAAATTCGCTTCGTGTTTTCACAGCAATATTTCCACATGTCGTCGTCTTAGGGTCGTCCCCAAGTCTGTCTGCCATGCTAACCTGGCCTTGGTATACTGGTTCTGCCGGTAATCTTGCATAGTTTTTTATATCCTGGAAACTATTTTGACCGGAGAACCAGACTTTATTATGTAAGTGAGCGCTGTAACATTTGGCGGTTCCGCTAAATCATTTCCCAAGAAGTCTTTCAGTGCTGATCTCATTCTATGATACTGAAATCTGGTAAGCATCGTGCCCTGCTGGTCACCCGTTTCTTCATCCTGCCACTCTCTCACCATACCTTCCAGAAACATATCGCCTATAGTATTAATATTTACAGACTCTAGTGCGCGAGTAACTCCTTTATCCCCGCATAGCGGCAACCAATGGCACCACTCTAGCGGCGTCAGCGGTGAGTACAGTATGGCACCTGCCTGCAGTTTAAGTAAATGATGCCAGGCATGCGCTACCGCATTCTCAGAATCCAAAACCCCAGTTCTGCGGCAAGGTGGTTTGAACAGGAGAGCTGGCAACGGAAGGGGAGCCGCCACCATCTTCTAGATTTGTATGTGGGGAAGACCTGGGACCTCGTGGATCCAATAATGGGCATGGGAGCTTTGTGCTGCCCTGTAATACACGTCCAGGTCTGGAGCACCTAAACCATCCATACTGTACGGGAGAGTAAGAATATTCTAACGTACCCTAGCATGTTTCCCAGCCCAAGCTAATTTAGCAAGTAGCGAGGTGAGCGTTTTAAAAAAGGATTGAGGAAGAACCATCGGTATATTGGTGAACAGGAAAAGAAATCCAGGGAGTATGACCATTTTCATGAGAGACACTCGGCCCGCCAGCGACAGAGGCAATCGGTTCTATCATACTATGTCTTCTTCTAGTTTGCTGACTGCTCTACCATAATTTTCTCTAAAGACCACTTCCGAGTCTGTGTGTATTTTCACCCCCAGGTACCTCACCTGTTCAGTTTTCCACTGCAAGGGGTATTCTGGTTCAAATGGCTGCGCTGCTGTAGTGAGTGGGAATATCATGGATTTAGGCCAATTCACCTTAAGGCCTGATAACTCGCCATATTTGACCACCTCGCGAAGTACTGGCGATAAATTTACTTCTGGATCTCTAAGATACAGCAGCGTATCATCAGCATACGTAGATATAATCAAGTTATAGCCCGGGAACCGGATTCCCCGTTGGCTATGGTATTCACGGATGGCGCACACCAGCGGCTCAGCAACCAAGGCATACAATAAAGCCGACAATGGGCAACCCTGACGCGTGCCTCTGGTTATCCTAATGGGAGCGGTAACTTGATCCCCAAGCCTAATCCTGGCTGTGGGCAAGTTATACAAGACGCCAAACATTTGTAAAAACATATCACCCAGCCCCATCCGCATCAGCACCTGCTTCATAAATGCCCATTCCACTGAGTCGAATGCTTTTTCCATATCTAAAAAGACAGTTACCGCTTTTGTATCCTGTCTAGTATGCTGAATAGCCCCGAATAGTGTTCTCAGATTATGTCAGGTTGCGCCCTGGGACGAAACCAGCTTGTTCCGGCGCTACCAGCTGTGGGATCAGTGGAGCCAATCGGTTTGCGAGGATTTTAGCATATATTTTAGTATCCACATTTAAAAGGAAAAGCGGGTGATACGAGGAGCACTCCTCTGGGGGTTTATCATGTTTCAATATAGTCACTATCAGGGCCTCTCTCATTGATGGGGGCATACGTCCGTCTCCACTCATTTCCTCAAAAAGTGTTATAAAGTGTGGTATTAATAGGTCCTGAAATTCTTTATCGAACGAAACAGTCAAGCCATCTATCCCTGGAGCGCTCCCTGCCCTCATGCTCGCTAGCGCAGTCTTAATTTCGTCTTCGTCCAGTGATCTCATTAGGGATTCTCTGTATGCATCCGTCAGCCACGGCAATTTGATATACCCTAGATAGTCCAAAATTTCCGACTCGCCTGCATTGTTCTTAGTGCTGTATAGCGGAGAATAGTATTGTCTGAATCTATCTGCTATCTCAGTCGGGTCAGTGAGAGTGTCTCCCTGCTCCGAGTGTATTTCCATCACTCTTGACCTGTCACGTCTATTCTTTAATAGCGAAGCAAGAATCGAGCCGGGCCTTTCTCCCTCACCATTAGCACGGGCTGTGGCATATGTCCCTAAATGCTTAACTTCTGCGTCTGCCACTTCGTGATATTCCTGTAGCACTAGTTTGAGGTCCTCCTCAGCGCTGCTGTCCACTCCCGCAGTTAAGTCCCGCTCCAGCCCTTTCAAACGGTCTTCTAAGTCTACCAATCGCTGTCTGAGCGTCCGTAGGACCCCTGAGTGCTTGGCCATTGCAATCCCTCTTATGTGTACCTTAAAAGTATCCCACACTGTTGAGAATTTGTCTACTGACCCTATGTTTGTGTAAAAAAAACCTCAATGGCGTCAGCTATCTCTGCACGGAAGTCAGTATCGAGCAGCGAATAAGGCGGGAACCTCCAAGTAAATGGGGGAATCGTCTTTATCGGACAGTCAACCACCAACTGTATCGGAGAGTGGTCTGAGTAAGTGCGTGGGTGTATCTCGCAGGAGCTAATCTGATTAAATAGCCCCGATGAGGCGAGCCAATAATCAATTCTTGTGTGAAGGTCATGGAATGCTGAGTAGTGGGGGTAGCCCCCCTGTTCCTGCGATCTTGCTCTCCACACATCGCATAGGTCTAGCTGGACTGTCACATCGAGTATCGCTCTGGCCGCGGCTGCGGGACGTCGAGCAGGGCCCCCTGATCGATCAAGGGATGTGTTGTGCACACAGTTAAAATCTCCCCCCAAAGCTGAGAGTGAGCCCTATAGCCACTCATCTTATCCAGCAAACATGTGTAAAACTGCGAGTTATCATAATTAGGCCCATATATATTAATTATTAAGAGATCCATGTCCCTTCTCATGGCATCCGGATATGACAAATCTACCCTTCGGGTCAGTTTCAAGTGCTTCCAACAACATCCCAGATTTTGGGTTCACCCATGTAATTACACCTCTGGCATGCGAAGTAAATCCTGCTGCGTGAGTATTGCCCTGTAGATACCTGTTGGTCATCATTTTACTGTGAATGGGCAAGTGTGACTCCTGGAGCAACGCGATATCTATCCCATGACGATTAAGATAAGCAAATACTTTCCGCAGCTTCCTATGGTCATTTAGACCGCGGACGGTCCACGTTAACATTTTCACACTACATGTATGAGACTGCATCATGATTAAACACTGTCATCAAACCATCATACTTTACCCATATCGTGCGGACGCACTGCACACTGACATTGTTTGGTGTGATCTGCATGCAAGGCCTAAACAATCGTACCAGAAAGTCTGCAAACAAATTAAATCTCCGCACCCTCCCTCCCTCCCACGCTGCGCACATCCCAACTTCGCACAGTCGAATCCCCGCAATCATCCCCCATATCAAAAATGCCACCTCCCACCCACGCCATGCAAACCCAAACTTAGCATAGTCGATATCCCGCTTCCCACCCCCCGTAACCCTTAAGAAGAAAAGGCAACAGGCCATTTGGTGTGTAACACGCGGGGGCAGATGTTACCAGAGCACTTCAAGTTACACCAAAAAGGGCAGGCAATAAACCTTGCCATCAGAACTAATAAGGCACACCCAAGTTAAACCAGTCTATCAGTTTTTCCTATTACGAGTGAGAAAGTTATAGTATTACTATCCCTGCCAGCTGTATATCCCCCAGTTGAGGTAAAAGAAAAGCCTTCCTTTACAGTCAATACCAATACTTGCGACAGTTCGGGTTGCGTATCTCCACAGCAGCAGTCTCTGTTGAACAGCGCCACAATCAGCGCTAGGGGGGGTTCCCCTCCCATAGCCTCACTCCCGCAGTGGAAGGTTACGCTAACCAATCCAAGTCATAGAAGAGTAACAGGCACAGCAAGCAACAGCCCACTCAGTCCTGGTCGTCCAGTCCGCCGCCAGACGCGCCACCAGCAGCCTCATCAAGTTTTTCTGCTTCTGAGCTCCGCTCCCCAACTTTTGATAGGTCTTTCAGAACTTTTTGCAGAGCTTTAGGGTCCGAGAATATTCGAGCTTTACCATGTAACATGACTCTCAGCCTGGCGGGATACAGCATGGCATTTTCAATATTTTGATCTCGGAGCAGGCGCTTCAGAGAAGCAAATTGACGTTTGGCTTCTTGGACCTTTGAAGTAAAGTCCGGGTATAGAGAGATCGCAGAGCCCTCGTATTGCAGAGCACCCAGCTCCCTGGCCCATCTCAGGGCATCGTCTCTATCTCTATAGTTCAGCAATTTTGCTATTATCGGACGCGGAGGAGCCTCCGGCGGCGGCCTAGGACCCAGCGATTGGTGGGCACGCTCAACCACAAATATTTCCAAGAAGGATTCGCGGCCCAGCAAGGAGATTAAAAACTTCTCTGTGAATTGCTCCATGTTGCCCATCGAGGTAGACTCCGGCAGGCCTGTGATTCGAATGTTGCTTCTCCTAGACCTGGCTTCTAGGTCCTCTGCTTTATCTTGTAGTGCCATGAGCGCTTTCGCCATTTGCTTTTGTATTGAGTCGTTCTCCGTCTGCGCCTCCTCCATCTCCATCACTCGGCGTTCGGTCATGTCGATCCGCTCTGCTTGCTTATCTAGGCGCTCCGACATTCTGTCCATGCGAAAAACAAGAGAGTCTATTTTACCATCAATAGTCAATAAGCTCTTCTGTACCGCAGCAAACATCTGCTTAATATCACTGGGCTCGTCTTCCGGGGTGTCTGTTTGGTCTACTGATGAGCAGGATCCCACTGGCTCCCTGCTTCTAGCTCTTTTCTGGTCAAAAAGCAGCTTTGTTTGGGTCTTGTCTACTTTCCCCATAATGACGCTCTAGTAGGTCCTTCCAGCAGCTATACGACGAACTTAGTTGGAACTGGGGTATCAGGCTTCCCAGGGTCTCGCCGCGTAACGCTCTGGTGTCTTAGTGAGGGCTATCCTAGGCTGAGTCGGTGCGAGCTATCCTCCACCAGCCCCCGCCAACCAGGGAATGCGTGACCAGGTCCCTTCACGGGCTCTCAAGGGAGTCCTTACCAGGGTAGCGCCACTTGGAGAAGGATAGGATGCTGTGCGGGAATGATGAGACTGGTAATTACCTCCTCAGCATCCGGAGCAATCAGCGGCGGCGTAATGCAGCTGCTCAGCCCTCTCAAACCAGGGCAGTTGGGTCTGCAGCAGCTTGGGCACAGTCCAAATCTAGGCCCTGCTAGACTCCAGGTGGCAGCCCCTGAAATCTGAGCAGTCAAGGGCGACGTAAGCAGCTGTTCAGCCCTCTGAAGCTAGGTTAGTTGGACCCGCAGTAGTTGGGGCGCAGTCCGATTAAAGGCCCCTGCTGAGCACCAGGCGGCCGCACCTGAAATCCATCGGCCCCCACCACCGCCGGCGCTCAGGCTCAGTCAGTCCAGCCACGCGTGTGGGGGTAGAGAACAGAATATAGACGGCAGCGCCGTAAAGGAAATGCCGGGCGCCGGGGCTCTGCAATTAGCACCTTCACCCCCCCACTTCAGGCTGTGTCAGGGGGACTCGCCCTCGGCGCCACAGCGCGTCGTCCTTGAGGCCCCGTTCCAGAGCATCGTCCGAGTGGGAAGGGCAGGAGCATGAAAAGCCGCTCTGCGCCGGGCCCCAACTCCGCTCATCCAGTGGTGCGGCCAGTCAACTCATAACAGGAGAGGCCCTCAGGATAAATGATGCACCGGAGTCAGCGGGCGGAGGCAGCAGCGACCCACCCACTCCGCCGCAGGCCGCAATATCTTCGACGCTGGCCAAACAGGATGTGCGCTCACCAGAAGCCACCGGAGCCGCAAGCATCCACAGCGCAACCTGCTGGTAGTGGGATGGCGGGCGGGTCCGGCGCCAATTGACCCCGGTGTGCTGCACAGCCAAGCAGGCCGCAATCACGCTGAACCCGTAATCAGCAGTCGCGGTCCCCGGCTCCGACACCGGAGGATAGCCTGAGGTCTGCGCTGCCGCTCCTAGTAGCTTTGGAGCATCTAACGTCGTAGGATGTGAGGATTCCTAATGAATTAGTATGATGGCTCCGCCCCCCAAATATGTTTAAGTTATTTAATAAAATGCATTGGAAAACTTACAGGGCTGCACTCAGTGCTTAACTTATGCCGATGGCTGCAGGTGGTGAGTTTTTGTGGCAGGGACTTAATTTTCAACATCAGACTCCAACTTAGAAAAAGAGAGAGAGAAAGGCAGAAAAGGGAGCAAAAAGGAGGTAGTATAAGATCGAAAACAGTTATAAGGGGAGAAAGCATGGTTAAACAAGCATTGGTAATGCATCAGTTTCGTCTATGTAATGAAAAAGAGCTGTTTTCATGAATCATCGTTTGGGAGAAGGAAAGAGCTCCCTGACAGATAACATGGGCATGGAGAGGATGTGGTGCAGCGGCCAGAGCTGCTGACTCGAGAGCTGGGAATCCCGGTTCGAGCATCGGCGGCGCTGCAACATCCTGTGATTCTATGCAAATCAGCTGATCTCGCCCTGTGATAAATTTTTATATAAATATGCTGCAATAGTAAAAGGCAAAACTTTATGAAAATATAGCTCCACCAAAGTGGATATTAACAGTATTTCAGCGGCCGGAAACTGATAAGAGAAGCAGACGAGGAACAGCATTGGTAAATGCAGGAAAATATGCTACAGCCAATTGAAATGGAAGAAAGGTAAGTGGCACGCACAGGAACCAATGAGAAGCCAGGAAGGAGAGGAGGCGGATATAAGTCCCTTTTAAGTTTATATTAAAAACAATAGATTTCTAAAGCACTGCGCAAGCGCTGTGCATGCGAAACCTAAAAAGCACCTGCAGGAATAACAAAGACACGGGAATCGTAAGGTTGAGGAAGAAAGAGGTTGAGGTGGAAACAAAAGCAGGCAACCTTTGCATTCAGCACCTCTGAAATGTGGCAGGGCCACTTCAGGCTCCTAAGAAAAACGTGTGTCCTTACACTGGATGCGCTTGAACTGCCTGCTTGGTTGTGTTAATGAATTGTCACTGTCATGGCTCTGGTCTTTGATTGGCGAGGCTTGCTTTTTTTCAGATTCCACGTAATCAGGAGGCATTTTCTAGCAACCAACCCCTTTAGTCCACAATCACGATATCCAATCTGACATTTAATAATAGGTTCATAAAAGAGTTACAATTTTTGTGAGTTTTCAAAGTTCAGTGCCTACGTTGGGAAATTGAGTCAGATGCTTTATAAAGAGTTGTCACTACCAGCCACTTGAGAGTTGTGCTTTTTGCATATAATTGTAGTTTGCCGGGCTCAACATTTTATGCTAGACTCCTACAATCATGACATTTCACTCTGCAGAATACCATTAGTGATAGATGCAATATTCAGCTGGCTGATTGTGGTGACTATTAAGACTCTGCCAGGTCGACCGTGTACATAAGAACATGCATTCACAAGAATGGAGAGCACTTTCATGAATGGTGGGGGGGGGGGGAGGTATTGGGCATTAATACGATAACTATTATACACGTTGTGTTATTCATATTTATATATAACACATTCTGCATTGAATGTGACCTCGCAGCACTTCACTAAACTCATTGCTTAAGAGATGACCATGTGATGTTCATACTAGCCTGGAAATGCAAAATCGAGAATTTCATTAAAAAAACACATAAAATCGTGAATATAAAAAGAAGGCAATGCGAAAGCAAAAATGCTAATAGAAAAATTAACATTCACAAGTCACCAAAGTGAAATTCCCACCATAAAATTAATACTGAAGTATGTAGTGCACTAATGGAAATGTGAACAACAATTTCTACAGTGTTCTAACTCTTGGCCTAAACTTAGCGCTTTCAAAAGAAATCATGGAAAGAATAGCAACAGCCAGGGTATACCATTACGTCTGTTCGTCAGTGTTGCATTTCTGATAACTAGCAAGATATCAAATAGGGACCTTGGGATGAATCACAATTGTTTTTAGGGAACAAATTTGTACCCTCGTGGGTAATCTATAACAAAATATATAATTCTCATAGCACCATAAGAAATATTAAGATTCAAAACTGAGTCAATATTGATTTCAGTTCAACCAAGCATACCTGGCACTATATCACCTTGACAGAATTTCGGATGAGAAAGGTTTTTGGGAAAATAATACAGTTAAATGATTTATTGTTTTAAAAGGCGTCTGTAAAGATGATTTTACACAAAACAGGAGAAGGAGAGAAAGAAAATCAATGTAGGAGATGTGCGTTATCCCCCCCAATCTGCAACTTAGCCTGTTCTCACACACTCCTATGTAACATAAAGAAGATTAAACTCTGTGTAGGGACAGTTATGATTTACACCCACCACTACATAATGTTAACTCACTTTATAATATATGACGGTACCAGCCCTAGAAAATACTCCTCTAGAGAGGAAACAAAGAGCCTGAACAGAAGCCATTTTGGACTTGCGTCTACCTGAGGAGCAACCACATGATGACATTTTTGTGAGTGTGGGTTCATCTCCTTTAATAAAGAATAACATGAGCAACAGGAACAATACAAACTCACTAGGAGACTCCAGGTAAATTCGTCTTCATGCTGGATAGGAGTGAGGAAGTACAGGTTTAATTACAGACCTACAAATATGACTGTTGGGCTTACCCTCGACAGTAATGCTAGCGTGGTCACAGTTTCAGCTGGCTTTCATTGCACACCACCCATTGCTTTCATTTAGAATTCCTGTTAGACCCAACAGCAAAAGGACAGGGGCAGGTATGATTCTCAAGGACTAGAAAGCATGAGCTCCTATATTTAGGCTCCTTGAATTGGTCAGGGCAATGAGGGAACTCGGTGCGTGAGGTCCTGAACTAGCTGGGCTACTTTGGTACTAAAACACCTGCATCCTTGCTGCCTGTGAGTGCTGAAACGCCTAGAGTGCACATGATCTGCAGTGAACATGATAACCTGGGGACAGTTCTGGTGCCTGTATCCAAGAGACACAGGAAAGTAGTGTGCTGGTACTGAGAGCCCCATCTAGCCAACAGGTCTGCACCACAACACAACCAGGAATTTAGTCATTAAAAAAAACGACTGGACTGCTAAAGTGTCAGCACCTTCTGAACTATTGCCACTCAAGATGGACCAGTTCATCCGACAAAAATGACATCTCAGTCATATTTCAGAACTGGGCTTTCATTCTCCAGTCATACTACATTGGTCTTAAGCATTGTTAGACTCTCATACCCTGATTTAGTTTCCTTTGCAAATGCTGGGTCGGTATCGACCAGGGCCGGAATGAGAACGCAAACCAGCCCTGGCAATTAAGTCGGACCGGCCCCAGTAACAAAAACGGCCCCCACCAGTCAAAAACCGGCCCCACCCCCTTCATGCCCACCGGGAAAACACCTACGGCCAGTCTGGCCCTGGTAACGACCGAAGTCTACGTACAAGCCTCATTTCTGCATACAAGTCATGGTTCTTGGTTGTGTCTTTCTATTCCCATTTACACTGGATGATGCCTGCGAATCGCCTCCTGCCCAACAGGCAGAGTTAGTGGCACAGAATGTTCGAGCACCCGTCCTTAATCAACTGTGTAGTGCGATGTCAAGTATTATCCAGGTATCAGGTTACTGTTGCCCCACCCCCTCCTCCCCCGCTTTATATAAGAACATGTAATTTGCCCTCCATCCTCACAATGTGAGTAACACAAATGCTGAGATCAAAGAAAAGAAAAAGAAAGGAATCTGCAGGCTTCAATTACGGCTCTCTTGTTTTCCGCTGTGGAAATTAGTTAATTATGTTTCTCAAAATTCATGATAAAATCAGAAAAGAAGCTTGCTGGAAATGATTCTCAAGGAAATAACATTTAGAAGTACATCTTTATAGTGAAAAAGCTCTTTACAGTATCTCTGTTTCTCTAAGCCCTTGAGTTGAGACTTTCATTGACACAGTACTTCACTTTGGAAAAGCACTTTTGAAAAAGCACTTTACTGGACCCCCTGTTGCCCCGTGTCTTTGATATGAACCTGATTTTAACAGAGATTTAGCATGTTGATTTTAAAAGATTGTCACTTGTTTTAAATAATGTTAATATGTAACAGTTTGAATTAACCAAACGATGAGGATTGACTGACTGTTCAAATTAGTCACCCATTTTCCTACCCCCTATGTCCCAGACGCTGCAATGCCTAGAATCACTTATTTTGCAACTGTTTTCTTGGTTCTCCTATTCACTTTTAATGTTACATCGCTGCCTACAGTCACTTTTTTGGCATCAGATTTCCAGGTTATCCCAGCAGCTTTTAATGTTCCAGCTACCTCTTTGGTCACTGAGATCCCACCTGAAACTGTTCTTGTTTTTAGTCTCCGCTGTAGTCCGAAATTGCATTTGATGCAGCATTTCCAAGACACCTAAAACACACAGGGGCATATTTACGTTCCCTGGCGCATCCCTGCATATCAGCAGGGATGCGCCAGGGAAAATGCGTCACTCAAGTTTACCCTTGCGCCACGTCCGATCGCCGCATTTACAATGCGGCGCATCGTGGCGCAAGGATAAGCAGATGCGTGACGCATCTGCCGGTGGAAGGTTGGCGCAGTGCTGAAGTTGTGTCGCAAGCGCAACGCAACTCCAGCACTGTTCCAACCTTCCCTATCCCTAACATGGTGCGTCAATCCTTACGCCTGCTTGAAGCAGGCGTAAGGATTTGACGCACCAGCGTCGGAAAAGTGACTGCGTAAAATCTTGTAGATTTCACTACGTCACTTTTCCGAGGCGTTCCTGCGCCGGAACGCCCCCCCCTGCGCCGGTACGCCCACATGAAACCTGACGCAGGTTTCATGTGGCGCAGGGGTTTACTACGTGACGCATCTCCCTAGATGCGTCACGTTGTAAATATAGCGCAATGCGGCGCATGGTTTGCGTCGCCGCAGCGTCACATGCGTGACGCAACGGCGGCGCAAAAGTGGCACAAGGGGCTTGTAAATATGCCCCACAGTGCTGTTTCTGGCAGGTTGCATACCATTTCTCGAAACCCATGTCCTTTGCTACAGAACCTGGTCCACAAAAGGTTGCAATGCTAAAAGTCAATTTGATCATTATTTCTCTTGCTCTGCTCTATGCAATGTCAAATACTTGAGATAATTTAGAAGGTCTCGGCTCTGCGTAAAGCCTACAACTCCCTTTTTAGTACATATATGCAACCACTAAGTTAGGCCATAAACTTCCCACGGGGCAGGGTGCATTGAATTTAAAAAGTTGGACATGTACTTTTAAGTTTTAGATGTCCTAGTAGTGAAAAAGTCATACATTTTTCACTACTGTGAGGCCTACCTGTAACATAGGATAACATTGGGTTACCTTTATTACATTACTTATGTGATCACTTTTGTTTGGTAGCAGGTAGAAATATCATATTTGGTGTCGAAGACTTTATAATTTGGAATCAATATTAACGGTAAAGTCGGATTTTAAGTCACAATTCTGAATATGCTGTTTTTTAGAAAGATTACATTTTTATGTTTTAACTATTCGGGGCAACCTGTTTCCTAGGTCACTTAAATAGGTGTTGTTGGCAGTTGGCCTTTGTTAGAAATAGGGGTCTCAAGTTGTCAATGGTTTGCACCTTTGTCCAAGTAGGGACCCTTGCTTCTAGTCAGGGTAAGGGAGTTACGCCCTTGGACAACCCCTTGGTAGCTTTGCACGAGCAGGTAGGCTTATCTCAGAGGCAATGTGTAAAACATTTGTGCACACATACAGTAATACAGTGAAAACACTACAAATTGACACCACACCAGTTTAGAAAAATAAGTAATCTTTAGCTAAACCAAACAAGACTAAAACGACAAACATCCACAATACATATACCAAGATAGCCTCAAAAATAGGTTATTCACACAAATAAAGCTTGTAGCAACAAATAACTCCACCTGGAGCTATTACGACATCGTGACAGATGAAAATCCAAAGTACAGCGCCGACCGCGCGGCATCAAGCGTGGAGTCACACAGACCCCCAAAGAACAGTACCTTGGCAAATGATGAAAGCAAAGATGGTGCACGGCGTCGGTGAGGTGATGCTTCATTGGCGCCTGGCGGCGTTGGTTCCTTACGACCACAGGAGAGGTGATGCATCAGTTCCTTACGATCCCAGGGGAGGTGAGGCCTCGGTTCCTTACTGTGAGGCAGGGGAGGTGAGGCGTCAGTTCCTTACTGTTGGAGAGGTGAGTCATCAGTTCCTTACTGTTACCGGAGAGGTGATGTCGCTGTGTCAGTGAGGCATCGGTTCCTTACGATGGGGCGGTGCCGATGGATTCAGGAAGACACCCACGTCCAGTATCGGCTGCGCGATGATGAAGCACCGGCGTTGATGAGGTCGGGGCTGCTATGCGAGTCGGGGCGGAGCGTCATGAGCGGTGCCCCGGCTCTGGTGCAGACAGCGGCCTTGGTGATGGCGTTTGAGTCGATACTGTGCGGCGTCAGCAGGCAGCGGGCTGCAGTGGAAGTTGGGTGGTGCCTCATGCTCTTTACGAGTGGTGCCCACGGCTTCGTTGCAGGTCGTGGTGTCGCTGGCCGGCGTTGGTGTTGCAATTTCCCTCTGTGGCAGCTGAAACAATAGTTCCAGATGCAGGAGGACAGCGGAAATGAAGTCTTTGTGTCCCTGAGACTTCAGAACAGGAGGCAAGCTCTACACCAAGCCTTTCGAGATCTTCTTCAAGCAGGATACACAGCACACAGCCAAGTCTTGGTCCTCTCCTTTGCAGAAACAGCCACTGCAGGCCAACCCCAGACAGCACACAGCAAAGGGGCAGTACTTCTCCTTCAGTTTTCCCAGCTCTTCTCCTTGGCAGAGGTTCCTCTTGAGTCCAGAAGTAATCTAAAGTTCCGGGGGTCTGGGCCCCAATATTTATACAGCATTTTCTCTTTGTTCTCTTGTGGCAGAAATGCTCTGTGCTCAGTCCAAACCAGGTCTGTCCTCTCTGGTCCAGCTTCCTGGCAGTAGGTGGATACAGCATTGTGTAAGGCATACCAGGCCTATTCACGTGCAAGGAAATCTCCTCCCCCCACTCTAAATGCAGCCCAGGCCTATTCAGCCCAGCCCTGACTCATTCAGGAAAGGCAGGACACACATCAACCCCCCCCAGTGGCTGTCTGAGAGAATGCACATCCTCAGCCCCTGTCACTCCAAAGCCAGACTGTCAATCCACAAACCAGCAGAGGCACTCAGGATAGCTAGGAAAGAAAATACCCACTTTCTAAAAGTGGTATTTTCAAACACAATATAAAAATCATCTTTACTAAAAGATGCATTTTTATATTCTGAGTTCAGGCATACTAAACTCCTTCTCTCTATCTTGTCACAATGGGAAGTTATACTTATAAGATGTTATAAATAAACTCCCATTCTATCCTATGGGACAGATAGCCTTTCAAGAGTGAAAAACGAAATACACTGCATTTCACTATCAGGACATGTCACACACATCAGTACATGTCCTACCTTTCACATACACTGCACCCTGTCCACAGGGGTACCTTGGGCCTACCTTAGGGGTGTCTTACATGTAAGAAAAGGGAAGGTTAGGGCCTGGCAATTGGGTGCACTTGCCAGGTTGACATGGCAGTAGAAACTGTGCGCAAACACTGCAGTGGCAGATCTGAGACCCCTTTTGAAAGGCTGCTTGTGTGGGTGGCACAATCAGTGCTGCAGGCCCACTATCAGCATTTGACTTACAGGCCTGGGGCACACACAGTGCACTGTACAAGGGACTCAGTAGTAAGTCAAACAGCCAATTATGGAAACACCAATCCATAATAATAATTTGCACAGAGAACATATGAACTTTAGCACGTACTGAGCAGCAGTGGTAAAGTGCCCAGAGTCCTATAACCAACAAAAACAGGGTCAATAACATGAGGCCAAAAAGCAAAAAGTCTGGGGATAAACCTGCTGAAAAAGTCAGGTTTAACAGCCTTTGTGTATTCCTCCCAGACAGCCACACAATAAAGGGACTAGGTGTTAGCAGGATAGGGGAGAGAGCTGTGCACAGCCCTTTTTCCACTCCAAATATCCTGACTCAGCTCACACACAAAGAACTTCAGACTAGCCTATTGTTCCCCAGACAGGCTGGCACCAGGGCTGGAAGGCAGGAAATTCCAGACAGTTCTGTGGGGTGAGGGAGGGGACTCCAGACGTTTCTTCCACTTCAAAGCTGGCATCAGGTTTAAAATTCAATCCCTCAGACACACTCTTTAGTTCACTTCTGGACCTGTGGAAGGACTCTCAGAGGACTGCCCTGCTGCCTATGCCTGATGTGCAATTCAGAGGACTGCCCTGCTGCACCAAGAGGACTGCCCTGCTACCTGAAGCCTGCCCTGTGTCCTTAGAGGACTGCCATGCTGCTTGAAACCTGCTTTCCTGCTTGAACCTAAGACTTCCAGAGTGACTGCAAGGGCTAGTTGGCTGGCCTCCTGGTTAGGAGCTCAGGGACAGAAAAGTGGTGTAGGGCAACACCCCAGGGTATGACCACAGCTTCCAAAGTGTGGCACCATTTTATCTCAGGGAGAACCATTTCTCCAAAATTCATCATGGCTTATTTTCCAGCAGGGAGAGAAGAGCTGTCTAAACACACCTCCATGATAGTTAATCTCTATAGTTTCCCCCCTTGCATCTGCTCATTCCCTCCTTAATCCTACCATCTGGATGGGTTCAAAGAATAAAGGTGTGAATGAAACTGGCTTCTCCTGCCTGTCTCCTCCTTCCATTGAAGAATATTGTTTACAACCCCTCCCCCTGCTCTGGCATTCCTATGTAGCAGAACACTGCCCTCCCAGAAGAGCTTTCTAACCCCAGGGGCTACTTATCACCTCATCAAAGAAGCCTTGCTAATCCACTTAACTCTGACCAATCAGGACAGATCACTGGAAGGCTGAATTCTGGCTAACAGACAAGAACGTCTTATAACTTCTTGTCTCTACACTTTAGGAGAAATTCAACAATGCCATATATTTATCAATCCCATTCTAGGGAGCCTTGAATGGTATTTTTAGGATTCTCCTAGCTGGAATTATTAGTTAATAACTTCTTGCCATGTCAACCTATGTGGCAGGGGATTTGCAAAGGGAAAAATGACTTGGGCATTTTTCCAACACCAGGGCGTATAAAAATATCTTTTATAATGACCCTGCCTATATCTACAGGACCTCCCACCCCTGGAACACCTAGGGGAGACTTCAGGGGTTCTGAATATGTAAAACTATTGCAGATCCTCACTCCACAGTGCTCCTAGTACAAAAGTCAATTTTGGGAAGCACTTTACCACAGTGTTGGGTGTGAAATGTGCAATTTAACTTAACATAGGGCATCTAAAACTCATTTTCTAAGGGTCCTCCTTATAAATACCTGACCTCCCACCCATGGGACACCTAGAGAAGACCCTGGGGATACTTACTATGCCCAACCATTGTAGTTTATCAATTTTTAAGTGCCCCAAACACCAAAGTCGAGTTTGGGGGCACAATTTGCATTTTAAAAGCAGTCCTGCAACCTAGTGCTGCTTTTAAACTGACCTCAGGCTTCAGCAGTGCACACATGCAAGTGCAAAAAGGTCTGCTGGCCTCTAACTGCCATGCCCTATTATATACTAGGGACTTAAAAGTAGTTTCAATCCCCCTGCCCTATTATGTACTAGGGCCTTATAGCGGAGGTCATGCCAATCATAGGGGTACCCTAAACCATTATGTACCCTAGTGTATGTAGGTGTTTTTACTTTATTCTAAGTGTTTCTTTCAGCATAGCACTGGCCCTGGTTAGGCAGAGCCCAGGGTCAGTCAGAGTCAGCTACCACCAGTACCAGCCATCAAAAAAGTTGGGGGATGCCCAGGGCACAGGATGACTTTGCAACAGCACTACTTTACACTTTAATCTTTAAAAAAACATAATTCCTGTTCTACTGATTGGATTGTTGTTGTTTTGCTGTCAAATAATGTATTTAAATTTCCTCTAATTTTCTAAATTGGTATGGGATTTTTCTTGTGTTGTCTTTTGACTTTATTACTGTTTAAGTGCTGCATAAATGCTTTACACATTGCCTCTAAGTTAAGTTTGACTGCTTTTGTGCCAAGGTACGAGCGGGTTAAGCATAGATTAATTTAGTGACTTTTTGTGGTAAACCTATCTGCCATCAGACAAAGTGCATGCATGAAGGAAAGAATATCCTTCAGCAGTACAGATTTTAGAAGTCATCTTATTTTTCCTTCATCCTGATAGGGAGCATGTTATAGGTACATAGTTTATCAATGGAAATGCACCATCAGACTTTATTGTAGTAAAATTTCAAAAGGTTTGTTACACTCTGGCTAGAGTTCTGTTGCAGTATTAATGAGTAGAGTGTGTCCTCACTGTGATGCAGACACTCACAAGTGATGGATGCCACTGCTGTACAACCTTCCTCAAGGTAACAGAACACCAACAGTCTAGTAGAGTTTCTCTTACACTGGGCTAGAAAGCATAAATCAACCAACAGGGAACAAACACAGCCATAAATACACTCTCTATTTCAAAACCCAATGCTAATAACAAGACACACAGGGGCATATTTACAAGGGCTTATCGCCACAGGAATGTCACTTTTTCTGACGTTCCTGTGGCGATAAACCCTTCGCCTTATTTACAAGGCAGCGTCAAGCCACTCAACATGGCTTAACGCCGCCTTGTAAATAAGGCCCCCTTTCACTCTACACTTAGCGTGAAATAAGCGGGCAATGGGTGTTGCGGTGGGCATTCTGCCTCAACACCCTTTGATTTTGACGCTGCCCCAATTTACAAGAGTGGCGTAAATATGGGGCAGCGTCAAAATTAAGACCAAAAATAACCTGGTCTTAACATGGTGAAACGAGGAGAAATTATTAATTGTGCAACACACATAGAAACAGCAAATCAAAAATGATGATTTGCAACTTAGTAGCTACAAATCACCATTATTCCCTCAACGCAGGCACCCTTGCAGTATGGTGCAAGGGGGCCTGCGTTGGTGATAGGCAGCTGAATTTAGCGCCAGCGGTTGGGAATACGCAGAGGTGTGCTGTATCATTGTAAATACAGCGCATCCCTGCATTTTCAGAATGGCAGAGCGCGGTGCTAGCAATTTTAGCCATTCTATTGTAAATATGCCCTACAATACTTCAAAAGTACATGTTGGATGAATGACCCGCACAATTTGTACGCAACATAATCCTTTCGCTCTGCAAATTATAAGTAGCATAGAAAACTATGAGATACTAAATAAACTCAGTCGTACAATGTATTGGAAGTGAGCATACGGGACTCTAAAATAGGTCTGATTTTCTATGTAGCTACTTAGGTTAGGTTAGTAATGTGGTAGTCTTTATTTTTGAGTTTATTGTTTCAGTGACTGTTTTTTCATGACATCAGTCCTTATTGATTGCACCTTGAATTGCTGTGGACATAGTCACATACTAATTTAGGCTGTAGAATAAATTACAATACATCTGGGGTTGCCAAGCATATGGTGTCAAGATTCAAGCATATTTTCCGATTACACCCAACCCCCTAGATTGGAATTAACAGACACTTCCGCATGACATCCGGATTTATAGTGCCCTGCTACAGAAATGGAAATAGGGGGGGAGGGGGCACAAGACCCTGGGAACTGTCCCGACACACCTTCCACCCTTCGCCTACTAACATCACCCCCCACACTCCAGGCATAATCATGATTTGTTAGGGCATTGATGCTCCTACCTCACACCTCCACCCCGTGCACGCACAGTAAAGGTCCGCAGCTACCCACTTGGAAACAGATGCACACATAATATGTATTGTGACTCTTGCCCTCCTTTGCCTGTTGTTTAGAATATTTCTTGATGTGCATTGCAGTGACGGCAAGGTCGGCTCCTGTACAATTATGGTATGGAATGTTCGGCGTAGCACTGGACGCTGCACTGTTTCTGTATTTATGCTCCTGTCAGCGTTATTACAGGGTTATATATTGTATTGATGCTATGTGCCATTGTGTACTCCCACTGTAACCGGAGTGATGTATGCTCCCTCGAAAATCAATAAAGAAATATAAAGAAAAAACAAAGATTCAATCATATTTAATAATTGTTTAGTCAAGAGTCTGGTGAGAAACAGCATGTTTAAATTCTAGGTAGTCAATCCACATTACCTTCTATCACTCATCTTATAAACGTTAAAGTACTTTTGCAGTATTCGCAGTTTTAAGACCAGTGATAATATACCTCTCCAGCTTGTATCATCTGATGCGGTTTTGTCCAAATGATGTCCATTTGATAAGTCTTGTGAAAAGATCCTCATAAAATGAGGGAAAATTAAAGTTAGGGAAATGCACGAAAAAGGTGGGAGCAAGATAGGCCTGCGTCGTAATGCTCCGGCAGCACCAATCCGGACGCAAAAATGAAAACAAACTAACAAGGCATACATGTTACACTTGTGGCGGCCACAGAGAGAAGGAGGTGTCCTTATTGTAACACCACGGTCAGAGGAAAAGTAATTAAAGAAGGCTTACATCCCATCTCAGCAGGTCGCACTCTGCTGACATGACCCCCCAGGACTTATAAATCAATGAATTCTTCTTTCCCAGCAAAAGAGAGCGAAAGTAGGTTATTTAAGCTAAGCATTATTTACAGACATCTTGCAGAAAGCGGTGAGAGAGCTAGTGCCTTAAAGACAGCTTCTCGATTAAATACTGAACAGCAGTTCTTAATTAGATGCACATCAAGCCCAAAGTACACAGTTCACTGATACAAGTGCCATATGCTTCCTTGAGCAGCCGAGAGCGCTCTAATCTATTTTGGCAGTATCCAGATGAATTACATTGTAATATTACTTCCTGCTTCGGAAGGTTAGCACCGCAATTCTCTGGGCTCTGTGAGTGCAGGAAGCATGACAGATAAAGAAGTGAGCTATCATCAGCATTATTAAATTGAAAGTTCCCTAGACGCTCATTTTGGACTACGCAATTGTTTTCTTTTTTTTAATGATTCGGAAAAGAAGGCTAAAATGAGACATAAAAACACGCATATACAACAAAATGACAAACGACATTTTAATAATAGACTTAGAATCTGACATTTTATTTATGTCCAAAGAACAGTACTTACCACTGTGCAGACAGTAAACTTAAGTCTGTCACAGCATTTTTGACTTGAAAATGAAAATCAGCCTGATGGAGAAAAACGGTTGGCCACAACAGAATTATTGTATCACTTTGCAACCAGCCTCTACTTTGGGTTGCGAGAAATTCTTAAAACCCTTTCACCGCAAGCGATTTTTTTTAAACAAAAAATGGTAAGCCTCCAGTTTCATGTCAGTGCCGTAATGGAAAATGATGGGGCTCCCCTGCAGAATGTGAAGAGGTGCCCCTGAGTTTCACATATCTCACAGATATTCATTGACCTTGGGCTGAATGGGGTCCCATTGAAGAGCATGAGGTACCTGAACAGGTGGGCCCCCACCTCCCCAGCGTCAGTGGGGCTGCAGGGGCCTGCGTTATGCCCCTGTTTCATGTATATTAATGAGGCAAAATCATAATTCTTGCAATGCAATTTATATAGTCCACTGGGAATTACAATGTACTTTGGTGCACTGCAAATTCGGACTTAGCATTCACCAAGTCACAAGCATCACACCCATTTTGTTACTTTCTGAATCGTGTGTGTTAGACTTGGCATCCTTAGGTGGTTCCCCTGACTTTTGGCCTCTACCGCCTGTATTTTTGATGCTGTGCTGGATTTCGTTTTTGCTGGCTTAGATGCTTTGGGCACTTTGCCACTGTTGATCATTGTCGAAGTGCAGGTGCTCCCTGTGTATATTGTTATTCTGTTTGGTTATTCATGATTGGCATATTTGACTTACTGGTAAGTCCCTAGTAAAGTGCACTAAATGTGCCAGGGCCTGTAAATCAAATGCTACTAGTGGGCCTGCAGCACTGATTGTGCCACCCACATGACTAGCCCTGAAAAGGTATTTCAGACCTGCCACTGCAGTGTCTGCACGCAGTTTTAAGGTGCCACGTCGACCTGGCAAGTTCACCCACTTTCCTGGCCCTAGCCTTCCCTTTTCATACATGTAAGACACCCCTCAGGTAGGCCCAAGGTACCCACATGGGCAGGGTGTAGTGTATGTGAAAGGCAGGACATGTACTGGTGTGTGGGACATGTCCTGATAGTGAAATACAGTGTATTTTGTTTTTCACTATTGGAGGGCTATCTGCCTCATAGGATAACATGGGAGATACTTTGTAACAACTTACAAATATAACTTCCCATTGGGACAAGATAGAGAAATAAAATTTAGGCTCTCTGAACTCAGAATTTAATAACACACCTTTTTGTCTCCACCTCCTGTAGTGAAGCTGCACCAGTGAGGACAGAACTGGTTTGGCCTGGACTCAGAGACCCTTGCCATAAAGAGAACAAAGACTAAATGGGGTATAAGTATTGTACCTTCAACCCCAGAGAATTAGATCCCTCTGGACTCAAGAGGAACCTTTGCGAAGGAGAAGAGCTGGAGAGCTGTAAGGAGAAGTACTGCCCCTTTGCTCTGTGTTCTTTGCTGGGTTGGCCTGCAGTTACTGCTTCTGCCAAGGAAAGGGCAAAGACTGGAACCTTGCCGCAAACCTGCTTGAAGAAGAATCTCCAAGGTCTTGTGTGTGCTGGCCTCCTGTTCTGAAGTCTCAGGGACATAAAAGACTTCATCTGCAACCCACTGACCAGCACCTGGACTCCTGCATTCAAAAGGACACCAATTCCAGTTCCTGGGCCCTGAAAATTGTGTGGTTGGTGCTGCAAAGCAAGAAAAACAACTCTGACGCCGTCAGCAACGCTGCGACCTGCACCGAGGGTGGGGGCACAGCTTGTGAAGTGCACAACACACTGCCCGCCTGCACCACAGCTGCGGCCTTCGATGCCTGCCGATGCCAGCAGTTATCGGCCTTCCCGACGCCAGCACTCGCACCGACGCCGTCACTGTCAGAGCCAGCATTTGGTTATCGCGGTGCCGATAACTGACGAGGGTGACTTCACAAATTCTTCGACTGTGCTCACCGCCGACTTCTCCTGTCTTGGTCTTGACGCACTGCCTCTTCACGGACACGACGCCTCGCCTCCCCTGTGGCAACCAGAGAACCGGCCTCGACCTCAGCACCGATGCCTCACCTCCACGACACCATGCATCATCCATAGACTTTGGTGGTCCGTGTATCTCACTGCTCTTGCCAGATAAAATAAGTTTCTTGTTACCCAGCTCAATGATATCAGGGATAAAGTACTCCCGCTGTACATTATAAGGATCTTGCAAGTCACCAAGGAGTTCTATAAGCATATAGAAGAATGAGGCCAAAGGCCAAATTCCTTTATAAGGTTATGGAACTCTGAGGTGACTTGCAATAGCTTTATCATGTACGCCAGGGGGTACCTTATCTCATATAATACATGGTCACACCATAACTTTTCCCACATACCACTTAAAATCTTGGTGCATACTCTTTCATATGAATGAGCGAGCATGTTTGCAAACATGAAGAATAAAAATAAACCTCTATTGCAGAATTAAACACATCAAAAACCTGTTAGATATTTGTTGCAAACAGATAAAATAAACAGTTTAATACAAAAAGCGGCAGTAGCTCAGAAGTTGTAGAAACATGCAGAAAGATTCAAACTTTTCCGTATCTAAGGAGTGCAAAAAATAAACATATTCTCTGCTTGTCACTGTAAACTATTAAAATAGAGCAGAAGAAAGAAAAGCAACATTTCGCCTCGGTGCTGGCAGCAGGCATTGTGATGTCAGTACTCAACTGTAACCTTATAATAGTAGAGTTCTGGCGTCTGGCCATGTATTATACTCATATTATCAGCCTTGCTCGGGAGGATGAAAGGACCCGTCAGGATTGGAGCCAATGACAACGGTGTCAAATACAGATCACTTCAGCCGATTTATTAGTCAACATAGCCACCAGGTATATCATTACACTAGCGAAATATACAAAGAAAATTGAAATCAACTGCAGTGGGAATGATACACAGTTATTCACACTTTTATAAGCGAATGTAAGTTGTCAAATAACCAGCAGCTGAATGTGGCTATTTTTAGTGACTATGAAATTGGACACTAGTTACCCATAGTTAGGGGACTACAGGCTAAGCAAACCGTATTCTTAACCATAACAGTAATTTTCAGTTAGTTGTCAATTAGCGAGCAACTTCAAGCATTAGCAGATTTTAGGAACTAGTGTGAAGTAACTGCAATGGCTTTTCCTCTTTCGTCATTAGTGTGTAATGTATCCATGACATTATTTTTGTCTCCTTCAAGATATATTAGTAATATAAAACATTTTGCGAAATATAGATTGCCAAATATTTATAAAAAGGCACTCGGGGGCTTATTTACAAGCCCATTGCGCCGCCGTTGCGTCCCGTTTTTTGACACACCGGCGGCGCAATGAGCTTGCCCATATTCACAAGGCCACATAAAGTCACCCAGCGTGACTTTTAATGGCCTTGTCAATATGGGCCCCTTTCACGCATTACTCTGCGTGAAAGGAGCGTTCCAGGGGTGTTGCTGTGGGTGTTCCCATGCAACATCCAGGAACCTGACACATTCCCAGATTTACAACATTTGCAAAACTGGGAATGCGTCAGAATCCTGCACCTCCTCAGGGGAGGTGTAGGAATGACGCAATGAGGAGAAATATTTTTATTTCGCCTCTATTTTTCCTCTTTCTATGCGTGCTGCAGAATGCACGCATAGAAAGAGGAAAATACCATTAACCCCTTCCATGCTCATGACGGAATGGTTCCGTCATGAGCACAAGTTCAAGTGTGCTCATGACGGAACCATTCCGTCATGAGCACATGCTCAGGAAATCCCTCTGCTGCAGACAGCAGAGAGATTTCCCTTTTGCCTGGGGAGGTGGGGCAGAGCTTCCCCAACCGCCCCAGGCCTATTTTTGAATTTCATTGCAATGACGATCGCGCGCATGGCGCGCTATCGTCATTGCATCGAATCACGAAACTGAAACTTAGTTTCAGTTTCTCAGTTTCGGTGCTTGTGGGGCTATCTCAGCCCCCGAGCACCGAAAAATATGGGAGAGGTATCGTTGGAAAGGGGAGAATCTCCCCTTTCCAATGATACCCTTCCCTAGTGGATCCCTGCTTGGGGATCACCCCAGGAGGGCAATCCCCAAGCAGGGATCCACCCACTAGCACCAGGGAGGGGGGAACAGCCCCTTGGGCAAGGGCCTTTGCTCCCCCATATTTGTTTGGTCGCAACAGTCTTTCTGCCCCCCGGGGGGGGGGCGGAAAGCCCACTAGAAACCAGGGAGTATTTTTTTTTATTGACATTGGGGTGGGGGCTGCCCAAAAAGGGCATGGCAATGCCCCCACCTACCCCCCAGAGAAATGTCAGTCTTTCTGCCCCCTGGGGGGCAGAAAGCCCACTAGAAACCAGGGATTATTTTTGTTTTTTTTATTGATGTTGAGGTGGGGGCTGCCCAAAAAGGGAATGGCAATGCCCCCCCCAGAGAAATGTCAGTCTTTCTGCCCCCTCAGGGGGCAGTCGAGGGCAGTAGCCCCCAATCTGCCCCCCGGGGGGGCAGAAAGCCCATTAGAAACCAGGGATTTTTTTTTATTGACGATGGGGTGGGGGCTGCCCAAAAAGTTCATGGCAATGCCCCCCCCAGAGAAATATCAGTCTTTCTGTCCCCCCCAGGGGGCAGACGGGGACAGTAGCCCCCAATCTGCCCCCCCGGGGGGGCAGAAAGCCCACTAGAAACCAGGGATTGTTTTTTTTTTTTATTGACGTTGGGGTGGGGGCTGCCCAAAAAGGGCATGGCAATGCCCCCACCCCCCCAGAGAAATGTGAGTCTTTCTGCCCCCCCACGGGGCAGATGGGGGCAGTAGCCCCCAATCTGCCCCCCCGGGGGGGCAGAAAGCCCACTACAAACCAGGGATTTTTTTTTTATTGACGTTGGGGTGGGGGCTGCCCAAAAAGGGCATGGCAATGCCCCCCCCAGAGAAATGTCAGTCTTTCTGCCCCCCAGGGGACAGACGGGGGAAGTAGCCCCCAATCTGCCCCCCAGGGGGCAGAAAGCCCACTAGAAACCAGGGATTTTTTTTATTGATGTTGGGGTGGGGGCTGCCCAAAATGGGCAGGACAATGCCCCCACCCCCAGGGAAATTCCAGTCTTTCTGCCCCCCCACCGGGGGGGCATATGGGGGCAGTAGCCCCCAATCTGCCCCCCGGGAGTGCAGAAAGCCCATTAGAAATCAGGGATTTTTTTTATTGATGTAGGGGTGGGGGCTGCCCAATATGGGCAGGCCAATGCCCCCACCCCCCCAAAGAAATGCAACAGTCTTTCTGCTCCCCCAGGGGCAGATGAGGGCAATAGCCCCTGATCTGCCCCCGGGGGGGCAGAAAGCCCACTAGGCACCAGGGATTTTTTTTTTATAATGTAGGGGTGGGGGCTGGCCAGAATGGGCATGATAATGCCCCCACCCCAAAAACAATTACCAGAGTCTTTCTGCCCCTCCCCGGAGGCATATTCAGGGTTGAGGTCAGCCCAGAATGGGCATGCCAATGCCCACACCTCCCCAAAAAAATGCCACAGTCTTTCTGCCCCCCCGAGGGGTGGATGGGGGCAGTGGCCCCTGATCTGCCCCGGGGGGGGCAGAAAGCCCACTAGGTGCCAGCGATTAGGCTGGCTTTTTTTATGCGTGGGGGCTGCACAGAATGGGCATACCAATGCCCACCCCCCAAAAACATAGCCGCAGTTTTTCTGCCCCCCTTGGGGGCATATCGGGGCAACGCCCCCCCCCCCTATTTCCACCCAGGGCGGCAGAAAGCCCACTAGGCACAGACTTGTTTTTAGCAATGTGCCTACCTGTGGATTTTGGGCCCTAGCGCAGCCGGCACATAGGGAAACCTAGCAAACCTGTATATTTTTTTAAACTAGACACCAAGGGGAATCCAGGATGGGGTGACTTGTGTGCCTCTCACCAGGTTCTGTTACCCAGAATTAGTTTTAAAAAAAAACATTTTCCTCACATTTCTGTGATGGAAAGTTCTGGGATCTGCATGGATCCACAAAATTCCACGCACCCCGCATTCCCCAAAGTCTTTCGAGAAAAATGGTACCTCACTTGTGTGGGTAGGCCTAGTGCCCGCGACAGGAAACGGACAAAACGCAACGTGGACACACCACATTTTACAGTGAAAACCGACACTATTTTGCAAAGTGCCTAGCTGTAGATTTTGAACCCTAGCTCTGCCGGCACCTAGGGAAACCTAGCAAACCTATACATTTTTGAAAACTAGACACCCAGGGGAATCCAGGATGGGGTGACTTGTCTGGCTCTCACCAGGTTCTGTTACCCAGAATCCCTTGCAAACCTCAAAATGTGTAAAAAAAAACACATTTTCCTCACATTTCTGTGGTGGAAAGTTCTGGAATCTGCGTGGATCCACAAAATTCCACCCACCCCGCATTCCCCAAAGTCTTCAAGTCTTCAGAGAAAGATGGTACTTCACTTGTGTGGGTAGGCCTAGTCCCCGCGACAGGAAACGGCCCAAAACGCAACGTGGACACAACACATTTTCACAGTGAAAACTGACCCTTTTTTTGCAAAGTGCCTAACTGTAGATTTTGAACCCTAGCTCTGCCGGCACCAAGGGAAACTTAGCAAACCTATACATTTTTAAAAACTAGACACCAAGGGGAATCCAGTATGGGGTGACTTGTCTGGCTCTCACCAGGTTCTGTTACCCAGAATCCCTTGCAAACCTCAAAATTTGTAAAACAAAACACATTTTCGTCACATTTCTGTGGTGGAAAGTTCTGGAATCTGTGTGGAGCCACAAAATTCCACCCAGCCAGCATTCCCCAAAGTCTTCCGAGAAAAATGGTACCTCACTCGCGTGGGTGGGTCTAGTACCCGCGACAGGCAAGGGCCCAAAACCTATTGAGGCGACATCAAAATTACCTATCACAAAATAACCTGGTTTTGCAAGGGGGGTCCCATGAGTTTTTGGCCCCGGGCTCGGCGGCCACCTAGGGAAACCTACCAAACCCACACATTTCTGAAAACTAGACACCCGGGGAGTCCAGCAAGGTATGGCTTGCGTGGGTCTCCCAAATTTCCCTACCCAGAATCCCCTGCAAACCTCAAATTCTTTTGAAAAAAATCTATTTTTTCTCACATTTCTGTGTGGGAAAGTTGCAGGCTCACTGGGCTGACACAAATTTCCTACCACCCAGCGTTCCCCCAGGTCTCCCGATAAAAATGGTACCTCACTTGTGTGGGTAGGCATAGTGGCTGCAACAGGAAATGGCCCAAATCGTACTGTGGAGACTTCAAAATTACCTATAACAAAACTACCTGGTTTTGGGGGGCACCTGGGGTTTTGGCCCTGGGCTTGCCGCCATCTAGGGAAACCTACCAAACCCACACATTTCTGAAAACTAGACACCCTGGGGAGTCCAATGAGGTATGGTTTGCGCTGATCCCCCAACGTTTCCCTACCCAGAATCCCCTACAAACCTCAAAATTAGCTGAAAAAACCACATTTTCCACATATTTTTGTATGGAATCACCATGGCGGCACAAATGTCCTACCCCACAGCGTTCTCCTTAGTGTCCCGAGTAAAATGATACCTCACTTGTGTGGGTGTCCAATGCAGAATTGGCTAAAAACGTATTTTTAAAAAAATGTAGCACTTAGAATTCCCGGTGCTATACCATTATTCCCTAAGTTTTGGGCTCTTCCCAGTCACAGGCCCTTGCCCCACCCACAAAAGTTCGGGATCATTTTACTCGGGAGACTGAGGGGAACGCTGTGGGGTAGGACATTTGTGCCGGCATGGTGATTCCACCCAAAAATATGTGGAAAATGTGTTTTTTTCAGCTAAATTTGAGGTTTGCAGTGCATTCTGGGTAGGAAAACGTTGGGGGATCCACGCAAGCCATACCTCGCTGGACTCCCCCGGCTGTCTAGTTTTCCGAAATGTGTGGGTTTAGTAGTTTTTCAAGATGGCCACCGAGCCCGGGGCCAAAAACCCAGGTGACCCCCCTTGCAAAACCAGTTTGTTTTGTGATAGGTCATTTTGATGTCTCCTCAATACGTTTTGGGCCCTTGCCTGTCACGGGTACTTGACCCACCCACGCGAGTGAGGTATCATTTTTATCGGGAGACCTGGGGAACGCTGGGTGGTAGGAAATTTGTGGATCCACATCGATTCCAGAACTTTCCACACAGAAATTTGAGAAAAAGTGATTTTTCAGCTAAATTTGAGGTTTGCAGGGCATTCTGGGTAGGAAAACATTGGGAGACCCACGCAAGCCATACCTCGCTGAACTCCTCCAGGTGTCTAGTTTTCAGAAATGTGTGGGTTTGGTAGGTTTCCCAAGAAGGCTGCCGAGCCCGGGGCCAAAAATCCAGTTGACCCCCCTTCCAAAACCAGGTTGTTTTGTGATAGGTCATTTTGATGTCTCCTCAATACGTTTTGGGCCCTTGCCTGTCGCGGGTACTTGACCCACCCACGCGAGTGAGGTACCATTTTCATCGGGAGACCTGGGGGAATGCTGGGTGGTAGGAAATTTGTGGATCCACGTAGATTCCAGAACTTACCCAGAGAGAAATTTGAGAAAAAAGTGATTTGTTCATCAAA
Organism: Calotriton arnoldi; assembly: GCA_963921515.1. Taxonomy (NCBI): domain Eukaryota; kingdom Metazoa; phylum Chordata; class Amphibia; order Caudata; family Salamandridae; genus Calotriton; species Calotriton arnoldi. Next base: position 86,852 of record CAWUFW010004039.1, read on the forward strand.
GTTTGAGGTTTGCAGGGGATTCTGGGTAGAGAAACGTTGGTGGATCCACGCAAGCCATACCTTCGTGGACTCCCCCGGGTCTCTAGTTTTCAGAAATATGTGGGTTTGGTAGGTTTCCCTAGATGGCCGCCAAGCCCAGGACCAAAAACTCATGTGACCCCCCCTTGCAAAACCAGGTCATTTTTGGATACATAGGGGGCATCTGAGTTTTTGGTCCTGAGTCGGCAGCCATCTAGGGAAACCTACCAAACCGACACATTTCTGAAGACTAGAGACCCAGGGGAGTCCAGGGAGGTATGGCTTGCATGGGTCCCCCAACGTTTTCCTACCCAGAATCCCCTGCAAACCTCAAATTTTGATGAATAAATCACTTTTTTCTCAAACTTCTATGTGGGTAAGTTCTGGAATCTATGTAGATCCACAAATTTCCTCCCACCCAGCGTTCCCCCAGGTCTCCCGATAAAAATGGTACCTCACTCGCGTGGGTCGGTCAAGTACCTGCGACAGGCATGGGCCCAATATGTATTGAGGAGACATCAAAATGACCTATCACAAAACAATCTGGTTTTGCAAGGGGGGTCACCTGGGTTTTTGGCCCCGGGCTCGGCGGCCATCTTGGAAAACTACCAAACCCACACATTTCTGAAAACTAGACACCCGGGGGAGTCCAGCGAGGTATGGCTTGCGTGGATCCCCCAACGTTTTCCTACACAGAATGCCCTGCAAACCTCAAATTTAGCTGAAAAAAATAACTTTTTCTCAAATTTCTGTGTGGGAAAATTCTGGAATCCACATGGATCCTCAAATTTCCTACCACCCAGCGTTCCCTCAGGTCTCCCGATAAAAATGATACCTCACTCGCGTGGGTGGTTCAAGTACCCGCGACAGGCAAGGGCCCAAAACGTATTGAGGAGACATCAAAATGACTTATCACAAAACAACCTGGTTTTGCAATGGGGGTCCCCTGGGTTTTTGGCCCCGGGCTCGGCGGCCATCTTGGAAAACTACCAAACCCACACATTTCTGAAAACTAGACACCCGGGGGAGTCCAGCGAGGTATGGCTTGCGTGGGTCCCCTAACGTTTTCCTACCCAGAATGCCCTGCAAACCTCAAATTTAGCTGAAAAAAATCCCTTTTTTCTCACATTTCTGTGTGGTGAAGTTCTGGAATCCACGTGGATCCACAAACTTCCTCCCACCCAGCATTCCCCCAGGTCCCCCGATAAAAATGATACCTCACTCGCGTGGGTGGGTCAAGTACCCGCGACAGGCAAGGGCCCAAAACCTATTGAGGAGACATCAAAATGACCTATCACAAGACAACCTGGTTTTGCAAGAGGGGTCACCTGGGTTTTTGGCCCCGGGCTCGGCGGCCATCTTGAAAAACTACCAAACCCACACATTTCTGAAAACTAGACACCCGGAGGAGTCCAGCGAGGTATGGCTTGCGTGGATCCCCCAACATTTTCCTACCTAGAATGCCCTGCAAACCTCAAATTTAGCAGAAAAAAACACATTTTCCACATATTTTTGGGTGGAATCACCGTGCCGGCACAAATGGCCTACCCCACAGCATTCCCCTCAGTCTCCCGAGTAAAATGATACCTCACTTGTGTGGGTGGGGCAAGGGCCTGTGACTGGGAAGAGCCCAAAACATAGGGAATAAGGGTATAGCACCGAGAATTCTAAGCGCTACATTTAAAAAAAAATAAGTTTTTAGCCAATTCTGCATTGGACATCGTGTTCGCTGATCAAGTCGAACCAGATCAATCAAGTATAAAATAAGAGGACCTTATGAATAGCCTCCTATGAATGTACAAATAAAACATTGGTTTATTGACATGTTATGTAACAACATTAACACGTTACAATAATCGAGAGAGAAGAGGGTCAAACTTGTCATACCTCGGCTTTTATGCATCTAATCACCCTGGTTCTATTAAGACAAAGCTGTAATATTTCAAAAAGGTACAGGGCAGGCATCATCATCTACTTGAAATATCATGAATAGTTCATTCATGTATTACTTTAATGTTATCTATAGCGAGGGATCTTGGCGTCAAATGAATCACCTCGATTCCTATACATAAATATCCTTCATGATATAAATGTGTATAGACACCAAACGCTACATTAAATATAAGCCCTATGAATCAACAGCACCAAATATAGTAGCGTTTGTCTGTGTATTACTCCAACTGCAAGATTACCGACACATTGCTATCATGTCGAGAAGTTAATCATGCTAACAGTGGCCAGTTATATATTAGATTACCGAGAGTGAATAATTCTCAAGTTTGGGGAAGGTATCGCTTACCTAAATTAAACGGGTGGTGAGGCACAAATCACAACGAAATCCAACAGCAAGGCTGTGATTTATTTCCGAGTTGATTACACAAAGATGTGGTGAAGTTCATCCACACTTCGGAAAGGCTGACAAAAACAGAAGACTTTTGTTATATTTAAACAGTGTGGCTGTCGTGTCTAAGCAATTTCTAAATACCACAGGGAGGGGCACTTACCGGGAGATCAATTATTCCTTCTGACAGCTATGCACCGTGCACCAGCATAACGTGGCTTGCTTATTCGGGGCGCTCCACACGACGCATTTAAATAGCGTCATGTAGTTCGGAAATCAAGGAAAACGATGACAGACTATCGTTGCGAAAGGTTGGCGGCCATATTGTTCGATGAAAGTGCCTAATATATTTAGCGACCGCTTTAGTGAAGGATAAAATCTATCCATGTCTGGTTTTTCATAATTCATGATTTGACATGAAGAACGTATATTTTCTCATTTAAGAACTCTCGATGCATGTACTATATCTGTTCTTAAGTTATCTGTTCACACTCTGGGTTTCCATTTGTCAACTATAATAAAAGATCGGATTTTTAATCCTCATGACAACACTCTAAGGCGTCCATCTGCTTGCCTTTAAATTTTAAATCACTGCACATCGACCCATGCCCTGTGACTGAGACATGGATAGATTTTATCCTTCACTAAAGCGGTCGCTAAATATATTAGGCACTTTCATCGAACGGTAGTAAAGTCTATCATTAATATTTATTTAGGACCAAGTCACTCCAATATGGCCGCCAACCTTTCGCAACGATAGTCTGTCATCGTTTTCCTTGATTTCCGAACTACATGACGCTATTTAAATGCGTCGTGTGGAGCGCCCCGAATAAACAAGCCACGTTATGCTGGTGCACGGTGCGTAGCTGTCAGAAGGAATAATTGATCTCCCGGTAAGTGCGCCTCCCCCGTGGTATTTAGAAATTACTTAGACACGACAGCCACACTGTTTAAATATAACAAAAGTCTTCTGTTTTTGTCAGCCTTTCCGAAGTGTGGATGAACTTCACCACATCTTTGTGTAATCAACTCGGAAATAAATCACAAACTTGCTGTTGGATTTCGTTGTGATTTCTACCTCACCACCCATTCAATTTAGGTAAGTGATACCTTCCCCAAACTTGAGAATTATTCACTCTCGGTAATCTAATATATAACTGGCCACTGTTAGAATGATTAACTTCTCGAAATGATAGCAATGTGTCGGTAATCTTACAGTTCGAGTAATACACAGACAAAGCTACTATATTTGGTGCTGTTGATTCATAGGTCTTATATTTAATGTAGCGTTTGGTGTCCATACACATTTATATCATGAAGGGTATTTATGTATAGGAATCGAGGTGATTCGTTTGACGCCAAGATCCCTCGCTATAGATAACATTGGAGTAATTACATGAATGAACTATTCATGATATTTCAAGTAGATGATGATGCCTGCCCTGTACCTTTTTGAAATATTACAGCTTTGTCTTATTAGAACCAGGGTGATTAGATGCATAAAAGCCGAGGTATGACAAGTTTGACCCTCTTCTCTCTCGATTATTGTAACGTGTTAATGTTGTTACATAACATGTCAATAAACCAATGTTTTATTTGTACATTCATAGGAGGCTATTCATAAGGTCCTCTTATTTTATACTTGATTGATATGGTTCGACTTGATCAGCGAACACGATCTAAGTAAGCAGAGTAGAACTACTTTGGGTGCAAACTGTGTAACCACTCTCTACAATCTATACTAATGGATATCTCTCGCCTACCCTTAATTCACCCTGGGGTTAAGGTTCAAGCTGCACAGTACGGCTAATGTAATTATGTGCCATCTTCTTTTTCTTCTTCTTCACACGGGTTATCTTCTCTTTCTTCTTTTAACTTATGTCATTTTAGACTATTTCTGAGTAATTGTATATATTATATTCATACAGGGGTCTTTTTTTAAACAATTTACTATCTGTCCTGAAGATGGTCTGACGGACGATATCGCCACAACAGACCGAAACGTTGACTACTACATCTACTTCCCCAGCACGTTTGGCTATTGAGGAAGTGTTCTGTATTGTTTTCGATTCATTTCCTTACTTTGGATTTTTTGGAATAGATGTTCACATCATTGTTTTGTAGGTTCTTTCATGTATCCTCAATCATGGTGTTTTATTGTTTCTGGCTGTACCCTTTTGCATTTTTTGTTTACATTAAAAGTGTGTAATTTTGAGAAAAGCAGATATACCGGTGTCTGAAAAAATCTGTTATATATTATTTATTTAGTGTCATTTATGTTTGGATTGTTTCAAGGTTGAGTCACCTCTTGGGGCCCAACATACAAATAATTAATCTGTACAACTGTTGACTGAGATTACTGAATGAAATCCCTTGTAGGCACCCTTACCTATCAATAGTTTATCTGCCCAAGCCTCCAAGGGTCTTTTGGGTCTCCCACTGTTTTGTTACTTCAATAGGTTTTGGGCCCTTGCCTGTCGCGGGTACTTGACCCACACACACAAGTGAGGTACCATTTTTCTCGGAAGACTTTGGGGAAAGCGGGCTGGGTGGAATTTTGTGGATCCACACAGATTCCAGAACTTTCCACCACAGAAATGTGAGGAAAAGGTATTTTTTGGACAAATTTTGAGGTTTGCAAGGGATTCTGGGTAACAGAACCTGGTGAGAGCCAGACAAGTCACCCCATCCTGGATTCCCCTGGGTGTCTAGTTTTCAAAAATGTATAGGTTTGCTAGTTTCCCTAGGTGCCGGCAGAGCTAGGGTTCAAAATCTACAGCTAGGCACTTTGCAAAAAAAGGGTCCGTTTTCACCGTGAAAATGTGTTGTGTCCACGTTGCGTTTTGGGCCGTTTCCTGTCGCGGGCACTAGGCCTACCCACACAAGTGAGGTACCATTTTTCTCGTAACACTTTGGGGAATGCGGGGTGGGTGGAATTTTGTGGATCCACGCAGATTCCAGAACTTTCCACCACAGAAATGTGAGGAAAATGTGTTTTTTTTTACAAATTTTGAGGTTTGCAAGGGATTCTGGGTAACAGAACCTGGTGAGAGCCAGACAAGTCACCCCATCCTGGATTTCCCTGGGTGTCTAGTTTTCAAAAATGTATAGGTTTGCTAGGTTTCCCTAGGTGCCGGCAGAGCTAGGGTTCAAAATCTACAGCTAGGCACTTTGCAAAAAAAGGGTCCGTTTTCACTGTGAAAATGTGGTGCGTCCACGTTGCGTTTTGGGGCGTTTCCTGTCGCGGGCACTAGGCCTACCCACACAAGTGAGGTACCATTTTTCTCGGAAGACTTTGGGGAACGCGGGGTGGGTGGAATTCTGTGGATCCACGCAGATTCCAGAACTTTCCACCACAGAAATATGAGGAAAATGTGTTTTTTTTAAACAGATTTTTAGGTTTGCAAGGGATTCTGGGTAACAGAACCTGGTGACAGCCATTCAAGTCACCCCATCCCGGATTCCCCTGGGTGTCTAGTTTATAAAAATGTATAGGTTTTCTAGGTTTCCCTAGGTGCAGGCAGAGTTAGGGTTCAAAATCTACAGCTAGGTACTTTGCAAAAAAAGGGTCCATTTTCACTGTGAAAATGTGGTGTGTCCACGTTGTGTTTTGAGCCGTTTCCTGTCGCGGGCACTAGGCCTACAAACACAAGTGAGGTACCATTTTTCTCGGAAGACGTTGGGGAACGCGGGGTGTGGGGAATTTTGTGGATCCATGCAGATTCCAGACGATTCCACCACAGAAATGTGAGGAAAATGTGTTTTTTTGGACACATTTTTAGGTTTGCAAGGGATTCTGGGTAACAGAACCTGGTGAGAGCCAGTCAAGTCACCCCATCCTGGATTCCCCTGGGTGTCTAGTTTTCAAAAATGTATAGGTTTGCTAGGTTTTTCTAGGTGCTGGCAGAGGTAGGGTTCAAAATCTAGAGCTAGGCACTTTGCAAAAAAAGGGTCCGTTTTCACTGTGAAAATGTGGTGTGTCCACGTTGCGTTTTGGGCCGTTTCCTGTCGCGGGCCCTAGGCCTACCCACACAAGTGAGGTACCATTTTTCTTGGAAGACTTTGGGGAACGCGGGGTGGGTGGACTTTTGTGGATCCACGCAGATTCCAGAACTTTCCACCACGGAAATGTGAGGAAAATGTGTTTATTTGGACACATTTTTAGGTTTGCAAGGGATTCTGGGTAATAGAACCTGGTGAGAGGCAGTCAAGTCACCCCATCCTGGATTCCACTGGGTGTCTAGTTTTCAAAAATGTATAGGTTTGCTAGGTTTCCCTAGGTGCCGGCAGAGCTAGGGTTAAAAATCTACAGCTAGGCACTTTGCAAAAAAAGGGTCCGTTTTCACTGTGAAAATGTGGTGCGTCCACGTTGCGTTTTGGGGCGTTTCCTGTCGTAGGCACTAGGCCTACCCACACAAGTGAGGTACCATTTTTCTCGGAAGACTTTGGGGAACGCGGGGTGGGTGGAATTCTGTGGATCCACGCAGATTCCAGAACTTTCCACCACAGAAATATGAGGAAAATGTGTTTTTTTTAAACAGATTTTTAGGTTTGCAAGGGATTCTGGGTAACAGAACCTGGTGACAGCCATTCAAGTCACCCCATCCCGGATTCCCCTGGGTGTCTAGTTTATAAAAATGTATAGGTTTTCTAGGTTTCCCTAGGTGCAGGCAGAGTTAGGGTTCAAAATCTACAGCTAGGCACTTTGCAAAAAAAGGGTCCATTTTCACTGTGAAAATGTGGTGTGTCCACGTTGTGTTTTGAGCCGTTTCCTGTCGCGGGCACTAGGCCTACCCACACAAGTGAGATACCATTTTTCTCGGAAGACGTTGGGGAACGCCGGGTGTGGGGAATTTTGTGGATCCATGCAGATTCCAGAAGATTCCACCACAGAAATGTGAGGAAAATGTGTTTTTTTGGACACATTTTTAGGTTTGCAAGGGATTCTGGGTAACAGAACCTGGTGAGAGCCAGTCAAGTCACCCCATCCTGGATTCCCCTGGGTGTCTAGTTTTCAAAAATGTATAGGTTTGCTAGGTTTTTCTAGGTGCTGGCAGAGGTAGGGTTCAAAATCTAGAGCTAGGCACTTTGCAAAAAAAGGGTCCGTTTTCACTGTGAAAATGTGGTGTGTCCACGTTGCGTTTTGGGCCGTTTCCTGTCGCGGGCCCTAGGCCTACCCACACAAGTGAGGTACCATTTTTCTTGGAAGACTTTGGGGAACGCGGGGTGGGTGGACTTTTGTGGATCCACGCAGATTCCAGAACTTTCCACCACGGAAATGTGAGGAAAATGTGTTTATTTGGACACATTTTTAGGTTTGCAAGGGATTCTGGGTAATAGAACCTGGTGAGAGGCAGTCAAGTCACCCCATCCTGGATTTCCCTTGGTGTCTAGTTTTCAAAAATGTATAGGTTTGCTAGGTTTCCCTAGGTGCCGGCGGAGCTAGGGTTCAAAATCTACAGCTAGGCACTTTGCAAAAAAAGGGTCCGTTTTCACTGTGAAAATGTGGTGTGTCCATGTTGCGTTTTGGGCCGTTTCTTGTCGCGGGCACTAGGCCTACCCACACAAGTGAGGTACCATTTTTCTTGTAAGACTTTGGAGAACGCGGGGCGGGGAGAATTTTGTGGATCCACGCAGATTCCAGAACTTTCCACCACGGAAATGTGAAGAAAATGTGTTTATTTGGACACATTTTTAGGTTTGCAAGGGATTCTGGGTAATAGAACCTGGTGAGAGGCAGTCAAGTCACCCCATCCTGGATTCCCCTTGGTGTCTAGTTTAAATTTTTTTTATAGGTTTGCTAGGTTTCCCTAGGTGCCGGCAGAGCTAGGGTTCAAAATCTACAGCTAGGCACTTCACAAAAAAAGGGTCAGTTTTCACTGTAAAAATAAAGTGTGTCCACATTGCGTTTTGAGCCATTTCCTGTCGCGGGCACTAGGCCTACCCACACAAGTGAGGTACCATTTTTATCAGGAGACTTCGGGTAACACAGAATTGTAGACCAACTGTTATTACCTATTGACTTTGGATGCATTTCTGCCTTCCAAATGAAAGACAATGTATAAAAAAGAAGTCATTTTGAAAAATGACCTATAATTCTCATGCTAGAATGGGTACTCACAATTTCGGAAATGTGCAAATATCTACAGTTTCTAAACTCTATATTTTGTTCCAATTTCAGAAATACATAGGTGTCTTTCATACCGATGTTTCCATGTATATATTTTCCCAAATTAATTGCTATATACCCGGTACATAACCATTGCAAGACGATGCTCAGTTATTGGCTCTGGGTTCGTCGGGTTCTTAGTGAACCTACAAGTCCTATATATCCCCACAACCATAATGGTCCAGCGGATGTAACGATATATTGCTTTCAAACAGCTGTCATAATTAGAAGAAGTTACAGGTGAAAACGTTGACACAAATGGCTGTTTTTTTCAACTAATTTTCAATTTTTCCTATATTCAATGGTTAGTTTCTATAAAGAAACCTTGAAGGATCTACACAAATGACCCCTTGCTGAATTCTGAATTTTGTCTACTTTTCTAAAATGTATAGTTTTCCAGGATCCATTATTGCTTTCATACCCATTTCTACCATTAACTGGAAAGAGGTTGAAAGCACAAAAAATAGCAAAAATAGGCTTTGTCCCAGAAAAATGCCAAAACTGTGTAAAAAATTTTGGTTTTATGACAAAAGTCTGCTTGTCCCTGAAAGCTGGGAAGATGGTGATTTCAGCACCACAACCCCTTTTTTGATACCATTTAGGGAAAAAACCATACGCTTTCATTTGTAGCCCTTTTTTCCAATTTTTCCCCAAAAAAACAAAATGTACCTGAATTTTGGCTAATTTCTAGGTCCCCTCCAGGGTAATGCACAAACCCTGGGTACCTTTAGAATCCCCATGATGTTACAAAAAAAGGACACAAATTTGGCGAGGATACCTTATGTGGTCAAAAAGTTACAGGGGCCTAAGCGCGAACTACCCCAAATAGCCAAAAAAAGGCTTACCACAGGGGGGAGGAAAGGCCTAGCAGCGAAGGGGTTAATGATTGTTTTTGTGCAGGAAGGTGTCCCTTCCTGCACAAAAACAATCATCCCCGCAGAACAGGGACCCTTGTAAAATGAAGCACGGATGCCTGCTCTGGCGCACTGAAGCCAATTGTGCGCCAGCGCAGAGGAAAGCACAGGGATGCGTCATATTGTTGTCAATACGACACATCCCTGTGCTTTGAAAATGGCGCAGCACGGTGCAGTTAAATGGCTTGCGGCGCCGCACTACGTCATTTTCTTGTAGATGAGGCCTGACATTTTTTATGCTGATCAGGTATACCAGTTGTTGACAGCAATATTGATAGTACCAGATAAGTCACAAAAACTCACACAGTTTATGAAAAACTGTCATTAACGAAAAACATACTTGATAAAAACAAATGTTAGAGATGAAACCACTGCTTTCGGCATGTTATGCTATATTATTATATTCTTTACTTCTACTGCAAAAGAGGGAAGAATGGGAGTTTACAGACAGAAGGAGAGATGGAGCGAAATAATAGAGAAATTACGCACTATATGTGAGGTAAAGGGATATAATGATGCGACATGTTGGTTAATTTAAACATGAGCCTTGTTTGTTTTACTAAAGTGATAAATCAAGATTAATAACGAATATTAGTACAATGTGGAAAATTATTGCAAGACATTTCCGAAGCTATTTTCAAATGGAACTCCGAATATATATATAAACCAATATTCATGACATTTACTTGAGCCTGTGGTAATGCTAACATTTCTAACTCATGGTCTGCGATTTCCTCACAATGTGCACAAACACCATTTTAAGAAAACACCGGAGAAAAAATATTTTTTATAGAAATATTCGGAACATACTGTGGTAGAAGAATCTCCGTTATATGCTCATATTGTAGCCACGATGGCTCATATTTTATCCCTGTCAGAAGGGAGGAGGTCTGAGGGGTCAAAATTCCCCAGGTCGTGGTTTTTCAGGATACTGCACTCTTATATATATGCGTGTGTGTGAGAGTGTGCGTCTGTGTATATACATATAAATCTATACCCACATGCACGCACACATACATATATGTATATACACAGTATTTACATATGTTTGAAATCATTTAAAATAAATTGCTTCTCATTAGATTTTTTTAATGTAATCTAATATTAATGTACAATTTAAATTATTATAACTTCACTAAATTTGATTTGATAAAAAAACTAATTTCTATTAAATTACACATGGGCATGCATTATGGTGCCCGACAGAGAGACCTCGCCTGGTCTCCCGTGGTCAGGATTCCACTCACCACTGTCTGGAAAGTGCGGCACCGTGGCACACTTGCCAGGGAGCACAAAGGAGACTTCTCCCACTCACATGCTTCAGCGCTCATGCTCTGCAGCACAGATACTGATCCAGGCGATCTCCTTCCTGGGCTCAGCGGCGTGTGGCCCTACTCTCCGCACTCCTCGCAGCAAAGGAGCTTCTCTACGGGGTGTTTCAACTCCCGGCAATTGTTTTGTGTGAGGGAAAGGGTGTCATGGGATGGTGCCTCTCCCCTAGGGCCTGCTCGTTCCCGTTCCCCTCTCCTCAGGGGGGGAGAGGAATCATTAACACAGGGCTAACCTTGGCACCGCTGCAACACGCACCGCTTACGTGAAAGTTGAAAAGTGCATTAGTATGCGCTGGACTTCCACTGAAAGGAGCGCTCCACACACGCAGACGGACTGCAAAGCGTTTCTCTCGTGCTCAATATGAAAAGAATGAAGGAAATCATTAGGCACTCATGTTCGAAATGGGGTTTCTGGTTGTCTAGGGTATGCACCTAAGCCAGGCAGAACCCATTACTCTGGTCGGGGTAAGGGAGTTACACACCCAAGATAAACCCCTTCTCACTATATTGGTAGCTTGGCAGAGCAATCAGCTTATCACAGGGGCAATGTGTAAAACGTTTGCACAACACACCAGTGACACACTAGGCACACCACAAAAAGAGACTCCACACAAGGGCATATAAAAACATATCCTTAGTATTATACACAAAACACCTTAGACCATAATCACGTAAATCACTTTGCCAACTAGGCAATTGTCATGACATCATATGTAGTGCACTGAAGGGAAATACTCATTAGTTGCACAGATCATAAATCACATAAGACAATAATCCTTTTGCCAACAGGCAATTGTCATAATATCACATAGGTCATAAACCACTTTGCCAACTAGGCACTTGTCATGAAATCACAGGTAGTGCACTGAAGTAAATACTTATAAGTTGCACACATCATCAACCCTTATGAAAACACCACTTTACACCCTGCCTGGACATAACATGCAGTCTCTGAACACACTACTTATTAGGGTGCTACTGCCAGGCCTAAATCCTGCACATAAATTGCTTTGTAAACATAAGCGTTGTCAATCAGGTAAACATAACATCACCTCAGATGTACTGAACCAGTACCCATACCCAGCACATAAATCACTTTGTACCTATTATATCACTCCTGACATAAGTCATCTGCAGGGCATACAGAAGAGGCATCATCAGTGTGTAAAAGACCTTAGCTACCACATGTCCCCCACAGCACATAGGGTGCAGCAGACCTCCACTCCTATTATGTTTTATATGGTAGGGTTCTAGGGGGGCTTAGAAAAGCACTCAAATCGAATCCGGCCGGGTAACGTAGGCTGCAGGAACTCCTGTGCACCTACTACATGTAGCGTGGTGAGTTTTCGCTCAATGCTCCCTTAATGCGGTCGGTTACAGACTGAGGGTCTGTCCTGGGCTTGCCCCACAATTGCCAGAAAAGTACGGAAAGAAAAGAAATGCCCCCCGAGTTATGTGTCAGTACGTGGGGGGCAGACACTCTCTGCTGCCATTGGCGGGATGACCTCGCTGGGTCCCGTGCAGACAGAATGATCACAATGGCAGCTGCAGAAGGCATAGCAGCATGGGTCAACTGGGGAAGAGCGGGACCTCTGTCGAGGGTTCCTTCCCGCTCAGCGGCCTGACCTGGTATTGAGAGTCAGCTCGGTGTGGAGGTAGGAGCTTTCCGTTTCCTTCTTCGGTCCCCGTTGGGACTCCCAGCGAGGCTCCGTCCTGCAATGGGCGGGGCTGGAGCTGGATCACACAGAGGTGTAGGCTGCTCCTCCCTCCAACTTCTTGGATAGGCGTTGCCGGGTGCTTCGGGAGTCTTCCAGGGTGCCTGCTGCTAGGCAACGCTGGCGGGTCCTGCCTCGCTCACCCTGCAGTGGAGCAGCCGCACTTCTTTTCTACGAGGTCAGAGACCACCCAACTCTGCGCAGCGGGTGGCGCCTTGGTCGCTGCCCGCGTTTAGTCCGGCAGGGGCAAGCACAACAGATCTGTCGTGACAGGAAGCCCAGCGAGGCTTTCCCACAGCAGCAGGAAAGTACCAGGACAGTGCAAAGCACCAGATCCTTGGAAAACAATGTGCAAGCACCAGAACTTTGTAACAAAAACATTCAAGCACCAGAACTTTCTCAAATGAAAGTAAAAGCATGCAGAAGGAAGACTTTGATGTACCTGAGTATTCTAAAACAGGAGGCCAGCACACACAAGCCCTTGGAGATTTCCTCCCCAAACAGGATACCACAGCAGGGCAAAAAGAGTCAGTCCTTTTCCTCCACCACAGACAGAAGCAGCAACTGCAGGCCAACCCACCCCTAACTCAGAACTCCTCACACAGTCCTTCCATCCTCTTGTTCCTGGAAGTAATCTAAAGTCCTGGGGCTTTAGGTGCAAAACGTATACCCCATTTGTCATTGTTCTCTTTGCTGTAAAGGTCTCTGAACCCAGTCCAAACCAGTCCTGTCCTCCCTGGTGCAGCATGACCACAGCGGGCGAAGACAGCATTGTGAAAAAGCTGACACAGCCTATTCAGGTGCAAGAGAAACTCCTCCCACCACTCTAAATGCAGACCAGGTCTATTCAGCCCAGTGATGAGTCACACAGGCAAGGCAGGGAACACCTCAATCCCCTAGTGACTGTCTAGAGTGAATGCACATCCCCAGCTTCTGTCACTCAAACACCAGATGCTGAATACACAAACAGCCAGAGGCACACAGAATGGCAAAGTAAGAAAATGCCACATTTTAAAAGTTTCATTTTCAAACACAGAATTCAAAAAACCACCTTAACCAATTAATAAATTCTGAGTTCAGAGGGCCTAAACTCAATTTTTCGATCTTATCCCTATGGAAAGCTACACATGTTAAATGTTACAGGGCATCTCAATGATTAGCCTATGGGACAGACAGCCTTTCAATAGTGAAAAACGAAATGCACAGTATTTCACTATAAGGACATGTCACACACACAAGTAGATGTCCTACCTTTCACATACACTGCACCCTCCCCATGGAGGTAACTTGAGCCTACCATGGGGGTGCCTTACATGTAAGAAACGGGAAGGTTGGGACCTGGCAAGTGGGTGCACTTGCCAGGACAACATGACAGTTTACAACTGCGCGCACAGACAGTACAGTGGTAGGTCTGAGACACATTTACATAGCTACTCATGTGGGTGGCACAACCAGTGCTGCAAGCCCACTAGTAACATTTGATTTACAGGCCCTGGCACACACTGTGCACTTTACTAGGGACTTACCAGTAAATCAAATATGCCAATCATGGATAACAAATCATATCAGAATTCATACAGAGAGCATATGCACTTTAGCACTGATCAGCAGTGGTAAAGTGCCCAGAATCCTACAGTCAACAAAAACAGGGTCAGAAAAATAGGAGGCAAAAGGCAAAAAGTTTGAGGATAGACCTGTCAAAAGGGCCCGGTCTAACAACTCACAATGCGCTCGTGGCTCAGATAAGGTAACGAATATGAAGCGCCCATCATGCACTAATTGTGGAGGACTGCAAGGACCGGACTCATGGTCCTACGGACTATTCTGAGGCAGCCCAGCCCATGGAGAACATTAGCGGCACAACGCAGGGTGACATGCCAGCTCATCCAGGCAGGTAGAAGGCAGGGATGGTGATTTCTCCTCATAACACCAAGGTGCCTAGGTAATACAAAGTCAGGGAGCAGCTGGCAGCAGGCCAACAAGCAGAAAAGCAATCCAGTGAGTCCTTTGTGCCGCCCAACAAGAGCAGTCCTGATGAGTCCTTTTGCAGAGCAGTAATCCCTCTGACAGAGGTTCAGTCCCAGTTCCAAAAGCTCTCTATAAATCATGGGATCAGAACCCCTGTACTTATACTTTAAATGTCTTTGATCTAGGGGGAACTTTAAATGAAACCTTACAAGAGCACAACACTCCCTTTCAATCCCAGCAATGGCTACAGATGTACAGTAGGGGGTAAATCAGCCCTTTCTGTGAGGACAGGACACAGCCTATACAAATGTAAGTGCGCCTGCCTCCTTCTCTCCCAGCCCAGAAAGACTATCAGTATGCAGATGGATGCAGATGCCTCTCTTGTCCCACCCAGCCCTTCCTGTGGTGTGGCTGTATGGAAAGTATGCACCAAGTGCAATTGTCACTCTGCCCTAGATGTGGATTGGAGTCAGGCTGCAAAAACACTAGAGTTATAACACAGAGAAATACCCACTTTCTAAAAGTGGCATTTCTAAAATAGTAATGAAAAATCCACCTACACCTGTAAGCATGATTTATCACTACCATTCTAAACATACTAAACATGTCAATGCTACTCCTTTCAGATCAGGAATGACCACTTAAACACATATAAGGGAATTCCCAAGAGAGGAGTAGGCCTCACAGTAGTGAGAAACAAAATAGGCTGTTTGTCACTACCAGGACATGCCACACAATAAAGGCACAGGTCATACCTTTTACTTATACAGCACCCTGCCCATAGGGCTACCTAGGGCTTACCTTAGCGGTGACATATATATATAGTAAAAGGAGAGTTTAAGACTTGGCAAGTAGTTTTAAATGCCAAGTCAATGTGGCAGTAAACTGCACATGCAGAACCTGCAGTGGCAGGCTTGAGACAGGTTTGAAAGGCTACTTCTGTGGCTTGCACAATCAGCGCTGTTGGCCCACTAGTCGCATTTAATTTACAGGCCCTGGGTATATGGTATATCACTTTACAAGGGTCTTATGTGTAAATCAAATATGCCAAACAGGTGTAAACCAATCATACAATGTTTAAAGGAGAGAGCACATGCACTTTAGCACTCATTAGCAGTGGAAAAGTTCCCAGACTCCTAAAGCCAACAAAGAAGAAGGTCAGAAAAATAGGAGGAAGGAGGCAAAATGTTTGGGGATAAACCTGCAAAAATGGACCATGTCCAACAGGGAGCACTTTACCTTGTTTGGCAAGGTAAAGTACACAGAGTCCTAGGGCCAGCAAAATGGATTAAGCGTAGGAAGGCAAAAATCGAGGGAATACCACTCAAAAGATGGTCCTCTCCAACAGATGCACAAGATTATCATAAATGCTTACTTTTCTAAAATTGTATAATATTCACATTACCTTATCTTTGAAAGAATGCAAAACCAGAATGGGATGTGGACTGGTGTCTCTGGGATACTGGAAGAATTGTTATGCAGCTTCCAAGCTGCATAATGTGTACTGAGCTGCAAGTAACAAATCAGCTATTTGTTGTTTCATCGTAGTGTTTTGGATCACATGGATTTTAATGATTTGGGCTAAGAAAAAAACCTAAAGGAAGCTATGGTTAGACAGAAGCTATCAATGGTGAGCAAAGAAATGTATCTAAATGCAGACACTACAGACAGCCAACATAGAATGCTAAATAAAATTAGGGGTGGGCGGAACTCGCAGAGTTTTACTCTGCGGAATTCCGCAGAGTTGCATAAAAACTCAGCGAGATTCCGCAGAGTTCCGCCCACCCCTACTCCGCAGTGGCCCCTATGGCTAGCATCACCCCAGTACTGCGTGTGCAGCCCAGAGTGGAGGCTTTACTCCAATTCTAACAGTGGGGGTGGGAACCAGATGCTGCAGAAGCCGGTCTCGATGCTGGGTTTCCCGAACGTGGCTGGGACCCGGAACAGCCACACTTGGGGGCCAACCAGTACAGACACAGCCTGAGTTCTCAGCACAGCATATGCTCAGTAAATATAATTAAAATTAGCGTATGTACTGCCTCCAGTTACCTCCCCAGGGAGTAAAGAGCGCTCCTCCTGAGCTGCACTGTGGCATTCAATGCCGTACAGTATTGCGCAGAGTCAAGCTGCCTGCTGCAAGTCAGACCTGCTATGAGCGCTTCAGAAAGGCGGGCGGGCTGGCTGGGCAAGACTGCCTGCCTGGAACATTTAAAGGAACAGTGCAGGTGGCAGTGCACTACTGCAGCACTCCATCCTGTGTGCACTGACATGGGCCTATCACCCGCAATGAGTACTTGGCCATGGCCGCAGAGATGGAGGCCGAGCACGAGGGCTGGTGCCAGGCATTGAGTGAGCTGCTGAATAAGGGCAGGGTCGGGGGCTGCGCTGTCTACAGGGAGAGTGGTAGCCCTGAGGCCGGGAGTCCCGGGAGCAGCTACGGTGCCGCCACTGAGGACCTCGACTACGGATTGGTGACTCCGGCCAGCCAGGTGTATCTCGAGGTGTGGGTCCAGTGATCAACAGTGCAATATTTGTGCAGAGTTTCTCTTGTGTGCCACAGCCTGTTGCTAAATGGAATCAATTAGTAACACGCCATACAGAGGGAGTGAGTATTAATTCCGCTGGTGAAGTGGCAGAATTTATTAGTAATTCTGTGTAACATGAGTAATGGGGAATTACTAACTTCCTCCAATGCCACCGGAGGAATCAAAATTCTGCCCACCCTTAAATATGCAATTCAGAAATTACTGTAATGTTAGCCCTTTCCCCTGTAATGCACAAGGAACTAAGAAGCAATCAATAAGTCTTCTATAAGGTGAATGTAAAAATATGGGTTACTAGTTGATATGGGTAGAAACCTTCCCAAACAGCAACCGCAATTCTTCTCAGGGTGAAGTCACAAACAAACCCTAAATTAACCTGTGCTCAACCGTCGGGTATCCTTGCACAGTGCAGTCAGGCTCGGAGGCAATGTGTAAAGTAGTTGTGTAACACTTTAAACAGAAACTTAGTGAAAACACACCACAAAAGGATCCCAGAACAGATTTAGAAAAGTACATTTTATAAATAAAACATGAACAGAACAACAAAAATCCAATCAGTAGAACCGGAGATATGCAGGTTTAAAGATTTCAGTAAAAATAGTGCCAGAGAACAAAGTGCCAACTGTGGTTGTCTGGTCTCACAGGAATGGAACAAAGTCACACGTTCAGGCTGATCACCATGGAGTGCGGGCTGGCTACAGGAATCCAGTTAGGCCCGCTGAATAACGTATATTGGGTCCTGATTGCATAGGGTTGGGAGGTTCCGCGCCACAGGTGCGCCGTGCATCCACGGCAATGTGTTGGTTCCAAGGTGCTGTGGAGCTGCAATGCGAGGTCCTGCATTGTCATTGAGGATCCTATCAATGACGGCTTGCGGTGCGAAGCCCGGCGTTGAAGATGAGTCACGCAGTCGAGATGAGGCGTTGGTTCCGGGGAGCTGTGAAGCTGCAATGCGAGAACCTGCACCCTCGTCGAGGCTGCCATCGATGAGAGATGCAAGGGCCTGCATCAAGAAAGCTTCACGCAGGAGGCAGTTCCGATGCGGCTGTGGTGCCAATGCGGAGTCCTTTGCATCTGGAGAATCCTGGCAGCACAAGCAATGCGTCGGTTCTACTCGGGTTTGCCCCGCGGAGCAGAGGTGATGTGTCGGTGCTGTTGGACCCACAGATGGGTTGGCAGAGCACCTTCAGGTCCACTTCCAGGACAGGGGTGGCACCACTTAGAAGGGTAGGACTCACAGGTGGCGGAGTCCAAGTGCTGGGTTCAAGGTTGCTGGAGCCTTCTGTCCCCGAGGCTCTAGTCATGAGGCTAGCCAACTAGTCCTTGGAGTCACTCTGGGATCCTGAGTTCAAAAGATGCAGGTCCAGTCCTTCTCAGCCAGGCAAGAGGACAGCAGTCAGCAGGTCCTCACAGCAGGGCAGCAGTTCCTTCAGATCAATAGTCTGGCAGAGTGGCAGTCCTTTCAGCAGTACAGCAGTCTTCCTGGCAGAGAAGTCTCTAGGCATCCTGCCTTCCCTGCCCTGGCTCCAGACTAACTACAGGGGGTATGCAGCCCGTTGTGAGGAGGCAGGACACAGACTATTTAAGTGTAAGTAGGGCTGTGCCCAGATCCGCCCTCCCATCCATCCAGTGACGGCTGATCAAGGCACTCCTAAGCTCTCTATTGTGTCCCTATCTAGGAGGAATACACAAAGCCCAGCTGTCAGCTACAATCAGTGTTGTGACCCAGAGACAGGCTACAGGCACTAAAGGGCTAAGGCAGGAAAATACCAACTTTCCAAAAGTGACATTTTCAAAATTGGAATTTAATATCCAACTTTACTATAAGAGAGGATTTTTTCATTACAATTCCAAAGACACCAAACATGAACTGTTTAACTGCTCCCATTTGGAAATTACAGCTTATTCAATGTAATAAGGTAACTCCAAAGTTATTCTATGGAAGAGGTAGCCTTGCAATAGTGAAAAAGTAATTTAAGAGTTTTTCACTATCAGGACATGTAAAACTTAAAAGTACATGTCCTACTTTTTAAATACATTGCACCCTGCCCTGTGGGCTGTTTAGGGCCTACTGTAGGTGTGGCCTGTATGTATTAACAAGAAAGGTTTGGACCTGGCAAGAACTTTATTTGCCAGGTTGAAATGGCAGTTAAAGCTGCACATACAAGCTGCAATGGAAGGCCTGAGACATGTTTAAAGGGCTACTTATGGGTGTGGCACAATCAGGGCTGCAAGCCCACTAGTAGCATTTAATTGACAGGCTTTCGGCACATAAAGTGCCACTTTAGTAAGGGCTTACAAGTAAATTAAATATAGCAATTGGGTATCAGGCAATTCTCTGATGTTTACAGGAGCACTTTAGTACTGGTTAGCAGTGGTAAAGTGCACAGAGTCCTAAGGTCAGCAAAATTGTATCCAGCAAATAGTGGAGAGTAAAGGCATAATGTTTGGAGGTGACCCTGCAGAGACAGCCAGGTCCAACAGTGACCATTATAACCCCTTTTTGTGCCCGGAAGGACTTGAACATTGAATAGTTATACCTATATCTCTTTATTTTTTGTAGTTAGACTGATCCTATTCACTTAACCAAACAAATCTGATGTGTGGCGGCTTGATGTCAGGTGAATTAATCTCATGAAGTTCCGGGCAATGTAAGCCAACAGCTAAAGCCACACTGTGCAATGTGATTGTTAGGCCTGGCATCCTTGGCATGGTTTCCCCAGTCTGTTTTCCTCTACCTCCTGTATTTTTGACTGTGTGCTTGATTTTGTTTTGGCTGGTTTAGGTACTCTGGGCACTTTGCCACTGCTGATCAGTGCCAAAGTGCAAGTGCTCCCTGTGTAAATTGTAATTATGATTGGTTATCCATGATTGGCATATTTGTTTTAAAGGTAAGTCTCTCGTAAAGTGCACTGTGTGTGCCCAGGGCCTGTAAATCAAATGCTACTAGTGGGCCTACAGCACTGATTGTGCCACACACACATGTAACTTTTCAAATGTGTCTCAAACCTGCCACTGCAGTGTCTGTGCACACAGTTTTTAACTGCCCTGCCGACTTGGCAAGTGCAGCCACTTGCCAGGCCCTAAGCTTCCCTTTTCTTACATGTAAGTCACCCCTAAAGTAGGCCCAAGGTACCCCCATGGGCAGAACGCAGTGTACGCAAAAGGTAGGACAAGTAGTGGTGTGTTTTACCTGTCCTGATAGTGAGATACTGTGCATTTTGTTTCCCACTATTGAAAGGCTGTCTCTCTCATAGGTTATCATTGGAGCTGCCTTGTAATATCTTACAAGTGTAACTTTCAATTGGAAGTGATAGAGATTTGGAGTTTAGGTTCCCTGAACTCAGAATTTAAAAATACATATTTTAGTAAAGTTGTTTTTTAAATTGTGTGTTTGAAAATGCCATTTTAAGAAAGTGGGCATTTTCTTGTTTAACCATCCTGTGCCTCTGCCTACGTGTGGAATCAACGTCTGGTTTAGACTGACAGGGACTTGTTTGTAAATTCACTCCAGACACTCAGAAAAGGGAGCTGAGGTGTGCCCTGCATATGTTGATGGGTATTCCTGGGTTAGAGTGGTGGTAGGAGTTGTTACTAACACCTGAATAGGCTGTGGCTGCCTTGCACAATGCTATCTCCACCCCCTGTAGTGTAGCTAGACCAGGGAGGACTGAACTGGTTTTTACTGAGCAAGAGAAAGTTTTTTACAAATATTTCAAAGGGAGAAAGGAGTATAAGTATGAAACCTAAAACCCCAGACCTTTAGATTATTTCTGGACTAAGAGGACCATGCCAAGAAGAAGAGCTGCCAGGAGGAGTACAGCCCCTTTGCTGTATGCTGCTTTTCTGGGTTGGCCTGCAGTTGCTGCTTCTGACTGTGGGCAGTGGAAAGAACTAGACATTTGCCTTGCTGTGGTATCCTGCTTAAGAAGATTCTCTGCCCTTCCTTGTGGTGCCAAATCCAGTTCTGGGCTCTTGAAGGTTGTTCCTGCTGCAAAGAACTACAAAGAACTGAAGAAACCTGCAAAAATCAACACTTCGCCCTTCTTGGAGCTGTATTTTCTGACATAGCACCGCCGTGTGGGAGAAAATCCCAACACACAACCCGTGCGACCGAAGAAATCTACTCAGCACCTGTCAGCGGCCTGAAGAACAGCCACACCACGAGTTTGACGTATCGGTCACCGAAGTCTGAGACCACGGCACTGACTTCGATGCAGGCTGAGCTGTGCGGCTAAAAGAAACGATGCATCGTGAGACTGTGGCTTAAGCAATTGACGCAGAGCCTGCTTGCCGCTGCCGCATCGACCTCCAGCGCGTCCCGGATTTCCAAGCATTGTGCCTGTGCACCAAGTTTTTCCGACGCAGCACCCGCATATTTGAACTGTCTTGGAATCAATGCTTCACTTCTGCCTACAGTCCGGACTCGACGCATCACTTCTTCTGCATGCAGCAGAACTGTTGCATTGACTCCCCAAGGACTCAGGAACTGACGTATTGCTGTGTTTTCCGAAGCTTCCCTCTTCAGCGGCTGTTTTGCCTTGTGGCTTTTGACGCATTTGAGGTACTTTGTGTAAAAACCACGAATCCATAGATTTCTATGGACGGAATTGCATGAAACCTTTTAAAAGTCATATTTTCAGTTGTGTATGTTGGATTTCTGTCATTTTGGTCTTGTTTGGTTTAGATAATGATACTGTATTTTTCTAAACTGGTGTGGTGCCCATTTGTAGTCTTTTCACTGTGTTACTATGTGTGTTATGTACAAATACTTTACACATTGCCTTTGAGGTAAGCCTGACTGCTCATACCAAGCTAATAAGGAGGTGAGCAGGGGTTATCTAGGTGTGCAACTCCCTTACCCTGACTAGAAGGAAGGGTCCCTACTTGAACAGAGTGCAAGCCACTGCCAACTAGAGACCCCCATTTCTAACAGTGATTTTTGTTTTTTATTATTTGTATTCACTTCCCAACTCTATTCATCCACTGTAAGAAATTGGGTTATTGGTTAGGAGGGGTGGAAGCCCCACTTTGGCAACAACCATACTCCTTGTCAGTGTAATTCATAAAAGCCACCAAATTAATATGTGCTTAACCCTTTGATAGCCTTGCACAAAGCTTTCAGGCTTAACTTAGGGGAAATGTGTAAAGTATTTAAGAGCACACAAACAGCAATAAAATGAAAGCACAACACAAGAAAAATTTGAAACCAATTTTGAGAAAGTTGAGTACATTTTAATAAATAAAATGATAACAGAGCAACAAACATCCAATCAATGGAACCGGTGATATGCAGTTTCAAAGCTTTTAGTGAAAATAGTGCCTAAAAGCACAATGCGCCACAACTCAGTCATCTGGTGGTACTAGACTGGGGAAAAGTCACAAGTTCAGGCTGCCCACGATGGAGCATGGGTCGCATCCAGCGCCCAGGTTAGTCCGCTGAAAAGGTACCTTCTGAGTCCAGAACAAAGAGTTCTATTCGAGTGGGAGGAGGCTGCGAGGAGCAGGCGGAGCATTGTGGGCAGTTGCTGCTGAGCATGAAGGACAGGTTGTACGGATGGTCATCACTGTAGCGCGAGGAGCCAGTTCCTTTTGGAGCAGGAAGACTGATTTGCATAGAGCTGAATCCAAACTAAGGTGACATGGTGTGCAAAATAATGATGGATCGGGATGCGTCCCGAGTAATTACCAGTTGCTGGGATTAATTCAAGCATTCCATCCATCACTTTTTTGTGTACTTTATGTAACTTTTAAAAGTGGCATTTCCAGAACTTAAAATCTGAGTTTACCATTAAAGAGTATTTTAAATTACAATTCATTTGAGTGTAAACAGTACATTTTTTATCTCCTCCCAATCCCAAGTTAGCGCTCATTAAATATAATAGGGTAACCAAGTGTTAGTCAATAGGAAAAATAAGCCTTACAACTCTGAAAAGCAACCTTATGAGTTTTTCACTGCCAGGGCATGTAAAGCATAACTACACATGTCATACTTTTCAAATACAATCCACCCTGTCCTATAAGCCCTTAGGGCGTACCATAGAGGTGACTTTAAAAATGAAGTTTTAGGCCTGGCAAAAGGTTTATTTTGACAGGTCGAAACAGTTTAAACTGCACTATCAGCTGCAGTGACAGACCTGAAAGATAGTGTGCTGCACAATGAGTGCCGCAGGTCCACTAGTAGCATCTAATCTACCAACCTTGGGTATATGTAGTACCATTTACTAGGGACTTCCAAGTAAATAAAATGTACCAATCAGGTAGATGCCAATTGTACCATGATTTAGGGAGAGAGCACAAGCCCTTCATCACTGGTTAGCAAAGAAAAAGTGCGCAGAGCCCTAATGCCAACAAAAACCGGTTCAGCAACAGAAGGAAAAAATCTGGGGGTGACCCTGCAAAAAGGGCCAGGTTTGACATCATGTATTGGGTTTATGGGTGTAAACAATGCAAATTACACTCAAACAAGTCTATACATCAATGTAGTTGAAATGTCTCAGGGTGTTTTTTCTAAATCAATCAGAGGGACTGGTAAGATTGTTTATAACAGAAATATAGATCTTATTAGGAGGCGCATTTCCAAATTCCATTGATCACATTTGGCCATAAGAAAGAGCCCTATGTCTAGTTCCATTACTGGTGTCAGGTATTTGTTTGATGCAGAATTACCATTTCAACTCCAAGGAGCACTTTCAACGAAAACTGTTTTTTTCTCCAGAGATCTACTTGCTCGTAAATAACAGAAGCAGTAATAATTCTAGATCTTTCAAGATTGGATTATCAGAGTGGTGTTATTTAAACACTCAGGGCCTGATTATGAGTTTCTCATTATATTCTGACCTGTGCGTAAACCCCAGTTTAAGTACGGGTCGGAATTACAAGTTAAAAGGTATTCAATACATCCAATATTTATCAGATGTGTTAAATACCTCAAACTTCGTTAAATTTGGGGTGGTCAAACCTGCAAAAATTTAACAGGGGAAATGTGTACGGTATTTACTGTACCATGCGGATGTTGGTGTGTTAAACACCAAAATCTGCATGCTTTTCCCTAATAACTCATAAAAGGTGCTATTTTTCACTCCCGGTAAATAAAATAAAAACAGGGTATTGTTATTTACCAGGTGCGATAAATAGCATCTTTACTTGTAATCAGACCCTCAGACTAGTTTGAGACAGAGACTACAGGCCTCAGTGAGCAGGGTCACATTATGCGGGTGCTGGATCCCCATCAAGGAGGGCATCAAGTCCAAGTGTTAAATTGTTCATTGGACACTGCAGGGTGTGGGACCCATAATTCTACAGCATACTATAGCCAACGTTTCCAATATCACCCTTTCATCTGAATCAGTTAGACAGCACACAAATATTTCAGTTCTCATCACCAGAATTGAAGGACACCACATCTGAATGCAATTAACCATTTTAAGGGAAAATGCTGTGCATTACAGATACCAGTGGCATTTTCAAAGAAATGAATACTGCAAAAATGATGCAAACCACCGCGCACAATTATTTCAGTTCTCATCACCAGAATTGAAGGATACCACATCTAAATGTAATTAACCATTTTAAGGGAAAATGCTGTGCATTACAGATACCAGTGGCATTTTCAAAGAAATGAATACTGCAAAAATGATGCAAACCACCGCACACAATTATTTCAGTTCTCATCACCAGAATTGAAGGATACCACATCTAAATGTAATTAACCATTTTAAGGGAAAATGCTGTGCATTACAGATACCAGTGGCATTTTCAAAGAAATGAATACTGCATAAATTATGCAAAACACCTAGGCTGACGGTTACTGTCAGTGTTGAACAGCTCAAGAGCATTTGAGTCACTTGTTGACTATCGCATGAATGAGGTTCAAAGCCCATGCAGTGGGACTAACATCACCTCCTTTAGTAGACTGGCCAGGGAGGAAAGTAAATGCTGTGCTCTTCTCAATTTAGAAAATATCTCTGATATGCAGTCTCCAGATGTCAGGAGAAGCAATGATACCCAGCAATGTCAGCCAATGGCACCATCCACTTTCTGTACCCTCTTCCCCCCGCCTTTTGACTTAGTATCTGCTACAGACTGCTGTAATAATAATAATAATAATAATAATAAAAACAAATGTAGAACGCATTGCTACTCCTTTTGGAGTGTCCCGGTGCAAGGAACTGCCACAGAGAAATAAAGGTTGCCCAGTCCAATGGGTGATCACTCTGAACAGAAAAGCCAGGTTTTTTATTGTTTTTCCTGAATAGAGGTTCGGAGGGAGCTTGCTGGATTTCCAGAGGCCGGGCATTCCAGGCTTTAGAAGCCAAAAGGCCAAAGGAGCTAAATCCTGCTCTGGCTCTTTTAAATTTAGCAATGATGGACCTTTTAACTTCAGCTGATCTCAGATTTCTAGTTGGTGGATAGGGTTGCACTATCAGCTGAAGGTAGTAAGGGCTGTGAAAGGAGAGGGCCTTAAAGCAGTAACAGAGTTGCTTAATCAGGACTCTTTGCCTTACCGGGAGCCAATGCAGCTTCCGCAGAACAGGTATAATAGAAGCCCACCTAGGAAGCTTCAACAGTGCACTAGCTGCAGCATTCTTGATCCATTGCAATCTCCTCAAACAGGACTGTGACACCCCCTGATATAGAACATTGCAATAGTCCAGCCTTGATATCACCAGTGCCGGGATCACAGTTTTTTGGGTGGCTTCTGGTAGTAGATGGAGTACTTTCCTCTGGAACCTCAGTAACCCAAAACATCTCCCTTTGAAGGTAGTGTTTTTGAACATCGTAGGACAGCTTATCATCAAACCAGATGTCCAGATTCTTAACCTTGGCCTTGGCTAGGGGTAGAGGGCCTAGGTCATTGGGCCGGCAGGCACTGGATCAGATGTTAACATGTTTGCCTAGGACCACAACCTCCGTCTTCCCGGCATTCAGATTTAGGCAGTTTGCATCCATCTATGCAGCTACTTCTGATAGGCATAAACAGAGGTAGGAAGCCACAGTGTTGCTGTTTTGCGACAAAGTGATTACAATTTGTATGTCATCGGCATATAAGATAATAAAGAACCCATAACGCTCAATGATCTCAACTAGAGGGCCGGAATATACATTAAAAAGGGTCGGACCGAGTGATGACCCCAGAGGAACTGCTGAAGGGGGTGCACAGTTGGCTTTAAAAGTTTCTGAGATACCTGGAAGGTACATCCCGACAGGAAAGAGGACAGCCAATGCAGCGTGTTTCCGCCAATTATGAATTATTAGGGAAAACATGCAGATTTTGGTGTTTTTCACACCAAAATCTGCATGGTACAGTAAGTACCATACACATTTCCCCTGTTAAATTTGGGCGGGTTTGACCTGCTGAAATGTAACCAAGTTTGAGGTATTTAACGCATCTGATAATTATCGGATGTACTGAATATCTTTTAACTCGTAATTCTGACCGTGCTTAAATAGGGGTTTGCACACAGGTTGGAATATAATGAGAAACTCATAATCAGGCCCTGAGTGTTTAAATAACACTACTCTAATAACCCAGTCTTGAAAGAACTCGAATTGTAACTGCTTGTGTTATTTAAGAGCAAGTAGAACTGTGAAGAAAAAATTCAGTTTTCAATGGAAGTGCTCCTTGAAGTTCAAATGGCAATTGTGCATCAAACAAATTGAGCCTCTGTAGTAAAATATTGTGTGAAACAGTGTCAAAAGTGGCACTATGATCCAACATAAGGATGGCTGCTATGCCCCCCTCAAGCAAGCTGATTCAGAGGCCAGCAACAGGGCGATTCAGTGCTGTGTAAAGGGCGGAAGCCAGATTGTATTCCATGCAGTAAGTTGTGATCCTCCAAATAGCTGCACAGCTGCCTATTCACGTGCTTTTCCACGATCTTAGAAAATAGGGGCAATAGTGAAATGGGACGATAGTTTTCTTGTTTGGAGGGGTCGAGTAGTAGTTTTTTAAGAAGAGGTACCACTATTGCATGCCTCCATTGCTGAGGAACACATCTCGAGGCCAGGGACAAGTTAATGAGATCGGAGAGTTTCTCAGCCCTGCTCCAGTATAGCTGGAGAGATGAGGTCATCTGGGGACCCTGACTTGACAGAACAGAGAAACAAGAGTTCCTTAGTTTGAATAGGGTGGAAGTGTCGGAACTTGACACCTTCATTCATTGGGTCAAACCATGTCTCCAGTTGCGGGTGGTTTCTGGCTTCAGACGGAAAGGAGGCATAAATATTTCCTACCTTTTCGGAAAAGGAAGACCGCTGTAGGTTAAAATCTATTTTATTAAATCCAACCCTTCTGTAAAGGAAACAGAGTATTGTAACATTTACTTAATCATTGCAACTTGTAGTGCACAACAGTCCCATTCGGTATAGGAGAAATCTTGTGGGTGACCACATTTATAAAAATCGGGCTTGCTAAAAAGGAAACATATCACATCAGAGTCTCAATACTCCTTTGGAGAGTTTAAGGAAAACAAGAGCAGACAGACAAAAGAAGCCAATGCATTTGCAATCAACAATAATAATCCACTCTCCCCCTGAAAAAGAACTCCCCGGCATATGGGAAGGGTCAGCAGGACGGGACAAATTCCCTAGGATTCAGCAAGGCAAGCTTGACCCATTGCAAATAGTGATAATCTGGCAGGGCATGCTGGCAGGACTCAGTATACTTGCATCTTCTAATGCTGGGAAAGGAGGATTGCGGGTCATATCTATGCAATTCGAAGGGTGAGTGGGGGGTCAAGTGCCCAGGAACCAACAAGGCTAGTCCAAAACATGATGACCAGCTTTAAAGTAGTAAGGGGAAGTTTAAATTTCCATACAATGTACCTGTATGACCCCAAAACAAAGTTCTTAAATGAACTAGGAAAGCAAAGGCTCTGCTCTCCCTGAGCAGACCAAAGATGCAGTATCCTATACACTAAATCAACACACTCTACTGGCTGGAGCCAACATTCAGATGGGTTGAATTAAGAGTTGTTCATGACAGGAAATGACACTCATGGGCTACTATTGTTTTAGTTCAAAGGCTTCTGACTAGCGTTGAGAGCAGAGTTAATGGGCGAGTCAGAATGAGAATAGACAAGACAAAGGATTTTGGAAAGGAAGTTAAATTGTGGGGGAATATATAAAAAGGTTTTGTAACAAGGATCACAGGTCAAAGAAGAGCTGAGCTACGACTGAGCAAATTGAGAACTTCCTAATCGGAGCAATGCTGCTGCCACAGATGAACTAATGGAAGCAGGTTAAATCTCCTGTCACTACATTGCCTCTTTTTACCACAGCCAGCACCCTATATGACAGTATCTCCAACTTCCTTTCCACCTCTTCCAGGGCCAACTTAATGGTGCCCATTCTTTCTGTGCATTGCTTTTGTGCAGGGAACTTATGGATTTGAGTAGTGCTTTCTATTCCTGCATCAAGGCCTCATCCTCACAAAAAGTGGTGGCCCCATCTTTATTACCTTTTGATGCCCCTTTTGGGTCTCAAAAAGTCCTACTTGCCCCTCTATTTGGCCATCATGCCATCAGAAAGAACCTCATGGAGAGAGAAACAAACCCATCCAGGGGTCCAGGAGGGCACCAGGCTTTCCCTCTGTTAGTCCCCAACTATGGCGGTGTTACAGATCTCTGATGTGTGGCTTAGGAATTACAATATCACTTATTTAACATCCAGCTTGGACAGAAGAGTTACACCTGGAATCTTCTGCCTGTAATGGCTTTACCCGTATATGATTTAACTGTTTTCAATCTTCTTGAGAACTAAGGGACTGATTTAGAGGTTGCTGGTAATTGAAAACTCTACAATTTCTGGAGAGTCATGCAGCTATGGAAAGGTCCTTATCATAGTAATAGTATGATGAGGGAAATGGCACCACTGTTTTGGTTAGGAGAGGGTGGAACTCAGTGACTTTCACTTGCGGAATTCCATGGAGTTATATAATAATTCGGTAAGATTCCGCTGAGTTCCACCAACGGGCCGAAAATATGCACATCATGCTGCAATTCAGCACCAGTAGTGAGAGCAATGCTGAAAAATCAGAGCAACCAGCACCATGCAAGAGCACACAGCCATTCGAGTTGATTTTGCTGCTGCCCGATTAGAAAATCACCTCGAGCTGCAACAAATCTACTGGAGAAGCAGCCCTCTCACCGTGACCGCCCACATTAGAAAATTGCGCTAGGGGATGCCAAATCTTGCGTGCGCTCGCATTTTTGGAGCCTTGTGGGAAACAATTCTGCCACACGGCGACTGGACGAATTTGGCGGGAACTACACGTTACAAGAGTGATGCGGAGTTGTCAAATTCCACCAATGCCGTGGGCAGAATGAAACTTTCTGCCCACCCTTAGTTTTGCCTTGTCCACTGATAACGTTCTATATAAATCTAAAGGTTTTCCATTACCATCCAACTCTAAATCAAGTCAGAACATTACTGCTTTGAGCTTCTTTCCACCATATGTTTGGTAGGTTCTAGGATTGCGCTTAACCCCAAGGTACTTCTGAATACACTCTTCCAATCCCGGTGAATTTGCTCGGAGGAAGTGCTATTGCTCTTGGCTTAGCTGGCCTAGGACCCTGATCGCTAATGGTCCAAAAGAGCCAATGAAGCTGTCAAGTAAAATGCACTTTTAGACCAACACCCAAAAATAGACCTAACCTGCACTCCAGCAGCCCTGCGATGCTTCTCATACTAAATATTTCAAACAAAAGGGAAGCAGTCAAAACATCATGGCAGCCTTAGGTAGCCATCTAAATGATTCGCTCTGCTCCACTCGCATTGTACTGGTACCAGAAATCTCTTCAGATATATCAGAATGTCGATAAGTATTTATTTTTAGAGTAGCGTATAGATATTCACTTTTCATGCATGCATTTCTTTTCAATTAAATAGAGTGATCATTTATAGAAAACCGTGTCCAGGGGCCACAATGAAAAGGCACTGCACTTTATTTCAAATCTAGAAATTAATGTACGCTCATCCAATGAAAATTCTCTCTATGAATAATATGCGTTAGGCTGGTTGTTAGTGTACAGGACCGCAGTGCCCTTTACTTTGAAAAATACAAGAATATTTAATAAATAAATTAACTGCTTTTGAAATGAAGGGAGGGCTGTTCCGGCACCAGTGATTACCCGGAGCAATAACCGGTTCATTCTACTCCATCTTCCGAGGTAGTGTCTGAATCCTGGGGAAATGCTGTGCAAACCACAGCCCTGACATAAGATACACTTCAGTAATTCACACTGTGAGGGAGGGATGCTGAAAAGAGATTTCATTAACTGTTACAGCACAGAGGTCACGTCTTAGGAGGTCAAAGTCGAGAATTCCAGATAAAACTAAAGTAAAGGGGATTTGTATGAAGGAATCATTAGAATCGATCCTATATGTAATAATAAATTGGGTTATTACATGAGAGAAATAGAGGAAATTCCTGTAAATCTGAAGTATTTTGGTACAATCCCAATGCACATTAAATGTTTCTTTAATGAGAATTATTCTAAAAATATGACTAAAAAGGCCATGTTGCAGAAAAACTTATGATTAGACAGGGAATAATCCGTTTTGGAACACGCATTTCATCATTTGAAATAGCTTCCTGTATTATTTCTTGTTTATTTTGAAATGTTCTATGAAAAGAGTATAGAATGTCTTCTGTGCAATACAGTTTGAAGTTGCGCTTATGAGTTACTGCTAAAATTAGTTGTTATATTTTGCTTTGGTCAGCTCTAAATATATCTAGTAGCAACAATACGCAAACGATGAAAGAAAGTTTCCCTCATAGTTTACAAATTATTGGTGTTGATTGTTATTTCTTTATCAAATCATTGCATTCTAATTAATGCAAATGTGAGAGCATGCGATTTCCCTGTAATGTCGTAATATTTTCTCACTTCATACACGTTTTGACGATATCTCTACTCTAGCCACTTGCAATATACTGGAAAGTGGTTTATTAGCAGTGATAAGTTGGGACTTAGCACTAGTAATAAGGCCAAAAACACAATAAAAGGCTCAGTCAAGGTCTCAAAAAATTATCCCCTTGCTCAACCCTTGGTAGCTGGCAATGAACAGGCAGGCTTAACTTAGGAGACAGGTGTGTAAAGCATTTCAAAATACCAATACATTGAATAAGTAAGACACAACACACACAATAAAAATACAACACTATTTATAAAAATAGGTTATATTTTTATGAAAAAATAGACACCAAAATGACAAAACTCCAATGTAGGGAACCAGAAACTTGAATTTTTAAAGATTAAAAGTAAAACTAGTGCTTAGAAGCAAATAGCTCTCAAAGGGTTAAAAAGGTCACGCTGGACCGAGACAAAGTGTAGAGTTTAGGCCACCCATGTTGTAACACATTTACGCTTATATCCAGAAGTGTTTCTTGATGCAGGAAAATAGTCCACATCACCAGCCAAGGGTTCAGATGCTCTGGTTTGCCTCTTGCGGTCTGGAACTACAATTTTCACAATGCACCTGATCATCTTATGGGGCTTTTTACAGAAGTTGCTCTAAACTTCTGGAACTTCTTCCTGAAGTTCCTCTTGTTGGTTCAAAGTGTCCAAAACACCAATCCGAAGGTCTAGAAGCTCTGAGAAGGTCCTTGGGATGTTGGGACTACAATTCCCACAAAGCACCTTGCCAAATCCTTAAAAGTCCACTGGACGCACTCCAGGATGGGGACTTCTTGGTGGAGATGATGCAGGTGGGCTCTGATAACCTTTAGCTTTTAGGGAATCCACTCCATAATCCTTGTGAAGCCATGCAAAGTCCTTAAAAATGTAGTACCAGATTGTGCAGCAGGTGCAGTCCTTCAGAGTGCAGTCCTTTTGGTGCAGATCAGGGTTCCAGCAGGGCAGTCCTTCTTCTCCTTGTTGTTTCAGGCAGTAGATCTGTTGTAGCTCTTTTGTATCTGTTGCTTTCAGGGAGTCCCTCCTTAATCCTTTTGAAGCAAGACAAAGTCCATAGGGCTGTAGTTCCAAAGTGTGCAGCAGGTGCAGTCCTTATGAATGCAGTCCTCTTGGTGTGCAGAACAAGGGTTCCAGCAGGTCAGTCCTCCTCTTAATTTTTCCAGGCAGGGATCTGAGGTGCTAAGCAGCTCTCCCATATTTATTTAGTGTTCCTGGGTGTCAATAAGGGGGCACCCCTGACCAATGGGACGCAGGGTGCCACCCAGATGTATGACCACTTCCTCCAAAGTATGGCATATTCTTGTCCCATAAAACACTATTCTTCCAACATCCAAAATGGAAAAATCTTCTCCGGAAGGGTTAGATCTGGCTAAGCCAACCCACTAGGGTGGCAAAGTAATCTAATTACTGGGGCTCCTGTCTGGCTGGGGCTAAAGGATGTGGGGGTGAGCCTGTGCTGTCCCATGCTGTCATTCTCCCTTTGAAGACCAGTTTGGCTATGCCTTCCCCATCCTACCTTTTGCTTCTGCAGCTGCAGTTCTCCACCCACAGGAAATCCTTTGTCTCTCTAGCAGGCCACTTCACCCCTCATTAAGACAGCTTGGCAGAGGCTGGCCATTCAGGAGAGTTAAGTACCAATGGGGTAACCCGAAAGTCTACCGGACCCAGGTAAGTTACAATACAGTACACAAAAATGGTCACAGTAGCAACAGTTCGAAGGAAAAGAAATCAGTGCATTCACTATATCTCATAGGAGTTACTGCAACAGATGCAGTTTATTAAGCAGCGTATCAAATTCAGGAGAGGGCAGTTGGAAGGCTGGATTGTGGCTCACAGAAAATAACTTTCTATAACTTATTTTCTGTAATAGTTATAACAAATCTAACAGTGGCAAGGTGTTAGATTTATCATAACTATACTTTTAAGTCCTTGAATTAAATTTTTAGTCGACTTCTATCAATAGTTGTACTTTATTGAAGTATTCTCATGGTAGCCTATGGAGCTATTGTGCTACAATGGTGAAAAACTAAGGGGTATATTCACAAGAATGCGTGATAACTACCGCAAGAGTAGCATAACGCAACTTTCAATAACGCAGCCTATTACGGGAAAATAACCCTGTGTCAACGTGGAATTCACAACAAGGCGGTAGCATCCGATAGCCTGCCGAAACCGTGGACAAAGTCCGCGATACAACCACCACGATGGAGATAAAAACACAAACCACAACACCAAAAAACACGCGATGGGCCAAAGCGCGATGAGGAAACCAGCAACAAGCAGCGCCAGGCCTGCAACACACACCTGGCAGGCGTCAGAAACCTCCATAAAAGCAGAAAAAAAACCCACACACAAACTGACCAACACACAAGCACCATGGAGGCAGCCGGAGCAGGCGCAGAGGACCAGCGCAACCCCACAAGCACCCCGGACGACCAGCGTGGGACCTTGGGGACAGGGAAGGGCAAGGACAAGAAGACCAGGAAGACCAAGTTCAGTCCGCAGGCGAACAGGATCATAGTCACGGAGGTGATGGAACACCATCAACAACTCTTCGTCACCTCCAACTTGTCATTGGGCACCAAAACTGGAATATGGCGGGACATCGTCGACAAGGTGAATGCCGTCGGAGAGCACAAGCGGACAATGGACGAGGTCAAGAGGCGATGGAATGACATCAAGCGGAAGCCCAAAGAGAAACTCAGCGCCAACCTGAAGGCAGAAACCAGACCGGAGGTGGGGGCCCAGAGCCACAGCTGGAGCTGGATGAGATGGAGGAGCTGGTGTCGACAGTCATCAGTGTGGAGACTGTGGCCGGAGTCAGGGGACCAGACACTGCTCGACAGGACACAACACAACCGCAACAGGGTGAGTGACCACCAGGTACTGGGGGGACGGGGGGAGATGGCCACAATGGCACACATGCACAAGCCAGCAGGGCACAGGGCACACACACAATCTCTCTGGGTCCCCGCCCAGACCCACAGACTGTCCCAATGTACAATGCAATGCTGTCTGAATGTCAACCTGTACCATGCGGCTAGATACATGTGGACACATTGTATTACACCATCTCCCCTTCACATCGCAGGGGCATTGTCAACACCTCCTGCAGAGCAGTCACAGCCACTCTTCACTGATGACGAGGAGGAGGACAACACCAGCATCGACACCCAAACCATCGAAGACCTCATTGACCTCATCCACAACTCAACTCCAGGATCAGGGCAGCCCAGCTACATCCATGAGACCCCACCCACCACCCAAACCACCCAGCAGGAGGCACCCACAGCCCCGGCACCCTCCCAAGACCCCCAGGAACAACAAATGGCCTTCCAACACCGTGTGCTGGAGGGCCAGAGGGAGACGGCCGAGCAGGTGCGGGCGGGGTTCGAGCTCATGGCTAACAAACTGGACGCCATCCTTGGGTGTCTATGTCCGCCCCATGGTCTCCAGCGAGCCCTGACTGACATCTCTGGAGTCATGACGCGGAGGGAAGAATACCTGTCCGCTCAGAGTGGCCCCAGCGATGCCAGCCGTGAGCTGGCAAACATGCGGAGGCTCATGGAGGACAAGGTGCGGATGGAGGCGGAAAGGATGGCAGCCGCCGCTGCACATCAGCGAAATGTAGCTGGGATCTACCGTGCCCTGCATGTCCTCGTCATGGCATTGCTGCCACAAGGCGTGGCGATGATGAATGCTGCTGCCCCCACGCCATCCACATCTCCGGGCCCTGGTGTGTCAGTGCCTCCCAGTGCGGCAGGCGTATCCACTCCGGCACCTGATGTGTCACTGCCACACAGTGCAGCCGACAATCCTCCTCCGGCCCCTGATGAGTCAGTGGCACACAGTGCCGCAGCCGGCACTGCAACACCCACAGGTGGGGCAGGGCACACACCCGGGGACGAGGACGTGGATGGGACTGTGGTCAGGAGGGCCAGGCACTAGCATCCATTACCGCCACCTTGCCTGTTTCTGCTTGGTGCCGCACATGGCCTCAAGACCTACCACTGACCCCCAATACACTCCGAGGCACTCACCTTGGACAGCGACATGGACTGCCACATCCTGTTTGACGACCAATGACACGGCGGACAGACTGCGGACTGTACCCTTCCTCTTCCACAGTACAGGTCATCCCGGGATGGACACTGGCTGTCCCTCCACGGGCCCATATTGTGTGGTGTGCTCGGCATTGCCCTGTACTGCTTCAGCTGCATGACTGCACTGGATGTGCAAATAAACATCCAGTGACGCACTGCTGTATAATGTCTTACGTCATTCCTGTGTGGATGTGTGGATGAATGTGGGGACAGTGCCTTCCCTTGCGTCAATGATGTTCATCCTGTGGGATGCCAGTAAGGGGGTGCGACATTGCATCTTGTGTAGTGGGTACCGTGAACACTGCAGCAGGGACACACGCATCAGTCACTTCCTCGTCCGGACATGGACTGGACCACGCCCAGAGCCCACGAGTCATTGTTGCAAGCCCTGCACTGGTCCGGTGTACGGCAGGCCAGTCCACTCCGCTTACGCCCCAAGGGGGGACCCTCATTGCTACCCGTCGCAGCCGTACTCACTAGTGGTGTGCAGGTCACTGGTCTAGTCATCAGCATGTCACAGCCACTCCCTGAGGGCAGGTTTTCACACACACCACACCCATCCGGCACAGGCGTCACAGGCCATGTGACTCTGCCAACATAAGGGGCCGACGACGTCACATTCCCCTCTTCCGGTGGTGACTGGATGACAGACGTCCCACGGTTCGCACTGGAGGGTGCCATGTCCGCGGGCCCCGGGCTTGTGGCTTGCACCGGCACGTGGTGGGACCTCCTGTCTACGCGCCGGTGGTGGAAGGTGAGCATTGAGGCCTGGGTGTGCATGGGCGGGCATGCTCCGATGGGCGGCGGGAGGGGTTGGGGTGCCTCTGCCTGGGTGTGCATGGGCGGGCAGGCGATGTTGTCTTGTGCAAGTGTGTGTACCATGCCAGTCATGTATCTGGGCTCTGTTTCAGCTGACGGCTCTGACTCAGATGTGTGACCTGGTGTCCTGCTATGCATACCGGCACGTGGTTGGGGACACACACCGGTGGCAGCAGGTGAGCAGTGTGGCCTGGGTGCGCAGGGGCGGCACGTTCTCTCCCTCTCTTCCTCTCTCTGTCCACTTCTCTTCTCTCTCTCCCTCTCTTCCTCTCTCTCTCCTCTTCTCTCTCTCTCTCTCCCTCTCTTCCTCTCTCTCTCCCTCCCTCTCTTCCTCTCTCTCTCCTTCGCTCTCTCTCTGTCCTCTGATGTGCGCAGGACACACCTTCTCATCATGTTTTTTGTCTTACAGGCTGTGACCTACGTATTGTCCCTAGGGGAGCTGCCATGTGTCTTCATTTTATTTCGTTGTTCATTTTAATAAAGTTTCATTTGTTGCTTCGAAAGTGGATGTGTGCTGCTCATTTCTGTGACGACACATGCATGTCACCAGTTGTGATTGTGCGGCATCAAGCGGAATATTCTGTACATGTTTAGGTGTGGCTGATGTGGCATGTCTTTGGTCGGGGGGGTGCCAGGGAGGGGTGGTCCTGGGGGTGGTGGCGGTGGGTGTTGTGGCCCTCTTGGGTGTCTGGGCCGCATGATGGGTGGCTCCATGGCATTTGTTGCCCTTCCGATGTGGCCCTGGGATGTGCTCCCTTTTGTGGTGCTGGCTGCCGTCCGACTTTACACCAGGTCAGAGCAGGTGTAGATTTCCTGGTGCTAACGCGCCTTATCGCCTGTTTTGTGTTTTTATTGCGGATGTGGCTGGTCGTTGTGAATGTTGAGATGTGCTGTTGTCTCGGCTTTTGTCACGGGAACGCCTACTCTGCATCTCATTAGCGATATTTGCGAGGGTCCTCTGTGGCGATGTTTTTTGCGGCTGCTATCGCGGGTAAACTGGTGCTGTGGGCTGTTAACACCGGCTTGTGAATGGGGGGGTAAATTTATCACGACTTTGGCTGCGATAAAGTGCCGTTAATTCAGCGATGGCTCCTTGTGAATATGCCCCTCAATTTGCTGTTTTTTCTTCACCAGGGCATATAAAACATATTTATAATGTCCCTACCTATAGTTACAAGGCACCCTACCACTGGGGCACCTAGGGGAGACCTTAGGGGTGACTTATAAGTAACAACAAGGTAGCTTGTGACTTGGGAAGTACCTTTAAATCCAAAGTCGAATTTGCATATAAATATAATGTAAAGGCAGCCTGTAAAACAGTGCTGCTTTTAAAATGTCACCAGGCAACACAGTAGTGCAAACTTGAATGCATTAAATCTACTGGGTCTCTAAATGTACATGCTCTCTTATATACTAGGGACTTACAGCTAGGCTGTCATTGCCAATTGTAATTACACCTAATTACCATATACTTTTAATCAGAGCACAGGCTCTGGGTCTGGTTAGCAGAGCCCAGGACACAGTCAGAGCTGGAATAACCAGCACCTAGTAGTCAAAATGGGGGCAAAAAGTGGAGGGACACACAAACAGGTCCTGATTTCTCACACCATAGCTTATTAAAAGGGAGCAGGGATCCCACACGGCACTCACCTTATAAATATAAAGATGCAAACCTTGCCCAGTCACAATTTGGGGAATAGAGGCGACAGCACAGACCACCGATACTGGGTTTGTGTGAAAAAGGCTGCTTTATTGAAACAGGTGCACCTCATATTTATAAACCCTGGGCCTTTGTCTTACAAAATTAAGACCCTTCTATACAAATATGTTAAACTACCCTCCACCCCTCTAAATGTCCCACCCTCCACAAAAGCTTAACCGTGCAAGTCTCTACCTCCTCCTGGGCTGATCTTCAGAAAGTGAGACCTTTAACCTCTCATACAGTCTTACCGCAACTATTAACCTCTAACTAACTTAACTTCCTAATGAACCTTAAACTTATTACCTTGTCCAGGCATGAGCTTATCTACCCGTTCCCTCTCAGCCTGGATTACCGCTGTCAACAACAATAAACGTGTCTAACACATGCCAACTTCTCGACAGTGGCGGCTTCTCTGCTAAGGCGGAGGAGCATCACCCCACTGCTTTTAAGCAGTGCGAGGAAAGGAAAAATAAAATGATAATCACTTGTTGTTATTATCATTTTAATGTTTCCAGCTGCTTTGCGGGCGGGCAGGCGGGGCTGCTCTGCTCTCAGAGCAGGGCAGGGGAGGAGTGGTTTGCCCACTCCAAGTGCGCATGAATGCTACTTTACATTGCAGCATTGTGATTGGTCATGGGGAGCCTGGGTGCTTGCCAGTTACAATGCTGCATTGCCTGGGTGTGCTTCCTGTTTGCTGTTTGGCCGGAGTCCCACTGAAGAGAGACAGTGCAGAGACGCAAGATGCGGCGACAAGGTGTTTTTTTTTACATTACCCTTCCTCCCCCAACCATCCTCCCGCCCCGCCACCCCCGATCCGTGACGGCCGCCACAGCTTCTCAGCCAACCGCCTATGCACCTGCTTCAAGCGACAACCAAACAATCCTCTCTTCTCCCCCAGTACACCTGTTATGTCATAAGGCTAACCACAGAATTGCAACTGCAAGCAGATAAAAACCCAGAGAAGCCCTTAATGAAGGAGTTGGGTGGGTGGGGAAAATCTTTTAACCTGTGCTTGCTACCAGCCACCGTGTTTACCATTAAAAAATGGTGGCTAGTAGTTTAAAATGGCTGCATTTATACCCTTGGGCCACGATGTAGCCTAAACCAAGCCCAAAACCTGGAGCAGTCCATGGACTTATCCCAGGTCGGCTGCCACCCATGACTCCATTCCATGCTCCACAGCCGCTTCCTAAGAAAAATGAATCAGGCATTGCCTGATGGGCTGGTCTAAAAGGTCTGGGTGTGGACTTCTTGTTTCATGTTTGACTGTTTGTGGGCCTATTTTATGGTCTTTGGGGCCAGTTTTCACTGTTTATTTCCCTCATTTTAAAATACCATTGCCTTCAGCAAGTTCAAATCCATGCAGTCTTTCATAACTTGCAAAACACCTATGCACCGAATCTTAACAAGTTCAAAACTGCCCCAATTTGCAAACATGGTACACTTAATTAGCTATCTGATTTACTAATTGGTAACACTTTTATTTTGGTGCCCAGGCCTTTTTTCTGTTCCAGTTTGACCCTGTCAGTGTGCACAGGCCCCCTACACACCATTGTCTCTCACAATGATTCCCACATCTGGTAACACGCGATCCTCTTTTTCGATGATACCAAACCAACAAAAAGGATCTGAACATACTTTACAAAGATTTATTTGCAAAGGATCAGGAGAAATGTTATGGCTTAGTAGGAGAATCAACAAAATGCACACAGCTTTCAAAGCAATGGAGAAGGCTTGGAGTGCAAAAAATACCAACACTTGCCACAGTCATTACATTTGGCTAATAAGTTGAGAATTGATTACTGTTATGTGTGAGACTGGTAAGTAAATTAATGTGAGGATTCCTACACGGTTTAATGAATGGATACATAAGTGAGGGATGAGATAATTCATGAGTGAGTGATTGATGTCATGGGTATGGCTAGAAGAGTGGGTCAGTAAATGAACAGATGAAAGGGCGAGGGCAGCTTGTGGTGGCAAGGCTAGTATGTGGGGGCAGAGTGGTAAGGCAGTACTGTTAGGGTAGCAGTGTGGGAGTTGGGGCACTAATGGGATAAGCGCAGTGATGATGTTGAGTGAGTGCCTGGATGAGAGAGTAAGTAGATGGATGGCTAAATAAATGCCTGAGTACATGAATTAATGGGGCAAAGGTCATGGTGGTGGGGTGGGGGCAGTTAGTGGAGAAGGGACAATGTGTAGATAAGAGCAGTGTTGTGGCAGGTTAGCTGAGCAGCTGTATGATCTATTATCCACCGCCCTGGATGTCTGAGGTGCGAATG
Organism: Calotriton arnoldi; assembly: GCA_963921515.1. Classification (NCBI taxonomy): domain Eukaryota; kingdom Metazoa; phylum Chordata; class Amphibia; order Caudata; family Salamandridae; genus Calotriton; species Calotriton arnoldi. The sequence continues at coordinate 126,673 of CAWUFW010004039.1, forward strand.
TCTAGCCTACTCTTCATTTTCTCTTTGGTGCTGGTTCTGATGAAGACTAGAAAACTGAGCACGTGGATGATGGACTGTGGTATAACATATTTTGATTAGGGCACCTGCCAGCACACTGTGTGCTGGAATCTAGGCAAAATGTAAACCTAGATTCCTCCTAAGCATTGTGGAGCTGATCATGGTTAGATCAGGAGACCCCTCTCCCACTCATGGTCCTTCTCCTAATATTCCCTGGCAGCTGTGCTGCATTGCATAGGCTAGTAGAATGTTCAGTAGGGACAAGATGCCTGCTACTGCTGTACCTATAGCACAGGGGTCCATTGTAATGTGTTTCGCTGTTTTTGCTTTTGTTATGTTACTGAGTGCTGATAATGTGAGAGAGGGCACGACAGAGACAGAAAAAGTGAATGGAAGTAATAAAGAGGGAAAAGATAGTGTGTGTGTGTGAGAGAGTGATGGATATGAGCAGGTATTATGTGTCTGCTGTATCTTTGTGTGTTTGCCTGGAGAAAATTGATATGAAGTGAGGAAAAGTGGGGTAGGTTGATGAGTTTGGGTACTCATGGTGCCCATCTTCATGCCACTGTGAGCTCCGCTGACAACATTTTTTCTATCCTGGGTGTTGTAAATTGGGTACTGGTTGAGGGGGGTGAAACACTACTCAAACAGCAGCCACAAATTCTGTCATGGTGAAGTCACAAGCAAACCCCAAATTAACATGTGCTTAACCTTCGGGTAGCTTGGCACGAAAGCAGTCAGGCTTACCTTAGAGGCAATGTGTAAAGAATTTATGCAGCAATACCAACAGTACAAAAAGTGAAAACACAAACCAAGTAAAATCCCACACCAATTTAGAAAAATAGAATTTAATAAATTATTTGACACTAAAATGACACAAATCCAATCAGTAGAACCAGAGATATACAATTTAAATGATTTGAGGTAAGTACAGGGTCTAAAAAACCTTGTGGCTATCTGGTCATGCAAGACCAGGTGAAAGTCACAAATTCAGGCTGACTGCGATGGAACGCGAGCCGGAAACAGGGTCCGGGTCAGTCCCGCTGAAAACATTACCTTCAAAGTCCAGCATGAAGAGTTCCGTTTCCGGTGACTGGGGACACAAGGAGTAGGGAAAGTGTAGCGGATGGTCTTCTAAGTAGCGCAAAGAGCAGACTGGGCATCATGGACGATCGCCGATGTAGCACGAAGATTATATCAGGCGTTGTGGATGGTCGTTGCTGGAGCTTCACATTGGTGGTCACCTCGAGATGTCAATGCTGTAGCGGAAAGTTCAGATCTCGAGTTGCTGGGTGTCAATGGCGGTCGTTGTGGTGCGAAGAGTCGGGTTCACTGTAACTTACCGCTGGCGGACTCCAACATCTTGGTACGAATGGGCCCATTTGCATTCACGGAGAGTCACAAACTTGAGGATGTTCCACTGATGCCACACCAAAGGTCCAGGACCTGAGGGGCACCTTTTTGGGATCAGAAACTCACTCCAGCAGAGGCCAGCAGGGCTCAGGCAGGTCCAGTTGCAGGTCTAAGCAGCAGGCCAGCTGGGCAGTTACAGGGAGCCTCTAGAGCTTGTTGTGTCCCTGTAGCTCAGAACAGGAGGACAGCTAGCTGACCCTTGAAGTCTCTCCAGCCTGAGATGAACGGTGCAGGTCCTGTTTTCCTTTGCAGCAAGCAGGGCAGCAGGCATCAAAGCAGGAGAGTGGCAGTCCTTTTGACAGTAAAGCAGCACAGCAGTCCTCCTTCTGTAGTATCCACAGGTCCAGGGGTATACTGATCTGAGTTGGATCTGAGGGTCCAATAGTTATACCTGGTGCGCACTTTGAAGTAGAGGAAGTTTGTAGAGAATTCCCTTTGAATTCCTTGATGTTTCCTGCCTACTCTGCACTGGCGCCAAGCTGTCTGCATGAAAAATGCAGTGGTGACAAGACCTTTGTGTGAAGGCAGGACACAGCCTATTCAGTTGCAAATTTGGTTGTGCCCAGCTCCGCCCCCGCATCATGCCAGTTGATGGCCTATCCAGGCACATCTAATGTCTCTATTGTGTGGCTGTCTGGGAGGAATAAATAATGTGCAACTGTCAACTACACCCAGTCAAGTGACCCAGTACAGGTTGCAGGCACTAAATGGTTAGGGCAGGAAAAAGGCAACTTTCTAAAAGTGGCATTTTCAAAGTTGTAACTTAAATTCCGACTTTCCCATTTAAATTACAATTTCTCAGACACCAAACATGAAACGCTTACCTGTTCCCAATTAAAATTTTGCTTTTATCAAATATAATATAGCAACCCAATCTTATCCTATGGGAGAGGTAGGCCTCACAGTAGTGAAAAACAAATTTAGGAGTTTTTCACGACCAAGATATGTAAAACTCAAACGTACATGTCCAACATTTTAATTACAATGCATAATGGGCTAGCTAGAGCCCACCGTAGGGGTGATTTATATGTTATAAGATGGAGAGTTTAAGGCTTGGCAAGGGGGGTTATATTGCGAAGTCGAATTTGCAGTTCTGCAAGCAAGCTGCAATGGCAGGCCTGAGACATGTTTAAAGGGCTACTTAAGGGGGTGGCACAGCCAGTGCTCAGACCCACTCGTAGCATTTATTTCATAGGGCCTGGGTATATGTAGTGGCATTTTTCTAGGCACTTACAAGTAAATTAAATGCGCCAATTTGGTTTAAGCTAATGTTACCATGTTTACAGGAGAGAGTACAAACACTTTAGCACTGGCTAACAGTGATTAAATGCGCAGAGTCCTAAAAGCTAACAAAAACAGGCTCAGAAAATGGAAGGGTGAAGGCAAAAAGTTGGGGGATGACCCTGCAGATAGGGCCAAGCCCAACACCTGGCAAAGCAATGGACGATTCCTGACAAAATATGGTAATTTTTGGCATCATTCCGGGTACTCTGGTCATAACAGTACCAATATAGTGGCCCATCAATCACATATCATGGGCACTATTTGTCACATTCTGAATATCCTTGACAAAACAGACCCACTCGTGACACATTATGTCTATCCCTGGAGGGCCATAAGTGGGCATTTTGGGCAATGTTTGAATTGTCTCTATTACAGTAGGCAATCTTTAACATAGTTTGGACATGGCTGGTGACCTTTTGATTATCCTTGGCATAATATTTGCAAATCCTTGAAATCATTCTGCTATCCGTCGTTCAACATTCTCAATATATGGTGCATAACAGGGACTAATCCCCAACATATTATGCATGTTCTTGACATTATCATGGCTATTCAGTGCCTATTTGTAGCCCTGGTAAAATGTTGCCCAACCTTGAACTTTTATGGCTATTCTTGGCATCACTCCTGATATGCCTAGTAAGAATGGTTGGTAAAACCCTGGTATATCATGGACATCCATGAAAATTGTCGAATAAAATGAATGAGCATGACAGGCTGAATCTGTCCATATTTGACTGTAGTTTATGTGAAAACGACCAGCTGATAGTTGAGGACCAAAGATGTACTTACAAAAAAAACTAAGATCTACCATTTCGGGAAAATAACAGCCTTTCTCATGAAAGTGATAAGGTTTGGTATATTTATTAATTTGTAGTTTTATATAGCGTATGCTGGACCCTATGGTTGCAGATCTCTTTACAATAGTACTTGGAATGCTACAACAATAAGCTCACCAGGGAAGTTTGTAACATCTGGTATACTTTACATCTCCAACAACTAGAGGGTAGCAAGCCAAATTCTATTTACATAGCAACAGAGAGCGAGAGTAGTTATTTTTGTAAGTATTTTAGGATCAGTATGATTTTTTAATTCTTCTTGACAGCTTCGAACAAGGGCTTTTATCTCTAGAGGGTTTGAGCTCTTTATTCTGGATCTGAAGATGATTCTTTGTTTCTTGAATTCGGGCGGCCGTATACGTTAAGGATTCAGCACTATGAAGAGAACTGCTACCCCATGATAGGGTGCCACAATGCAAGGCTTTGTGTGTAATGAAGCCACTCTGAATTTGCTTCTAGCTTCAATTGGGAGTCAGCCAACTGACCCTTGGAGTCTCTCACCATGGGATGAAGGGAGCAGGTCCAATCTTCCTTCTCAGAAAGCAGGGCAGGCCTAAAACAGCAGAGTAGTCCTCAAGCAGCACAGCAGTCCTCAAGCAGAAGGGCAGTCCTTCTACTGTAGTATCCACAGTTCCAGGAGTGTACAGAAGAATTGGTCTGAGGGTCCAATATTTATACCTAATGCCAGCTTTGAAGTGGAAGAAACTGCTAGACTCCCCCCTCACCCACATTTGGTTCTGGAATTTCGTTCCTTCCCCTGCCCAGGGTGACAATAGGCTGGTGTCACATTCTTTTTCAGTGTACTGGAGGCAATCCCTTTGAAATAGCTTTGCCTAACCCATCCTAGCAGGATGGCCCAACCTGCCAACAGTTAGCCCCACTTTGTCTGGGAGGAATACACAAAGGCCAACTGCCAACTACACCCAGTCATGTGACCCAGGATATAGGCTGCAGACACTAATTGGTAAAGACAAGAAAAAGCCAACTTTCGAAAAGTGGAATTTTCAGAATTGTGACATAAAATGCGACTTTACTATCCAAGAGTGCTATTCATTTGAATAGAAACAAGACGTTCCTACCTGTTCCCAATCATAAGTTATCACTTATTAAAAGTAATAATGTAACCCAATGTTATCCAATGGGAGAGATAGGCCTTATAGTAGTGAAAATGAATTTAGGGGTTTTGACTACCAGGAAATGTAAAACTTCAAAACATGTCCTTTTGTCATTTGGTCTTGTTTTAGTTATTAAATTAAGCTCTATTTTTGTAGCCTCATGTGGGATCCTTTTTGTGTGGTGTTTTCACTGTTTTACTGTTTGAAGTGTTGCACCAATACTTTAAACAGCACCTAAAAGTTAAGCCTGACTGCTCTTTACCGAGCTACAGGGGGTTGAGCACAGGTTAATTTGAGTTTTCTTGTGCCTTACCCTGACAAGGTTTGTGGTTGCTGCTTGACCAGGGCTCACACCCCAGTCAACCAACAGCCCAATTACTTACAGGTCCATTGTCCCTTTTAGTGGTTCTTGAGTCCTGTTTTTAATCTTGGCATAAGTTTTCTCTGAATTATAAAATCTTGGCTTCTATTAACCCATAGTCAATTTTAATCCTATATCCCAATCTATCCTCTCATAGCTAGGCACAGGGCAAAACTCAACTGTTTAGTATTGAGCATCTTGATAAAAAGATCTCTGGCAAAAAGCCCCCTTAAAGGTGCCTGCTGGCCATTGCAGCTGCCACCCAGTGAGGAGCATGGCCCGATGATGAAGCATGCCACCACAGTGGGAGAGGGCCTATGCATCCTGATAAAGATGCCTTCAGTGTCAGACCTGAAGCACCAATGCCAGTGTCGTGTTAGGAAGGGAGAATGTGTGTTGAACAGCCCAATACCCCTCACACCCCTCTTTGATTTTGGCTATGCATATTCTAACCAGCAATGATTTTGTGCAATTTACTTACGTTAAACAACTCACAATTTATTGAAATCAGTGAGAAGTTTCCTATTTGAGTGTTATTTTTTACAGTACATATTCCACATGTATTTTCCATTTCTGCAACCATTATATCTAAAACGAACAAGCAGGAAACAAGGATTTAAGAGAGGATTTAAGAGATGGCATTGGAGAAGGCTGCTGGCAAAGCCATTTATTATGAGGAATGAAATACCTTCTCCAGATGTTATAAGGATATCTCTAGTAGCTTTACAGATCAGGAACCTCCTATAGTAACATGGTATTCAGTCAAGTAACTCCTTACTGACTTACCATATCCTTATAATGTATTGTAGGGTGTGCATTTGCCCTGATACGTTGTTCCTAAGGCTGATGGAAAGAATGACAAATTGCTATTTTTGTTTACAGTACATCCACACAAAAGACACAATAAAACATATTCCTGATTTCATATTGTTTGTTTGACTTTTCCTATAATGGTTGAGAAAAATCAAAACCAGAAGACCCAGTAGTGGAAAATAAAATACTGCAGGTGATGTAAGTCTGTTTCGTTCATGTGACTTGACTTTTATCCAAATTGCATTGTTCTTGTGTAAATTGACTTTTTAATAATTAGTATTTGAAACTTTGCCATGACTGAATCGATGAACCTCCTTTACCTAAATCACAGAGAGGAGGTTGAAAGTCAGACATCTTCCTCATATGATTTGTGTACATTATTGCGTTTCTGGAGAGTCATGAAAAAAATCCCAAGGACATGCATAGAAATGTGTGCAAATCGAAGATTTACCACAGTGGTAAAACCAAGTGATGGGGTATGTGCACACAAATGGAATTACACCTGCAGATTCTTTTTGTGCAACCAAGTTAATCTTAGGCTGGCAAAATATTTGTGAATTTTTCCCATTGTGTTCAAATAATGGAAACTTTACAGTGTTTTTATATATGAATATGAGAAATATATTCATAAAAGTAACATGTTTTAAGCTACTGACTAAATTACATCGTATACCCACAACAGGCTATTGAGTAGTCATCCTGATCCCCTCAAGTGGAGTGTCCCACATGAGGAACTACTGAGGGCTAAACGTAACTGCAGTAAAACTGAAATTTTCAACAGAAACAATGATTATGTTAGAGAGGTTTCATAAATGTTGATACCCACAATGGGTATTAGATAAGACCATAAAAACAGTAAGTGGGAAATCAAAAGAGGTCTTGTGCGGGAGAGATACAGACAAAGAGAAACAGATGCTTGAAAAAAAGAGAGGGTTGAAATGACATACGTCTGATAACATCATACAATAACAGAACACAGGAGATTGCAAGAATCGTTTAGAAAAATTAGGCGATATTGAAATGCAACAGTATGACAGGTGATGTCATCAGTAATCCACCTAAAATCACTTATAGAAAAAGCTGCTCTCTTCACGACATACTGGTGAGAAGTGACATAACACAAAAGAAAAGACTCTATACTCTTGGAGATGAAGGGATTTTTTATCTGTGACAAATGTAAAGCTTGCAAAAACAGCAAGTACATAAGGGAATATGTTGCTCCGTTTGGCTCAGGCAAAAACAGCATCCAGCAATTCATCACTTGCAGTATGGATCATGTAATCTATAGTTGGAACTGTCCCTACAACAAAAGATACGTAGGAAGTACGATCCACTGTGTAAGACAGTGAGTACTGGAACATATGAGAGCTATTGACAAGATCAATAAGCATTATCCAGCGACCAGGCATTTTCTTGAACACCACGACAGTTGTTTGCAATAGAAAAAGTAGACTATGACAAAAGAGGTGGGGATAGAGTACTTTAACTGAGACAACAGGAATCCTCATAAATAACAGATCTTGAAACTACTTTTTCCAGTAGGGTTGAATACTGAAGAAGAGTGTACATCTAGGTGAATAGCCTTACTTTAAATGCCTATCTATGTTGCCTTAGAATCTATGTTTTTAGAGGAACTGTAAGTTTATGTCTTAATGTATTGTATTCTGCTTTTTGCACAAAAGGAGAAAAAGGGGCTCTCAAACTAAGTGACAAGCGATCGTGAAACTATAGGTAATTCAACCCGGGAGACGATTTGAAACTCCCACTATTTTCTTCTTTTGAACATTCCTTCAGTACATGTTCCTGAGTTATTTTTCATTCTCTTCATACCTACTGTATTCAGCTCAAAACGTGAGTGAAACCAACCCCCTATGTGTAGTACTGGTCAATGAGAATTTTGTAGGTACATGAAAACATGGCTATATCATGCGAGACCTCAACATGGAATGCTGCTATTCTGATGTGTTTACATAGTAATAATGGGGGAGAGGCATGTTCTGCTCTTATATTTGTCAATATGGAGAACTAGCCCACTTGGGCATGAGGGCTGCCAGAACCAGAATTAGGGAAGTATGAGGTGTCCCTTCTGTGTGATGGATATATTTTATGATCCTTTGAATACTAAACATTATGTAGCAGGAAATTATATGCAGGTTCTCTACATCTGGACGTGACGGTATGGACTGAATAATCGGCAATGTACATTAAAGTACCATTTGAGGTACCTTGAGTGCAAATCTGTTGAAGTGACTGTGTGTAAGATATTTAGATACAGTATATTGTTATCTTACTAACGTTAAAACTGGTTACTTCCTCTTTTTTCAAACAATGCCGCAGCTGTATGTATGAATCCTACACCATTAACCCACCGAGCAGTAATACAATTTAGTGAGATTTAAGACAACTTGAATATTGCTGTTACAAAGTGGGAAACCATGAGGGGCGAAATGATTTGATGTGTAATATTTCTGTCAATACGTTTGAATGATTTACTCTTTCAACACGACACCCATAGTGCAAGCGTAACAGAATATTTCTATGTTTATTTTCGCACTAATATGGTGTTCTCGTTGCAATGCTTGATAGTCCATGAACAAGGCTGGTTTTAGCCGAAACGCACTGCAAGCTATGTGTCATTGTCACATGAATTAAAGAAGAAGAATTGAGGACTTGTATCCTGAATGAGCACAAGTTTGCTTTCTGACTTTTGGGAGCATTCCAATAATGTTTTATATTGTGCGTACATGGAAATCTGCATGAACGTAACCTACATCAAGTTTCAAAACTGTTATTTAAAAAACAGCATGTTTTAAGTTCAACTTTATTAATGTTTAGAAACTTGTCTTTAAAACATGCATTTTAAAACAGAGTAAATTTTATTTTAAACGATCCCCGTCTCTCCCCCTCCCCGCTTGTAAACCAGGCTAGTACCCATAGCATGATTTTCAGACCACACAATTCAGATGAATGATGTCCTTGCTTCATATAAGCCACAGTTCTGAAATTATTTGCATTAATTGTGGATATTTAAGAATGGCAAGTATGACATATTTTACGCCTAAACATCCCAAAGTTTCACACTAGATAATACGGGGTTTTCCATTGTTGATCATGGCCAATAGGTAGCGCTGCACAAACGGTGGACCTTCAAACCTGCAATAGTGCCAGTCTTTGACCTCAGGAGAGAGTTTGTTGAGACAGGACAAATAATGAGGTGAAACTATTCAATATGTCCTTCCGCACACACTTTAGATGAGAAAGTACGAGTTTACAGTTTCTGTCATTTGGGTGATATCTTTCTGAATTAAATAAACACAGTTATAATGCGACTCCCACGCAGGCGCGTAACGCCCACAGGGCTAAAAAGGCTTCAACCCCCCGCCCCCCGTCGTATGTCTCAGCCCGGGCTGCTGCAGCTCGAACTGCTGTGGGCTCGGCTAGGCAGTATCTGGAGTCTTATCTCCGGCACGCCCGAGTTTTTCACAGGTCTTTGAAGACCATTTGCATATTTACATATCTTTATAAACTGGTTTCCTAGGCTTAGTTTTTTTTCTGGTTCCAGTACCTCATGGGCCCCACTTTGCCTATTACTTACATTTGTATTTTACATTTACTGCCGTAGTGTGAGAATGCATTTCATAAAAAGGAATATAAAGTTGGGTTGACAAAAGAAACATGCCAGCCATGTGTTGTTTAAAGAGCCTGCAAAGACCTCCTCTTGACACTAAGGGCCCGATTCTGATGCGGGTTGGAAAAGCTTCCCGACCGAGGGCCTGATTCTGATGCGGTTAGGAAGGCCTCCTAACGGCATTTGCTCCTTCCAAATCGGATCGGGAACGTGTCTTCCCGACCGAGGGCCCAATTCTGATGCGGTTAGGAACAAATGTTCCCATTGAAGTCAATGGAAGTTCAACCAAATCGTATCTGGAAGCACCCGGATGCATCCTACTCCGCCGGTCGGACTTTCCCGATCCGAGTGGGTTGGACACCATTTCCCAACCGATTCGGTCGGGAAGCTTTTCCAACCCGCATCAGAATCGGCCCCTTAATAGGGTTATAAATAAAAAAGTATGTATTCATTTGTAATGTGACATTCCTGTCTTTGTTCCCTTTAATTATCAGTCATGGATCATTCAGGCAGCTCTAGAACACAATTAAAAGTGCTTTCTATTTATATTTGCTGTTCGAAGAATGCACATATCAGTGCTGAAAATACGGCTTTAGGTGACTGTTTATTTATGTACCATCTTGGACATCAAAATAATGAGCTGGCAACCCTAATCATAAGACTGGAAGTTTGTTGTAGGATCAGCACATTATTTATTTCCTCCACCCTCGATCCCTGATTAATGCGATAATAGCAATAGTTTAACTTATATCTGAAACCCTACACTGCCATCAATAACATGCTCAGTTACTTCAAGTGTCTGGGAATGCACCTTGCATTCAGACAACTCACTCCTCATTCTCGCCCTTCACTTCCAGGCTCACCCTGCACTCACAGCGATCACAATGCACTAACACTGATCACCATGCACTCAGACCATTCATCCGCTCACCCTGCACTCACAGTGATCACTCTACACTCACAATGCACTTTTGCTGTTCACCCTGTACCTCACCCTGGAGTCACCCGAGCACACTACTCACCCTGCACTCATGTGACACTTCACTCACCTGTTCCCCTCACTGTTCAATCTGCAATCTCACTCAAAAAAGCCCATCACTAACCATGCATTCATTCGTCTCACTGTGCACTTACATCGCAGCTAAATTCATATGGTCACCTCACTCACCCTGCAGTCACTTCTCTTACCTTACTCTCACACTGTCGCATCGCTCACCGTGCACTCACATGGGCACTCCTGCCACCCACACCATGCAGAGGGTTAATGTGCCTGCTACAAAGAACGTGTACCATGCACATCACAGAACTGAGTGTGAGTAAACTATGAGTAGCGCTATAAAAAAATGAAATGTTTGTCAGAAAGGTGCTATAGAGAGATGAGGTGCGTTGTTGGTGAGTGGTAGTGAGGGAATTCATGGAGAAGGAGGAAACTGTGGAGGGGCGCCAAAAAAGACTGTTGCATCGTGTGCGACCAGTGCTAGGGCCAGCCCTGGCTGGGTGTGTTAGCCCCGCCCGAAGTTCGGGTCTAGTTGCGCCCTGCTCCCACACCAAGTGCTTTTCTGTGCCTTTATCTCTTGGCCTTGATCATTGGTTTCACTCCATCTATGGCCTCATAGTAGAGAGGGGATATGGCAAACCTTTAAAATCATGCTCTGAGGTATTCGTTTTTAGGTGATAGAGCGAAATGTTCTTGTGAATTGTAGGGGTGCATCATAATCACTGATAGGCCGCATCCACATGTATTCAGACATATATTCGTATATTCAGTTTCATATTCATGTATGTTTAGTAAAGAATGAATAGTTCGCTGAGACAAAGTGAACCCAGTAGCATAATGGTGTTAGGATATTGATGTAATGTAATGCTTATTAAATTGTGTGAACATAATGCATAGAGAAATTAGTTCGTGGATGTAATGTAATTGCAGTAGTTTAAACGTGCACCATATTAAAGTTGCACATGTAATTCATTGTTTGCATATGAAGTGTAATGAAAATGCTTATAGGGAAACATAAGAGGTGTGTTTAAAAGTTATATGTAAAGGCCTGACTACATATATGCTTAGGGAAGGCCTGATTTATTCTTATGTTAGCTTATTTTTGTAGGCAGTGAAAAGATTCTCTTGGTAAGGCTCTCTGGGTACAAACGGTAGATTTAATTTGCACAGTAGAAGGTTTCTGTTGAAAGTATCTTTTGTTGCAGGTGCAAGGACACATGTCTCGTTAGTAAGACTAACTCTTTGTTTTCGAAAGCTAGAGAGAGGGGAGGCATGGTACGGGGAGTGAAAAGGAATGTAGGGATGATACTTTCGGCGGAGAAGGTGCCTGGGACTCAAGGTCAACGCAACCGTCCAGGATGAAGTCACCGTTTCAGTGGAAAAACACAAGAAAGAAGACCTGGCCAAGGAGGCGTGTACAATTGTATTGGGGTTTTTGTATTAGGGATAGTGCCCTGAGGGAGGAGGCCAGAGAAGAGGTAGGGGAGACCAGAGAGAAGGACAGAGCTGAGCTTAGGTATTATGTGATTGCACTTCTTAGGAAGTCTTCACAGCTGACACCTTTTATTCTTTCTTGCCTGGAAAAATCGTTATGCAGGGATGTCACTTAGTGTTAGAGTAGGGACAGCAATTGATTTTAAGCTTGTTTAGGCCAATGAAGAGCAACTTAGAAATAGGAGCAATCATAGTCTGGTTGATCCTGCTAGAACTTTCTATTCTTCTTATCCTGAGTCGGATGAGATTCTTGCGTAGATTACTATTTGTATTAGTGCCCATCTATTTCTTTAACCTCGTGTTGAGGTGCTTGCACGTTCAGTTATTTTTGGCGATAATAAATTCTCAAACTTGAATTCGGAGTCAGTGGTCCTTTCAGACAAAACGAATGCTGATATATATAACCAGATGAGATTCTCTCCTTTACACTATTCAACAGGTAAAAAGATCTTGGCGACCAGAAGGTTCTTATAGATAATTAGATAAGAATCGGCGTTATCAGTTGGTAGCAGAGTAGGATGGTTACCTTTGATGGTAAGGGGAGATCTAGAGCAAGATAGGAGACTAAGTTGCCCCATAGAGCCCGAGTGACGCAGATCCAGAGGACCGCGGGAGAAGGATGTCGGAGGTCGTGGAAAACTGACGGAGAGTGACGGTGCGGCGGAAGTAGCAGTTCGTAGTAGAGTGAGTATGAAAAGAGTGATGTTTGGTAGATTGCGGTGTTTTATTGTTGTGTGATGTCTTGCGGAGTTGGAACGAGAGTTGTGTGATTGAGAAACGGACCGTGAGCGCGCGCGGGACCGGGAGATTTATTGTGGTGTAGAATACACCCAGAGTTGAGAACGTTGACCAGAGTTGTGGGGGTCACGAGACGTCATTGACAGACCCACTGAAGATAGGGAACACATGAGTGAGTGTGTGAATAACCAACGCAGGTCGTAGGTTATTGTGTGCAAAACATCGAGTGATTGAATCCTATCGAGTGTGCTAAAGGCGATTGTCCGGTCGTTTCGCGGACAGACGATTGCCAGATTGAGGTCAACGAGCTCAAGAGGCTGATCGGTCTTTGGTAAGACTGACGGTCAGAGAGGTAATTGTTCGGTAGGACGGACATTATTTCAGAGTATGATTGGGACAGATGCGAGCGAGAACAAGTGAATTAGAAAGGAGGGGAACTGCTGCGAGCGGAGGAAAAGTGACGTCAGAACAGTGCCGCGCTGCGATAGGCCGGTTGGTGTGAACCGCGCTGGGATTGGAGGATTGGAATCAGGAAGTAAAAGCGGACATTTTGAGTGCAAATACAAAGTTGATTCATCATGAAATGTTTTAAAGCTTTAAGGGAACTTTGTAGAGGTGATAGACATGTGGTTGTTCGGGAGGGAGAGGAAGCTCCTCCCGAGGATACACCAGCACATTATATGGCAAAGAATGTAGGATTGCATACCATAATTTGGCTTGAGAATTGGCATAAAATGACAGAAGCAGAAGGAGAATTGTCGTTCCCTCGATATGGTACTTTCAGGTTAGAGGTGCTGTACCAGCTCAAGAGTGTAATGGCTTCATTACGGCCACTACCTAGACCGACACAGTTTGAGGCACTACATGCGTGGATAAGAGCAGCGTATGATAGGAAGAAGGACAGGTGTCAAGAAAGGGTGAAGAAATCGGTCAGGGCATTCCAAGATGCAAGGTGGGATGCATTGGAGAAAAGGTGGAGAGCGGACACGATCGAAGGAGATAAGTTATACCCACTGCTGATACAAAATGGAAAGATTACAAGAATTGATGAGGACGACAGTGATCTAGATGACAGTTTGTTGGATAGGATGTTGGCGGAGAGGCCACCACCATTTAACCCAGATTCAGAAGAGGGAAAGACGACCCCAGCAGTGGCAATAGTTGATGAGAGCCAGAACCAGACTAGCATGAGAGTAGTGGGAAGAATTTCCACAGGAACGGAGGGGGCAACGGCGTCTATGATAACACAGCCTCCTGTGGGGAACACAAGATTACCGTACTCCTTGACAGTACCGGTTACCATTGGCCCTATAGTACCGGTATATGACCCAGACCGAGTGAGAGAAGGGAGCTCCGTACCGATGAGAAGGGAAGAAGGAAACAGCGAGAGTGGGAATGGGTTCGGAGTACGAGTGGTTCATTTCCCAAGACCAATAGACACAAGTACGCCGTTACCGGCTACTGCGGACTCTTCAGGTGGGCGGAAAGAGGTGAGACTGGAAAGACCGAGGTCTTTACGGGAATCTAAGTCAGCTTTGAGGGAGTGGACACCAACAGTAACGAACCAAGAGGATAGGATGCAAAGAGATAGAGCACAAAATGTCTCGGAAGACAGACCAGGTTCCAGGAATATGGAAGGGAATAGGTCACAAGGACAGAATAGTGACTGTGATGAGCGGGACGGCTCAGGTTGTCGAGATGTACTGAGGAGTGCAGTACAGGCAAGGTTGCTAGACGTAGTGAGGCTGAAAGCAGAGGTAGACGAAATGATCAGTGGGGGTCTGCCTTTGGAAAGGATAGAAATTTATGGATCAGATGAGCTGCTGTTTGTAGCAAAAGATGTGACTCGAAAAGCTAGAATGGCACATGATAGATTGAAGGAATTGGCCAAAAGATATGAGGTGGACCTGAACAAAACTAAAGCGTTGCAGGGACCACATAGATTGCATTACAGTGATCAGGAGTTGGAGGAGAAAAGAATCACAGGATTAAAGACGCACACCAGAGACCTGATCATAGGAATGAGAATATGGATTTTGTTGGACAAATGGGAAGAAAGGTGGTCCAAAAAGAAACCAGTAAAGAGAGCAGAAGGGGAAACGCCGCCGCCAGGAGGGGGGCGACGGGTGTTGGGAATTTTCCTTTACGGGAAGTACAGAATGGAGGGTACGTGCATGTGCCGTGGAATAGAGGTGATTTGGCTGCATTTACAAATGATTTTCCTCGGCTGAGGGAAAAACCGGTGGAGTGGTACAAGCAGGTTGAGCGGTTTGTGAAAATTTCAAAAGTATTGTGGATTGATTTGAACACCTTGTTTGACATAGTGGTACCAGGAGATTTGTGGACAGCATGTAAAGTCGCTATTGAATGGCCGACTTCGGAACCGAAAAGAGAGGCGGTTACAAATGGTCCATCACCTGATGTCATGAAAAAGTATGAGCAGGTGATTACATGGTTGAAGTCGAAGATTTCACCTCAGGATATAGATTGGGTTAAGATAGATCGGACTGTACAGGAACCCAAGGAAACGGTGCATGAGTATTACGAAAGACTTCTGCAAGTTTTTAAACAGTATAGTGGGTTAGATGTTTTGGACCCTAAGGATATGGGACAGTTTGTCTCAAAGTTTGTAACAGGTCTGAGAGTGGAAATCAGCCTCATGATACAGCACCATTTGATTTGCTGGCAGAACAAGCCATTAGATGAAATTTTGCGGTATGCGAGATACTGTAGTGATGAGGTGGATTCGAAACACCGAAAGCTAAAAGACAAATTGATGCTTGTCCAGATGCAGACAGCACAGAGTCAGCCTAGTGGAGGGACCTTAGGAAGAAAGCAAGGAAATTTCCAGGGAAACCAGAATGGGCAGGTACAGGGAAAGGGAAAACCAGTAGACCCCAAGACAGGAGTGGACGTGGCCACATTAAAGAAGACCACTGCGTGTCATCTTTGTCGCCAGGTCGGACATTGGAAACGCGAGTGTCCTTTGAACCCAGCTAATCAGGTACAGGAAGAGGAAGAGGGGGCTCAGGCACCCGCGCAAGAGGTAGTTAACACAATAACGAGACCTAGGACGATGAAAGGGGGGGTTTACAATTCTCACGCTCAGATTCTCCAAGCTCCAAGGTTTTCACAAGGAACACGAACGTACCAACAGATGCCCCTGTTCGAACGCTATGATGAGGATAGCTCAGACCCTTTATCCTGACGGTGCCTGAGGGGGGAGGAAGACTGCACACTTGGAGCGGTCTTGGAGGTAGACCAGAGAGGACCTTTTGTGGAGGCAGAGATTGAGGGCAATCCTGCAACACTTTTGGTTGATACTGGAGCTACCCGGTCTACTGTAAGATCTGCAGTAGTCCCTAACCTACCCCTCTCGGGACAATCGATCCAGGTTGTTGGAGTAGCGAACAAGAAGATGAGCAGCCCATTGACAGAACCGATCTTAGTAAAGATAGGTACTTTCCAAACTAGACATCAGTTTGTAGTGTGTGATACGAGTCCAGTTTGTCTTTTGGGAAGAGATCTGTTGTGCAAGTTGAACTGCACGATTTATTGTACACCACGGGGAGTGGAGGTCCAGACGATAGATGACGATGCAGACTTTAAAATTACCAATCAGCTTCTGTGTATAGATCTGTACCCAATGGTGACGGTGGAAGAACTTCCACCTGATCTGAGAGACGCAGTGTCGCCTGTGGTGTGGGATTTCGCAGGCGATGAAATAGGTTTAATCAGAGGGGTTGAACCAGTGCGGATTGAGGTGAAACAGAATGTTGATTTCCCAAGAACACCTCAATACAACCTGTCGACAGAAACGATTGCAGGAATAAAACCTGTGATCGAGACTTTCATTGAGAAGGGTATTTTGAAGGAGATCAGAGGTAGTCCCTGTAATTCACCCATAATGGGACTACAGAAACCGAGCGGGAAATACAGGATCGTGCAAGACCTGCGAAAGGTCAACATGATAGTTGTCCCTTGTTGTCCAGTGGTACCGAATCCTTCAGTAATACTGTTCCAGATCCCATGTGAAGCCGAGTGGTTTACGGTTATCGATTTGTGTCAAGCTTTCTTTTCGATACCGCTCCACGAGGAAAGCCAATTTCTTTTTGCGTTCAGGCTAGAAAATCGCGTGTTAACATGGTGTCGTATCCCTCAAGGGTATACGGAAAGTCCATCGATCTTTAACCAGATCCTGAAGAAGAACCTTGAGAGTCTTGTGTTGCCACAGAACTCAGTTCTCGTGCAGTACATAGATGACTTGCTCATTGCCTCAGAAACAGAGGATGCTTGCAGAATTGACACAGTAGCCTTGTTGAACCACTTAGCAGAGAATGGACATAAGGTGTCCCCGAACAAGCTGCAGTACTGTTTGAATGAGGTACAGTACTTGGGACACAGATTAGAAAAAGGCAAGAGGAAGGTGTCACCAGATCGAATTGAGGCAATAATGAGCATGGCAGTACCCACTACACAGAGGGAAGTTAGGATGTTTCTGGGAATGGTTGGCTATTGTCGACAGTGGATTCCTAGTTTCTCCTTGAGAGCAAAGCCTCTGCAGAGGCTTACACACAAGGATGTGAGTGATCCGGTACCATGGGATGAGGAGTGCTTGGTGTCATTCCTGAAGCTGAGAGATGATTTGTGCAGGGCTCCCGCACTGGGAATGCCTGATTACAACAAGGCCTTTTCATTGTTTTGTTACGAGAGAGGAGGATGTGCATTAGCAGTGTTAGCTCAGAACCATGGAGGTGTCCGTAGACCAGTTGCCTATTTTTCAGCTACTTTAGATCCAGTAGCTTCTGCGTTGCCCGGATGTCTAAGATCCGTTGCTGCAACAGGTGTCAGCATTGAAAGATGTGAAAGCATTGTAATGGGACATCCATTGACTGTACATGTGCCACATTCGGTCGAGTTATTGATGACCAGGACCAAGACCCAGCATCTAACGAACAATAGGTTAACGAGGTACGAGCAAGTCATACTTGCCGCAGAGAATGTGACTCTGAAAAGGTGCTCCATCTTGAACCCTGCGACATTGATGCCTATACCGAACACAGATGATGAAGATTGTGAGGACCATGATTGTCTCGATGTGACCGAACTTTGCACCAAACCGAGACCTGACATTGTCGATGAGCCATTGGCTGACCCAGATGAAATTTTCTTTGTCGATGGTTCATGCTTAAGAGACAGTGTGGGGCAATTAAGAGCAGCGTTTGCTGTATGTACCATTTCAGGAGTGGTCGACGCTGCTTGCCTAGAAGGAGTACGCTCCGCGCAGGTAGCTGAGATCATTGCCTTGACCCGTGCCTGTTTGGCCGCTGATCGAATTCGAATCACGATTTACACAGACAGCCAATACGGCTTTGGCGTGGTGCATGACTTCGGGCAGTTATGGTCTCAGAGGGGATTTTTGACATCATCTGGCTCACCCATTCGTAATGGAGAATATGTAAGACAATTGTTAGAAGCATTACAGCATCCAAAGGAAATTGCTGTTGTAAAGTGTTCAGCCCATGGGAAGGGGGAGGACTTTGTATCCTTGGGTAATAACTACGCAGATGAGGTAGCCCGCTTCTGCGCAGAACAAGGATGCATATTCACAGGAAGAGAGATAGAAGAGAGCCAAGAGGGAACCGATCTCAGCATAATGTTGACCATGGCAGACACTTGGGAAGAGCTTAAGCGATTGCAGGATGAAGTTTCTAACCAGGAGAGAGAGGGATGGATTAAAGCTGGGTGTGAGAAAGGAGACGTGGATGTGTGGGTATCCAACGATGGAAGAGCTGTGTTGCCGGAAGAATTGCTGAGTCCCATGGCTAGATTGATACATGGACAGGCACACCTGGGTAGAGACGCAATGATGAGAGTGTTCAGACAGACGTGGTATAACCCACGGTTCCGAGCAATGGCAGAAACGGTATGTCAGAGGTGTGTTACTTGTCAACAGATGAATGCCGGAAAGAAAACTGTAGTTACATTGAGTCATATTGAAAGGTCAGGAGGGCCCTTCAATAGATTACAGTTGGATTTCGTGGAGATGCCTAGGTGCAATGGCTTGAGGTACATTCTAGTGATAGTATGTGTATTCTCACGGTGGGTGGAGGCTTACCCCACACGCAGGTGTGACACTCTGACAGTGGCTAAATTATTGTTGAGGGAGCTTATCCCTAGATTCGGGATCCCGACCTCTTTGGAATCAGATAGAGGAGGGCACTTCCATAGCGAAATCATGAAGTTGCTTTGTGCTGCATTGAACATAGACCAGAGACTCCATTGTAGTTACAGACCGGAGGCTTCTGGGATGGTGGAACAAGTTAATGGAACTTTGAAAGCCCGGATGGCAAAAATGTGTTCTTCGACATCCCTGAAATGGCCCGACGCCTTGCCACTGGTGCTCTGAGCATGCGAAGTGTCCCAGACAGAAAGACTGGGTTGTCCCCCCACGAAATCCTAATGGGAAGGGCAATGAGACTGCCAGCAGTACCAGCTACAGCCTTGATAAGCATCACTGATGATTTGATTCTCGATTACTGTAAAGGACTCTCTGATGTGGTCCGTTCTGTATCCCAGCAGGTGCAAGCAGCTGTGGTTCCAGCCTCGAGTGATCTGTGCCACGACTTGTGTCCCGGTGACTGGGTGCTCGTCCGGAAGCACGTGAGGAAGAGTTGTTTGGATGCCCGTTGGCGTGGCCCGTATCAGGTGATTCTGATCACGAACACAGCAGTAAAGTGTGGAGGATTGCCGAACTGGGTGCATGCTTCCCATACCCGCAGAGTTCCAGCACCCTTGGAAGAAACAGCTCCTCTCGTAAATGAAAACCCAGCGGATGTGGCAGGGCCACATGAGAGGACAAGTCAAGCTGTAAGGGTCGCTGACACAGCTGGTGGTGCACTAGAGCAAGCAGAAGGGGGTTTCCACAGTTCGAACCCTGACTCAGACACCGAAGAAGGAGATGGTGCAGTGGGCGGAGAAGAGTCAAATTCAAAAGAAAGAGGAAGTAGTGCACTGGGTATAGAAGGGGAAGGCAGACAAACGAACAGACGTGCAGAAAGTTGGCCTGAGAGACAGAGGCGACTGAACTTGAGGTTAGCACCTGAAAGAGACCTTGCTCCAGTGTCTGAAGTATCTGAAACGGAAGCAAGTGACGAAGACCAAGCACAAGACAGTCGGCGAAGGTCAAAGAGAACAAGAGTGCCTTGTCGCAGATACTCTACCCCTGAGTGGACTTACACTGTGTTTGATGCAGGGGGTGGTGAGTACGGGAAGACTAAGGTCAGTGGAAGTGGTCAGTCGGAGCCCGAATGTGGTGGTGAAGGTGGTGCTGCGGATGCCAGGGTTCGAGATAGAAGGAACACTGACACTCACGGTTCCGAATCCCCCGCTTCTGAGTGAAGTCCGAAACTTGCTTTTGCATCGGCTCGAATTCCCGCCTTTTGGAGCTGAGCCGTTTTCACATGAAGTGCTGATTTTGCGTCTTGAACTTTTGTATCACGTTCTGGTCTTGCTCAATGAGGATCTCATTGTGGATCAGTGAAGAACTGTAAATAAAAGTCTAAAAGAAGAAGATAACCTAGGCCCGAGTGGAAGAAGAATAAACATAGGGACTTTCCACAAGAAGAGGAACGAAAACTAGGGAAGTCTTTTTCTGGACTGTGTAAATAAGTTGTGATCGGAAAGGGAAAGCCCGGAGATTTCATGGTTGCTTGAGCTGGTTGAGCAAGTCACAAATAAAGGACAGAGACTTTTCAGAGTTCTTTGCGATAACCAAGACTTTTGAGAACTTTCGAAATCATGGAGCCGGGAAATCCCAATCGTAGAGCAAAGTGGATTATAGGCATTCTTATAAGTAGTGTGATAATTTCTATAATCATAGTAGTTATAGTCTCATATACTGGTTCGCATGAGCCAGAAGTAGAGGCAGTGACAGGGACACCGACACCTATCACACCTAGTCCGAAGGGGGTAGACAGGGCAGCTGATAGAGCTATGATATTAGAAGAAAGTCGTAGATTACATGTAGATTTGTCTAAGGGTGATTTTAAGCTTAATGCGTATGCTAAGTTGTTGTATGAGTATGTTGACGTGATGGATGCGAAAGATTGTTATGTGTGTATGCAGTTGCCTACTTCGGTGGATGAGGGTATTAGGTATCATCATCTTCCACTGACTTATGGTATTTCTTGTAGTCTTTTGCTTAGTTTGTTTTATGAGAGAGAGCAGTTCGAGTATTTCTTTTCCAATTTCGACGCAGTGCTTCCTGAAGTCCCAGCTTACAAGCATTTGAATAAGTATGATTATTATAAGACCGAGGACAGACTGAGGAAGTACTTCATACCGAGTTTGGAATTGGATACAGCATTCGCACACAGACACAATCTGACATGCTTGATGTCGGATGTAGAGAGAAAGTTTGTAGATCAGGTTGAAGATAGGTATAGAAAGCTGACTGAATCCCGAGATTTAGGGCATCACAGGACAGATTGGACGGAGGAAGAACGGTTGCATAAGACCAGGGGAAGCTATGGTCCTATAGTGTTAGATAAGGAGCAGAGGGGTAAGTTGTGCATAAGGCGTTATCAGACTTACTACGAAAAGGTTCCAGTGGGACAGAGTACTTGTGATCATGTTTTCACCATGGCAGATGTGGCAAAAGATTTTCTCCAAGGTCCTGTACAAGTGATACCTACGGTGTATTACGTATGTGGCAAGAATGCTTATGTGAGGTTGCCTGCAAATTGGTATGGAACTTGTTATTTGTCAATAATATTTCCAAAGATTTACCATACAGAAGACTTAAATCTTCTGGAGGGTGGAGAGCATTCAAGAACGAAAAGAGCTGCAAGTGCAGGAATCGTTGTGGGGGATATCTTTGGAGCCATGATACCTAGTCTAGGAGTAGTCTTGAATGATGTGAAGATCCGGAGGTTAGCGACTGTGGTGGATGAATTTTCGATGAATACAGCAAAGTCGTTGGTGTTGGTGGAAGGAGAGATGTTGTCGATAAGGGGAATGGTTTTGCAGAATCGCCTTGCTTTGGATGTCCTATTGGCAAAAGAGGGCGGAGTCTGTAAAATGCTGAAGGTTCAAGAGTGCTGCACTTATATACCAGACCGTAGCAAGGATCTGGAGAAATATATAAGTAACATCACTGTGATCCACACAAAGATAGCGGATTTGACCGAAGAAGGGGCCTGGGAAAAGGTCGGAAAGGGTTTTGGTCAAGTGGGAGGTTGGTTTGCGAACCTAGGAAAGGGATTCCTTGGGTACTTCCTGAGACCACTCCTTATTTTGGTGGTTTGTGTGGCTGGCTTGTGGATTATGATCAAGGCCTACAAGTGGTATCGAGCAGGCAGAGTCAAGAGAGCTTTGAGGGAAAATGACATGAGATTGGCAAGATTGCAGGACAATCAGTATCAAAGGCTCAAGAGCATGGAGAACTTCAGATCAGGGAAGATGGGAACAAGTTCTGTTTAGGTCGGTTCCTTCTCCGAGGGAGTAGAATGAGATGTGATGACAAGAGTCATCAAAGGGGGGAACTGATAGAGCGAAATGTTCTTGTGAATTGTAGGGGTGCATCATAATCACTGATAGGCCGCATCCACATGTATTCAGACATATATTCGTATATTCAGTTTCATATTCATGTATGTTTAGTAAAGAATGAATAGTTCGCTGAGACAAAGTGAACCCAGTAGCATAATGGTGTTAGGATATTGATGTAATGTAATGCTTATTAAATTGTGTGAACATAATGCATAGAGAAATTAGTTCGTGGATGTAATGTAATTGCAGTAGTTTAAACGTGCACCATATTAAAGTTGCACATGTAATTCATTGTTTGCATATGAAGTGTAATGAAAATGCTTATAGGGAAACATAAGAGGTGTGTTTAAAAGTTATATGTAAAGGCCTGACTACATATATGCTTAGGGAAGGCCTGATTTATTCTTATGTTAGCTTATTTTTGTAGGCAGTGAAAAGATTCTCTTGGTAAGGCTCTCTGGGTACAAACGGTAGATTTAATTTGCACAGTAGAAGGTTTCTGTTGAAAGTATCTTTTGTTGCAGGTGCAAGGACACATGTCTCGTTAGTAAGACTAACTCTTTGTTTTCGAAAGCTAGAGAGAGGGGAGGCATGGTACGGGGAGTGAAAAGGAATGTAGGGATGATACTTTCGGCGGAGAAGGTGCCTGGGACTCAAGGTCAACGCAACCGTCCAGGATGAAGTCACCGTTTCAGTGGAAAAACACAAGAAAGAAGACCTGGCCAAGGAGGCGTGTACAATTGTATTGGGGTTTTTGTATTAGGGATAGTGCCCTGAGGGAGGAGGCCAGAGAAGAGGTAGGGGAGACCAGAGAGAAGGACAGAGCTGAGCTTAGGTATTATGTGATTGCACTTCTTAGGAAGTCTTCACAGCTGACACCTTTTATTCTTTCTTGCCTGGAAAAATCGTTATGCAGGGATGTCACTTAGTGTTAGAGTAGGGACAGCAATTGATTTTAAGCTTGTTTAGGCCAATGAAGAGCAACTTAGAAATAGGAGCAATCATAGTCTGGTTGATCCTGCTAGAACTTTCTATTCTTCTTATCCTGAGTCGGATGAGATTCTTGCGTAGATTACTATTTGTATTAGTGCCCATCTATTTCTTTAACCTCGTGTTGAGGTGCTTGCACGTTCAGTTATTTTTGGCGATAATAAATTCTCAAACTTGAATTTGGAGTCAGTGGTCCTTTCAGACAAAACGAATGCTGATATATATAACCAGATGAGATTCTCTCCTTTACACTATTCAACAGGTAAAAAGATCTTGGCGACCAGAAGGTTCTTATAGATAATTAGATAAGAATCGGCGTTATCATAGGCAAGTTACACGGCTGCAGGTTACTTGGCTGTTAGGAATAGGAGCGTGTGTGTGATTGATGCTAGACAGGCTTGTGTTATTTTTCACGTGCATTAGGCTGTACTACGGTATAAAGGTCTCATTCGGCTATTGCTCCTTTACAGTGTATCTGCGCCTGTGCTTAGATGACAAGATTTCTCATGGCACAATTTATTCAATGAAAGCTATGCGTCTCCCACACAAATACTTCCGGATGGAACACAGCAGGGGGCCTCCACATCCGTGCTGGATCCTACAGGACACAAGTCAATAGACTCTCATTAGTGGGCTGTCAGTCCCCCGGGCATGCACAGGCCAGATCCTGTTGTGTCTCCACTCGCATGTCTGCTCGCTCGCCAATTCTCCTTCTCACAGAAGAACGACGCAATTATCTCTGTAAAGATCATTTAAGAGTTTCTCTTGAGTAAATAATGTATCTTTGTGTAACTTGTAATTATCGATCGTTTGTTCCTTCAACCAATGTAATTCAACTTGCCAATAACTCAGCATAGCTGCTGGTATTTCAGATTGATTTTCTATGTGCACTAAATTGAATTTAAACTTAGATCCTCGTCAGCATGGTATTCCATCACCCTTCGAGGTGGAAATTGCTCCAGTGTACAACACAATGGAGAATAACTCAATCCTACCCACCTGAGAAAACGGAGAGTTTTTAAGCTCAGCTAAAAAGAGCAGACAGTGGACACCGGGCCAGTCTATTTATAGAAATGTATTTCAGATTGCACAAGAAGTGTTACCAGCCATTTATTTCCTTCAAAAATTGCATAACCCCTCAACGAGAAACGGCGATAGAATACCATCAAGAAATTACTTTCATCAACAGATTCAACTCCTACAGTACCATGTTGCTACCAAAAAACACAATTCTATGTCTAGTTTTTCCCCACAGGAAACGAGTTATTTGTGTTTCGCAGAATGACACTCCTGGCTTTCCACAGATAGTGAATGCTGCTTCTTACATGGGTGCCCCCCCTCCCCCTACTAGCTAACGTACTATATGTATATATTCATTACACCACAGGAGAGCCTGCAAACCCTGACTAAAAAGTAAAACTGTCTCTAATTACAGTCAAGTTGTGACGTCTTTAGTCACCTATAATAAAGAAATGATATAGCTGCTCAACTGTAATAAGTTATTACAGTTGAGTTTTGATGTAACATTGCCTCCTCAGTCAGCAGCGAGGGTGGAAGGCAGGTCAGAGAGCGTATGTACAGCTCCAGCTTAAACAAAAGGATTGCTGGCTTTTTCCTTTGTATGTGTTTTTCTATAATGAACTGCTGAAAGGAGATAGTAATCGTAATATGTTTAATTTTTCAATCATATAAGTCATTACAGGAAGGAAGGAATCTCTTCATGTTTCTGCACATCTTGAGCTTCAGCATTTTCATGAAACTGATTCTGAAGGCTTTTTGCACAGAAAAACTAGCTGCTTTTTCATGTGTTTAATTTCTCACTGCAGATTCTATTTTTATTTTTCATGTCTTCAAACATACTATTTCTCTCATATGAAAGAGCATGACACCAAGGATTCAAGCAGTTTGTGAGGAGGAGGATAGTGTCACCATGTATTATAAGAAAAGAAATAGCATCCGCTGTACATTTTAGGTATACTTCAAGTCACCTTGGCCTATGGCTTCATTCCTCAACAGGGTATGGAACTTCTCAGTGACTTCCAATGCCCCTATAATGTACGATGGGGGTAATTTATCCCACATATTGCCTGCTCCTCAATGCCTCATTTAGGCAAGGTATATTTATCCTGATTGTTTAAATATTGTCTCCTTATTAACTGCTTTAGTAGAAATAAAAGGTGACAATGTAAACATGCACACATTAAAAGTGGTGTGGGTTTTAAAGGGGCAATCCAGTGTAGAGAAAAATAATAGTTCATTTTGCCCAAGATTGCATCTATAGTAATCAGTAACATTAGGCTTTTTGAGATGTTCATTTGGTTGATGATGTCAGCTGTGGTTTGAGATCTTTTGTAACATCATTTACCAGAAGGATAATGCAAAGACACCTTCCTTTACCCCAGCGATATAAACAGCTTTTGGCCTTTCACAACCCTACTATATAAGGGCAGGTTACTCGAAAGGTGTGCAGCACATAAACTCTTTTTCACCTCACAAAGCACAACTGTGTCATGCCTTTTTTCTGGATCCACACCCATGTGCGGTACTGTGAGATGGGCAATACAGAATGCCCCACCAATGTTCTGCCAGGTCAACGTGAAGAGTATGGGGAAAGGTGGAAGTGGCTGCCCTCAAGTCGACCTTCATGTCGGCAGGGCTTGGTCGTGTCAAACATGAGGCACTGGTTTATGTTCTGTGATCTGTTTTCATGGGTTGATGACCTTGCCTTGGAGTGCACCTACTTCTTCATGCTGGATGTACTCAATATGATGAGATGTGATCTTCCAGGTCAGGTATAATTATGGAGTTTGTCATGGCGATTCATCTTGAATCCTTCATGCTTAATTATCCTTAAGGGGCAAATGAGAGACCAGGAACCGAATTTCCATGTGTTTCCAGGGGCGTAGCTTGGTCAATAATATTAGGGGGTGTGAGTCTGAAATATCCCAAGAAGCAAAAGATTGTAGCCAACTAAAAAGGACATGTGGCGGACTGGGGCATGATTTGGAGTGAGCTGAGTTAGGGTAATACGTTTGGATGTCAGAAAATTGAGGAATATTCTTGGTACCATTAATATATAGATAGAATCATCCATTGGCAAATCAATTTTAAACAAATATAAGCAGTAACTTCCCAAAGACCAGAGACCAGTTGAATAATAAACAAATGCTAGACAATACAATGCGCCTAGCACATATAGTGCTGTGTTTACAAAAAGGGCACAATGCAATTTACAATGACATTGCATACTCTAGTATGTATGTACTCAATGCCGGCATTTTGCCACTTCAGTACGACATTGTGTGTTTGGCTTGGGTCACTGAATTGTGCATTTCTTCAAATGGGTTCTTTAAAGAGGCTTCTAGTTTAAAAATGATGAATGCTAGGTCACAGGCCAAATATCTGTACAAAACATTTAGAAGATCCAGATGTCTACTGAATCATGCTTAAAGAAATGCAGCAAGTACAAGTGATGCCTTATCTCTGATGCCCTCAGTATACCTCCACCATCTCCTGTAGAGAAGCTTGGTATTTCTTCAGGTATTTTGCCCTTATATACCGCCGAATACCTTGAAAACACATGTGACAGCATTAGCCCTGTCCAGACTTGATTATGGAAATGCTCTTTACGTAGGCATCTGTTGGACTTGGTCCTTTTTGCAGGGTCATCCCTGAACTTTTTGCCTTCCTCCTAGCCTTTTTTCTGACATGGTGTTGGTGGTTCTAGGACTCTGGGCACTTTAGCACTGCTGTCCAGTGTAAAGTGCGTGTGCCCTCTGTGGTAAACATGGTAAGATTGGTCTACACCTGTTTGGCATATTTAATTTACCTGTCAGTCCCTTGTAAAGTGGTATCTCAGAGACCCAGGGCCAGTAAATTAAATGCTACTGGTGGGCTTGCAGCACTGATTGCGCCACCCACCAAAGTAGCCTTTCAAACCTGTCTCAGGCCTCTGCCATTGCAGGGCCTGTGCGCGCAGTGTTACTGCCGCTGTGATGTGGCACCTAAAGTGCGCGCCACGTCTGTGACCCCCTTTTACTGCATGTCAGTCACCCCTAAGGTAGGCCCTATGGGTAGGGTGCATTGTAGGTAAAAGGTAGGACATGTACCTTAAGTGCGTGACATGTCCTGGTAGTGACAAACAGACATTTTGGTTTCTCACTGCTGTGAGGCTGCCCTCTCATAGGAATGCATTGGGGATTCCCTGATCAGTGTTTCAGTGGTAATTCCTGATATGAGAGGAGCAGCGTGGTCAAGTTTGGTATGTTTGGAATAGTGATAATAAATGCTACGCAATGGTGTGCGCAGATTTATTATCACTATTTTAGAAATGCCACTTTTAGAAGTTGGCATTTCTGTGTGCTATCTGTCCGCCTGCCTGATGTGTATTGCATGTCTGGCTCTGGAGTGACAGTGGCTGGTGAGGTGTGTGTGGCTCCAGGGAGGGCAGGGTGAGTCAGCACTAGGCTGAATAGGAGACCTGCATTTGGAGTAGTGGGAGGAGTAGTCCCCTGACACTGAATAGGTCTTTGCCTGCCTGGGTGAATGTTGGCTCCGCCCCCTGTGGTGTGTCTGATGACCTAGCCCCCACCTGACATAGGGGAAGAGGAGCCCGGTAAACAAAGTGCTCCTCTACCCCCCAGAACCAGGAGAGCAGGCAGCTACATCGTTGGGGGCAATGTTTGTTCAGTAGCCCCAGAGCGGGGCTCCCCAGGCACGAAGAGTGCCAGTGCAGATTTCTTGTTGGGCCAGTTTTGGGATCCCTAAGTCCCCGAGTGGGGCTTCAAAGGCACTGTTAGTGCCAGTTCTCATTTCGCATCAGCTGCACCGTGAGAGAGCGGGCAGCTGCACCGACAGGGGCATGTGTGTTTTCGTGCTAAGGAAGGGGTGAGAAGCACCCCACGCCCCCAGCGCATTGCGCACGGTGTTTTTGCTGCTTTTGGCAGCCAGAGGGCTAATTGGGAGGCCCTACAATTGTGAGCCCTGACATTTTGGACAGAGGGCAGTTTCAGCCCCAGAAAGGCCAGTTGGCCTGGGGTCAGGTTTGGTACCTGTGTGTACCAGGAGGGCGCAAGGCCCTAAAGGAACGTGATGTATGCACCTAGGGAGTGTCACTAAGGTGCCCTCCTGATTGTGATTTATGCATAATGGGTTTATGCTTGTGATGCCTATTGCGTAATGTGTTTATGCTTATGAGGTTTATGCATAATGTGTTTATGTTGCTAATGTGATATAATGCTAAGTACAGTATTGTACCAGTAGTTACTGGTGGTGTTTTATATGTGCTACTAGTGCTTTCTAAAGGTTCTGACAGTGGCCCGATTGGCCCTGTCATGTATATAATCCCCTGTAAATTACTACCTGGTGCCAGTGGGCACAGTGTATATTGTGTGATTATGTGATTATGATTCTAATGTGTTTTGGATAATACAAAGGCTATTTTTTATATAACCTTGTGTGTAGTTTCTTTTGTAGTGTGCCTAGTGTGTTGCTGCTATGTGTGTGTGTGTGTGTGTGTGTGTGTGTGTGTAACTCCCTTGCCCTGACTAGAGTGGTTGTTTCTGCCTGGCTTAGGCGCAAGCCCTAGCCAACCAGAAATCCCATTTCTAACAGCATCCAAAAGCAGAATCTACTTAAGCTGCAACGTCTTCGAAATGCAGCGGCTAGACTGCTGCTGGCTATTCCTAAATTTCAGCCAATCTCTCATGGACCGAGAACTCTACACTGGCTCCAGTTTGAAAAAAGGATAACATTTAAAGCTTTATGCCTAGTTTTCAAGGCATTGCACGGTGTTGGCCCTCAATACCTGAAGCAACACCTTACCTGGTATCGACCCGTCAGAAATTTAAGATCATCGCAGAGCAAACTCCTACAGACCCCCAGATTCAAGAAAGCTCACTGGGGCAGAAGAAGCTTTATCCTGGGGACAGTTAAATCATGGAACTCGCTCTTGATGGACATAAAAAACAGCCCAACACTACTATCCTTCAGAAAATCACTAAAAACATGGCTCTTTGCCAACTAAATCTCTGCTCCTACTCTTCTTCAGGCAACCTTCCTTCCAGGGCCTAGATGCCCTTGGGCATTCGTGCGCTATATAAGTTTTCAAATCAAATCAAATATTGACCTAGACATTTAGTCATATAGTCCCCACAGTTGTATTTAGAGTAAGGACAGTGGACTGTTGTCTTCCCTAAATGCAAGCTTGTTATGGGCAGACCACATCCAAGTCCTAGTTTGATAGTAGACTAGCGAGTCAGCAAAGGGCCGCAGTGAATCGTGGATGATACTGGGCAACGGTGAATGATGTTGTCCATTCCAGTCCCATTCCTTAACACAACAATGTAGCACATGTAGGACAAGAAGAGGACAAGGAGAGTAGACCTAACACTATCCCTGATTTAGCGCAAGTAGCTCAGATTGATGGGAGGAGTTCATAAATGCAATGTTCATTGGCCTATCATCTACCTTAGCATCTAACTATATTTATACAATTGACTTTCTTTCCTGCACCTTCCAAACAGATTCTCAGTTATATCTCTGTAACTGAGAATCTTCTTTAGAGGGACTGAATAGCAGAAAATACACAATCTTGCAATCTCAGGCTGTACAGAAGGCCTAGAGCGCCATTACAGGCTTCAACAATAGACCAAGTGCACTATTACCACATATTATGTGTATGAATTTGGGTTACTGGTTGACTGGAGTGTGAGCCCTGGACAAGCAGCAACCACAATCCTTGTCAGGGTAAGGCACAAGCAAACCCCAAATTAACATGTGCTGAACCCCCTGGTAGCTTGGAACAGAGCAGTCAGGCTTAACTTAGAGGCAATGTGTTAAGTATTTGTGCAACACTTCAAACAGTAAAACAGTGAAAGCACCACACAAAAAGATCCCACACCATGTTAGGACAATAGAGCTGAATTTAATAAATAAAACAAGACTAAAACGACAAAAATCCAATCAGTAAAACCGGCCTTAAGAATTTTTAAAGAATAAAGTGTAACATAACTCCTAAAAGCAAAAAGTGCCAGTCGTGGCTATCTGGTCCGGCTGGGCCTTGTCAAAGTCAAACATTCAGGCCAGCCACATTGGAGCACGGGTCAGATACCATCCCAGATTATTTCCGCTGAAGTTTTAACTTCTCAAATTTTGTGACAAGAGTCCCGTTTCGCCTTGTAGAGGGCCGCGCAGAGCATGGTGAGCATCGCAGGAGGATGTCGGCATGTCGCGAAAAGCAGGTCGGGCGTTATGGACGGGTGGGCTTGCTGGAACTTTGCGTTGGGGTTCCCCTGCAGCCAGTTGATGCTGGGATGCGCAGAGACAGGTTTGCAGTGGTTTGCGCTGATGTTTGGTGCAAGCAGCATTGTCTCTCTGTGAACGGGCTTGTTTGCGATCTGGAGAGCCCAAATGCTTGCTTGAAGCCCAATGAGCAACACCAAGGGTCCAGGACCTGAGGGGCACCATTTGGGGGTCAGGAACTCAATGCACTTGTATCCAGGAGCTGGTTGGGGAGCCGATTATGTCCCTGAGGCTCAGATCAGGAGGCCAGCAGACCAGCCCTTGGTGTCACTCGGGGGTCCTGGGTACAAGATGAAATTGAAGGTCCAGTTCTTCTGCCCCAGGCAAGAGGGCAGCAGGTTTGCACAGCAGGGCAGCAGTTCTTTTAGAGCAGCAGTCCAGCAGACCTTATAACAGCACAGCAGATTTTCTTCCTGGTAGAGTATCCACAGGTCCAGAAGTGTACTGAAGAGTTGGTGTCTGTGGTCCAGTATTTATACCCAGTTGTGTCTTTGAAGTGGGGGAGAAGCTTCTGGAGGTTTCCGTTTGAAGTCCCCTGGCATCCTACCTTCCTTGCCTTGGTTCAAGACTAACTACAGGGCTATGCAGCCCTTTGTGTGGAGGCAGTATACAGCCATTCAAGTGTAAGTGGGGCTGTGCCCAGTTCCTCCCTCCCATCCAGCCAGTGATAGCCCATCCAGGCACACCTAAGCTCCCTATTGTGTGTGACTGTCTAGGAGGAATCACAAAGCTCAACCTTTGGCTACACCTACACAAGTGACCAGGTACAGGCTATAGGCAGTAAACGGCTAAGGCAGGAAAATGCCAACTTTCTAAAAGTAATAACAACTAAAAGTGGCATTTTCAAAATTGTAATTTAAAATCCGACTTCACCCTAACTTAGGATTTAAAACATGAACTGGGTATCTATTCCCTTGTGGAAATTTAAGCAACTTCAATGTTATCCTATAGGAGAGATAGGCCTTGCAGTAGTGAAGAATGAATGTGAGAGTTTTTCACTACCAGGACATGTAAAATTTAAAAGTACATGACCTACTTTTTAAATACATTGCACCCTGCCCTCTGGGCTTTCCAGGGCCTACCCTAAGGGTGACATATATGTATTAAAAAGGAAGGCTCGAGCTTGCAAAAGGTTTACTTTGACAGGTCAAAATGGCAGTGCAAAACTGCACACACAGGCTCTGCAATGGCAGGCCGGAGACATAGTTAAGTGGGTGGTGCAATCAGAGCTACAGGCCCACTAGAAGCATTTAATTTACAGGCCCTTGGCACAGTTAGTGCCACTTTACTAGGGACTTACAAGTAAATTAAATATGCCAATTGGGTATAAGCCAATGTTGCCATGTTTTGAGGAGAGAGTGCGATCACTTTAGCACTGGTTAGCAGTGGTAGAGTGCACAGAGCCTTAAAGCCAGCAAAAACAAGGTCAGAAAAATGGAGGAGGAAGGCAAAACCTTCGGGGGAAGACCATCCTAAGCCTGACAGGTCTAACATTATGGGTTCAAACTGCAGATAAATAAGTGCCAGTAAGTGGTGCATTAGCACACATCCTAAAGAAAAGGTGTCATTCCATTCCCCCTATCAGCTGACACACGAGGGTTCCACATTCCAAAATAAATAACCCATGTAGACAAAATTAGAGTTTTCGCTACTCAAATGTTAGACATTCGCTAAAATGTACATCTGAAACTGTAAGACCAGGGTAGCTGACTGACTTGAACCTCAAAAGTGTCAACCCCCAGCTCTCACCAAGGTCACTAGGATTCACTAGGAGAATGACCTTATCATCAAGGAACACATCACCAAGAGAACCAAGACATCTTAACACCAGCTTTCCCTACTTAAGAAAGTGAAAACGTTCCTCCCAGGAAGCTCACCACCTATGAACCCACAAATCCAGGGAAATGTAGTGCAAAAAATGTATTAAAAAAAAAACAAGGCATCAGGGCTTTTCCATCTGTGAACCCAGGATCTGGAGAAAAAAACTGCATACCCATCAGGACCAGTCCAACCATGCACCAGTTTAGAAAAAAACTAAAGACACATCTCTTTAGACAAAATGATATCATGACACAGTAACAGTCCACTTCTGCTTTCAAAAACGTCGTTCTCTAATCACTTGTTGTCTGTATCTTTCCCAATGCCCCTGTATAGCACTCTACTGCCTTTTGGCAAGGATCGCATTACTCAAATACTGCACACATACTTGAAGTAGATTACAGTGCAACTGACAAAGTATAATCATGGGTTCAAGTTTAGGTGCAGAACTTAGCCTTAACTCAGCCCTGCAAGCACTTTTTGCTGACATCGAGAACCATCGGATGTGAGCACTGAGACCCATCCCCCACACAATGCATCTCACTCCTGATGTTCAAGCCCCCCCATGCAATCTAGTCAGGTCACATACAGCTGTGGCAATGCACTTTCGTCTAAGCCAGCAGCAACCTGCAAACATGTAATATCATTCTGTTGCTGAGCAATACACATCACCCTGCAACTATTCCTCAGTATTACTACTGACCTACAGCAGCTTTCTCTCGCACACACATATGCTCCCACTCAGGGACTTATTTATGAGCCCTTGCGACAGTTTTGCGCCGCCGTTGCGTCACTTTTCGTGACGCTGCAGCAGCATAAAACATGCGCCACATTGCGACATATTTACAAGGTGATGCAAGACCTGTGCTACATTATACCTGCGTCAGGTATAATGTATGCAGGGTGGACGTTCCATCGCAACAAAGCCCTGTAGAAGTGTTTCAGTGAAATCTATGAGATTTCACTGCGACACTTCTATGCCGCCACTGCGTCAAAACCTTACGCCTGCCTCATGGCAGGCGTAAGGGTAACACAGGCCCTTTCACATGGGGCTTGCTCCATGTGAAAGGAACATTGCTGGAGTTGTGTCCCGCTTCCGACACAACTCCAGCAATGTGCCACTTTTGCCCTGACAGATACGTCAGTAATACTGATGTATCTGTCATTCCTTGCGACATGATGCGCATACTGTAAATATGACGCATCATTGGTGTCGCAAGGAGGGCGCCCTGAGAAATGTTGCATCGCAGCTTTCACGCAGCGATGCGCCACTTCTCTTAATCACTGTCCTGATTGACACGCACAGTTGTGCTGACCCACCTGAATTTCAGCACCCAACTCTATTCAGTTAAGTGCACAAATTTCTACATGTGCAAACGAGACCTGCTCGGCAGCTCTCCACATTACTTTAGTTCTCGGTATAAGACACACTGCTCTGCTGTTACACTCTCATTAACTGCTTTCTTCAGTAATTCCAGCTGGGTCTTTCTCTTATACATACAAGCAAAAACATCTCTATCAATTCACTCATTACGGATCACCAGCAGGCCAATATTCCACACCTGACGAAAAGACAGCTCCACTAGAGCTCTATAGTAATGACTTGCAGACACACACACCACACACACACGCACAGGCAAACACACTAATGCTACTCCTGTTAGTCAAGCCTTAATAACTCACATTGAGCTTTGCCAAGAATCTCCTGACATGCAGTGCCCACCAATATGTTATTCCTCATTGACATACACACAAGTACCAACACCGTGAACACTCTTTCATGGGGGAAGCGAATAATATAGCTGTTCATGACTGGCCAACTAATACTTTTGCCAATTAGATCAATTCTACACTGCTGGGAGGTGCTCCAGTCATAGTGATACACAGACAATCATGTGCAGATATGCAGGCACACAATCATGTGTGCACACACATACTGACATGCACACATAACATATACATTTGTGAAAGCGCATGTTCACCGTTTGGGATATCTCGGTTCGGAGTAATATGTTTACTTTTACCCAGTTCAATGGTACTCATTTTACCGACCTTAGTAGGGTGAAAGGCTGCATAGACTCAAAAGGATATGAACCTGTAACCATGAGGTCAAACACAAATTCCTGCACATACACACATACATGTACATACACAGTTATGTTGGCAATTGGTGACGTAACACACAAACGTGAGAATGCTAACTTGATCACATACTCGTATGCACACTCACTGACATGTGCACATGCTTATGTGCACCTTCACTCACCTGCACGCACATACAGATACATAGATGCACACACTGGGAAGCACACACACATTCAAGTACACACACATCAGCAGCATTGAAAACGTTTTTTATTTTTGGTGACCTTCACGGTTATACTTTATATGTGGAAGCACAGCTGGAGTCTCCCGCCTATCCACAAGCACCACCAGAAAGGCCCACACTGCTTGAAAGCAGAAGGGAAAGCAGAGGCCCAGTTGAACACTACACTATGCTGCAGGAAAGATGGAGCAGGATGCCTCTGTCTCCGACTCCATAGATCCGACTCAGACGAGTGTACCTTTCTAACCCCTGACTCCATGCGCTCCATGCAGGCCCAGCCGCCTGAATCATTAATAAAAGGAATTGTGGTACAGGGGAAAAGGAATACTTGTCCCCATCATACACAGGATTCTTCTGTAAGACCCCGAACGCTGCTCTCTGTAATACATGGTGTCGGGTCACCGCCCCAGGGACTAGCACAGGTGCATCCTGTCCTTAGCCGTGCCAAACCTTCGTTCTTTACAGCCAGGGGAACAGTCAGTTTATGAGTTGACCTGACCAGCCAGTCAGCAATGGCATGCTCCCCGACTGACTGTAAATTTTGGGGGGAGTGTACCACCCCACACACAGCCCCTGATGCTACAACCCTATGTGTTTACCCTAAATGCCATGTTATTTCTGGGTATTTTCACTGTTCTCCATTAATGTCACTCCCTCACTGGTGTCACTCCCTCACTGGTGTCACTCGTTCATTGGTGTCACTCCCTCACTGGTGTCACTCCCTCACTGGTGTCACTCGTTCATTGGTGTCACTCCCTCACTGGTGTCACTCGTTCATTGGTGTCACTCCCTCACTGGTGCCACTCCCTCACTGGTGTCACTCGTTCATTGGTGTCATTTCCTCATTGGTGTCACTCCCTCACTGGTGTCAATCCCTCACTGGTGTCACTCGTTCATTGGTGTCCTATTTTATTCTGACCTCAGCTCTTAATATTGCAACTCAGACTTTTCAAAACCTAACTTTCTCACTCTCTCTTTCTAGGAAAAACAATCGTTTTCTGTTTTCCCCAGACTTTCAGTCGTCTTCCACTATTTGTTTCTTTACGGGTGGGACAGCAGGAATGTTTTTGGTTTAGGTTCAGCTACTTCTCTGTAGTAACTTTGGCTCCTAATAGTTGTATCACTTCACTCTTGTCCCAGGCGCATTCCTACCCAATGTTACAGAATGTTTGGAAGCTTGCAGGTCAGATGTGTCCAATCTGGCTCATGGGTCTTCTCTCTCAACAGGTAAATGCTTTTGTTTACCTTCTTTCACATTTTGTTTTCACTTTAATTGCACTTTGTCCCATAATATGTGTTATTTTATTGTAGTTTGATTCTAAATCATTACACAGAGCCGTTTTACCCTTCCTGTCTATGACTGCCCCTTCATGAAACCTTTTGAATAAATTAAAAACAAAATCAATATCCTCTCACGTATATACAACTTTTTTGATCCATTACACAAGAGAATTATGGGAACGACAAATGCTGTGTCATTTCTAGCATTCTTTTATGCTAGATCTTTTCATTATTTAGCATGGTCAATATAAAACTTGCTTTGTATACCAATTTATTTGATTGTTTCCCCTGAAAAAGTGGCATTCGAGGCGGAATATAGCTTGCAAGAGATAAACAATTGTTTCCATACCTGTTAGACCTATAAATACAGACTATGAAAAAAAAAATGGAGATCAAGGGTGTAATCCGAATAATTTTTTAATAGAAATTGTAAGAGAAATAAAAAAGGAACAATAACAGGCTTTATTCTATAGGGGGCCCAGACAGAGCTGCCCACTTTTGCTGCTGCTTTTTGCACTGGTGATGGAACCACTGTCCTGTAGGTTAAGGTCGGTCTTGTGTGGTTGGGGAATGACGGTGGGTTCGACTAAGCATGTTGTCTCCATGTATGCAGATGACGCGCAGGCCATCAGCCGGAATATTCGGTCCCCATATTGTTGGCTGCCCTGGCAGAATTTGGAGAGGTGTCTTGGCTTTGCGTGAACCGAGCAAAGTCTAAAATCTCCGTTGGGTGCCCTGGTGGATATGCCAGTGCGCGAGCTCCCGAGGGTGGGTCACCCTTGGGAGAGCGACAGTGTGCTCTATCTCAGAATCTGGGTGACGAAGTATCCCGAATCATTTCACAGGCTAAATATGGGCATGGCGATGATGGGTCTAAAGTCATCAGTGCAATTCTGGAACTCTCTCTGGCTCTCCCTGATGGGTAAAATAGCCTTGGACAAGATGATAATTTTGCATCCGTGCCTGTATATTTTCCAGGAGCTTTTGTCGCCCTAAATGGGAAGGGTATGCCCAGACTTGGGTCCCGTGCTCACTACACCACTGGATTCAAGGTAACCTGGCTGATGAGGGGGTGCTGCCCTGAAACCGGTCCCAGGATGCTTGTGTCCGGTCCAGGGAGGACCTGGCTTGGCAGTTTGGGCTGGACTGTTCCCATGAGGCTCAGGGTCAAGACTGATTTGCATATGGTTGGGTCCAAACTGGGGTGGCATGGTGAGCAAAAGAACGATGGATTAAACCCAGATCTTTGTGCCTGGGACTAAATGTCTGCATTGTTCAGCATTCCGTCCATCATTTGTTCCTTTTGCTTTTGTCGCCCTAAGTGGGAAAGGTATGCCCAGGCGTGGGTCCTGTGCTCACTGAGCCGCTGGATTCAAGCTAACGTGGTTGATGAGGGCTGATGCCCTGAAACCATTCCCAGAATGCTTGTTTCCGGTTCAGGGAGAACATGGCTTGGCAGTTTGGGCTGGTCTGATGTGCCCCCCACTAGCTATTTCCCTCTCCTCTCACAAGACCCCCCACTCCACCCCCTCCCCGCAACACTGCCCCTCCTTCCCCCATGCCTCTTTCCCTTCCTTTCTACCCAACCACCTTCCCCACCAACCCCCCCACCCCACCTCCCCTCCCTCCTTTCCACCACCGCCCCACCCCAGATGCGCAGCCCTACCAACGGACAAGGGGCACCTCCCCAACACCAGAGCCAGCAGACGAGGACATCAGCTTCAAAACCCGGTTCCCTTTCTTTTTCTTTTCCTATTCCTCTTTACTTTCTCTCTCTTACTGTATCCCCACGCAACCCCCCAGCACTATACAGGCATAGTATTCACCCATGGGATCGGAATATAGCCCTCCCTCTCCCTGACCGGCACCACACCTCGGATAACGCATAGCATGCTGCCGATACCACCTGGCCTCAGACACCCTAGCTAGCCATAGGTCCCGTTCTTCCCCCACCCAGTAGACACCTCCTATCTGTGATCCTTACCTCCCTGAGACACCTCCCGCAAAGTCAGACCGCTATCAGCCCTGCTGGACAAGCCCCCTGGGAACCTTCCCAAGGTCAGGTGACTCGGGCCTTCCAAGGTCCTACCCCCTCCCCTCACAAACTATTATCCCCCAGTGCTGCGTGGGAGCACCTTTCTGCATCCCTCCCGCAGCCCCCATACAAACATCACTCCTAAATCCCATCTCCCACGATCCCCTTACTACCCCCCTCCTTCTTATTGCTATGTACCTATTCATTACAATTTCTTTTTTATTAGTCTCCACGTTCTTATATCCGAATGAAGGATGAAGATTATCCATGTGTTACTTTCTGTTTAACAAATAATTGCAAAACAAAAAGAAAAAAAGACTGATGTGCATATGGCTGGGTCCAAACCAGGGTGGCGTAGTGAGCAAAAGAATGATGGATTAAACCCAGATCTTTGTGACTGGGGGTGAATGTTTGCATTGTTCAGCATTCTGTCCACCATTTGTTCCTTTTGCTTTTGAATATTTTTCAGGGCCCCCTGTATAATATACCCAAACAGACCTTTAAGGACCTAGACAGACTTATTGTGGCGCTACTTTGGGCTACTGGGAGGAAGAGGAATGTTCTTGCCACACTCAAACAGACCTGGAGGAGGGGTGGTATGGAGGTGCCCTGTATGGAAGAATTCTATTACATGCCTGCCCAACTATAGCACATGGTACATTGGCTGGATGAGGGGAGCAACCGGGAGAAGAGATTACTGGAATTATACACATGGGACGACTTACTTGCCTGAGCTCCTAATGATGGGAAAGAGTGTCCCCACCTTTATGCTATACATTGTGGAGCAGGTTTGCAGAGTGTGGGAGTGAGTGGTCCAGAGGATACTGAGACGGGCTCCGCATGCACCAGATCTGTGCATCTGGACTTTGAGACCCTTCGTAAAAATTGCACAGCAGATGTCCGTGGAGCATTGGATAGATTGGGGCTGAGAGACGCTGCGGGATTTATACACAGATGACAGGTTTGTCACATTAACAGATGCCATTGCTAATTTTAACTTAGCGACAGGGCAGTTCCTACAATTCACAAAAATGATAGCCACACAGAGGACTATATGGCCCTTGTTCCCAGAGGTACCTCAAGAGTCGCAGACACTGGTGGCATTACTTAATTTGGCGGGGGCGCAGCGGGTGATTTTGCAGGTTCATAGGGCAGTGCGGGAAGATACTCCTTCGCCCTCACTGGCGATTCAGAATAGGTGGCATGAGGCCATGGGAGAACAGCTAACAGACTTGGAATGAGGGACCAAACACGAAGGGGTGAGGGTGAAGTCTACTAATGCCAACTTTAAGCTAATCCAATATAACATTGTGGACCAGTTGTATTTGCCCTGAAAGTGTTACACGCCTATCCTCTTCCATGGCTGGCGCAGATTTTCTGCACATGGTGTGGGAGTGCCCAGTCATTGGGGACTATAAGCGAGCAGTGGTGGCCATGCTGGAGAAAGGCTCGGGATGGTTTCTTACTCTGGGTATTGGGAATGGTCCCAACTCGCAAACAGACACGTCTTGGCAGGCAGTTCATATTGTTGGAGCTAGTGCTGGCAAAACGCAGGATTGCCATTAGGTGGATTTCTAAGAATAAACCCCTGCTTGAAGACCGGCTTAAGGATATGGCAGAGAGGGCAGTAGTTGAGGAACGGCACATGCTTAGGACACGTGGGGATAACAAACAAGCTGATAACATGCAAGCATGGACGGCTATGCTGGCTGAGTTGCTTGAGCCACGGGAAACTAGACGCCCCTGAGGAAATGAGTCCAAAAGTTGTGTCTGAGTTGAGTGTAATAGCAGGGTTGCGGGCCCTGGAATGCGGGGGGTGGCTGTGGGGTTCGGAGCATCAGGGAGTCTGCGGATCTCAGGCATTATAATACAAGTATGCACCCATTAGAGGTAGAGCTCAGGGGGATGGGGGCTGCGGGGTTGTTCTTTCCTTGGATTGTTTTGACCTGTATCACATCTTTAGGTGAAAAGAGTTGAAAACTTGTAATTGTA
The DNA here is from genome assembly GCA_963921515.1 of Calotriton arnoldi. NCBI lineage: Eukaryota > Metazoa > Chordata > Amphibia > Caudata > Salamandridae > Calotriton > Calotriton arnoldi. Next base: position 166,666 of record CAWUFW010004039.1, read on the forward strand.
CTTGTTATAAATGGCAATAAAGATTTATACACAAAAAAAGACTTTATTCTTTCCACTTAACTCTAATTTATTGCTCACTGGAAGAGCACAATCAAGGCAGACAAGAAGAAGAGATACTAATCTGCATGCAAAAGTAATTTCAGTGTTTTCTTTGCTTTGTTTTTTAACTTTAAAGCTGATTTAATTGTGAATTAATTGGGGAATTAATTAGATTTTTTTAAAAAAGGTTATTATCATATGATAAAAAGAAGCAATAACTTACACTTAGATCGTTTGATTGGATTTTTGAGCATTGTGAGATATACCGAATACTAGATGCATGTTTTTATATGGCACTATTCCCACCCTACTGTTCATCCAACTCCTGCTATGCATAGCCTTCAGCCATCTGCACCAGGTGTTGACTACAGAACCTGATTGCAGCCAGGTCCTGCGGCCATCCCGTCATGCAATTTTTAAAAAAACTTTGAGTTTGCGGACCTTAAATTTTTTCCAGAGCAGAGAAATCTCTAGAGGGTCCGCCTCCCTCCTGTTGGCCCTGGTGTCCCAAAGTCCAGCCGAGACTCATGACTATTTGACACAAATTGCATACTTTTTTGTACATTTTGGGATGTTAGATGGTCACTTTAGGATCCCCCACAATGTCCTGGAAAATAGAGGATGCACCCCAAGCATCCCTATCAGTCACTGATTTTTGTTTATCATGCATAGACAAAGCTTTGAATTCTATAATGGCAGCCATAACAATTTCTGTCATGGCCAGCCAATCACAGCGCCCAGTGTTGGGTCTGAAAAGTGTCCTCAAATAAATGACTATGACATACAATTGATTAACCTTTAAAAGCCCACTCAGAAAAATAGATATATTATCTGTCACACCATGAAGAGGTTATTAGATTTCATGACTGATTTCAAGATAGCACTGGAGAAACTGCCTCTCTGTGCCCATTACTAAATATGGCCTTGGCCTGAAGAGAGGATCACAATCTAATTTGCCATAAAAAGTACTATGGATAAATGGCAACCTTACTGGATTCCACCTCTCCACCTGCTGGTACACAAAGAGGCAGCAATTATTGATAAACCCAAACTCCTGTTTTTCCTGACACCATACAACATTCACCCCCTCCCAGTGGGCACCCACCCACCACCTCCCTATAAAATCACAAAGAAGAGACATGCAGAGCACTATCATTCGACTGCCTTGAAATCATACAAAGAGGCGTCTGTGCTATGCAAGCATAAAAGTGGGTGATCATGTGTATGAGTAGGCACTGCCACAAAATCTGATAATCTCTTTCTTCTGTGATACAGAACTCTCTAATGACCTTGTAGCAAGTGCTACAAATGTAACTAAGAGCCACATGCAAGCTGACCTGTCTGTGTACATCACCTTATGTTGTAGATAACCCATCCACTTTCAATTGCAAATCCAACATCCCCATTGTGTAAGAAACCCCACAAGACTTACCCTTGTATGTATACTCTTCTCAGGTTGCTAGAGCTCATATAGATTATTGGGTCATCATATCACTAGGTTCCCATTTTCTACTGATCACCACACTCTCCTTACCAATGTTCTGCCAGTTCAATGTGAAAAGTGAGAATTGTGAGTCAAACTAGGGGCTAAAACAAGATCCTCCATGCACATAACTAGAGAACCAGCACCTCTGTATCTATCTGAGGGCAGACACACCCAACACAAGATGCCACATGCATCTGAGGCCAGTCTATACAGCACCACTTTCCCCCAATGCTAGACTGATACCAGATGCCATTGTGACCTAAACGTGCAGCATGGCAGTGGCAATTATCACTCCCACTTTCCAGTTTCCCATCAAATGCTAATCTGGGCTGAAGTTACAGTGTATTCTCCCCGTCCCCAAACTGAAAGAAGTTGGACTTAGAAACATTCTGCCAACTTTCTGCCTGTAGAACCAACGGAGACCAGGGTAACTGTTGAATCCGCAGCCATCAACATTGAATTGCTGATAGGCCTCAACTAGCTGGTTCGTCCACCTGAAGGAAATCTAACGTCCAGAAAAGATTCTAAGTCCCAAAGTAGAAAGCTTCACCAGGATCGATGCTGATAAGCATGCGGTCATCATCAAGGCTTTCCAGGGCATGGAATTCAGACTTTGCCCACTTGGAGCTTTCCTACCTTCGTCGATGACTGAACTGCACTCTTCAGCAACCTGCCATTGTCAAACCCCACTTCGGATTCAGCTTGCCTCATCGACAACTTACCAACACCTTTTCTGCATGTATATTTCTAAGTCAGAAGGTAAACTTTCCAACAGGATGAACTTGGTCCCCATTGCAGTCGGCCTTAATTTTATACTTTGCCCTGGTCTAGCATGACCAGTTGTCCACAGCTGGTTCTTTTCACTTTTTGGTGCTATTTTCATGCAAAATTAAAAAAAAAAATATCTCCCCTTCTTGATTTTTTTTGTCATTAGGTATCATTTAGTTCATTAAAATACTTTCTATTTTTATGAATTGAAGTGGAATTTTTATTGTGTTGTGTTTTCGACTTTTCGACTTTCTCACACTCTCTATCAAGAAGTTGCATTGTAACAACAGAGCAATTATATTTCTGAAATGAAAATGAAGCATTAAATTAACATAAGCAGAAGTCAAGTCAGTCTTCTGATAAAAGTTATATCTTTTTCTTGCTTAGTCGGGCTGTTATTTAGTTTGTACCTTGCTTTTTATATGGTTTGTTTAGATCATTGTTTTTTTCTTTTTTTTTGCAATGTCTATATGTCTATGAAAATTGTCTCCTGGAATGTCAGAGGTTTGAACTCTCCTATCAAAAGGCAAAATGTTTTAACGCATTTGTCAAAACTTGAGGCAGATATAGCGCTCTTACAGGAATCACACCTTACGGCAAATTAATCATTAAAGTTAAAGAGGGGATGGGTAGGGGAAGTTTTTTTTCTCACCAGGAGATGGTAAAAGAAATGGGGTTGTAACTCTTTGCCATAAGGCACTTTATGCTAAATTGCTTTCTTAAAATTCAGATGATATTGGTAGATGGTTGTACACCAAATTGATGATCAGGGGTGCTTTAGTTTCTTTGTTTAACATCTACGCTCCCACTGTTGGTGACCCTTCTTTTTGGTCTCACCTTACTCAGAAATTTACACAGTATTCAGAAGATAATTTCATCCTAGAGGGTGATTGCAATCAGGTCATTTACCCCTTTATAGACCGCAATTCGATGGCCTCTTTCATACCACACAAAGCTCATACATTTTCTATCCAAACTATTAAACAATGTAAGTTAATTGATGCTTGGAGACTTTGCAATCCTACCCTAAGAGAATATACTTATTTTTCACCGGTACATCAAACCCAATCCCGAATCGATTATTTTTTTGTATCCCATAACATTTCCCAAACCATAATAGCTGCAGTTATAGGTTCTATTCTAATATTTGATCATGTTCCCATTTCCATTCAATTAGATATTCGGCAGAAACCTAATATGCCTAAACGCTGGCGTTTCAACAATTCACTCCTTTTAGACTCCACATTTACTTCATCTTCTATTTATTTTTTTAATGAATATTTTTTCCTCACTTAAATGGGCAACTTACATTTGTTTGTTATTTGGGATGCGTTTAAAGCGACTGCTTCTGATTTTATTATTATATATGTTTCTAAAAAATGCTGTACCTCACGTAAGCATGCTAATGAAATTTTAGCAAAGATAAAGAGACTTGAGCATTCCTATTATTCCTTTAGATCAAAAGATTGTCTATCTGAGCTTATTAATGCCAATTTCAATTTAATAAGGAATTGACGGATAATGCTTCACATTTTTATTGAAGTCTAGTGCAAAATTTTATGGTGGCCAAAACAGAGCTGGCAAACTACTGGCAAACTATCTCAAGGTTAAACATAACAAACTCAATATTGAATCAATTATAGATGCTCAACAAACATTAAAGTTTAAGGACTTAGACATCCTAGATGTATTTCTCCAATTCTATAAATCACTAAATACATATACACCAGAAGATTTATCCTCAGATATTCACGTCTCAATATCTCTCTACTATCCAAAAGTCCTTCGATACTTCACTTGACTTTACACTACAAGAATCTGATATTTCACAGACAGAACTTCTTGCTGCATTGCATATACTTAAAAAAGACAAAGCCCCTGGTCCAGATGATTTTACAGTTGGATTCTTTATACATTTTTCACAGTTACTTCTCCCTAAACTACATGCTCTTTTAACTTCTTTTTTGCAATCAGGTGAATTGTCTGGCTCTTTTTTAGAAGCCTTAATTTGCCTTATTCCAAAAGAAGGAAAAGATTCGTTATATTGTAAAAATTACAGACCTATATCTTTAGTTGATATTGATTATTAGATTTTTTTAAGGCCCTTGCCCTACGTTTAGAGTCATTTCTCCCTAAATTATTAGTTAAGGAACAATCAGGTTTTGTCAAAGGTTGTCTTATTTCTGATAATACTCACTTGTCTTTTGACATCTTATCCCAAACTTTTCATACAAATTAATCTCTTGCAAAGATTGCCTTTGTTGCAGAAAATGAGTTTGATCGAGAATATTGACCTTTTCTCTTTCAAACGCTTAAGTGGTTTGGTTTTGGTCCAAGAATCATATCTTTGATTTCTATTCTATATTCCTGTGTCCTTGCAGCAATCTGTGTTAATGGCCTTACCTCTCCTTATTTTATTTTCGGTAGAGGTTTCTTTTTCATTTAGCCTTAGAACCCTTTTTATCTAAAATACGTCAAAATCAAGACATTCATGGATTTGCTTTTAAAAATCAACAAATTAAACTGACAGCTTATAGAGATGGTGTGTTACTTTTCTTTCACAACCTCAGTCCTCTCTCCCTACTTTTGTACAAGAAGTAACTTCATATGCATCAGTTTCTGGATACAAGCTGAATAATGATAAATGCGAAATATTACCTTTGACCAAGTTTACTCTTAAACCAGATTTCATTACCTCAAATTTATGTGGAGTTCCCAGCACATAACATATTTGGGTTTATTTTTCACTCCATCTATGGTAACATCTCTTTCCATGTGTATAGACAAATGTGTGCAGAAAATTTCCGCATTAACTAGTAAATGGCATCCTTTGTATCTTTCCTGGTGGGGTCGCTTAGACACCATTAAAAAGATGTTAGCTCCTATCATACTTTATACCGTTTCTAACATCCCAGTACCCATTCCCTTTTTAAAAGGATGAATTCTGTTTTATCTCTGTTTCCGTGGAATAACAAAAAGCCCTGTATGTCGTTATTCAAGTTAACATGCTCAAAATCAGAAGGTGGTGTACATTTTCTTGACTTTCCCACTTATCATAAGGCGTTTTTGCTCCGTCAATCCTCTTTGTGGCTCTCAGACTCCTTTTTAGAATGTTCATTATGGGTCGAGTTAGAGCATGCCTATCTCTCTCCCTTCTCTTTTCAAGAATACTTATCTTTTACCCTCATTCAAAATATTAGACTCTATATCATCGTTTCTCCCTATAAATTCTGACACTTTCCTTAAATCCACGATTTGGCATAATAGGCGCGTTTTGATCCAAGGTAACCCCTTCTATTGGAAATCCTGGAGGCACAAAGGGTTAATTTGGGTATATCAGTTATTTGATCAGAATGAGGTTATGACTTTTTCACAAGCTACTCTACTTTTCGACCTCCCTGCCTCTTTTCAAACCAATTATAGGCTTTTGAAACATGCTCTTTATACTGCTCAATTTCAATCTCCTACCCCTGCCGCATCTCCTCCTGTTAAAAGTTTACACAGTTTTCTTCTCACTCATCCCAGTGCATCTATTTTGTACTCCCATTTACTTATGCCTCGCAAAGACAGAGAGAAAACTAAGGTGGAGCTATCCTGGGAACAAGACTTTGATGTGGAATAGAATATGGATCAAGATAAGGAAATCCTCTAGAGTGGCAAATACCATACAAACAATTTTTTTTATTTATAATAGACTTCTCTTATCTCCTAGGGTGCTACACAAAATACACATTGACCTTCCCGATACTTGTTGGACTTGTTCCTCCGCACATGCTGATTTAAAACACTTAGGGGCATATTCTCAAGCCCCTATTGCCGTGGGAACGTCACTATTTCTGACGTTCCCGTGGCGATAGGGTCAGCGCCTTATTCACAAGGCAGCGTTAAGCCACTTAATGTGGCTTTAAGTCACGTTAAGTGGCTTAACGCTGCCTTGTGAATAAGGCCCCTTTCACGCTAAACTTAGCGTGAAAGGGGCGTGCAGTGGGTGTTGCGGTGGGCGTTCCACAGCAACACCCATTGAATTTGACGCTGCCACCTAGTCTCAAGGGCGGCGTTAATAGATGGCAGCGCCAAACTTCCTCCTGGTCTTAAGTTGGCGAAACGAGGAGAAATGCTTTATTTCTCCTCGTTTTTGCTTTTTCCATGTGTGATGCCTTGTGCAGCACACATGGAAAAAGCAAAATGCCATGGTTTGTTCATGTACAGGAAGGGACAAACCTTTTTAAAAATGCCATTTTGGAACTTTCATGTGTGCTGCACGAAGCAGCACACATGAAAGTTACAAAATGGTATTTTGGGATTGTTTATGTGCAGGAAGGGGCACCTTCCTGTACATAAACAACCCTCCCCTACACAAAGACACCCTTGCACTCTGGTGCAAGGGTGCCTGCGTTGGCGCTAAGTTGTGAAACTTAGCGCCATCGCAGGGGGAAACGCCAGGCTGCACCACATTCTTGAGAATAGGGTGCAGCCTCGCATTTCCGAAGTGGCGGTGAGAGGCGTTAAGCCAAGGAGGCTAACGCCTCTCACCGCTACTTCATTGAGAATATCCCCCTTACTCTTTACTCGTCCTTATGTTCACAATTTTTGGAAGAATGTTTTGACTCAGATTAACTTAATTTTTCGTTTCATAGCTCCTTTTTCCATTACTGACATATTTTTAGGTAGTTTATCTAATGATTGGAATACTTGTTCATCTAATATAAAGATTTTAGATTTATTACTAGCAGTTGCTTTTCAGCAGATTACCAAAAATTGGAAAGATTTAACTAAGTTATCTTTTCAAGCCTGGTGGTATGCAGTTTGTCATAATCGTAGGTTAGACACATCATATGTATATATCCTGTTTCTCTCGCTGTGAAACGTTTCACCTCATGGTCACCTGTTACAGTGTTATTCAATGTCAATGCAAAGCATTCTTTTGCCCGAACCCCTATTCAACAAGAAGTTTCTCAACCTCCATGACTTTCCTTGTAATGATATCATAATCATTTGAGTATGCTTTATATTGATAACTTGTTCTGTATATGCATTGTTTTGACTTTTTGACCACTTTAATCTAATACTCTTCTTTTCAAACCATGTATAACCCGTAGTCATTTTCAGCCTTTCCTTTTATTTCCTTAAATGTATTTGTATGACTGTTTATTATTGTAATGTATTATGTATTTATGCCTTAATTTCTCATAATAAACTTATTTTGTGAACTTAAAAAGAAAAAAACCATGTGCCACAGGAACTGAACCCTCCAATATTTTATCCTAAAACATTACCTAAGAATATTGCACAGCCTATATTATGTGCCCAGTCCTTAATCAGTCACAGTTATTCTTCCGGTAGCAGAAGGCAGCCAAATACTCAGTGCAAACTTGTTAAAGAAGGGGAACTCTAAACATATATGTTCTCCTAACAGATTGTCTATACCATCATTCCTTTCTAGTTCTACATCTAGTTCTACATCTATTTTCACTGGTTATATGCCAATTGTACATAGCCTTGAGTGAAAAGGCATCTGATTGATAACTATCGTAAAGTCTTACAGCTATTTCATCATACATTCACATGAAAAAATAAAATTAGTATTGTTCACCAATTATTTTTTACAACTGGGATAATTTCAAAACAATTACTGAGTGAACACATTGCACTGCCTCTTACCATCCAAAGCAACACTTCTAAAAATAACACTTCTCAATCATTCATTTTAAATATACTTTGAAAAAGTAATACTTCCTAAAATGTTTATTCCCAAAATATACGGATTAAGCACAGTGTGAAAGGGGTTAAAAGCACAGCAATAAAGGCATAAAGGTTAAGGATAAAATCTATATGGGCTTAGGGTATGGCGATATGGGGATAGGTTTGAAGGTATATAGTCAAGGGTATGGGTAGAGTGGTAAGGGTTTGGGTGCAAGGGAATATGGTTAAGGTTTGGCGTATAGAGGATATATGTATAGAGTTACGGTTAAACAATTAGGGATTGAGGAATTCACCATTTCTTTTAGGTTCCAATTGCAATTAGTCTCCAATTTATCCAGTGGACCGCAGGACTCCTTTCATATTTAAAATTCTCCCATAGTCGTAGAAATTTGCAGAGCATTACAATTTGATTAGACGAAAGCCATGTGCCATTTCCTTTTCAATTATGTTCATTATGTTTAAAACGTCACCAATCTTGAAATATCCCCCTCCTACAGTATATATCATCGCCTTTTTAAACTTTAGTCAGTGTATAGAGAACCAAAACCATGATACACACTTCTTATACTTTACCGTAGCATAATATGCTAAATTAAATGGCTATTTTTGCAAGAATGGATAGTTTTACATTTTTACGGCTTTACTAACTAGGATGCTTAAGGTTTCACACTTTACACATGCAGCACAGCAGTTTGTAGTGGTACATGGCAGCGAGATATCCAGTCGAGAAAAGACAGCTTTAGTTAGCTGCCCAAAATACCCGTCAAGAATCAGGAATAGCTGTACAATTCTAGCAAGATTTAAAGGGGAGTTAATTGTCTGTCGAGGCCTTGCCTGCTGGTCGCCCACATGTGATGTAGGCTTGTTCAGGATCAGACTAAAATATAAATGACACTTTCCTTCAGACATACACAAGACAAGCACAGTCAAAACGCATATGTTCACCTTCGGATGACTTTTAATTAGAAGCATCTCTGCATCTCTGCATGCTCAGCTGAGCTGCTTTAGGCTGACACGAGGACATCTTGACAAGGTCGTATCAGTCTTTTTTTTTTTTTTAAATAACTGGTCATTGGACCATTTTAAGAAAGTTCATAATGTGACGGAAAGGCAAGGAATAGACAAACTCAGCATCACAAGATAAGTGTTTATATGACACGTGTACCCAGGACTTGATTGCCTAATGTTTTCACTGATGTAAAAGCCGCATTATGTAACGTGACCGGCTGGTCAGAAATAGGAGTCTATATTAGGTTTTATTTCTTGCTAATAAGCTTTCAATTTCTCGGGAATTCAACAATGTCAAATCAAAAAAATATCACAATGCAGCAGCAACCGACAGAGCTTCCTTCATGCTACTTTTGGTCCAGGGTGGCAATGCTTAATTTGAAAAAAAAAACGCTTCCTAGTTCTCTATCTTGTACTTGCGGGCAGTTTTCATCTATCCTTGCTCCCTTTTTCATTGTTGCCTGTATTTCCCTTTCTTTCTCCCCTTTCTGCTTTATCTCTCTTGCTATGTGTCAAAGTTAGCAGGCACTTTCACGAAAAACGAGTGCCGGTGTCTGCCACTTGCCACCACCATCACAAATTAAGCACTGCTAGGTGGGCTGATGATCCCTCAGTCCACACAGCTCCTCCAGCCCAAGGGGGATGTTTTCCTGTATCCCACATTACCAGCACAGCCCTGCACATCTGATTGTTTTCATTGGTGTAATTCACCCATCATGAATAATAATTTGATCCAAGTGCAGTCCGGAACACGTCCACTACAATCGAAATGCAATGATCAGTAATGGAACAGAAATGGTTAAATAAGTATTTCCAAAACTGGCATTGTCTACCCTAGGCGTGGTATGAAAAAGTGATGGTATGCGCTAATGTCAGAATGTGATGGACAGCACGGTGCAGCACATGTATATATTTTCAATTGTTATCAAGTAAACAACGTTAGAAACAGGGTGTAAAAATGACATAAACAAAGGTAAAAGACTTCACTTGTACTTGCACTTACACTTTTACTCCTTACATATAAATTGTTGGCGCCTTTTCTCATTCTGGTGATTTTTTCCCGTCAATTCAACAATGATTAATTAGAAATTAGATTACTTCCCGACCTGCTGTGAGTCTCATGAGCCTGCAAAACAAGTACAAACAACATAAAAACATTAAATAAATATGCATCGACAAATAAATCTGCAATCATATATGCTTTCTGAACAGTAAATATACGTAGTACTCAACAACTTGTTTCAGAATGTTTGCATGCAGAAAAGCTTAAACACAGTGCTATATTAAGGATCTTTGGGGGCCATTGGCAAGATATAAGTTAGGGCTCCGCTAAAAAAATAAAATAATGTTTTATCTCCTTTCAGATAATTCAAGTTCTCATGAAGTCAAACTATTCTGAACTACTATTTCAGAAATGGGGGCATGAAAAAACCCACCAGAAATCCTATGTTGCCTGACTTCACCAGCCAAACAGTGTCAAAAGAAAGCTTTTATTGGTGTTGATAGTACAGCTGATTACTCCACTTGGATCATGTTTTTTAGGTCGAGCCTAGAGTCAGTGGGCATGCGCTGCTCTGCGAGGCATGTTTGTCGTGTCCCCGCTGTCCCCCACAGACGTACGCAGGACACAGGTAAGAGGTTGGTTACTCTTTATTCTCTCTCTGCTCCCCTGCCCACACACGTGTATCCTCTTCCCCTGCTCCTTGGTACTGCCCCTTGTCCCCACACCCTGACCGGATGTGGTGTCCGGTTTCCCTTGTCCCCACTGTCCACTCTGGGTCCTAGTGCCCGTCTCCAGGTCACTACATCTCCCCTTTTGTCACAAAGAAATGACGAGCAGTTGAAACACAGAGGTGTGTCGATAGAGGTAAGAACAGATAAGATGGAGATGAATGCGTCTCCCATTGTTACATTTCTTCTATTAGTCTTTTCGGCCGTCTGCTTATTCTTTTTGGGCAGACCTCCATCTGTTGCTCTTCTGATGGCTCCTCCCCCTTGTGTGTTCCCTTTCTCTCGTGTTCCGCCCATTCTCTTTCTGCTGTGTCCTCTTCTTGGTCTTCTTCATTTTTCTCCTTCAGTCCTTTGAAGTGTGAGCTGTTCCGTGTTATCCTTCGGTGTTCTGACTCCGCTGTGATCATTGGGCCTTTCACTTGAGTCACTGTTAGCGGGTCTGTTGAGAACGTACAGTCAGACTTCCTTTGTTGTCGTTGGCGCACTACCACAGTGTCCCCTTCTTTCAGGTGCGACGAGACGGCGTGTCGCCTAGCATCTGCGTATCTTTTCATTTTTCTTTAGCCTCCTTGTCTCTTGCCTCAATGCTGCTGTGTTCTGGTGTCATAGTTGCTTCTACTTGTGGCAGTCTTGTTCTGCTTGTCCTTCCCAGTACTAGCTCTGCAGGGCATTTTCCGGTGGAGTTATGTGGCGTGTTTCTATAGTCACGTAGCACCTGGCATAGAGTCTGGCCAATTGATATCTGCGCCAACTTTGCCCTTTGAACCGCCTTTTGATGTTCCCCATGAACCTCTCCACCATTCCATTCGCTTGCGGCCACACTGGAGTTACCTTCCTGTGGTTTATTCCCAGGTAGGCCATGAATTTTGGAATTCTTCTCCTGAGAATGGGGGTCCGTTGTCTGTTTTTAGTGTTTCTGGTGAGCCCCAGGCCGCAAAGATGTCATCTAATATCGGTAGGGTTGCTGTCGCTGACGTCGATGATACCTGTCGCACTATGGGGAATCGCGAGTATTCATCAATGACCACAAGCAGATAGCTGCCTGTGTCTAGTGGCCCAAAGAAATCAGCCGCTAGTGTTGTCCACACCGCTCGTGGGAGTTCTGACATTTGTAATGGTTCATGTTTTGGTGGTGGTCCTGTCATTCGGCAGAGGTGGCATGTCGCGATTGTGTCTTCCACCATGCGGTCTAAACCAGGGAACCATACTTTCTCCCTTAGTAGTTTCTTTGTCGCTACTATTCCTCGGTGTGACTCATGAGCCAGATCGACCAGTTGTCGCCTCAGTGAGCGTGGTATCACTATTCTTGTTCCTCGCATCATTATTTCTGTTGCAGTTTCTGACAGTTCTTCGTTTATCTTCTTTAGGGCAAGCATTTCTTCTTTGCGTACTCCTTCTCCCCAGGTGCAATTATTATTGATGTGTTTCCATCTCTGCTTTCTCATTGTCTCCATGGCCATTTGCAACGTGGCATCCTTCTTGGTCTCGTTTTTAGCTCCACTACTGTTATCGGTGCCGGTGTGTTTTGTTTTAGCATGAAGTTGAGGTACTCTTCTGCCATCGATTTCTTCTCTTGTGCCTGCGGCAGTGGGTGTCTCGACATGTAGTCTGCCGGATTGTGCTCTTTCCCGGGCTTGTGCACAATCTTGAAATCGTAGTCCATCAGCCTTATGCCCCAGCGCTCAATCCTGGGTGGCATTTTGGCCGACGGGCTGCCATAGATTGTCACCAGCGCTTGGTGGTCAGTTATGATGGTGAATGGCTTCCCGTAGATGAACATGTGATAATGTTCACACGCCCATACCACCGCTAGGCTTTCCTTTTCCGGTTGCGAGTATGCCTTCTCAATCTCTGTCAAGCTTTTGCTTGCGTACGCGACGATTTTCCTTGGCGAATCTCTCCCTGGCAGATGCTGCGCTAGTATCGCTCCTAGTCCTACTGGGCTGGCATCCACAGTCAGTTCAGTGCAGAGCATGGGGTCAAAATAAGCAAGATGTTCCACGGTCATCACCGCATGTCTGATTTCCTCGAATGCCTTGTCGCACTCCGGTGACCACACGAACTTCTGTCCTTGTTTGGTCAGTTCTCTTAGTGGTGTGCTTACTGTGGCGAAATCCTGTATGTATCTGGCGCAGTAGCTGGCAAGTCCTAGAAATGATCTTACTTCTGCGACGTCCGTCGGAGGATTCGCGTTTTCAGTGTCTCTACTTTGCTGGGATCTGGTCTCATTCCTTGTTTGGAGAAAATGTGTCCGAAAAACACCAATTCCTTTCTTCCCAGCTCGCATTTGTCTCCATTCAACGTTAGTCCTGCTTGTTCCAGTTGTGTGCACACTTGACGCAACGCAGTGTCATGTTCTTGGTCTGTTTTTCCAAACACTAAGATGTCATCACTGTAGTTTAGGCTGTTCTGTACCGGCCTTATCACCTGCCTTATTGTCTCTTGGAATATTTCCGCAGCCGATGAGATTCCGAAACTCAGTCTCTTGTATCTGAACAGGCCCAAGTGCGTGGAGAACGTTGTGATGTACCTGGACTGGTGGTCTAGTTCTAGTTGGTGGTACCCTTTGCACAGGTCCAGCTTCGAAAATTGGCAGGCTCCAGTGAGACAGCTGATCATGTCGTTTAGGTGTGGTCCCGGATGACGCTCTCTCGTGATTGCTGTGTTTGGGATCCTCATGTCTACGCAGATGCGGATCTTTGAAGTGTTCTTCTTTGGGACTGCCACTATCGGAGACACCCAGGGCGTTGGCCCTTCAGCAGGCTCAATTATGTCTTGCGCCAGGAGACTGTTGATTTCTTCTTCAACTTGTGGCTGTAGGTGGATGGGCACTCGTCTGTGATGTTGGGCCACCGGCGTGATTGCTTCATTTATATGTAGCGTTATCTGTTTTCCTTTCAACTTCCCGAGACCTTTCAGTATTGCTGGGTATTCTTGTAGAATGTTCTCCTTTTCCGACATGTGATACGTCATAGCTAGCAACCCCATCACTTGCGCTGTTACATTGCTTAGCAGGCATGGTGCTGGGATGTCACCTTTTAGCACGTGTATTTCTTCTTTGTATGACCTGCCTTTGTATGTTAGAGTCTCTGTAAATTTTCCTATGTTTTCTACCGGTCTTTTGGAGCCCCACGTGAACACGTCTACGGTTGACGGTGACAGCGATGGCTTCACTTTCATTTTCCTGTATTCTGACATGCACATGATGTTGCATGTTGCTCCGCTGTCTAGCACGAACTAGGCTTATTTTGCCTGGTTTCAAAATGGCCGCCGCAGTCTCGCGAGATTTCAGCCTCTCGGGCCTTTGCCTGACCTTCTAAGATGGCCGCCGCTTGTTCCTGGCTCCTGATTGGTCCGGCCCGCCTGTCCTTAAGATGGCCGCCAACTCTCGCGATAGTTCGTTTGAACTTCGCGCGTCAGTAGCGTTAACTCGCTTTCCAGTCACTTTTGCTTACCGCTCTTGTCCTGCGGTCGGGGTGGGCTCCCGCAACGGTGTTTTCTTGGCCACTCGGACCGGGGTGGGCTCCTGGCTCTGGTTACGGTATCGCTCTCGGCTACTCGGACCAGGGTGGGCTCCTGGCTCCGGTTCTTCTTCCTCTCAGCTCCTGACGCCACGGCGATTTTTTTTCTTTGTCAGCGGACCAGGGTGGGCTCCTGGCTCCGTCGCTCCAGCTGCTCTCGGCGACGCCACGGCACGGCGATTTCTCTTCAGCGGACCAGGGTGGGCTCCTGGCTCCGTCGCTCCGGCTGCTCTCGGCGACGCCACGGGGATTTCTCTTCACCAGGGTGGGCTCCTGGCTCCGTCGTCGACCTCGACCTTCTTCCTTGGGATAACGATGATCCCACTCTCGTCGCCAGTTGTCGTGTCCCCGCTGTCCCCCACAGACGTACGCAGGACACAGGTAAGAGGTTGGTTACTCTTTATTCTCTCTCTGCTCCCCTGCCCACACACGTGTATCCTCTTCCCCTGCTCCTTGGTACTGCCCCCTTGTCCCCACACCCTGACCGGATGTGGTGTCCGGTTTCCCTTGTCCCCACTGTCCACTCTGGGTCCTAGTGCCCGTCTCCAGGTCACTACAATGTTGTAATCCCGTAGTGAAGTTTGAACACACCCACACACGCCCACTGCTTTTTCATTGGTTTCTTGCTATGCCTTTAGAAATTCTATTACTTTTATTGGTCAACAGTGTGCATTTGTCCCGCTTTGTGGCTGGTTTGTTACCGCCCTGGCTACTCATCCTGCTACATGGATCCTTTCACAAGTTGCCATATGTTTTGTTTCAATGCACTACTTTTTTGTTTCCGGCCTCTCCTCGCAGCTCGCTTGTATTTGTTATTTCCTGCAGCTGTCTTCGACGCTTGTTTTTTATTTTCAGCGTGCCATGAGTGCTTTCACTTTCCTAACAAATGCAGTTTTGCTCTACTATTTGTTCCTGAGCCTGTTTGGGATTAGATCGCATAATGCTGCGGTGGGCGCTGTATTGTCCGGCGGCCGCCGTGGGCTATCGACAGAAATCGGAGCTGCCAGGTTAGTGGCTCCATACTGACCATATAGCCATCACTTCTCACAGTTACCATGAGCACACATGTCAAGGGAGAGGATGTGGTCCGTCGGCGAGACTGCCGACTTTGGTGCTGGAAACAAGGGTTCGAGCCTCGGGGTCGCGTCCACATCCTGTGATTCTGGGCAAATCACTTAATCTCCCCGTGCCTGAATGTGTAATGTAAATACGGTGCTCATGTAAAGCGCTCCAATACCTTCGGGTCGAGTTCGCGCCATATAAATATGCAAAAAAAACACTCGGAAATGTCCCCACAAGTCAGACGCCTTAATAATTATCCAGGCTTTTTTATTGTGTATTTTACCGGCTCCTCTGACCCACTTTCTCTCCTATCCCTTTCCCTCCCAATCAGTCAGCAGGCTCCAGCTTGGCCTGCCTCACAGCAGAGCAGTGAAGCCAGGCCGACGAGAGAGAGGGTTGTGCTGCAGCCTGCCTCAGAGCAGGGGGTACTGCTGTCTGTGCCTGCTCCTCGCAGCTGCTCCAGCCGTAGACTCCTTCTGGTATCCGGGGAGAACTGCAGGTATGAGCACTGTCAGCGTGCCGCTCTTTCACGAGCGCCGTGCTGGTTTTGCTTTCCTTGTTCTGTCTTTCCCCCCGCTCCTCCACCGCACTCTCCTCTCTCCCTCCCCATCCCCTCCCTTCCAATATGTCATGGGTCTCCAGCTTGTTCTAATTTAAAGTGTAGCCAGCAGTTCGGTTGTTTATTCAGCTCAGGCCTCATCTGCATGACCTATGAATACTGGGAATGATTAATGGGCCGTTGCACCCTTCGCTACGCTGTCTAGCTGTAACATGTTAAATCTTTATATAAGTTTACGGTTACTTTCTGTGTCCGTCCGCTCTCCCGCGCAGCGAGTCACAAACGCGAAGGAACTCAATTGACACCATGGGATGGCACATCAAAGCATACAAGAAGGAGGCTAATATTTGGTCAGGTGCTTGTGTGCCTACTCCGATTTCAAAGCCTGTGTGTACATTCAGAAAAATATGCGATTAAGAGAACCAAGATGCACTAAGATAGATATATATTCAGCCCTTTACACAAAAGACGGTGTTCTGCACTTGGAAAAGGGGCAGGGGGAACCAGAGCCTGACTGCCTGAAAGCTTTATGTGGAAAGATGTAAGTTAAGAACTTTCCTTGGATATCTTTATATAATGTTTCCTGCTCCTGTCCACACTCTGTGTTTCATACTTAGGCAGGTTATGATAAATAAGTGTCACAGATCTTCTAACTGGCCATTAGCTGGTGATTCCTGTAGTCTGTGTTCTGCCGGGCTGTCAGTGACTTTCTAGTGCCACCTGGTTCCTGACGTCTGCACCCTAATCATTAAGTGAACCCTGTACTCTGTGTCCCGCTGTTACTGGCTGGTCAGTGTTAGGCGTGCGAGCACTTAACAGACATTTTAATTATCAAGCACACCTTTGTTCAGCCCTCCTATGCACAAAATATGCATAAACTGTACTAGCCAATAGCTCTTGCAAAACACTTATACGGTCCCAAAAGCGAGACCTGTTGGCTATGCCAATGCTTTTTTGGCTTTGAGGCAACATTGTACATAGAATTAATGGTTTAACTAACCTGTGCCTCCAATCGAAATAAAGTCATAAAAGCAGCATTAACATTTTTGGACAACTTTTATTAATCAATCTCCCTGTTAGACTCGATTCCATTTAAGGATCCACAGTTTAGGAGCAGAACTTGATCACAGAACACTTGCTGGTTAACTGACCTCGTAACAATTTGGATACATTTGGTGCTAGGCATGAATAGTTTTCAAGTCCAAACTGAACACTCTTACTTTTTCATTTCAATATCAGTATTGTTCTATACAACAAAAACATATAGAACAAAGGTTACATTTGAATAGTACCTCCTATTGTTTTAAATTACATTTCAGTAATTCCATATATAGAAAATTATAGTGAAGAGAAAAATCAAAAAGGCAAAAAAACAGGAGAAACATTCCAAAAGGTCCCTAAAGCATCAATGACTCAAAATATATAATCATATCTATCAGAGATGTAAAGAGATATACAGTAAATACATATGAACATCACAAAATGTTATGAAGTTATCATGGTGGTTTAATTTTGGCTAGGCAAAAAGCTAGTTTATCTCATATATGGAGAGTCTGAGCTTTTCCACTGAGATTCTGAAAGGGCCGTATTATCATATCCTTTAAAAAAATTCAACCATTCATTCCATTTTTGAATTGAGATTTTAGCGAAATCCTTCCAATGAAATAAAATAATCTTACACGCCAATGTGAGGATCAAATCCAAGAGATGTTTCTGAAGTAATTCAGAGTTAGAGGGGCCAGTTAACAGGTGTAAGTTCCTGGCAAGGGTAATATGCAAAACATCCTCAATAAAACAAAATATTTCTGACCAAAATATGCCTACTTTGTAACAGTAGGAATATCATGTGAGCTAGATCTCCATTTGCAGTATCACAGTTGCAACATAAAGGGTTCCCTCGACGTTTGAGCTTGTGTAATCTTTGCGGTGTTCAATATGCCCTGTGTAGTAAATAGTATTTTGTTTGTGCCAAAGAGGGGGTAATTTTGTACTTAAAATGTAGGGACCAAATACGACACTAGTTAAGGGTTGAGTGATCCTTTGTAGCTTCCACTTCCCATTTCGACTTTATTGACTGGACCAAATTTGTATCTTTAGTTAGAGGAACATTGGACAAATTGAAATTGTGTGAACCATTTTACAGAAATTGGAATTCAGTGTAATAATAGAGGAAGTAGCTTTAAATCCATTTGAATTACTTATGGTAGCTTTCAATTATAAATAACAATATAATTCAATATTCTCCGGATGAAATACATTTTGTACATGTGCAAAAATTAATGGTTCTCAACTTGTAACTAATTTGCCTACTGTGAAAATGCATTTTCATATCCATTCATACCAAACAACGCTTTGCCCATCTATCTTGCTATGTTTATTACGCCAAAGAGAGGGAAATTCTGAGAATTGAAGTTGTTTGTCCATCTTTAAATCAACTCGTATGACTGCTTTTTTAGTGTCATAGAAAATATTGTTGGAGTTGGGGAACTTAACATGTGTAGATGTCGAGTTTGATATAAGTGATGCACTTTGCAAGATTCCATTTTCTACTACTAGTAGAAACAAAACTCCCCCTGGAGAAACAATCAAACATTTCTGTCTGACAATCAACAAACCACTCACTTCTCTCAGGCCTCAATGGTTTTATCATTTGTAGGAAGGTACCACATCTACATTAATTGTGTATTATTTATACAGAAAGTAGCATGTCACAATTCATTTATAAAATATTTCCATTGTTAAAATCACGCATTATAAAAAATGAAGGTTTTTGCAAATATAAGCAGAAATTAAACATCAATCAGACCACAACCCCTCAAGTGCGCAACAATTAATTTAACAATATCAGATCACTTTTTACAAATGACAAATAGAGAAAAAACAGGAAGAAAAATACCCAAGACAGTACACATAGATCAATTCCAGTGTTGTTGGCCCATTGTACATTCAAAATGGTAATATATTATATTTATTTTTCCAAATCATCTAACATATTGCAATGTGTAATGGATCCTGCATAACATCAGACTACATCAACATGTTTTGGTTGCTTTTATGGTACATTGCCACCTTCTTCAGGACAGGACAAAACTATAAATCTCCCAAAGACATTCACAATAGGATGAATTAAAACCAATATAAAAAGGAAGACTGTTCTATCTGACTTAATCTATTTAGATACAGTGACCCAAGAGGTTGCTGCTCCAATCTCTTTAGTACTTGGCAGTCCTCACGTTTGATGGTCACTATTTTAAGAGCACAAGTTGGAAGCCAGAAAGAGCCTGTGCGTTCCTTTGGGTTGTGTCTTATTCTTTTGTTTGACATCAATTGCCCAAGGCGTAATGGGGAGCCTTAGGCCTCCTCTGAGTATAAAATGTACATCGCCCTTTGCCTTGATCATCAAAATGAAAGGTGCCCTATATTATTATCAAGTGTCATTCCTAGTGACCTTAAATTATTATTTCACATAAATTAAGGTTGCTCAGAAAGAAGGCAGTCAGAAGATTAGAAACCTGCCAAGCTCACGAGTGAACCGACTGACCCTTGATAATAATATAGGGCACCTTTCATTTTGATGATCAAAGCGAAGAGTGATGTACATTTTATACTCAGAGGAGGCTTAAGGCCCCTCCATTGCATAAGACACAACCCGAAGGCATGCACAGGTTCTTTTAGGCTAACCAGTTGCACTCTTAAAAGAGTGACCATCAAACGTGAGGACAGGCTAGTACTAAACAGATTGGGGCAACGACCCTCGGGTCACCTGGGTATGTATGAACAACAGTGTTGAGCCTTCAACATCTTACAGACTCCGCCTTTCTCTGCCATCACTATATCTAAAGCTAATCGATCTTGCAAAACCATTGATCTAATAGCTACTAATTCTGTTTTGACCACTAGTAAAGCACCAGATGTACTAGTGGCTAACTTATCTACTACTGTAGAAAGCTTTCTAATTTCCCCGTCATTTAGAACAACTACTACTGGAGGAATGATTGCCCCACAAATATCTCCCACTAATTGTGTCCCAAAAATGGTACTGCATTTATGTCTGTGCAATGGATTCTTAGAGTATATATGCTATTTACATGATACATTTTCAATAAAAACAATAAAACTAAATAACAAACACCCTCCCAATCAGCAGGTAACTGTAAAAATGCACCTTGCCTACAAACAAAATATACTCCAGGGATAACTGGCTCTTCCGTAGTTAATATTTAGAACAGGCCCTTCAAGAACTTCAAATGTATGTTCGCAGCTACTTAGCCCAATGTGTCCTTATCTAAACTGATGTTTTCTTTTATAGACAAATATATTTCCTTTCTGTCGTCTATCTAATTTAAATTTTGGATATATCACTTTCTTTTTATATTTGTCTTTCTTCTACTACCAAACATTCTTTAATACATCTTCTTCGTTTGTTGCTTTATGGAACACAAGCTCTCCTTTCCTGTAATGCTTGGCTACATTTATTTTCTAATGGCTTCTTTAAACATGTCAGATTTCGGTCATATGCTCAAACAGTGTCTATCTTTGTAGAAGATCTAAAGAAATACCAAGCTACCTCCATATCCTTAGTTTGTGGTCGAGGGTTCATTCTTTTGTGAAGGAGAACTTTAGAAAGGATCATAGCATAATTAGAAAAATAATATTCAAAATGATTCTGTCAGTAAAACAAGCTAAGAAATATACTACATGTAACTGCATATGAAAGTGGAATATGTTGATATGTAAGAAGGTAAGTGCACACAAACATAACAGTCTTTACCATCTAAAGCTTAGGTGTATTCCTGAACTAATCTAGAAAAAACATTGGATGTGAAATTTCCTTTTGAAGCATCTATGAATAAAGCTTTCAATTTTCTCTCTTCTATTGGGTGTGCAGTTGATGTAAGTGCCAGTGTAGATATAACTGTTTCTGTCTCTGGGGTAAAACTCGTACCAACTAAAAGAACTATAAATGGTAACATAACAACTATTAGTGTGGCAGCAATTACTATCCTACACTAATCATTGCTTAAGCACACGTTGGTCTACAGTCACACCTTTAGTAGAATATAGCAGCAAGTACATTCAATATTCTACGTTGACTTCTACTGTAAGTCAACTTGTATTTATTTTATTCAGCTTATATACAATAATCTTTGTGAGGCATCCCTAACTCTACTCCTTCTTCTTCTAAGGGTGTTAACCCTGCTCTTCTACTACAATCTTGGCTCTAAGGATTTCTTCTTAATGATTTTTATATTTCTTTGTTAAAAAAATAATTGTCATGTTCATGTATCACACTCTTTATAGTTCGGTTTAGACACAGTCCATTATTTGTAGAATCAAGTATTGTTACATTGAGTCAATCAAGTGCCACTTATCTAATTTATTTATGATTCCGTTTTCAAGACTTAAATCGTATGCTGTGTTAATGTGGAATATCACAGAGGTTCAAGTGGTTCTGCTCTTAGTTCATTTGAATCTTGATCTGTTGCATTTGGCACATCCTCTAAGTAGTAAGTCCACTCATGTGCTGAATACCTACAACAAGGTACTCTTGCTCTCTTGGATCTTCTCGGTCCCTGTTGATCTTCTTCAGTGTCACTACTAGATTCTGATTCCTCAATGATGGTAGTGGTATGCGTCCAACTGACACATGAGATTTCAATTGTCTCCTACTGCTTGGCCATTCCTCCTTTCTTTGTGACTTTCTACTCCTCACACTTTATCAGGGTCATTTGACTGTTCTGATGACAACCCAACAGCTTCCCTTCTTTTAGTTCCCAGATCTTTGTCTTCAAGGGATACTTCCACACCACTATGTGAGATGAGAGTTCAGGAACTTGGACAGGTGAGGGATTCTGTTGAATGTCACCCCCCTCTAGTCCTCCAGGACATATGGACACAGGAGGTCTCGGACTTGGCTCAAATGTCACCAACTCATCAAGTGGTCAGCTCCCTCTGGGTGTGAGATGCATGTAACCAATTGGGTATGCCAGCACACTTCACAGCAGTGTTAGTGATTAGGATTACCTAGTAGGGTCTCTTCCGACTTGGGTCCAAGCAGGAGTTTAGAACGTGCTTTTTAATTAGGACCCAGTCACCGGGGTTAAGATCGTGACACTACTCCTGGCTCGGAGTGGCAGTGACAGCTCCAACCTGATGATAAACAGAACACACGCCATCAGCTAACCCTTTGCAATAATCAAGAACCATGTCATCTGTTATATTTAAAAGCACATTTGCAGGCACAGCGAGCAGTTGCATAGCACGTCCCATGAGTATTTCATGTGGCGACAATTCTGTCCTCCTGTCAGGCGTGCTTCGGAGACTCATCAATACTAATGGCAAAATATCTGCCATTTTAGAGAAGTAGATGCAAAACTTTGGCCAAACACGATTTCAAAGTTCCATTAAGCTGCTCAACTATACTGGAAGCTTCTGGACAGTAGCTACAATGCAGTCTCTGTTCTACTTTAAGTGTCACATAAAGCATTCTAAGGATCTCATTGTTAAAATGGGACTCTTGATCTGACTCCAGATAAACCGGAAATCTGAACTTTGGTAGGAGTTCTCGTAACAGCAGTTTGGCTATAATAAAGTTGTCATTTCTCCATCAGGAGAAAATGCACATTATAACCAGGATATATCTTAGCCTGTTACAAAGGCATTTTGATAAAATACAATGGCATCCTGTTAAAGGGTCCTTCTGACCTTCCTATGTGGCCCAATGTTACTGGGGTTCTTCTCCTTACATTCATCTGCTGTCATGTCACACATCTATGGCATTGTTCTTCAGCTAGAACTCTAAATTGAGGATTAAACCAATTCTTCCTAAATAATTTCACCATTGCATCCCTTCCAAAGTGTGCAGTGCCATGAAAATGTCTCATCATTGCACATAGCAGGCTATCTTGCCCATTCAGACACACCTGTTTCCTCTATTGTGATACTCTCTGGGAGGAATTCACAAAGTATAACTGTCAGTTACATCCAATCATGTGATGCAGGCCAGGCTATAAACACAAAAGGGCTAATGGCAGAAAAATGCCAACTTTCTTAAAAGTGGCATTTTCATAATTGTGATAAAAAAACCTGACTTTTCCATTAAATAAGGCTCTTCGCCACAATTCCAAAGGCCCCAAACATGACATAGCTACCAGTTCCCAATTGGAAATTATAGCTTATTAAATGTAATAAGGAATCCACAATGTTATCCTATGAGAGGGGTAGACCTCACATTAGTGAAAAATGAATTTAGGACTTTTTCACTACCAGGACATGTAAAACTTAAAAGTACATATCCAACCTTTCAAATACACAGTACCCTGCCCTAAGGGCTGCCTACGGCCTGTCTTAGGGGTGCCTTATATGTAATAAAAGGGGAGTTTAAAGCTTGGGATGGGGGTTCAAATGCCAAGTCAACATGGCATTTTAAAACTGCATTCAGGCTGCAGTGGCAGTTCTGGGACATGTTTTAAGGTGCTACTTAAGTGGGTGGCACAATAAGTGCTGCAGACCCACTTGTAGCATTTAATTTACAGTCTCTTGGTATATGGTATACCATTATAAGGGACTTAAAAGTCAATTAAATATGGCAATTGGGTATAAGCCAATTTACCATGTTTTAGGAGAGTGAGCACAAGTACTTTACCACTTAACACTGGTTAGCACTGATAAAGTGCACAGAATCCTAAGGCCAACAAAAATAAGTGCAGCAAAAATGGAGAGGTGAGGCAAAACGTTTAGAGGAAGACCACCGTAAGGCAGACAGGTCTAACACCCATCATTCTCAGAAACATTCTGACCTCTCTTTGCATTTGGGTGGATTCATTTTTAGAATGTCTTTGATTCTCTCTTGTGACTCATTCCTTATTCCCTTTTCAATGTGATGTCCTAGATACAGGACCTCTTTTTGGCAGTATTATAACTTGCTCGGGGTCATTTTCAGCCAAATGATTGAGCAAAGCAATTGTATTGTGTTTAACAGCTTCTTGTGCACTTGACCCACATGTAGGTTGTGTCAACGGACTGAACAAGAACTCAGTTACAAAGCATTTGTAAACTCTCAAGATTCTTTTTCAAAATCAGATTAAAGCTCGAAGGGTTCTCCGTCTACCCTTGTGGAACTCGGTGCTCTGCCAAAACTCTATCTTTGAATACAAATGAGAATAAGAATCAACTATCCTTATGTAATGGTATAGATAAAAAGGCCTGACAGAGATCCACAACAGTAAACCATTCCGTATCACAGGGAATTTGAAATAATATTTTAGCTGGATTCTGTACCATTGGACATCATCATAGAATGACTGTGCTGTTAAATTTTCGCAAGTCCTACACAATGCTATACTTGCTGTTAGGCTTCTGTAAACTCATAATCGGCCAACACCAAAGACTTCCAATATTTCTTTCAAAATTCCTTGTTTTAACATTGATTCAACCATCAGAGTAATCCAGTCACTGTTTCAGCGGTAAGATTTTATGGTGGCATTCTTGGAAATACCGCATTCGGTTTTATTGTTATTCGGATGGGGTCTACACCTTTGATAAGTCTAATCTCCCTCCATGAAAAATTCCATACATCAGATTTTACAGTATCTGGTAGATCGAGAGTTAAATTCTCTATCATCCCTAGAGGGTGCAAATCAACAGCTGTTTTTGTCTGCCCATTTTAAATTCAACATCTTCCTCCTGAGTTAGAAATTCAACACCGTCCAGGGTACAGTATTTAGTTAAAATTAATTTGATCAAAAGGTCCCTTCCTAACAGATTTACAGGACTTGAATCACACACAACAAGTTGTTGATGTTCCTCAAATGAGCCTATTTTTACAGGAACCTTCTTGAAACAGGTGTGTTATTTGCTGCTTTGTAACGCCTAAAACTTGGATCTTCTTTCCCGAGAACGGGTAGCACCTGTGTCTATTTTAAATGACACTTGATGGCAGTTTTCCTCTCCTTCTACAAATGGTCCATTCTGGTCTATCTCTAAGATGGCGCCAAGTACGCAATCTTCCTCCCCCGCGCTCAGACACCGTCGTTGTGAATTGTTGGAGTCAAAGCTCTCATTTTCACATATGGGGAACTGTTGATAATGGGTTCTGATTTTTAAAAGGATTTGAGTTAGCTCTTGGTGTTTGATTCATATTAAATCTGTGGTCACCCATATTTTGTGAGGCCATTGAAGCTTGTGGGCCTCGCATCATAGTGACTTGTGACTGATTTGGAGTCTGCATTCGGTGAACTGGGACTTGAGCTTAAAAATTTGCATCTGTGTTAGGTTCACACCTTTCATTTGCCCATCACCACTCACTCGATTAGTATTCTGTCTACACTCCTTCTTCCAATGCCCGATCTTGTTACAATAATGAAAAGGAATCGACTTCTTCAACATCGCAATATCTACCCCTAAACTTGGATCAATCGGAAAACCTCAACCTCATCCTTGTGAAACCCCAACTCTATCTTGTGCCATTTGACCTCCATTCTGGAAACCAACACCTTGCATTCCACAACATTACTTACATGCGTCTGATTTTTAAACGCTTTCTTAGCCAGCTTCGTCTGGGCCAATATGAATTTTTCTTTGAGCCTTTTCTGCTTCATCTCTTGTTCATCGCTACAGTATTTTTCATACATCAGGATCTGATCTACAGGTTTTGTCTACCAGCAAGTCACATTCTATTGTACATGGATACTGAATTCTGGTCGCAACCCAAGAAAGAACTGTGACATAAAACTCTCCATCTCTCTCTTTTCTGGATTTTGTTGTCCACTGTGCTGTTTGAACACCTGTAACAATCGTTCGTAATAAGCATGCACTGATTCTTTAGCTTCCTTTATAGTTCTGTTGATATTTAATCAGTCAATGTCCCTCATTAGAACCTTTCCTTTAAAAAAAGTAATCACCTCATAATGCTATGTAATCACCATAGGTGAGCTTGCACAAGTACACACATCTCTTGGGGGCTCTGTACATGGCCATTGCACAGCTATCAATCACACTGTCCATAAATCACTTGGTACTACAATGTCAAAAAAAGTATTGAGATTTGTCCACAGAACCTTCGAACATTTTACAAACCATTCAACTTGTGTATACCACTAAGCAGGATTCTCTCTCAATTTAGTAAAGTTGTTTGTAAATGTCACAAGATCACCTCAACTCCATGGTAAATGAACATGTTCTCCACCCGGTATTTCCCTCATAGGGAAAGTTAGAGCCCAATCCTCATCTAGGAGGTGGTTTACCATTTACCTCTGTAGTACCTAATTGTTTCTTTTTCCTTCTCTGCTTCTTCATCCATTTTCTTTCAAAATCACTCCATTTCCGAATACACTTCACCAATTCAGCAATATGCAATTGCATTCCTGAAGATGGTATGGTCACAATACTTCATCATTTAACTGTACCCTAAAGTTTTTCTGTAAAAGAATACTCTTGGAGAGATCTACTTCGTATTTTACCTGCCAATTCTGGCAGTTTATACGTGAGCAGCAGCTGCACGCCTTGTAATTTCTTTACTCAGATATGTCAGTTCATTCTCCTGGTATTGGTTCAAATGTGAAATATCTAAACATCCCCCAATAATTTCTTCCAATTCCACCTTTAAATTCGGTTCATCTAATAATCTTGCCCTATCTTAGCTAGTAGATGGTCTCAATGTATCTCCTGTTCTTTTGTTCTCAGGAGTTTCCTCAAACCATGGGTGCAGAATTTCATTATGGAATGGTCATGTCACACCCTGCTCAACTAGAGTTGTAAACACAATTCTTCTCCATTCTCTTAATGATTGAACATTCTGTGGTGGGGTCAAGGCAACAATTTCTGAGTTTTGCGACATTGGTTTCTGTTCATCGCTTCGACTGTGCAACGCATCTTCGACATGGATCCTACTAACTCTCCGCTAAACAGGTTTTAAGGTACAATGTTCAGCTGGCCTAAATGGGTCTCTGTAGCCGGCTCACACTCCATCGTGGTCAGCCTGAACTTGTGACTTTGTCCCAGTTTGGCATGACCAGATATCCACAGTTAATGCTTTATGCCTTTGGGCGCTATTTTTCCAAAATTTTTAAAATTGAATACCTCCAGTTCTACTTATTGGATATTTTCAGTCTTGGTCTTGTTCTATTTATTAAAAGGTACACTATTTTTCTAAAGTGTTGTGTTTTCATTCTTTTACTGTATGAAGTGTTGCATAAATACTTTACACATTGCCTCTGAGTTAAGCCTGACTGCTCTGTGCCAAGCTACCAGAGGCTTGAGCGCAGGTTAATTTAGGGTTTGCTTGTGACTTCACCCTGAGCAGAATTATGGTTGCTGCTTGAGTAGGGTTACACCCCCTTCAACAGTAACCCATTTTTTTTTACAGGAGCTGAAAATAAATTCCCCAGGTTTAGAAGATCCCGTGGGGCATATTAGCAAGACCGGCGATAAAATTATCGCCGCTTTAGCGGCAGGAAACTGCCGCTAAACGGCGATAATGGGCTTGCTAATATGCGTTATGGAATTCCAATAGAAGCCCAGGTTAGATGTACAGGACATCTAACCTGGGCTTCTATTGGAATTCCATAACGCATATTAGCAAGCCCATTATCGCCGTTTTAGCGGCAGTTTCCTGCCGCTAAAGCGGCGATAATGTTATCACCCGTTCTTGATAATATGGCCCCATGTCCTTAAGCCTAAAGCCCCAACTTCAAGACTGAAGATGTTCGCAGTTCCGAAGGTGGTTGCTGTGGAGGAAGGGTTATGCGTCACAATTGTTTAGGTTGAGCTTACATTACTGTGTTGAAGTTTTGTAATGGTAATGTGAGTGTTAGTTGTTCATATGTGCTGAAACTGAGCAGTTTAAGTTGTTATCGGACTCAGAGTAGTCTAAGATCCCAGGATAGATAAGTTAGATAAATAAGAGATATTGTGGTATTTCTTGTCTGCTAAGAATTTGTGGTGTCGGTTTGTGAGGTGCCATCAATTGCACAATTGGGATAGAGACTTTATTTAATTGTTGTGATTGTACTAATAGTGATTGGTGTTAGTGGATCCAATTGCGCAAAGGGAAACCCATCTCAGTCAGGGTGATTAACAGCTGGTCAAGACTTCATCTGTTTGTGTGTGTGTGTGAGGAAGTCGAAGGTGTTATTTCCAATAGTTTCTTGTATGAATGAACTACTTTGAATTCTCTAGCAGAGCAGACAAGAGTTATTTGTTTATTGTGCTTGCCTAAAAACAGTGGAATTTAGTGTATGAGAAAATTGTAAAGGAGGGTGAACTGCTACGAGGCGTGAAAATTACGTCAAAGTGTGCCACACTGGGATAAGTCAACTAGTATACAGTTTCGCGCTGGGATTGGTTGGTGAATTATCAGGTGTTCTATAGTGATAGGCTCAAAAAGGAGAAATTGTATGGGGATTAGAAGCAAATATTGTTTTGTGTGGAACTGTAAATTGAATGAAAACAATTGATAGTGAGGTTCTCACTGGTAAGAGAGGAGATGGCAAAGCAATTGAAATTAACAGAATTGATTTTTGCCCACTATCAGTTGTCTAAAAGTTAACAAATGCAGGTTGTTATTGGATTGATAATAAAACCCTTTAACTCACTCAGATTCTCTTTATTGACTATTGTGAAGCCCTAAATGGATTTAGTTGTTTATGAGGTTTGATGTAAATGATTGCTTCTTTCGATTTCTTCTTGTTGACAAACAAAGGTCAAAATGACCAATGGTGTGGGCTATTTAATGATTACACCTGAAGACTAAGGTACAAGAATTCCAGTGCCATCAAGTGGTAACAAAGAGACGGTTAATGTCACAGGAGAGAAAGGAGTTGTTGGACCTGTCAACCTTAGGGTGGTCTTCCCTCAAACATGTTGCCTACCTACTCCATTTTTGCTGACCTTGTTTTTGCTGACCTTAGAACTCTGCACACTTTACCACTGCTAACCATTGCTGAAGTGCATGTGCTCACTCCTGAAAACATAGTAATATTGGCTTATCCCCAAATAGCATATTTAATTTACTTATACGTCCCATGTAAAGTTGCACTACATATACAAAGGACCTGTAAATTAAATTATTAACCTTCACTCTGCTACCACTTGACAGCATGGGCAGAATACAAAATATAACAAATGCCTATTCACTAACTAACAGAAGGCTTCTGGAAAGTTACAGCATCTGCAGTGGAAGAGAAAAACATATTTTGCAAAACAACAGTTCAATGTGAAAAACAGGCCTTTCAATCCTAATGTATAGATCAATGTTAATATGGCATCAGCGGTTAGGCTAACTTAAGCCAGTACATTATTATTTCTTTTATATGCTTGCAATGCCTAAGTATGATTACCTACTACAAAACTTGCCTTTTTATACGTAAATTAATTAGCATAAACGTTTGTACTTTCCACTTAATTACGTCTTTGTTTGTAAAATTGCATTATCATGGATATTCATCTATTTTTCATTTCTATGGAATGACAAATTACAGATATGTTTGCTTTTTTTGGATAATAAAACCAACATTCCATTAATAGCACTCTTACTGCTATTCGCATATTAACTGTTTGCCTAATTCAGAGCAACATTAGGTGAAATGTTTCAATTTTCTGCAAACCATAAATTACACTCATGACCCAATTCAGGACAGCCTGAAGTGTTTGAACCAATTTTTGAGGAAGGTTTAGAAAGGCCATTGAACAATAAGGTAGCCTAAGTAGCATGGCAGCTGGAATTATCAATATGCAATGGTCGAATGTAAACACAAACAGGGCTTTTGTCAGAGAATAGATCAAAATGTGCAGCCTACACTACCACCTGTACCTGTAGAGCAAAGCCTCAAATTTCAAGACCAAGTCTGAGAATCAAAACGTCGTCCATGATGGAAAATGTAGCCAGCAGAGTCAATAGAATTGTAACTGTGGTACTTCTATCAAACTTTGAATCAAGAAGCTTCCCTCATATATTTATGACTGTTGTAGCCAATCATCTTAGAGAATGAAAGTCTGATTATTCCACACATCTGTTTGTAGACATTCACAAACTACTCCTTAACACGTTACCTGTTTGAAAACGGTAGGACATTTGCTCTCATAAAGGTGTAGAGCAAATCCCCTACCATGGAAATAAGGAGAAAGGAATATCATCAAACTTGTTGGTGATATTGTGACAATGATTTCTCTGTGCAAAAAAACAAACATTTTCTTCTTCATCTTGAAGATGCATCATCAATTTCTTCAATATGTTTGTTTTGCTCCGAAAGACAAAGACAGAAAGATTGGCATATCCAACTCTTTTCTAACTTTCTAAATGATTGGAGCATAGTCAAATATATTTTACCTTCTGAATTAGACCAAAAATATTGTGTATTCAAAGACCTATGAAATGTGAAACCATGTCAGAGAATCACTGTGCTTCCTGCCAATAAGTGGTTGGAGCTAACTACTATGGGCAGTTGCAGCATTTTTCTGGAAGACTGAGAGCCTGCTGCTTAACTCAGGATCTTTAGCACGCCTCTCTCTCTCTCTCGCTCTCTCTCTCTCTGTCTCTCTCCCTAACTCTCTGTCTCTCTGATATCACTAGAAAGGATTAAATGGCAGTAAATACTAGGGCTTTGTAGATACCACTTGTGAATATTTCCTGCTCTGCTCTCGAGATCGAGCAATACTGTTGTGCCAGCTGCTAGCATGCTTTAAAAACCCTATATTTTTGTGCAACAAATGATAGCAAGTATTATAGATTTTTACTTTGGATCCAATACTTAAAAGCTGAAATAATATGATTACAGTTGAAACTAGTTTAATACAACATATACAAGTGTGTTTATTAATGATTATGATTTAGTTATGGCACATTGTCGGTGAAAACCTCTATGTTGAATAAATTGGATTGTTGCTGTTGTCTGTTTTCATTCCTGTACTAACCCCCTCCTATCAGGTTAATTTTCTCTCCCCGCAGCTCTGCAGAATGAAGAAAAATTGATGTAGTTTTCCTGTTGTGCTCTGAATGAACTTTCTAGTGTTCCTAACTGTAACATTTTTCCAAGGTCCTTCCACTGCATTACGTAGCTTAGTTCAGTCTTATTCATATGTGAATCGCTTTTGTTGAATATTACACAATCTGTTCGAACATCTCTGGGTGACAGTGACACAGAAAAAAACAGGACACTTTCTTAGAAATGGGATATTGTTAACATATAATGTACCCAACGACACAAAACTCCTAGGGTGGAGGTGTAGGCATGAGAGGAAGAGGGATTGCCATCCCATGTTGGGAATTTTGGGTTGGATACAATGGGTCATCCTGAGTCATCAAGTTGTTAGTCTTGGAAATGCTAACTTCCCTATTATCAGTGGGCCTCAGGCTGAGGGGAGGCAATCCCTTGAATTGAGTGAATTAGTACCAGTGGGTAACAAAGCCCTTAAAATTCTCTCCTGGAACCTTACCGGTCTTAAATCAAAAATTAAAAGTGACGAACGGGGGAACTTCATAGAAGGCTTTGACATATGTATTTTTCAGGAAACATGGTCTACGGATCCACTCTATCGGGTGGGATTTATAAACTTTAGTGTTGAGGCATCACCTACCACAGTAGGGCGGGCTGCGGGGGGCCTGACCATTTGGATTACTTTGATCAGATCACGGTCTGGAAACGATACATTGATGATATTTTCATAATTTGGACAGGTACGGAAGACACAGCCAGTCAGTGTGAATACGTTTCTAAGATTTACAATGACAGTAAGCAACAAAGAGACCTCGTTCTTAGATTTGAAAATTATTCCACATCAAAACTCATTAAAGAGTGAAGTATACTAAAAACCAACTGACAGAAACAACCTACTGCAATATGATATCAATCATCCAAAATCACTAAGGGGGTAATCTTCCAGTAGAACAATTCTTAAGGCTGAGACGGAACTGCACAAGCAAAAAGGACTTTTACAAACATGCAGAACGCTTGTCTGAGAAACGAAACTAGAACCAATATCCTCGGCAAGTGATCGAACGAGCTTGCAAAAGAGCATCCAACATTCCTAGAGAAGTGCTACTCAACAAGTCCAAAAGAGAGACACCAGACTGCCTGATTTGTGTTACCACCTTTGGCCAACATTCTCAGGTAGTACAGAAAATAGTCAAAAGACATTGGAACATACTTACATCAGGTGCTTTAACATTCACTAACCCAATGTTTTCATTTAGACGAGGACGATTGATCAAAGATGAACCAGTCCACAATGGTGCAAAACCACATAAAACTAAGAATAACCAACTCACACTGTGGACCCTGCCGACCATTTCTAGCCATGCCCCCTGTGGACATTGCAGCATGTGCACCTTGACAAAAAGGACTAAAAAAATAGGCCTAGACCTAACAACACCTTGGATACAGAAGACATTCACTAATTGTGAGTCTACAAATGTGGTTTACCTTCTCAGATGCCTCTGTGGTGAGAGATACGTGGGCATGACCACAAGGAATGCAAGGGTGCAGATGAATGAACACAGGAGCCCCTTCAGATGCAGAAAAAATACTACGAGGCTGATGAGACACTTTATCGAAAGAAATCACTCTGAAAGTGACTTCGAATGGACCATCTTCGAACAAACTAAATCTAGAGACACAACGCAAATTAAATCTTGAGACACTAACACTATTCATTGCAGAACAAAGATGGCTATATCATCTTGGAACCTCAAATAGGGGCCTCAACGATGATGTACAATGGACACAGCTGTAAACAGTAGGAATAGTAGCGGGACCACCCAACACAACTGTAAAAAGTAGGAATAGTAGTGGGACAACTAGATCTAATGTGTGGTCTATCCAGACTTCCACAAAGGAAATGCATGAGTTGAGGTCCAAGAAGTGCTAACTAGAATTTGAAGTTCAAAAATACAAGTATGGAGATCAAATAAGCGTAGGATATCCCTTTACTTAAATGTAGGTAACAAGGGCAATTAACACGAGTATCAACAGCCTTATCATTAGTATAGGTTGTATTGAACCACTCCATTGCAAATTTTTGTCCAACAGTGAATTGAGCTTCTTTGCAGCCAAAATGTTGGTCTCCCATCAGTATCAATAAGAGATGCAAGATTTAAGAATAAGAAAAAAACTTTTTTATCCTGAAGCATCCCCGATCTCGAATCAGTGATTAGGATAAAAACGGTCTTTTGAAAGATAGAAAAATTAATGGTTTTAAAAGAAGTGCCTCTACTTATACAAAATGCAGCTATGCCCCTGATAAAACAAAAAATAAATAAAAACCATGTCACATATGAGCAGTTTGAATACAGGCCAGGGCACTGCTTGTAGGAACTACAAATCCTGGCAATATTATAGTCCTCACACAGCAAGTGCATCATCTCGCGGCACATGTAGAGCCGTCTTGGTAGGAACTACAATATCCATGGACAATGCGGGTGAAACTACACGGGCGTGAGCTAAGCGTCATCACTGCGCGTTCCGCACTTATTGTCAGCCTGAGGATGGTACCTCCGTCCCACATTACGGCAGTGGACGGGGGCTCAAAAGGTGGAATCCGCATGCTTGTCCTTCTGATGAAGTAAGTCCGATCTTTCCACACAATATTCGGCTGAACGACAAAGCTCTGATTCACGCAGCTCCGACCGTGGGGGGCTACTCCTCCCTCCGAAATCACCAATATTAATTTTACTAACTAGAGTCGGCATGTTGGAGAATATGCCGAGAAAAGCCACAATCGAGCGAGACATCGAGATAAGCATGGGGCTTCATTCATAATTGATAGGTTCCCTACGATCACGCATAAGTCAAGAGTGGTTGACATTTCAACGCGGCGAGCACAGATGGTTGGGTTTGTGACTGCGCATGCTTGACCACATCAAGGACACTGGTGTTATAAAGTTGCTAAAAAGATCGTGCATGAGCATAGAAAAATGGAGTCTGATACAATTAAATTGTTAAGGTACGTGAATTAATGAGTACGAGTTGTGAATAGCTACGTCATTACATAAATGATGTTCTGTCTCTTCCACAACCTTTTGTTTACTATCAGTGTGTGACTATGAAGGAGGCGTCCCCCACATTCTTGCCATGATACACATAGTTGAATATGGCTAGGGTAAGTGATTATGCTACTCTGTATGCACTCACACTAGAAGAGTATTGGTTTACATCTGCATCCCCAAAGGAGAACAGTATATTCGCTTCAGCTAGGAGTCCCTTAGTGTGATTTATACATATATCCACCAGAGTTTTCCTCATCTCCACACATTTGTGTAGCTATTTTTCACTTTCCCCTCTCTGTTTCTTTTTAGAAACAACATTTTTTTTTTAAACTATCTTTTAAAAAAAATGCTATAGACAGTGTTGGTTACAATGGAGGTGTTTTCACCACCACTTTCAGAGGCCAGTAAAAACAAACAGTGTAACGAGGTTCCCATGGAATGGATCCAGGCGATCTCCTCACATAGTCATAAGATAGGAGAGTGCTTTAAGATGATTTTCAATCTGATTTTAATATGAAATAATGATTTTCAGGCAATTAAAGATGTCCCAGTATAGGAGTGGGTCACATCAATTGTGAATTTGTCCCTGACACTTATTTGTTTCCTTCTATGCAGGTGAAACTCTATTGGCAGAGTGACTGGTAGAGTTACAGTTTTTACCCCTGCAGCTTGGTTTGAATGTATACCATAGCTTAATTACCCTGACGAAGACCCGAAACCTTGTTAGGCTGGATTAGTGGTCGAAACATGTTAGTAATGTAATAATTTGAGGTCAGGTGATTCACTGTTAATCACCAGCTGACCGACTCCTTTTTTTTTTTTTTTTTTGTGATCTTTCAAAAACCTTTATTGAACATTAAGGCATGATACAGTTTCCAATTCCATCAGATAGCATAACATCCATTACAAGCACGAGTATGTTTAATACTATAAGAGGCATATTGACCAATGTGTACCACAGCGTGCCACAGATATGGAGCGATAAGGCCGATATACTGTTGTGATGTGTGGGTAATCAGTCAAGTGTTAAGAATCAGTCTTGTCGGGGCCATCCACCGTAGTCTGGGAATCTGTGACAGAAGGACTTCCAGTGGGTTCTTCAGGATTGGCCAATCGGTGTAGATAGGAGATGAGAGGGCCCCAAATATCGGGAGGTCTATTAGCCTCAGGCATCAGGTCCCAAAATTCGCCCAAAAGCATCTGGCAGTGGGCGGCGTCAGCAATCCAATGTTTGGCCTGCGGCGCCGGCTTACGGCCCCAGTGAATTGCCACTCGGCGCCTGGCGAGCACCAGTAGCCACGCGGTTAGTTTGCGGTTAGCGTCAGAAATGTCCTTGACATGACCCAGAAGGCACAGGAGAGGATCAGGAGCTATGCGCTCCAGAGTGATATCGCTGATTGCAGTGCACACCTCCAGCCAGAAATCGGAAACTCTGGGGCACGACCAGGCCAGGTGCACAAAACCCGCACCGGGAGCCAAGCAGTGTGCGCATCTGTCACTGTCTATCAGCCCCATCTTGTGCAGTGTGATAGGAGTGCGGTAAAGTCGGGGTAGATATTTGAAATGGATAAGTCGTAGACGATAATTGGGGGAGAGGCGCTTGGTTTGGTTGCAGCAATACTGCTACTGCGCAAGAGAGAGGCCACTAACCAAGTCTGAGCCCCATGCGTTGCGAGCGCGCTCAGTGTCTATGGGGGAGGCCGCCAGTGTGAGAG
The DNA here is from genome assembly GCA_963921515.1 of Calotriton arnoldi. Lineage (NCBI taxonomy): Eukaryota > Metazoa > Chordata > Amphibia > Caudata > Salamandridae > Calotriton > Calotriton arnoldi. Next base: position 202,238 of record CAWUFW010004039.1, read on the forward strand.
CATATAGTCTTGTGACCAGTTTTCGTGGGGAAGTGGAAGAGTGGATGTACTCAAGCGCAGCATTAGGCTGGGGAGTGAGTGGGAAAGCAGGATTAATACTTTTACATGTGGCCCTTATCTGATAATAGAGCAATTTATCGAGTGATGCTGCACCATCGGGGAGAGTGAGAAACTTGTTATTGGTGTGGCTGCCCAAATCTGCGGCGTGGCGAGCCATGCCGGCAGTTTGCAGTGGAGGGAATGAGGGATTACTGGCAAGCTGCATTGAAGGTGCAAATAGGTCCTTAGCGCGAGTGTACCTGCGGAGTCCATCCCAGGCCCAGCACACACATTCCACTGTGTCGACCTCGACTCGAGGGTTCCTGTGTGGTAAAAACAGTGCTGTCCGCAGTGACCAGGGGTGGCCAGATCTGTCTCGACCGCCACGTGTGGCTGGAAGGGCGTTGGATGGATCCAAAAATGAAGAAAGCTCGCTTGGGCGCACAGCACGTAGAGCCTAAAATCAGGGGCTCCCATTCCGCCGCTGACTAAGGGCAGTGTTAAGATGTTGTAGGCAATACGGGGCTGGCGTCCCGCCCAGATCAGTGTAATAATATTGGAACGTAGTCTTTTGAAAAATTGTGATGTGAGTGGAATGGGGATATTTAAAAATAAATATAGAAATTTTGGGAGCACGACCATTTTGGCAACTGCGATACGGCCGGCTAATGAGAGGGGAAGTTTTTGCCCAGAGTGTATTTTGGTTTTGAGCCAATCCATAGCTTTGCCGAAATTGGACCTCCACAGCTCGTCCATATCTCTGCTCAGCCAAATGCCAAGGTATCTGATGGGACCAGTCGCCCAAATGAACGGGTAGGCAGTTGGAAACGCTTGGTAGCATCTGTGAGGTGGAAGAGGATGGATTTGCGACAGTTAACCTGTACCCCGGATTGGCAGCCAAAACGGATCACCTCCCTTGTCATGGGAGCTAGGTTCTCCTGCGGTTTCCGAATGTATATTGTGACATCGTCTGCGTACATCGAGGTCACCAGGGCGCGGGACGAGAAGCCGATGCCCCGCTGGGTGTGGTGCTGGAGCAGCCGCGCCGCCAGAGGTTCCATAGCAATGGCGAATAGCATAGGGGACAGGGGGCAACCCTGCCTGGTGCCCCTCGTATTAGCTATAGGGTCGGTAACTGCCCATTAATCCTGATGCGCGCCGTCTGGAGTGTGTAGAGAAGTTGGATCTTTTGAACAAAGCAAGGACCAAAGTCTAGTCGAGGAAGAAGATAGAAAAGGAAGGGCCATTCAAGCGTATCAAAAGCCTTAGTGGCATCCAGGAGGGCGGCCACTGCGGGCAAAGCGGGATTGATCTGGTGGATAACAGAGAAAATGGTGCGCAGATTGTGCGAAGTGGCGCGGCCGGGGATAAACCCCGACTGATTGGGACGGGCTATTAGTGGTATGAAGGGGAGGAGACGGTTTGCTAACAGTTTTGCATAAATTTTGTTGTCAGTATTGATTAGTGATAAGGGGCGATAGGAATCGCAACTCTCGGGGGATTTATCAGGTTTAAACCGACTCCTTTCTAATGTTTTTAAACATACCAGAGGTACTCACCACATAAAGGAATCCTTTGAGTATACCTTTAGGTATATTTTAAAACCCCTTTTCTTGTCCACAAAAAACAGGACCAAGCGCTTTGTCCTGACCATAGATTTATAAGAACTCCCAGGGGGGGACTGGCTTCCTCTGGTCGAGTCCGCCTGGGTGGCATTGTTCCTACCCCTGTGTGAGAGGTTGTCAAATGATGAAGCATGCCTCGATAAGTTGAGGGCGAGACAACCTCTCAAAAATCTTTTGATGACGCACACTCCAAAATAAGCTCCTAATAAACATTAGGTCTGTGATGACCTAAAAACCCTCACATGATCTTGTTTGTGTTGTAAAGATTTTGGAGGGAACACTTGAGGTTGAAGCTCCTTTACTCTCCCCTTAGGGATTAATGATTTGGATTAAGACCCATTTGAACTACTCCAAGAAACAATATAGTTTGAAATCAAAAGATCTTCTGGCCTTGAAACTTAGTTCTGATAAGAATAAATGGTCCATCTTACTAGTAAATATATATAATAGATTTTCTGCCCCAACTAAAGACTCACCTACTATTATGGCCTTGGATGAGTTCCTGGGAAATACTGGGGTTGATAGCTGTATTTTAATAGCTGGGGACATGAATGTCACCTATGAACCTTTGGAATTGTTATCAAACCTTACAGAGGAAGAGGATGAGGAAAGGGGGATTCCCCAATTGACCAAGGTTAGATTTGCTAAAATCACCAAAGTGGCACTGCAATTAACATCTCTGGCCTTGCAATATGGTTTAAGAGCATGTAAAGGACGTACAATCTCCGATAGGGAGCTTAGCTATACCTATAGAAGAATACATTGTCAAACAAGGATTCATTACTTTCTGATGGACACTTCATATTGGCATCTACTAATTGATATGCAAGTCATAGTGATCACAATGCCTTAGCCCTAGAACTAGAGCCTATATTTGATTTCCAACAAATACCAATTGAAGATAATAAACGTAATCCGATTATACTGAGTAATAACAAAAGGACGGTTAAGTGGCCATAGATTAAAGGTAACTCAACAGTTCTAGCTCAAATTTACAACGTGGTCCTCCAGTCATTGTATGACTTTAAAAAATATCCAGATGTAGGAAACCACATAATTAGATTATTTAACAACTCTTGCGGGGAAATTAAAATATTTTTTTTCAAGGAGATAAAGAGCATAGCCATTAGTAGCAATAAAATGGAATGGTATGATGATAATTGTAAGGCTTGTCGAGCAGAACTAATGTCATCTGTAAAAAATGGAAACAGGAATCTTGAAGCAGAACTAAGGAAAAATATCACATGGAACAAAAAAGGACTAAAAGAAACTGGGAGGGCGCCTTATGGCGAGAACTCCTTTATGCAGCAAAAGTAAAAGACTGTAAACAGTTTTGGCATATGGTAGCCAAGGGTTCCAAGAGTAGGATTATGGAAGAAAAATTTCACATTCAACCACACGTCTGGGTTAATCATTTTAGTGCTCTTTACACACATTTGTCAGATACCCATTTAGTTGAAAATTATAAAGAATGTCTAGAGAGATTTGGGGAGTCGTGCCCTGTTAATTTAGATCTTTTTAGCGTAGATGAAACTAAGATGGCCCTTTTCACCTTGCACAGGGATAAGGCCCCGGGCTTGGATAAAATCCCAGGTGACCTTTACCTCTCTGAACAAGAAATATGGTGTTTTATTCTTAAACAAAGTTTTAATGCAATTTTATTGGGGGCAGAGGTGCCCGAATCTTGGTTAGGTGGTTCCAGTTTTTAAAAAAGGTGATAAGGAGGATCCTCAAATTATAGGCCAGTAAGCCTCATTGATATATCACAGAAGCTGTTTTCAAGGCACTTGTTAGAAAGACTGAAAATCTGATTTTAGAGGGAAATAAATTGTCACCTCTGCAAGTGGGGTTCAGAGCAAATACAAGTACAATGGATCACATTTTTCAATTTCTTTTAATTCTTTGGAAGTATGTGAGAAAAAAAGAACATATTTATGAAGTTTTTGTTGACTTTGGTGAAGCTTTTGACCTCATCCCTTGAGAAAAAAAGCTAAATAAAAGAGGGAGAGAAACCGAATAATGATTCTGATGAGGAGGATAATTTCTTTAATGATCTTTTGAATTAGAGACCTCCTCCATATACAGTTATAGCAGTGGGGACATAAGGTTATGGTCCTGGTCCTGACATGGGCTCAGGAGGAGGTTGTACTACTGCTATAGGAGGTGTGATACCAAGTGCACTAACTGAGACAGCAACGACAGCGATGCCTAGTACCAGCAGGGATGCTCAACCTGTTTCCTAAGCTCTAGTCGATTCACTTGATGGAACAGTTGTGATCAAGGAGCCTCCTAAAATTATTGACAATAGCTTTTTAAAGACTGGAACTGGTGAAATGTTACAGGGGAACATTGATCTATACAGGCTGTTGACATACAATGTGGATGAAATGAGAAATTGGATTAAAGAAGCAGCCAGATGTGCAAATGAATCACATGATAAGTTAGAGGAACTGGCTGATGAATATGAAATGGACATTACCAAAATGAAAAATGTGAAACAAAAATTCTAAAAAGGATTTGACTCATGATCAGATTAAAGGAATGGGCTTCATTACTTTGAGAGCTCATATTAAAAATGTGTTTGACAAAACAAGAGACTGGAGTAATCTGAAGAATTACAAAGAAAGATGGACGAGAGGGAAACTATGCAAAAAGAAAGTGAAGGGAACCGGAGGCAGGATAAACCTTCCCTATTTATAATCAATAGGCATCCTTTTTTTAATGAATAGACATTCAAACGAAATGTGCATCCTTTTTTCCTAATGCTAGAGTTCATAAATGTGTCTAGGGTGGTGGATGTACCCTGGAGTGACAGAGAAGATGACCAAAATATATCAACATTTAGATTATTCAGCAAAGAGGGAAAAAAAGTGGCTTGCAAGAAAATCTGTTTTTGTTTCTATAAATAACTTCAAGGAAAGGTCTACTGTCTGCTGCCCAAATTCCAAAATAGACAGTAATATTTCAAACATATGTTTTCACCAATCTTTGGCAATAAATAAGTGGTGGTCAATGTTTCCTATTACCTTATGAGCCACTTGCAATTTGCAAAGGAAACAGGTGTAGAACCCATAATTGTTTTCAGAATTCTAAACATTTCTGAAAACTAGACAAAGTGCTAAATTCAGCAGGGGTTCACTTGTGCAGATATCTTGTTTGTGTTCTAAAACATAAAAACAAATAAATTACATTTAGTGGGTTAAAGAGAAATCGGCAACAAGGTTTTCAACTGTAACTTTTTGCACTAAAAGTCAATCAATGAAAATAATATACTGTTACGTCTGACAGATTTGTCTGGTTGCAGAGAGATATAATGTTTGTAGTTTGTTGAGAACACTTGTAACTGCCAGCGCCAACAACCAAGCCATTACTCACAATGCTGTTTTTTGTGTACTAAAAATGCTGAAGTTCAATCCTGCATGCATTGTGCACATGGCCCACTAGAACAAAAGCCATGGATACCTCTAAAGATTGGTTCCCCATAATTCGTCAGCCAGGAATCACTGATAAGTCGGTTTACACTCGATCCAGCAACAACTTTTCCAATACCTAACACAGCAGTGCTTTACCCGAGTCGCAAGCTCTGGAATGTACAACATCCATGCGTTGGGGCTATTTAAGAAACTTCAGAATTCAATTACATTCATCTGGATTAGCTTCGAATATTGATCTGTACGGGGTTATTATGCCAATCAGCAGGCATCTGAAGGGACCATAAGGTGGTGTGCAGCACATTACAGACCACACAATCAACTAATTAGAGGCTAGAGAGATTCAGGGCCTTAGAGAATGTAAAACACCTCTCCCAAAAACATTCCTACCTTCTGAAATAATACAGGGACTCTAATAGAGACATAAAAACACGGAATTATAAATCCATCCAGCCTCAAAAAGTTATGAATAAAATCATCACCAAAAATGAAACTGATCAAGTTTATATAGCATATCAATGAATGCTCATTTAGGGCCTCATTTATGAAAACTGTTGCATCGCTGCGACAAAACAGCGATGCAACAGTTTTTACTGTGCCCTCTTTGCGACACGATGGATGCGCCATATTTAATGTACGGCACTCCATGGCTCAAAGAAAGACAGATACGTCAGGAATCCTGACGTATCTGTCAGCGTAAAAGTCACACATTGCTGGAGTTGTGTCGCAAGCATGACGCAACTCCAGCAATGCATGGGGTAGGCCTCTTCCTATTGCACTGCGTCACCCTTACTCCTGCGTAAGGTTTTGATGCAGTGGAGTCCTAGAAGTGTCGCAGTGAAATCTCATAGATTTCGGTGTGCCACTCTTAAGACCCTTTTTTACATGGAAACACCCACCCTGCATACATTATATCTGATGCAGGTATAATGTGGCGCAGGGCGCTACAAGGTGGCACATCTGCCTAGATGCATCACCTTGTAAATATGTTGCAACATGACGCATTGTTTATGCCACCCCTGCGTCATGAAAAGTGATGCAATGGCGGGGCAAAAGTGTCACAAAGTCTTCATAAATAAGGCCCTTAGCTCTTAGCTCCACAGAGTGAAGCGAGCAACCACAACTTTTTAGGCGGGTTTGACGGAGTTTTCAGGGAGCAACACTTTGAAAAAAATCATCAATGCCAGTGAATTTTATAGCACAAATGTTACAAAAATGGACTAACAATCCTGTGACGTGTAGCTCCTATAATAATTATACAGGATCTGCGCGTTTGGACAGCATATACTGTAGGATTGGTGTCAGACTGTTTCTGAATACCCCCACCGAGTATGTTGGCTTTTTTTATACCAACTAGCTCACAGTGCCACTAGAATCTCCTCTTACCAAGGAGAGAATAGTTCCTGGCAACCATCGAACATGACAACCCTGATCCCTCAGGATCGTGAAAACAATATACTACTTTTCCCTCAGTCACTCGTGCTTACTTAGTCTGTCTTCAGAGAGATACACAGAATAAACATGCTGGGTGTTTTCAATAAGTATTTATTGAACAGTTGTTATTCTGGTGTAGAATAGATGAGCTGCAACAACTGTTAGACAGTATAAGATATAAATGATTAATAGTACTATAAAGGTAAATGGATGGTATAGTTCTGCCATCTTACAATAATCATGGATACATACGAGTATATAAAACACATAATAAAAAGATGCGTACTCCTACTATGCTTCCCTAACTAGATGTACCTAAATGTACCTAGCATGTGTGTATGTGTTAGGCCAAGAATCCCTCTAGGATAAAGTCAACCCCATTACCTGAATTGAGAGACTGTGGGACCCCGTCCTGGTGTTGAGGTGGACACCCCGCAAGAGTTGTTAGACCACTGCAAGCTGGAGTGTCTACATGCAGGAACCTCAGCGTCTCTGGTCAGTGTGTCTGCCGGGAAGTCTCGGAATCCTCATGCATAATGTATGAGTTTTAGAACTAGGGAAAACCTGTGTTCTGAATGCAGTGTCGTATCTAAGTTAAAGGTCAGTCCCTGTAAACCGTTATAAGTGTAATGTAGGGAAGAATATAGGTGAAAGGTAATGAAGTTACCGGGCCTATATTATGGTACCTATATGGAATATAACACCTGAGGATCTAAAAGGCCACTAATAAAATATTCCAATACGTTTGTGGTGTGTGAGGCACGCTTAACCACCCCGGGGTTATGGGGCATAACCTCACCCAGATTTCTTTGAAAATGGTGGCAAAACATTTTTTTTCTTCACATATTCCTCAACAAATGGGTAGGGAGCTATATCTATAGAAGGCAGTTAAAAATCTGTTCATGCAATTTCACGCTGCCTGTCATTAATCAAACTGTGTCTATCTCCATTTTCTATCCTGTTCCTTCCAAGAAGATTCTAAGAATCTGCTTGAAAGAGCAGGGGGGATAAATCAAAGTTATACACATTTCACAATCACAGGCAGCAGTGTTACAAACACTCTGCAGGGTTATATTGATAGCCCTTCTGAATTACAAAGAGCTTACAGGATCAAACAGCAGATTCACTCGTCCCACGCGCTCATGAATGATGTATGCTTCTGCAGAGCAAGTACCAGCTCAGCGCGTGAATGGGTCAGGACCCCACTGAGAGCCCACAAGGGTGTAATAGCCTCATGTGGGGCACAAAAGCGGTCACTGAGCGCTAGGCTTAATCCGTCTTGATGTTTCAGCCAACAGGCAGCACCGCCTTACATTCTCAGGCTTGAAGTAACATACTTATTGTCTAATGACCGGCGTCACAACCACGGATCCTATAAAGTTGATGTTTAAAAGGCCCTGCACTTTGGGTGAGAGGCAGTTGACAGGCTTGCGCCATTCCCCTTTCCATATCACTACAGCGAGTAACATCCAGAGATACTCCAGAGATGTTGAGAATGAGACACGTGCCAACATGGAAAGTACCGGTCCTACAAAAAGTGCTTCAATGTTCCCTTTCCCCTTAGCACAACTGAATGAACCACCATGATTTCATTTAGGTCCTGCATTACTGGCTTGCAGAAGTGCAGAATGCCCTTCTTTCCACTCTGGAATGTGAGGAGTAGCTGCAGAAAGGAAACGTCTCAGTAATTAACCAGTAAACTATGCAGTCTTTTGAAAGTCGTTGACAATAGTTAACAAAGCAGAGGCATTTTTCTTCACATTTAGACACTTTCTGTGAAGAGTAAATTTGTGGTGTCCTCAGCCGCTATGGGGCGTACACACGTTCCATTGCTTACCGGAGAGTCTGAAAAGTTGTTGTTCTCAAGACATCTCTGCTTGCTCTGTATGAGATTCCAAAAGCGGCTGAGTAAAAGTTACACTCTTGTCTCCATTTCATTCTTTCTCTGAATGAATAAATGAAAGAGAAAGGGCTCTATGTTATCCTGTATCTTTAGTTCTTTTACTTTCTTTCCTGGTTCTTTTTCTCCCCTTTGTTACTCTTACTTTTACATTTCCGTTCTCTATTTCTCCCAACTACTTCTGTACTGCTGCTTCTCTAGCCAAGCCACTTTCTTCCACTTTCCCCTTATTTCTCACCACTCTTTCTCTCCTCCTTCTCCCCTCTCTCGGGTCTATACCTGTCTTTATCTCCCCTCTGCTCCTGATGCCCCCTCTGTTTCTCTCAATTTGCTTTTCTCTGTGCCCTATTCTCTTGCTTTTTCCTTCCGTCTTTCTTATACCTGTCATTCTCCTCTTACCCTTTGTATGTGCCTCTTTTCCTTCGCTCTCTTTCATTCTTTAGGAATTTTCCACTCTCCTCCTTCGATAACCTCTTCTTCATCTTTGTGCTCTTTTTCTCCCTCTCTTCTCTGTTGTCTATTTTCTCTGGTCTCATGCACTATTTATTTAATAAGCAATTGCAGCCAGACTCTGGAGTCCTACGGGCAGGTGAGGTACGGGGGTGGAGGTGGAGGGGTGTGGTGTGGAGTACACTATAAAAGAGGAGACATCTACAAAGGCTGGAATGTGTGTATATATATATTCACTGAAAAAACCACAGGTTTCAGGGACGTTACAATTAGTTGGACATTTCACTCGTACAAAACCAGAGAAATTCGGCCGTTATAGTTAGTTGAGCTAACCATAACTTGCACCACCGCAATGCACTGCTGATGACGTCATATATTACATCACTCATGACATGGTCAGTGACATCACTGATGACATCACTGATGACATCTCAAATGACATCACTGATGACATCATGCAGTGACTGTGTGTTTCTGTATAGTTTAAATATGTTACATATATATATATATATATATATATATATATGCCACGGTTCATTGAAGAATGAGTGGGTGTCTGAGTGTCTGAATGCATGATTTAGTAGGTGCGCGACTGACTGTATAAGTGAGTGATTAAACGTGTCTTACTGAATGCATGGGTTAGTGAGTAAACTGTGTGAATATTTGTATCAGTCAATCAATCAATCAATCAGAGGGTTTGTAAAGCGCGAGCTACTCACCCAGAACGGGCCTCAAGGACGTGAGGGAGAGGGGTGTAGGGGGGGGGGGTTCCGCAGCTCCTGTAGGTTCACTGAGTTCCATCGAAGAGCCAGGTCTTGAGGTCTTATAGGAACTTGGGGAGCAAAGCAGTCTGTCAGAGGTGGAGAGGGAGTGAGTTCCATGCCTTGGCCGCTAGGAGGGAGAAGGAGCGCCCTCCTGTTCTGCTTTTCTTGAACCGAGGTATGGTTGCAAGGGAGAGCTGGGCCGAGCAGAGAGAGCACAGGGGAGTATGGAACACGAGGCAGTGGTTCAGGTTGGCGGGTCCGGCGTTGTGGAGGGCCTTGTGTGCATGGGTGAGAAGCTTGAAAGTGATTCTCTTCTCAACGGGGAGACAATGTAGGGTCCTTAGGTGTTGACTGATGTGGCAGTGGCGTGGTAGGTTGAGGACTAGTCTGGGGGCGACGTTCTGGAGTTTGTGGGAGAGGTTCTTGTTGCTACCGGGATAGAGTGCGTTGCCGTAGTCCAGTCTGCTACTGATGAGGGCGTGGGTGACCATTTTCCTGTGTTCGGGGGGGATCCACTTGAAGGTCTTGCCGAGTTGGCGGAGTGTGTGGAAGCAGGAGGAGGTGACGGCGTTGATCTGGCGGTCCATTTTGAGTTCGGAGTCCAGGATGATCCTTGCGTGCGTGGTCCGTGGGGGCGGAGGGGTCCCCGAGGGCGGGGGGCCACCAGGTGTCGTTCCAGGCATCGGGGTGTGGGCCCATGATGAGTATCTCTGTTTTGTCCATGTTGAGTAGAAGGCAGCTGCTCTTCATCCATCTGGCGATGGCTTCCATTCCATCTTCAAAGTTGCGTTTGGTGATGTTGGGTTTGTTGGACAGGGAGAGGATGAGTTGGGTGTCATCTGCATATGATGTGATGTTGAGTCCGTGTGCTCTGACGATGGCTGCGAGCGGGGCCATGTAGATGTTGAACAGGGTCGGGCTGATGGAGGATCTGTGTGGGACTCTGCAGGTGGTTGGAGTCGGTTCTGAGAGGAATGGAGGGAGTCTGACTCGTTGTGTTCTGCCGGCGAGGAACGAGAGGATCCAGTTTGAGGGCCTTGTCCCGAATTCCTGCGTTGTGTAGTCTGCGGGCTAGGATGTGGTGGGAGCCAGTGTCGAAGGCTGTGGACAGGTCGAGGAGGATGAGGGCCGCAGTCTCCCCTTTGTCGAGGAGGGCGCGGATGTCGTCTGTTGCTACGAGGAGTGCGGTTTCGGTGCTGTGGTTCTTTCTGAATCCTGATTGGGAGGGGTCGAGGATGTTGTTATCTTCGATGAAGGCGGTGAGTTGGCTGTTGACGACTTTTTCCATGACTTTGGCCGGATAAGGGAGTAGGGAGATCGGTCTGTAATTTTTGAGGTTTGTGAGGTCCGCTAAAGGTTTTTTCAGGAGAGGGTTGATCTCGGAGTGTTTACAGTTGTCAGGAAAGGAGGCAGCCTTGAAGGAGCGGTTGATGATACGTTGAAGTTCGGGGGTGATAATGTCAGCGACTTTGCGGTAGATGTGGTGGGGGCAAGGGTCTATGGGGGCCCCAGAGTGGGCGGTCTTCATTGTCCTCAGAGTGTCTTCAATGCTGAGGGCAGTCCAGCCGTTAAGTGTCAGTTGCGTGCTGCTGGGAGCAGTGGGAGAGGGTTCCACGTGGGGGTTGTTGACGTCGAAGTTGTCATAGATGGTCTTGATTTTTGATGGAAGAAGGCACTGAGTCTGTTGCAGAGGTCCTGGGAGGGAGTGATGTCTGTGGACTCGCTGTTGGGTTGGGCGAACTCCTTGATGATGCTGAAGACTTCCTTGCTGTTGTGAGCGTTGGCGGAGATTCTGTCCTGGAGTGCTTCCTTCCTGGAGAGTCTGATAAGCTTGTGGTGGGCAGTTGTAGCTGTTTTGAAGTTGTTGACGTCTGTCGGGGTTTTGGAGTTTCTCCACAGTTTTTCTAGTCGTCTGCAGGTGCGTCTGGAGTCTCGGAGTTCGGTGGAAAACCAGCTGGCTTTCTTGGCGTGGGTCTTGGAGGTTTTCTTGAGCGGGGCAATGGTGTTGGCAGAGTCGGTGATCTGGCGGTGGTAGGGTCATCGTCTGTGGTGGTGGGAGCGGAGCTGCTGAGGGTGGTGGCAAGCTGGTCGTCGGGGATCTTGTTCCAATTCCTGCGTTGGAGCTGGTGCGGTTGGTGTTGGATTTGAAGGTGAAGTTGACACAGCGGTGGTCCGTCCATGGGAGTTTGGAGGTGTGGCTGAAGGTAACGGAGTTCCCTGCTGTGAAAACGGGATCGAGGGTGTGCCCAGCTGAGTGCGTTGGTTCGGGTACGATCTTCTTGAGTCCGATGGTATGGAGGTTGTCCAGGAGGGTGGCGGAGTTGGGGTCAAACCGGTTGTCGAGGTGGAAGTTGAGGTCTCCTAGTAGCGTGAAATCGTTGGAGGTGATGGCATGCGGCGTGATGATGTCAGTGATGGAGTCAGAGAAAGGAGCGCGGGGTCCCGGGTGTCTGTAGATGAGGGTGCCTCGGAGGGTGGAGGACGGGTTGGTCTGGATCTTGAAATGGAAGTGTTCCATCAGATCTGCGGGCCCGTCGGAATAGGTGCTCAGCCGGAGATTGGTCTTGTGAGCGATGGCGATGCCTCCTCCGGGGCGGTTGGTGCAATCCTTCCGGGTGAACTTGTATCCTTCAGGGATGGTGATTGCGATGTCTGGGCCAGAGGCGGCGTTCATCCAGGTTTCGGTGAGGAAGGCGATGTCTGGGGCGGTGCTGTCGAGGAAGTCCCAGATTTCCTTGGCGTGTTTGTGGAGGGAGCGGACGTTGAGGAGGATGCACCTCAGGATTTGGAGTGCGGTGGAGTTGTTGCTGGAGGGAGGTGGAGGGTCATCGGTCTCGGCGGAGGTGAAGGTGAAGGAATGGTGGCAGTGATGGCAGGTGAATGGTCCGTGGGTGTCGAGAGGTGAGGAGAGCTTGCAGTTGGAGTTCTTGCCTACGTTGAGTTCGTGGAGTGCCGAAGAGGTGTAGCGCTGGCAGGCCGGAAGACCAGGGTTCCTGGCGCTGGTTGCGGTCCGGTCGCGGATGGGCAGAGACGGGTTTGCCTTTGGCGTGCCAGCCGCGCGTCCACTGCGTGCGGTCGTGCAGCAGCCGCCATTAAATAGGGGAGGCGGGAGGGGGACGCGGCTAGGAGGCGGGAGCAGGAACCGGCGGTGGAGGGGCTGCAGGGGCAGCAGCAGTGGGGAAAAAGCAGGAAGGGGATGGGCGGCGAGAACGGGCAGGGGGGCACCAAATGGGGGCAAAGACAGGCGAAGAGAGGAATACAAGATTAGAAACACGGAAGGAATACAACTAAAAACACAAGAAATGACCAGAGAAATCAATACAGCATATAGAAGGAATGCACATAAAACACCGGAAATATCAGGAAATGAAAGCAGAATACCGAGTGAAAACAAAACACAAGAAATACCAGGAAATCAGGGCAGAATGCCGAATGAATACAAAAACACTAGAAATACCAGGAAATCAGGGCAGACGCAGGCAGAGAGGGCGCCGGCTTCGAACCGGGGGCGGCATGGAGCAGGAGACAGAGGCAATCAGGTGGAGCTGCGCATCCGGGAGAGCAGCACCCTGGCCAAGGTCATGGGTCAGTCTGTCAGTTGGTGTGTAAGCGGCTGCATGGGTTGGTGAGTAGCTACATGAGTGTCTATATGGCTTATTGATTGGTTGTCTGAGTATCTGTATGGGTGCCTGAGTGTCTGTGTGGGTGGGGAGTGTGACTCTTTGCATAGATGTGTGAGTGGGTGATTCACTGGGTGTATGGGTTCAAGAGTGCATCTGTGAAGGGCTGTATGGGTGGGTGAGTGTGTGTATGGGTGTGTTGGTTAGTGAATGGATGTCTCAGTGGTACATGTGTGGGTAACTACATATGTGAAAGGCAGTATATGCGAGTGTTGGACTATATAAATGACTATATGTGAGAGCGAGTGATTATGAGAGTGGCTGTATGGATGAGTGTGTGCTTGTGTCAGTGATTGTATAAGAGAGTAAGTATGTGTTAGTATCTGTATGAATATGTGAGGTGGTGTGTGTATAACTGTGTAGGTGAGTAAATGGGAGTGTGATTGATTCTTTGCATGACTGACTAGGTGTGTGAGTAACTATGTGTGAGTGGTGGTGTGTGAGTATCTGTATAGGTGTATGAGTGCATATATCAGTGGCTATATTGATGAGTTACTGCGTGCATGAGTGACTGTATGGGTGATTGGATATGTGTGTAGACCTATGAATCAGTGAGTGAGTGTGTACTAATTGGTATTGGTGAGTCTATGGTTTCGAGAATGGTAGTCTATTTTAGAGGGGGTGTATCAAAGGTTATATTAAGGTGTAAGGAGGTGCATCAGATGATCATGTGGATGATATCATCAGTGATGTCATTTGAGATGTCATCAGTGATGTCACTGACCATGTAATGAGTGATGTAATATGTGACGTCATCAGCAGTGCATTGCGGGGGAGCGAGTTATAGTTAGCTCAACTAACTATAACGGACGAATTTCTATGGTTTTGTATGAGTGAAATGTCCAACTAACTATAACGTCCCTGAAACCTGTGGTTTTTTCAGTGTATTTCAAAGGTTTTTTAAATGCTAATTCCTAACTATAACGTCCCTGAAACCTCTGGTTTTTTCAGTGAATTTCTAAGGTTTTTTAAATGCTAATTTCTAAATATGCCTACATAGGTAGGACATGTGCAGAAAGATGAAGAAAGGCGCAGAAAGAAGCAAGAGAAGTGCAGAAAGAGGCAACAGAAGTCCAGAAAGAGGAAGAAAGGTGCAGAAAGAAGCAAGAGAAGTGCAGAAAGAACCAAGAGAGGTGCAGAAAGAGGCCTACTTTGACCGTACCTTACAACAGACTCATACAAAGTAGCCTAATCACTAATCCTTCTCCCAAGATGTCTTAAACCTCACTTTTCTCTTGAAGGTTCACTATTAATCGACTGATCAGAATGTTAGGCCTACCTACCAAATATAAAACAGCAATCCTAAGCATATCACTGTTGTAAGTCTGACCAAGTTAGTGAATGTATGCATGCGTGTCTCTGCTTTTACCGAGTGACATGTTACATAAAATACTTGAATACTTGTGTTTCAAACAGCATACTCTGTAAATATGTGTACAAAAAGGTGTACGTATTTCTTTCTGCTCATTATACAGGGCACATGGGTATTCAATAGTATATTTGGGGGGTCTATAACACCTATATACATAAGACATGTCTGCCTGTGCAACTGAAGGACAGAGCAGAACTGAGAATATTTAACCACCCATAGAAGAAGCTACCCACTTTTTAAGCTACCATCTTCAGATGCATAAGACATGTGAGAATACATATACAAGTAGACATATACCTCAGTCAGAACAGCACGCAGACATTTAAACTTGACAGCTTGCACTTCCCATTTGAGTACAGAAAGAGGCGAGAGAAGTACAGAAAGAAGCAAGAGGTGTGCAGAAAGATACAAAAGAAGTGCAGAAAGAAGGAACAGAGGTACAGAAAGAGACAAGAGGGGTAAAGAAAGAGGGAAGAGGGGTGCAGAAAGAGGCACAAGGGTTGCAGAAAGAAGGGACAGAGGTGCAGAAAGAAGCAAGAGAAGTGCAGAAAGAAGCAACAGAGATGCAAAAAGGGGGAACAGGGATGAAGAAAGTGGCAAGAGGGGTGCAGAAAGAAGCAAGAGAGGTGCAGAAAGAAACAAAAGAAGAGTAGAAAGAAGGAACAGAGGTACAGAAAGAGGCAAGAGGAGTGCAGAAAGAGAGAAGAGGGGTGCAAAAAGAAGCACGTGTGGTACAGAAAGAAGCAAAGAGGTGCAGAAAGAAGCAAGAGTAGTGCAGAAAGAAGCAACAGAGGTGCAGAAAGAGGCAAGATGGGTGCAAAAAGAGGGAAGAGGGGTGTAGAAAGAGGCACAAGGGGTGCAGAAAGAAGCAAGAGATGTGCAGAAAGAAACAAAAGAAGTGCAGAAAGAGGGAAGAGGGGTGCAGAAAGAGGGGTGTGAAAGAGGCACGAGGGGCGCAGAAAGAAGCAAGAGAGGTGCAGAAAGAAGCAACAGGGGTACAGAAAGAGGGAAGAGGGGTGGAGAAAGAGACAAGAGAAGTATAGAAAGAAGCAACAGAGATGCAGAAAGGGTGAAGAGGGGTAGAGAAAGAGGCAAGAGGGGTGCAGAAAGAAGCAAGAGAGGTGCAGAAAGAAACAAAAGAAGTGCAGAAAGAAGGAACAGAGGTGCAGAAAGAGGCAAGAGGAGTGCAGAATGAAAAGAAGGGTGCAGAAAGAGGCACAAGTGGTGCAGAAAGAAGCCAGAGAGGTGCAGAAAGACGCAAGATAAGTGCAGAAAGAAGCAACAGGGATGCAGAAAGAGGGTTGGAGAATGAGGCAAGAGAAGTGCAGAAAGAAGCAACAGACGTGCAGAAAGGGTAAAGAGGGGTGGGGAAAGAGGCAAGAGGGGTGCAGAAAGAAGCAAGAGAGGTGCAGAAAGAAACAAAAGAATTGCAGAAAGAAGGGACAGAGGTGCAGAAAGAGGCCGGAGGGGTGTAGAAAGAGGCAGGAGGGGTGCGGGAAGAGGGGTGCAGAAAGAGGCAAGAGAGGTGCAGAAAGAGGCAAGATGGGTGCACAAAGAAGGAAGTGAGGTGCAGAAAGAGGCAACAGAGGTGCAGAAAGTAGAAGAGATGTGCAGAAAGAGGCAAGAGGGGTGCAGAAAGAGGCAAGAGGGGTGCAGAAAGAGGCAAGAGATGTGCAGAAAGAGGCAAGAGGGGTACACAAAGAAGCAAGTGAGGTGCAGAAAGAGGCAGCAGAGGTGCAGAAAGAGGCAAAAGAGGTACAGAAAGTACAAGAGATGTGCAGAAAGAGGCAAGAGAAGTGCAGAAAAGAAAGAAAGGTGCAGAAAAAAGCAATAGAAATGCAGAAAGAGGCAAGAGAGGCACAGAAAGAAGCAAGAGTGGCTTGCACACCATTAGTATCAATTTAACACCCACATTTAGCAATAAGTAACAGGTGACCATTCTAAATTTGCAAAGGACCTTCCACCACGCTGTAACACTTGTCGCTGCTTTTTTGGTAACGTTTGAGCCGTTTAAGCTAGAAAAAAGGCTTCTTTTGTTCAAATCTGCAGATTAGGCAGCAGATGATGGATTTTGTGGCTAATGCGGAAAATGTATAACTGTGCGAAAGTCGGTGCAGCCAAACAGTCGCATAATTCCAGTGGCCCTGCTCATACCTCCGACTAGGTCCAGAAGTGCTCCTCAGTGATTCCTTCTTTTTTTTGTCTCATAAGTTCATAGTTTAGCTTCTATGGAAACGAGGAAGACTAAACCTGAGGTTACCACTCCACAACACAGACTACCATACCACATAATTAGTCTCCATAACACATAATCCCACTCTACATAATTCCTATACACTAAATACCACATACTTTCTATCCACATAATTTCACTGCACAACATACCACATAATTCCACTACACACAACGTACATCCACTCCACTCCAAAAAACATTAGTAAAAAACCTTTACATTTACAACATCGATAGCCGTAACTTCTGCAAATTCGAGACCTATTACATTCCAAATGCTTCTTTAACTAGTAGTCACGTTTGCAGAGTGGTGGAGAAAGGGGGCTGGGCCTCCGACCAGCGCTCAGGAATTCCGCTGTGTAGGACTTACAGGAGGTACAAGGAGGGCTTCTTGGCCCTCAAATTCCCTCAGGAGTAAAGTGGACTTCATCCCCCAACCCGTAGTGTGCCAGGAGGTGCGTTTGCAGAGTGGTGGAGAAAGGGGGTGTGTGACCTCCGTAGACCTCTTAGCAATACCACTGTGCGGGACTTACTGGAAGTAACAGAAGGGGTAGTTGGCCCCCTAGGACATCCTTGAGGGCCAACTAACACTCCTATTACCTCCAGTAAGTCCCACACAACAGCATTGGTAAGTTCTCATAGCAGGCAATGCCCCCTTTGCTCACCACTCTGCAAACGCGCTCCCTGGCGCGCTCTTAAATGGGGATTAAAGTACCCTTCGATGCTGGGGGTCCTTAGGGCCAACTAGCCTACCTGACACCTCCAGTAAGCCCCACACAGTGGGATTGCTCAGAGGTGGACACAGGCCACGTCCCCTTTCTGCACCACTCTGCAAACACGCCTCCTGGCGCGCTCTTGGTTGGGGGATGAAGTCCCCTTGCCCCCTGAGGGTCCCTGGGGGCCAACTAGCCCTCCTATTATCTCTAGTAAGCCACACACAGCTGGATTGCTGAGAGTGGTCTGAGGCCACGCCCCCTTTTTACACCACTCTGCAAACGCACCTCCTGGTGCACTGCTGCTCGGGGGATGAAGCCCACTTTAGTCCTCCTCATCGCCCCACCAGCAGTGCGCCAAGAGGCGCGTTTGCAGAGTGGTGTAAAAAGGGGCGTGGCCTCTGACCACCTCTCAGCAATCCCACTGTGTGGGGCTTACTGGAGGTACTTGGTGGGCTAGTTGGCCCCTAAGGACCCTTAAGATTCTAGGGGACTTAATCCCCCAACCCAGAAAGCGCCAGGAGACACGTTCGCAGAGTGGTGCAGGTAGGGGATGGGGCCTCCGGCGAGATGCCGGTTTTTCTTTTCTTTTGATATTTTTAGAAGGGGGGCTGTGTGGCCCCCCTTCTCTTACTATTTTTTGGGCCCTGGGGACCCCCATCCCCCAGAGCCTGAGCCATTTTATTACTTTAAAAAAAATAAAACGGGAAAGGGGCCGCGTGGCCCTCCTCCCGAGGCCGATTTCAGCCCCGGGGACCCCATCCTCCGGGGCATGGCCACTTATTTATTTATTTTTTACTTTTATAGGAGGGGGCTGTCCGTCCCCCCTCCTGAGGCCATTTTTGGCCCCGGGGACCCCATCTCCCCGGGCTTTGCCTCTTTATTTATTTTTTTATTATTTATTTAATTACGGGAGTGGGGCAGAGTGGCCCCCCTTCCCTGGGCCACTCCTGGCCTCGGGGACCCCATCCCCCGGGGCCTGGCCTTGTTTTTTCAAAATTATTTATGGGAAGGGGGCCGCGCAGCCCCCCTTCCCTGGGCCACTTCTGGCCCAAGGACCCCATCCCCCAGGGCCGGCCCTCACATTGGGGACCGCGGGGGGAGCCCCAATGCCCCCGGGGTCCCAGCCGGCGCCCCGCCTCCTGCGGGAGATGGCATTGCTTTTGGACAAGGGGAGCTGCTGACATGCAGCTCCCCTTGTCCAAAAGCAATTCTGCTTCGCTTCATGGAAGCGAGAGCAGGTTTCCTGCTCTCGCTTCGATGAAGCGACGCAGAGTTTGCAATGACAGGGCGGGAGCCGTGCTCCCGCCCTGTCATTTCAAACTGCAATGTCCCGGGTGGCGGTCCCTAGGGCCATGAAGAGCTCCAGGAGGGGGGCTGCGCGGCCCCCCTCCCAACATGTAAATAGCACCGGGGAGGTGGTGGTCCCCGGGGTCTGCAACGGACCCGCACTTCAATAATTAGTGCCCCGGTGAGGTGGTAGTCCTCAGGGCAGTGTGGGGGGGCTCGAGCCCCCCACACTTACTTTTTAGAATAGCCCCGGGGAGGTGGCGGTCCCCGGGGCTTGGGGGGGCCCATGAGGCCCCCCATAATTAAGTACAGCCTCGGGGATGTGGCGGTCTCCGGGACTTGTGGGGGCCCGTGAAGCCCCCGCCCATTAATAACAAAAGCCCCTGGAAGGTGGTGGTCCCCGGGGTTTGGGGGGTCCCATGAGGCCCCCGCCCATTAATGAAAAAAGCCCTGAGGAGGTGGCAGTCCCCGGGGCTGTGGGGGCCCGCGCGGCCCCCGCATCAATATGTAACATTGCCCTCAGGACCTGGCCCACCCGGGGGAGACCGAGCTTCGGTTTAAAAAAATAATGTTGACGGGATTCGCGCACCCAGCGCGAATTCTGATGATCTAAAAAAAAAAAAAGATTTTTTGGGGCCTGGACCCCCTGAGCAGGCCTAGGGGGTCAGGGTGTTTCTACCCGGCCCCCTTTTCTTGTTTTTTTATCTTTTTTTTTACTGTTTTCTTGTGACTCGTTTTTACCGAGTCACAAGATGGCTGCCAACACTTCTTGCTTTGGAGTGTTGACAGCCAATCAAAATGAAACTCGTGCTCGGGAGGGTTCGCGAACCCTCCTCGGCCACCAGATATCGATATTTATGTTTTTTGAATTTCGCAGGAACTACTGAACGGATTTACACTATTTTAAAAAAAGCACGCTTTCTGATCCAAGACCTACCTTTTTGCCAAATTTGGTATAATTCCATTCAGCAGTTCGGGCTGTAGCTTTGTCTAAAGTCTCCTATGGAAATCAACATGGAGAAAACGCGTTTTGGGACCCCCCTTTTTCTCGGCCCCCGCTCGACGAATCAACCCGAAACGTTCAAGACAGGAGCTGACCTGAGTGAACCGCCAGTAGGTAATATATTATATTATATATATATCTATATATATATATATATATATATATATATATATACACATACACAGATATATATATATATATATATATATATATATATATATATATATATATATATTATATATATATATATATATATTTATATTATCTACTGGCGGTCGCCAGTAGATAGTTATAGTTAGGACCACGTTTCCATAGGAAAAGCATTTTTTGATGTGCTTATAACTTTGGCGTCGTTTGACAAATCTTTATGAAATTTTCCAAAAAGTTCCTCTTTCCAGGTGAGCTCCTATCCTGAAAGTTTGGGGGTGATTCGTGAACGGGGGGCTGAGATAAAAGGGGGGTCCCAAAACGTGTTTTCTCCATGCAATTTCCATAGGAAACTTTAGACAAGGCTACAGGTCAAACTGCTGAACGGAATTACACCAAATTTGGCAGGGAGAAAGGTCTTGGTCCAGAAAGCACGCTTTTGTTTAAATTGGGTAAGTCCGTTCAGTAGTTTTAGAGAAATATCAAAATTTACAGATATCGATATTTGAGAATTCTGACATCTGATTGGCTGAGGCGTTACGAGCACGAGCGTGCGGCTCATTGGTTGCAAACTGCTCTAACTAGGAAGTGTTGGCAGCCATTTTGTGACTGAGTTGAAAGGCGTAGGGCGAAACAAAAGAGAAAAATTGTATAAGAGGGTATAGTAGGAACACTGTGGTCTTAGTTTAAGCAGTCTGTACGGCGAGCGTGCGGCTCATTGGTTGCGAACTGTTCAAACTAGGAAGTGTTGGCAGCCATTTTGTGACTGAGTTGAAAGGCGTAGGGCGAAACAAAAGAGAAAAATTGTATAAGAGGGTATAGTAGGAACACTGTGGTCTTAGTTTAAGCAGTCTGTACGGTGCAGAGGCAGGGAGTTTGAATGTTGCGTAGGCCGTGGAAATCACGTCCGCAGAACAACGGTGCGTGGTATTGCGGCAAGGTTGCGTAGGCTCTGGAAAGCCCGTCGGGAAAATAACAATGCGCCGTATTGCAGCCTTCCTTTAATATAATGCGCGGTAATGTTTACTTATAATGCAGTGTTCACTTTTATCACAGACAGTGTCACTTTCTTACACGAAAATTAATATTATGTGGGAGGGCGTGTTCTGTTGGTGTGTCTGGAACAAAATTAACGTTTAATTGGCTGAGGTGTTCCAACAATGAGCTCAATATTCAGTAGCAGGGACATCTGATTGGCTGACGTGTTCCAAGCAGGACCTTCCCAAGCTTAATGTTCATTGGCTGCGAACCATTGAAAGTACAAGTGTTGCCAGCCATTTCCTCCCCGTCCGCGGAGTAGCAGGCACATGTTACTGGTTGACGTGTTCCAAGCACGACGTTCCCAAGCTTAATGTTCATTGGCTGTAAACCATTGAAAGTAGAAGTGTTGCCAGCCATTCCCTCCCCCTCCGTGGAGCATCAGGGACATCTGATTGGGTAACGTGTTCCAAGCAGGACCTTCCCAAGCTTAATGTTCATTGGCTGTAAACCATTGAAAGTAGAAGTGTTGGCAGCTATTCCCTCCCCCTCTGCGGAACACCATGGACATTTTATTGGCTAAACTGTTCCTAGTACAAGTTTGTTCATTATTGGCTGGGAACGGTTCACTGTTGTGAACCATTTTGTGACGCACTTCAATGGAGTACGGGAAAAGAAAGTAGTAGCGGGAGGGTAGGAACACTATTAACTCTGTACAGTGGTCAAAAGGTGGTGGAGAGGGATTGTGAAGGTAAAAATAGTTTTTGATATATTTTAAGGGCCATTTATATAATTGGCGTGGGGTGTACAAATCACGGCGGGAAAATAACAAAGTGTGTTGCGGTATTCTTTTTATTAAGTTTGCGGGTGGGATACTTCCCAGGAGCACTGTTTAGTTATAATGTGGTGTTTACTTTTCTAACGGGGAGCTGTGGTTGCGCAGCAAAAATTTCAGTCTAGGTTTGAAATCGTTTTTATTAAGCAATTACAAATATACTTTGTTCGGAAACTGAAGCTGTATATATCAAAGGGGTGACAAATAAAAACGCAATTCATAAAATATCCCTTAAGCGTGGGCACACCCTCCCTTTTTTTCTGCTATAGTTTGTAAAAGTGTTGCCCCATATTCTTGATAATATAAGAGGACATGAGTTACTTTTAGATAAAGTAGAAAAGAAGTGCTACAAGAAACACTCCTGTACTACATCATCTCAGGTCACAAGAACAATAACAAGTATAAAACAGTTAAACACAAATCACTTTATATTACATAGAAATGTACGCTTTATCATTTTTTATAATTTCTATTATTGTAGAATTCGGGAAAGTTCAGTCGTAGTGCTTAGCTCACGTACTCCTTTAAGAATATATAGGATAGTAGTATAATAATATACACTTCTGGTCGTATATATTCTATAGGGAGAAGGTGAATAGGAACCGCAACAGACAAAAATAGAAATAGTAAAAAACATTCAGAAATGTAGGGTTTATCAAAGGTATTCACTAAGAAAGTATCTATGGAAACAATTTTTTTTAAACTGCAATTTCCAAAAATATTGTCACTGTAAAAATATCTGATCAAGTCAGTTATAAAGGTCAGTAAACTGTATTTCAGATGGTTTACTCCTGATGGCGAGAAATCTCCAATTCCTCTTACAATATACACAGTGTCACTGATGGCACACAAAAAGGAAAATGAAAATGAAGTCATCAATACAAAACAAGATCAATAACGAAATACTTTCCAGCGATGAGTATGTTGAGAGCTTCTTTTCTCCGGGACTTCGAAATCTTTCATCTTCGCGCCAACGGGTCATAAAGTGCTCTGAGATCACAATGACTGTTAATATTATAATATACATATTCACAGTATATGATCCCAAGAAAGAAACAGAGTAAGAACGAGAAGGTGCTGACGCTAAATATAAATCTTTAGTCTTCGCGTCGACGGGTCATAAACTCCACTGAGGTCAGTATAAATGTTCATATTACAATATACATACTCACACTATATGATCTCAAAGGAGAAATAGACTAAAAAACAGAAGCTGCTGACGTTACATATAAATCTTTAGTCTTCGCACCAACGGGTCACAAACTCCTCTGACATCATAATGTGTGGTTATTATAATATACATACTCACACTATATGATGTCAAGGGGGAAATAGACTACAAACTAGAAGGTGCTGACGTTACATATAAATCTTTAGTCTTCGCGCCGACGGGTCACCAACACTTCTGAGGTCAAGTACAGGGTCAATATTATAATATACAAAGTCACACTATATGAGCTCAAAGGAGCCAGAACAGGAACAATGTTTGCTGTATTCTGTCTGTTTCTGAAAACAAGCTGCTGACGTTACATATAAATGGCAAAAACAACCAATAACACTTTTTTCTAAATACAAGTGTTTAAAGATTGACAAATAGCTACGTATTATAATTATCTAGTATTGCATAATCAAAGAACTTACAACTCAGGATTATGTTTTGTGGCCGCAAAAGAAGAATCCGACTGTAGAAAAGAGCACCTGCATCACTGAATGGAGACGCGTAAATAACTCGCAAAAATGAAACTAATCTATCAACGGGTGTGGTTTATATACTTTTTGGTTATTCAGTAGTCAATGGAAGGAAGATGCGGCTCCGCCCATTTAGATGTCACGTTTTACAGTTGACACGTGCTCACGTTTTAACTGTTTCACTTGTGCACGTGTTGGAAAAAGTTACAAAATGTGAAGCGGAAAAAGTTTCGATTTCGAACGTAACACGTATAAGGTCATTAATATGTACATACGTTGGAGAGCTTAAAAACTGTTACCCGGAAAACCGTGTCATTTCCATTCTCATGAGTAAATATATTTATTGATTGCCGTAATTCTAAATAGAAGACATAAAAAAAAGATCTATCAGAATAGAAGAAAAAAAAACGTGATAATATTTCTCATCACTATGGTTTTAAATTAAAACAATGCGAGCATTTGTAAAGCGTACAGCTAACCCTGGAAAGGTGTGCCGGCGCTCGGGGGCGTCGGAAAGATTAAGCAAGGTGTTGCCCACAGTGACATAGTGGTGGGTAACGTGCCGCTGGAGCCGGGAATCGAACTGTGAACGCTGTTGTTCGAAGTCAGGTATCATAGCTGCTCCGTCACACTTTTTCCACACTTATATGTTAATTAGTGCTAATTAAGTTTTAAACATTGTTAAATTATAACTTATAACAGACTACTGTTACAGTTAGTTTTTCACTACAAAATGTATGCACGTCTTTTTTAAATTTAGTTAAAAACAATATAGGTTTTAGGGACATTGTAGTTAGAAATTAGCAATTAAAAAACCTTTGAAATTCACTGAAAAAACCATAGGTTTCAGGGATGTTATAGTTAGAAATTAGCATTTAAAAACCATTGAAATTCACTGAAAAAACCATAGGTTTTACAGACGTTATAGTTAGAAATTAGCATTTAAAAAACCTTTGCAATTCACTGAAAAAACCATAGGTTTCAGGGGCGTTATAGTTAGCTGGACATTTCACTCGTACAAAACCATAGAAATTCCACTGTTATAGTTAGTTCAGCTAACTATAACTCGCGCCCCTCAATGCACTGCTCATGACGTCACATATTACATCATTCATGGCATGGTCAGTGACATCACTGATGACATCCCTGATGACATCTGAAATGGCATCACTGATGACATCACTGATGACATCATCCACGTGAAAATCTGATGCACCTCCTCACAGTCTAATATAACCTTTAATACACCCACTGTAAAATACAGACTACCATTTTCGAAACCATCGAGACACCAATACCAGTTACTACATACGCACTCTTTGATTCCTAGGTCTACACACACATCCACTCATTCACCCATACATTCACTTATACATGCAGTTACTCATCAATACAACACTATGATATGCACTCATACACCTATTCAGACACTCACACACCGCCACTCATCCATGGAGTTACTCACACACCTAGTCAGTCATGCAAAGAATCAAGCACACTCCCATTTACTCACCTATACAGTTATACACACACCACCTCCCTAATTCATACAGATACTAACGCATAATTACTCTCTTATATAATCACTGATACAAGTACACACTCATCCATACAGCCACTCTCACAATCATTCACTGTCACATATACTCATTTATATACAGCATCACTCACATATACTGCCTTTTACATATGTAGTTACTCACACATGTACCACTGAGACATCCATTTACTCACCAACACACCCATACACACACTCACCCACCCATACAGCTGTTTCCACATGCACTCTTGAACCCATACACCCAGTGAATCAACCACTCACACATCAATACACAAGAGTCACACACCTCCAACCCACCCACACACACACTCAGTCTCCCATACAAATACTCAGGCAAACAATCAATAACCCATATAAACACTCATGTAGCTACTGACCAACCCATGTAGCAGCTTACAGACAGACTGATACACACATTCACACAGTTTAGTCACTAACCCATGCATTCAGTAAGACACGTTTAATCACTCACTTATAAAATCAGTCACACACCTGTAAAATCCCCCATCCAGACACTTATACACCCACTCATTCTTCAATACACCTAAGAATATATGTAAAACATATTTAAAAATTACAGAAACACACAGTCACTGGATGATGTCAGCAGTGATGTCATTTCAGATGTCATCAGTGATGTCACTGACCATGCCATGAATGATGTAATATGTGACGTCATGAGCAGTGCATTGCGGGGGCGTGAGTTATAGTTAGCTGAACTAACTATAACAGTGGAATTTCTATGGTTTTGTACGAGTGAAATGTCCAGCTAACTATAACGCCCCTGAAACCTATGGTTTTTTCAGTGAATTGCAAAGGTTTTTTAAATGCTAATTTCTAACTATAACGTCTGTAAAACCTATGGTTTTTTCAGTGAATATATATATACACACACACACACACACCAAACCCTCCAATCACCTCCTGGCTCTGCTGCCACGATACAGAGCACCTGGGTCTTCATGCTGTGGGTCTGGGTGGCTGCCTTGTTGCACTGTTACTAGGCTGCACTCAGGGTGGGAGACACACAATGGTGAGTGAATTGGGGTGGGAACTAACAGCCCACACTATGAGTAGGGGCCCGGCACATCTGCAAGCCAGAAAGCAATACATAAAAATTGCACTGCGTGTGCCAGTACTAAGTACATGACAAATGGACAGCAGTCGCCTTGCCCAAGCTGAACTGCCAAAGCTGAATCCTCAGTGGTGGGATCCATAGTGGTGCTCTGCAGTGCCCTTGTTTTCCTTTTGAGTGACAGAACGGAAGTCCTACTGACTGCATGACATTCTACAA
The DNA here is from genome assembly GCA_963921515.1 of Calotriton arnoldi. Classification (NCBI taxonomy): domain Eukaryota; kingdom Metazoa; phylum Chordata; class Amphibia; order Caudata; family Salamandridae; genus Calotriton; species Calotriton arnoldi. The sequence goes on from CAWUFW010004039.1 coordinate 228,675, forward strand.
CCCACCTTGAAGCCCAAGACTTGGCGGATGGGTCAGCCTTGGGACTATACAGATTGAGGTCTGGGACTATCACCCATGGGACCATCCAAAGAATCCCAGACTCCAGTAATGAATGCCAGTGAGGCCCAACTGCATCCACAAAATTAAATTAAGTATTGGACTCAGACATTTAAACACATTTCATATAATAGAAATGTGTGTACCATAAAGAGCTACAAATAATCTCAAACACCTACAATGATTAACAAGCACTGACAAAGACTAAAGATCAGTCTTGTTTTTGCATTTCCACTTGTAAGCCACAACTATTTTCTTTGGCAGTATTTAAGGAATACAAGTTAGAAAGGGACAGGTGAAAGAAGGATGGGGTGCAACCATCCTAAGAAGGTGAGGCAAGAGCGTGACAAACCAAAAGTAAGGTGGAAGGGGACAATCAAGGCGCAAGTGATATAGATGGGTAAGTAGCCCAGAATTGGGTTGAAGGGGATCCAGGCCAAGTACCAACCTATCTTTGGAGTACACAGAGAGTACTACAGAGGTACGCAGTACAACCATAGCAGATCATAAAATTAAAAACATGAGAGAGAAACTCTCTTTGTCACTGTTGGAAATGGCCCTCTCTGTAGGGTGATCCCCAAACTTTTTGCCTTCACTCCTCCTATTTTTTGATGAATTCGTTTTTGTTGGCCTTATGACTCTGTTCACATTACCACTGCTAACCAGTGCTAAAGTGCTTGTTTTGTCTTCTTAAAACATTATAACATTGGCTTATACCCAATTGGCATATTTAATTTACTTATAAGTCCGTAGCAAAGTCCCTTACTTGTGCCCAGGGCCCGTTAATTAAATGCTACTAGTGGGCCTGCAGCACTGATTGTGCCACCCACTTAAGTAGCCCTTTAAACATGTCTCAGACCTGCCATTGCAGAGTCTGTGTGTGCAGTTTTAAACTGTGATGTCAACATGGCAAAACAAACCATGTGCCAAGCCCAAACCTTCATTTTAATACATATAAGTTACCCCTAGGGTAGGTCCTGGACAGCCCAAATGGCAGGGTGCACTGTATTTAAAAAGTGCTACATGTACTATTAAGTTTTAAATGTCCTGGTAGTGAAAAACCCTTACCTTTGTGTCTTACTACTGCAAGGCCTCTCTCTCATAGGATAACATTGGAGTTGCCTTATTACATTTTGTAAGCGTAATTTCCAAATTGAAAGAGAAAACTGGTTCAAGTTTGGTGTCTCTTGAATCCTAATTTAAAATCCTAACGTATGGTGAAGCCGAATATTAAATTACAATTCTGAAAATGCCACTTTTAGAAAGTTGGCATTTTTTTGCCTTAGCCATTTGGTGGCTACAGCCTGTCTCTGGTCACATGACTGAGTGTACTTGCAAGTGGGGCTTTGTGTATTCCTTTTAGACAACCACACACAATGGGAGCTTAGGTGTGACTGGATGGGCCACTCTGGCAGGATGGGAGGGAGTAACTGGGCCCAGCCTCACTAACACCTGAATAGGCTGTGTTCTGTCTTCACGCAAAGGCCTTAATGACCCTGCATTGTCACTTCAGCCAGCTTGAAGCCAGGGCAGGGGAGGTAGGGAGTTCCTTGCACTATAAAGACACTGTCTAGAAGCTTCTCCAACCTTCCAGAACAAGGTCACAGGGTATAAAAGAAGGACCTCAGACACCACCACTTCAGTACACTTCTGGACCTTTGGAGACTGCCATGGGAAGAAGAACTGCTGTGCTACTGAAAGGACTGCCACTCTGCTCTGCCTACTCTGGAGCTGCTGCCTTGCTGTGCCATTTTGCTGTGGAGGAAGAACTGGACCTTAACCCCATCTTGAACTCAGAACCCTATAGTGACTCAAAGGGCTAGTTTGCTAGCTTCCTGATCTGAGCCCCAGGGACATAACAGACTCCCCAACAGCTCCTGGACCAGACTTTAGTGAGTTCCTGATTCCCAAGCGGTGTCTCTGTGGTCCTGGACCTTTGGTGTGGCTCTTGAGCTCTTAAATTCAAGCTGGTGAGATCTTTGCGAACTGGCTCGTTCGTACCAGAACCACGACACTCACATCAAAAAATCAGCACAAGCCGCCACAAGCCTGTCTCTTCACCCAGCAAGCATCGATCACCCACGGAGGATCGCCAATGCGAACTACCAACCCGCCTGTCTGCAACACATGGCCTGCTCCTCATGCCACGCCGACCACTGCCAGCAATAGTCTGCTTGCTCCCGGCGACTTTCTTAAATGCGAACTGGACTCTTGGCACAAACCTTGAGAAGGTAAACCTTCAGCTGGACTAATCTGGGACTGTATCCGACCCGCACTCCATCACGGTTGGCCTGAACTTTTTACTTTGACCTGTTCAGTGTGACTAGATAGCCTCGGTTGGCACTTTATGCTTTTTTGGCGCTATATTGCAGTTTATTCTTTAAAAATTCATAACTGCGGTTCAACTCATTGGATTGTTGCTGATTTGGTCTTGTTTTATTTATCAATTCTCTATTTTTCTAACCTGGTGTAGGATCCTTTTAGTGTAGTGTTTTCACAGTTTTACTGTTTGAAGTGTTTCAAAAATACTTTACACATTGCCTCTAACTTAAGCCTGACTGATCTGTGCCAAGCTAACAGGAGGTGAGCACAGGTTAATTTGAGGTGTGCTTGTGCCTTACCCCGACTAGGATTGTGGTTGCTCACAGCCCAGTCAACCAGTAACCCAATTTCTAACATTGGTGGCAGAAGCAAAAAAAATGTGGTAGGGGAAAGGGACAACATAGAGTGTTACAATGTGAGTGGGGGACAGGGATACAGACAGAGACAAGGGTATAATGGCATAGAGCATACATTAGTAAAACTGGGGACTGTATAATGTTTCCTTGAGAAATACATCAGAAAATTACCAGAATATGTGGCTAAGGTTCTTTAGCACATTGAGGGTGGTTCCACAATTAACTTTTCTATCTGGTACACTCATGGAAGTCTGTAAAGGTTCACTGACTGCTCAGCATATCAGGGAAATAGCAGACCAGACACACAAAATATAAACAAGCAACTGATGGAAGAGGGCTAGTTGAAAGCACCTTTGTTAGAAATGGGGGTCTCTAGTTGGCAGAGGTAGGTACCTTTGTCCAAATAGGGACCCTTACTTCTAGTCAGGGTAAGGGGGATACACACTTTAGATATCCCCTGCTCACCCCCTGGGTAGCTTGGCACGAGCAGACAGACTTATCCCAAACGCAATGTATAAAGTACTTGTACTCAAAACACACAGTAATACAGTGATAACACCACAAATGGACACCACACCAGTTTAGAAAAACAAAGTATCTTTATCTAAACTCAACAAGACCAAAACAACAAAAATCCAACATACATGAAATAAGAATATGACTTTTCAAAGGTTTCAAGTAACGGGGTCCATAGAAAACTATGGATGCGTAATTCTACTCAAAGTACCTGTAGATGCGTCAAAATTCACAAGGCCAAACAGCCGCAGAGATGGGAAGCATCAAGAAACAAAGAGATGCGTCTGTTCCTGAGTCCGAGGAGAGGCGATGCGACAGTGCTGCTGCACGCAGGAGAAGTGATGCGTCGAATCCGGGCTGTAGGGGGAAGTGATGCGTCTACTCCAAGATGGTTCTGGTCCGCGGGTGATGCGTCGAGAACACTTGCCACACAGGTGCGATGCTTGGAAATCCGGGATGTGGCGGCGATCAATGCGGCGGTGACAAATGGCAATGCAGCGGTTTCTTCAGCTGTGATCCCATGATGCGTCTGTTCTTGCAGCCACGATAGGCGCTGTGTCGACTCTGCAGTGGCGCTGCGATGTGTGGAGAGTCTTTTCTCAGTTCTTCAGGTTTTTTCTAGCTCCCAACAGCTGGAACAATATCCAGAGGCCCCTGAACTGTAACAGGCACCTCCTGGCAGGTCAGAACATTCAGCAGCAGAGTTCAGGGGAGCTGGGGGTGAAGTCTTTGTGTCCCTGAGACTTCAGAACAGGAGGCCAGCACACATAGGCCCTTGGAGATTCTTCTTCAAGCAGGTTCACAGCAAAGTTCCAGCCTTTGTCCTTTCCTTGGCAGAAACAGCAACTGCCGGCCAACCCAACACAGCACACAGCAAAGGGGCAGTACTCCTCCTCACAGCTCTTCAGCTCTTCTCCTTGGCAAAGGTCTCTCTTGAGTACAGAAGTGATCTAAAGTTCTGGGGTTTAAGGTCTACTACTTATACCCCCTTTTGTCTTTGTTCTCTATGTGCAAGGGTCTCTGAGCCCAGTCCAAACCAGTTCTGTCCTCACTGGTGCAGTATGACCACAGAGGGTGGAGACTGTCAGGAAATAGCGGCATGGCGCCAGCGAAGAGCACGCAAGGACGCCTTACAGGGCACATTACGTGTTTGGATTCAATCGTTTCCGGTACCTGAACTACAGTTCCCATGAAGCAATGGGAGGCCTGTAGTTTGGGCCGCATCCAATCGGATGCGGTTAAATACGCAAGACGCTCGCCGGCTGGCGTGCGTAATTCATTGCAGTTTAGTCTTCGAGAGCTTGATCGTGCCCGTGGATAGAATCTTCAGTGATGTCTCCCGCTGTCAGCCCTGCTGGGTTGCCCATGGTTGTGGGGTGAGAAAGGAGAGACCCAGTTTTCCTGTTCGTCTGTTTGTGTTGTTGGCAATTCGATCGGTAGGAGATACGGGGCTCCGCCTCCTCCCATGAAGAAGGGAGTTGAGTTGCTCCTTACAGAATCCTTTGCTGACGAATGCTGTCTGAACACTGGAAGACAGCGCTTAGAGTACGAAGGTACTGTGTTTGCTTTTATTGCTTAGTTCATTTCCCAGATGCCATTTAAGCTCTTCCTGATGACTTCCAAAAGCCGCTATGAGCACAGGTGGCAATAACCCGGTGTGGTTTACCTTATTTTCGTTCATCTATTTTTGTGCTGATAATACTGAACAACTGTACCACTCTACAATTGAAAAAACTTCACTCGTAGTGGAATGTGAAGGATCAATAGTGAATCTTACTTCCTGTTCATAGACAAGGGTTCATCTGTTGGCTTTTATCCTTCCAAAACCTACAGTTGTGGAAATCTTTATTTTTGCTTGACTTTGAAGGCTTCTTCGGATTTTTGTTTTACTAAGATTACCATATAATTTTGGGTACGTATGGAGAGAGGGCTTCGCATGATACCTGTTTGTTTATGGCCTTGTTATGTGAGATTATTCATGTTTTTTCTGCTTTGTGGTTCAAGGGATAGAGAAAATAGCCAATGGGGGAAACCAGCTGAATGTGTGGAAGAAGTGAACAAAAGCCCTGTATTTTATTGAGGTATGTGGTGTGTTCCTATTAGTGAGAATTTATGAGAGTAGACATAGACATATTGGTTAATTCTTCTTTTATTTCTTCTTTCAGATTCTTCTCCTTCTTCCCTGCTGTTCCCTTCCTATCCCTTCCCTCGCTTGATCACCCTAATATTCTGTGTTTATAATCTGAATTGGGGGATTCAAGAGGTGGACATATTGTGCAACGTACGTATCCTGAGGAGTTCATACTTCCATCTTCGCCAAGAGGAAGTTCTGACAGAGACAGCATTGTGCAAGGGAGACAGGCCCTATTCAGGTGCAAGGAAATCTCCTCCCACTACTGTAAATGCAGCCAAGACCCATTCAGCTCAGCTTTGAGTCATCCAGGAAGGGCCAGGCACACCTCAACCCCCCTCCCCACCGAGTGGCTGTCTACAGTGAATGCACATCCCCAGCCCCTGTCACTCCAAAACCAGACAGTTTATCCACAAACCGGCCGAGGCCCACAGAATGGTTAAACAAGAAAATGCCTACTTTCTAAAAGTGGTATTTTCAAACACATAATTTAAAAACCATCTTTACTAAAAGATGTGTTATTAAATTCTAAGTTCAGAGAGCTTAACTTTATTTCTCTATCTTGTGCCAATGGGAAGTTATACTTGTAAGATGTTACAAGGTACCTCCCATTCTATCCTTTTGGACAGATAGCCTTTCAATAGTAAAAAACGTAATTGGCAGTATTTTACTATCAGGACATGTCACACACACAGGTATATGTCTAACCTTTCACATACACTGCACCCTTCTGAGGGGGGGTACCTTGGGCCTACGATAGAGGTGCCTTACATGTAAGAAAAGGGAAGGTTAGGGCCTGGTAAGTGGGTGCACTTGCCAGGTCGACATGGCAGTTAAAAACTTCGCACAGACACTGCAGTGGCAGGCCTGAGATACCTTTTCAGGGCTACTCATGTGGGTGGCACAATAAGTGCTGCAGGCCCACTAGTAGCATTTGATTTACAGGCCCTGGCACACTCAGTGCACTTTACTAGGGACTTACCAGTAAATCAAATATGTCAATCAGGGAGAACCAATTGTAATCACAATTTACATAGGGAGCACTTGCACTTTGACACTGATCAGCAGTGGCAAAGCGCCCAAAGCATCTAAACCAGCAAAAACAAAATCCAGCACAGCATCAAAAATACAGGAGGTAGAGGCAAAAAGTCAGGGGAAACCACACCAAAGATGCCAAGGCTAACAACCTTTTTGTATGTTCTTTAAAGCACATTGTGTGTTTTTGTGTTCTGTGGTGTGCCGACATGAGCTCTGGCAGATAGCAAGTTGTGATTCAGACTTAAAAAGGAGAATTAATAAGATTCACTGTGGGTCTTTTGGTTTGTTTTGCTCCTTTTACAGTCTTCTGTCATTTCCATTTCGATTTAATGACCCATTGCAGCGTTCATAACCCATAATATTTGCATCATGAGCTTAGCAAGAATGGTTTTAAGCTCAATTATAAATTAATTATTAATAAACTCATCAGCCATAGACATCTGAACTAAATGGCCCAAGAAATGAAATGAATGCAAGCTAATTCTCTCCAATGAGAATAAACACATGACCATTTTAATGTGTTTTTATCTAGCAGTTTCAGTAAATGAACCTAAGTTCTGGAAGCAGATCATGTCCTCATTACAAGATTTTAAACATGGTAATTATGATATTTATTACATAATTATTTGTAAGTCTCACCAGTGGCCATGCCTCATAGATGTTGACAACTAATTTGCATTCTGTCAAATTAGCAAGTACGGAACATTTAAATGTTCCGCTTTTATACATTAGATTGACTTCCTAGTCAAAATAAAGCACAATCATTCTCCAGCATGAAGAACATATTGCATTTTAACTTATGACAACATTACTCCAAGTGTAATTGCATGCTCCCTTTTATATATGCAATTTATTCCTCAAAACATCAGCTGAACAGTGCAACCCCACAGTACCAGTGCTTTTAATCATGTCATAGAGACACGTAAACAGCCACCGATTTGCATTTATTTATTAATTCAAGAGTTTCATAAAGCACCCAGTGTTACCTATGCCACTTCAGAGCATTGGAACAGAAAGTAAAAACGTGATATCAAATGTTCTGAAAACATGAGGACTAGAGAAGTGTAGAGTGCACTTAGATCAACAATTCTTTAATTGCACCATGACAATGTTAAACTTAACTGAAAGCCTGCCTGAATAGTTTGGCTTTCAGGAGTTTCCACAACTGGAAGTAACAGTGTTCAGTCAAGGGCTGACGAGGTTTCAAAGATTCAACCTTGAGCCCCAAGGGTAGATTCATCTGTGCTTTGGGGAGGTAGGGTGGGGTGTCAAGAAAATCTGCCTGGGAGATTGGAGGTGCCTCCTCTACCTGCCCACCATAGTACTCCCATTTAAATGACACTTGCACATATTTCTAGATCACAATGTATAATTTGCATGTGGTGATGAAGAGCTCATAGGCAACCATCCTTTTACAAAATATTCCAGATGATGAAGCATGCCACCCACAGGTGGGTGAGGGAATTCGTCCTATAAAAGGGAACCCCCCACACTCCTCCCTTTTGTTCTTTTGTCTTGACCCAGGGTAGCTTTTTGTGCTGTTAACAGGTTTATTTTGCCAGGTCAAAATGGCAGTTTAATACTGCAAACACAGGCTGTCAGGCTCTTATGGCAGGCCTGAGACACGTTTAAGGGGGCTACTTAAGTAGGTGGCACAATCAATGCTGCAGGCCCACTAGCAGCACTTCATTTACTGTCCCTGAGTACAGGTAGTACCACTTAACTAGGGACTTACAAGTAAATTAAATGTGCCAATTGGATATAAGCCAATTTCACCATGTTTAAAGGAGAGAGCACAAGCACTCTAGCACTGGGTAACAGTGGTAAACTGTGCAGTCAAAAAGCCAACAAAAACAAATTTAACAAAATCAGGTGGAGTAAGGCAAAAAGTTTGTGGGAAGACCACCCTAAGGCTCACAGGTTTAGCAGGGGGTGCTGGAGAGCCAGGCATCAAGATGGCGACCATTTAGTATAGCTCTGCTGGCCGAGAGGCTTATCTGCAACTTATCCCTGCTCTTACTGCTCAGCAGCCCCATTCTTTTGTCAGCTTTCACATAGCATACAGCCCGCTACCTACTGGGATTGCAGTTTCTGACAAGAAATGGCATTCACAGTCTTTTCTCCCTGAGGCCTGCCAAGAGTGCCTGCGGCCTGGTCGGGGCTGGGATGGTGCTTGGAGTCCCGCTCTCCTGTGACTCTGTGGGTCCCCCACTCCCATTTGCCACCGTAGAGTGTGGTGAGTCACACCCACAATGTCCCCAGGAGACTGGAGATCTCATCAGAAGCTGTCCTCATTGGACTGGCGACTGCAGGACTTGGGGGCATCTCTCCCTGGGAGGTATCTGTCGGGTGCTTTGTACCAAGAGGACGCGGTGGCCCACTGAGGAGTTTTGCCCAGTGAGGAGAGCTATAGTTGAAGGGTAGCCTCGCCCAAGGGTGTTGTGACCGTGTGTGACTACACAGTACTGCAGCCTCGGGAAGGTGAATTCTGGCCTGTGCTCCCTCCAGGCCACGCTAAATTATTGACCATTATTGGAGTGACACCTGCTGGGCAGGTTTCGTGCCCTGGGTTTGCCTATTTCCCCTGCCCCTCCAATGGTGCGGGGTGTGGCTGGATATATCCCCTGATAAAGGTTATATTCCCAGGTAGTAAAACACATTACTGTGCAGGACCCCTGGCCAACCACAGGAGGTGCTGCCCACTTCCCACGTCAAGCTATCCTTTCACAGAATGCACCAGGCCAGGACAGCAGACCTGGATTCTGGAAGCCTGGCTGCCCGTTCCCCAGGTCAGGACAAAAAGGTAATGTTCATGGAATTAAAAAATAGCCTTCACACTATTGATGTCAAAGTTGACCTCCTCACAGGCAGGTCATATGAAGGAGAAATTGGACAAGCACAACAACCACATCGACCAGCTCGACAGCCGAGTTGAAGTTGCGCATATGGCGACCAACGAGCATCTCCTGCACATAAAGAAAGTCCTGGTGGTAATTAAAAATAAAAATTAAGATTTGGAAACGAGGTCCAGAGAGCACAACATTCGCATTCTTTCTGGGTGTAACATAATCCACTGCTATGGACAAAATGGAGACCAACGTAGAAGCCATGTTCCGTTCTTTATTTGATGATTCCCTCTCTCCTGTCTTCACGGTTGAGAGTGCACTGCTCTCTGGGCCTGCGACCTCCACTGGCGTGAACCATAGTGGTTCACATTACAAAGACAGGGACTCAACCCTGAGGCTGGCCAGGGAGCACAGAAATATTCAATGTCCGGGTAACATCATCTCCCTATACCCGGACTTTATGCTTGTGGTCTAGGCAGCCCGTCGAGGATTTCTACCCACAAAGCATCTCCTCCAGAAGTCTGGAGCAACATACTCACTTGTATACCCCGCCAAGCTCTGTGTCAACTTAAATAGTAAGACTCATCATTTTAGAGATCCAAAAGTTGTTGTAAAATTCTCTTGCACATTTTTCAACCACTGAGCAAGCAACTCTACCCCACCCAGAACTTAACCTGGTGGACCTGTGAGTGACAACGCTTGACAGATAACTTGCCCATACTGCATGTGGCCATTGATGGTGGAGACATGATGACCTTGCTTGGATACACTTGTAATCTACCCACGAACACTGGACTGATGAGCTCCTTTGAAGCATCATCCTGATCTCACAATCCTATATTTTCTTTAACTCATCATGGGTCCCTCCCCTCATATAACTCTGTTTAATCCCTTTTGACCACCTGGTACCTATGTTCTCCATGAGTTGGGATGATGAGATGGGAGGTGGGTGGGAACGTCCCTTCTAACTGGTTGGGATTGTTGAAGTTGGTGGTGGGTGGTTTGTATGCTGTAATTACAATGTTGCTTCTTCCCTGAGTGCAATCACGCGTGCATTTTCACATACTCACATCTGTACCCCAATGCCGCATATACACTTATTTGGTACAGCCTTTATTGAACACGAATCCCTCTCAATTAACACCTACCATTAAGTGCTTACCTTGAAACATCTGTGGGTTAAATCATCAGAGGTAGACGTGGTTAGTACTCGCATATCTTAACAGACGCCATTTAGATATCTACTTGTTACAGGAGCTGAACTTGATCAGGGCTAAGCACCCAAGCCTGCGTGCTGGCTGGATTACGGATACACGTGGCTGGTACTCCAGCTACGCCTGAGGGGGGGGGGGGGCATTTTGATTTGCAGACGTACAGTGGCACACACATAAGGTTCTGAATGACAGAGAGAACAGCTATGTTACACTACGCAGCATTCTGCAGGGACACCCTATTCAAAGGCCTCCATTTATGCACCAAATGTAAATAGCAGCAAATTCTTTGTCTTAGTCTAGCACTTGGTGTTTGTCCAGGGACGCTGCTATGGGGTGGAGATTTCAACATCATACTTGATCCCCAAGCAGACAGATCTAGTGATTCCAGATGGCTTCACCCAATGGCCACTGTCCAGCTAAACATTGCCGTGTGATATAACAACCTTGTAGATATTTGGCAACTGAAGAATGAACAGAGTACGGAGGGCACAAGCATTGCTTCCCTGCACAACACCTGGTCCAGAAACGATAACTGGTTGGTCACAAGGGACGTGCTTCCCTGGACTTCCAGGATCGAGCACCTTCCTATGACACCGTCCGATCATACCATTGTCCTTTTGGACATTACTATCCTGGCCTCTGCAGATGAGCCTTCTCATGGAGGCTCCCTCCGAATGCACTCAGAGAACCCGTCTTTCTTGACAAAATCAAGTCAGACATCCTTGAATACTTCAATAACACACTGTTAGACCTTCCAGCATTTGGGTGGCAGGAGGGAAGTCAAGGAAGCCTGGAGCCAGGAAAAATGGCTCCGGCAGCTGCCAAGAAAGGGAAGGTCAGGGGGCATGGGAAATCAACCCCTGAAACTCTCATAGTACAAATGGTGTGCCAGAAGAGGCCGCCGCAGAGCCTACCGGGGAGGACAATGACTTCCTTGGAGACCTACCTGAACTTGCTGGATGGCAGGTAGACAGTTTGGCCCACTATGGTGGGGTTCTGCAAGGCAAAGAAGGAGTAACAGGAGCCCAGACAGCTGGTGACACCTCTGGAGATCACCTCAGTTATTGTAGAATGACCTCCTGTATAATGAGCCTAAGGCTCCTGGGTATGGGGCAACATATGTGTTGGTGGTCCTCCAATGCTACAGGGTCTTTTACTGGGTTTGGCTCATGGAATTCCCCTGGCAGGACATCTGAGGCAAGACAAGACTTTTTGGCGTGTTACTCCCAGCGGGGCACACTTGGTTGTAAAAGTCGGCTGTGAGCCACACACACACACACATTTATATACCGCTGGGACTATGGGCAAATGGTGACTGAGTGACTACATGTTAGGCTAAGCGCCACACACTGTCCAGCGACCATGTTGACATGTCGAGTATACTTCATGATAGGAATTTTTTTTTTCTTTTTAAACTTTGTTTATTGAATTTTTTTCTCCATCAAGAAACAGACAATCAAAATGCAATATCTGCAAGTAGAATACATCTGGGACAATTGGGACCAATAGCAACAACACATCAGAATACATAAGCGACAGTAGTCAGGTACATAGTTTAGCAGTGTGGAACGTTATACATCACCAAGATCTACAGTAATACAAAGAACAAAGAGGACATCATACATGGTCTATTGCAGATTACAGGAATATGAGTGCGCCAGGGGCTCTAGCTGTAGGGAATAAAAACAGCCGTGGTTCGGCAGTATTGTCCTTAGGGAGGGTCAGAACAGTCAGTGGCAACCAATTGTATGGAGAGTTAAGGTGAGACTTTAAGACGTGTCCTCATCAGTGTAGGGGTGTTCCAAAAGGTATGTCTGCAGTGGGCCCCAGAGGTTACGAGGACGAGAGGAGCGGGGGAGAAGTTTGCCATAGGTGCAAAGTTGATCCTGCCATAGGATCATGTCAGATAGCCAATCCTTAAATTTGGGCGCTCGTCCCCTACCCCATCGGCAGGCTATGCGCCGTTTAGCCAGAACAAGACAGAAGGACACACATGTGAGAAGTTGGCCTGGCATATGCTGTCCACTAATTATAGTGGGCACCTTGCACCAGTCCAAACAACCCTTATTGGAGATAGGTTAAAGACAACCTTTATTGAAAGCTATCCTAGTGGTAGCTATGGAGAGCAGCCTTCAGGCTAAGTCTTGAAGGAATGTAAAGCAGCTTGTTTTACCAGTCTATAATCTCTTGAGTGACCAAATGAAAGAGCACCACACCAGGTATATATTCAAAATATATGTATTTATTGCTAAACACACCCCTCTAGTCTCTTTATGAGGCTAGAGTTCGAAGTACATAAGTTATAAGATATTAAATCACAGTAATAGCACAAATACACGTTTGGGCCCTAGGGGCGTACCAAACCATATACCAATAAAGTGGTATGCGAACCACGACTGAACTAGACACTAGGCCTAGAGCCTCTAGAAGTGCTTGGACCACAAGGAACCACCCAAGGTAGTGACACAGGGGACCCACGGGAGACGCGTGCAGTGTAAATACACAACCACGATACGCCGTTAACTTCTATGGAGAAAGTCGGGATCGGGAAAATAGAGGAAAGGGACACTTAAAAGAGGACTAGGACAAAACCCTTTGAGCTCTAGGACTTTGAAGAGTCTCTACCCACGGGAGCACCGGAGTACTCGTGTTACCTCACCCAGGGAAGCCGGGTGCATAGGTGCCTTTCGGGGTCGGGTTTCGTCGTCGATTCGAATGGCGATCTGCTGCAAAGTGCTGCTGGCGGCCAAGAGAAAAGGGTCCGGGTGGATCCAAGAGTGGATCGGAGTTCTGGTGAACCTGAAAGCAGAGGGGACAGAGTCTGGGTCACTAGCCAGTGACCAGGAAGGCGATGGACAGATGCCCACCGATGTCGAGTGCTTCAGGTGCGTGGACGGTCGTCTTGACTCTTCAGCCACGAGGTCCGGGAGGCGTTGTCGGCGACCAGGAGCAGGATTCGGGCTGGTACACGATGTCTGTCGAGTGCTGAGGTGTCGGCGACCGGATTGGACCCAACAAGCCTTGGCAACGGCAAGTCTCGGTTAAGATGTAGATCGTCGATGGTGCAGAACAGCAAGGTCTGTGGAACTCACCCAGCGAGGGTAAGTGAGGGCAGGCCTGGAGCAACCAGGATGCCAAGTAAGAAAAAGATTGGCCTTCGTTAAGGGCTACTAGCCAACGGGCTAGCGACCGCGAAGGAGCCTCGTGATGCCGCACGTGGAGCTGGCTTACAGGACACTCGTGGAGTGGGGGCCAGTGATCTTCGGTGCAGGTGGTGCTGGAGGCTAGGGCTACTCTGAGCCCAAAGCACGACTTCTTGGGAGACCCAGAAGATGATGCACTTGCAAATGTGCTCGGTGTCCAGGGGTCACGGTCTCAAGTCACCCACGATAGCCACGGGCCTCAGCTTTGCTGGGGACTCAGGGTAGCCTCGGGGAAGTTTGAGAATCCACCTCTGGTGATGCGATGACTTCGGCGTCCGACGGGAGCTTCAGAAATGCGAACCGGACAGATGCTTCTTTGGTGCCTGCCAAGCAGGGGAGTCACTACTTGACCCCAAGGGAGATTCTTCAGTCCTCTAATCTTGTCGTAGAGCATCGAAGGTCCAGGATTCAGTTTCAGAGTTTCGTCCAGGTATAATCTAAAGTCCTAAGGACTGGGTTCCTACCTTTATTCTAAAAATAGGGGTTGGACTACTCTGTGGCCCCACCTATGGGTGCGTCAGGGCAGAGGGGTGGCTACACCCCTTTCCCTTTGTCCAGTTCGCGCCAAAGCAGGGGCTGCAAGCCCCTGATCCGGTTTGAACTGGGGTATGCACAGGGACACCAAATGTGCCCCCAGTGCAGGACTTCAAAGCACCCGAAAGTGCTCCCGCCCAGCCCCAATACACATTATCCTGTCTGGGGAGGTGGTCACACCTCCCTGGGACAGGAAACCTATTGTCCAGGCCTCCCCTGCCGGAGTTTCGTCCAGCAGCAGGAGGCCAGACTCGTGTCTGTGGCAGCAGCATCCATTTTGTGATGCCAGGGCTCTGGAAAGAAGTTCCCGGACTCGTCAGAGTTAACATGTCTTTCCCTCTAGAAGGGTGGAATGCTACCCCCGCCGCCAGGATTGGCGGGGGGTAGTATTCCAAGATGTTTGACACCAAACACGACATGTTTAGGTGCAGCCATTCCAAAGTTAGCATTTTACCGCGAGGATATAATGCGCTTAAGAGTATATGGTCAGGCTGCACTACAAACAGCATCAGAGATGGTCTCCGAATGCTGCAGAGGGGCCCTGCTCATGCAGGGGCACCCTCTCACATAGGAACCATGCACTCTGCCTTTAGGATTGATAAGGCCTGCCTTAGGAGTGACTTATAGGTTTATATGTGTGTATGTATTTCGTGATATAGGTAACCTATATCACAGTAAGGGGTGCATGCACCACCTTACCCAGGCTGCAGTAGCAGACCTGTGGTGTCAGTTTGGATGGCCTTCCAGGGGTGGCATAATACATGCTGCAGCCCCTGGCAGGCCTCTGAGGTACCTATGCCCTTGGTACATAGTATACCATATACTGGGGACTTATAAGGGCACTCCAGATCCCAATCAGTGATGTGCCTAAGGCACATGGAAACCATTTAGAGAGGATTCAGCTAGGCTGGGGTTCTGATTAGCAGGGCCCCAGCCAGACTAATGTCGAAAAACAGTGAAGCATCAGCAAAAAGTGGGGGTACCCATGTGAAGCAGATCCTACTCTCCTACACAACCCCCCCCCCAAACGTAGGGACATTAAACTAACCTTGCCCAGTTAAGTCTTCATGTTCTAAGTGGAAATACCTAGAGAGTCCATCTGCATTCGCATGGTTACTCCCAGGCCTATGTTCCACTGTAAAGTCCATCCCCTGTAGGGAAATGGACCACCTAAGCAGTTTGGGGTTTTCACCCTTCATTTGTTTTAGCCATAAGAGGGGCTTATGGTCTGTCTGAACCAGGAAGTGTGTACCAAACAAGTATGGCCTCAACTTCTTCAGAGCCCAGACCACAGCAAAGGCCTCCTCTCTATGGCTGACCAACGTTTCTCTCTAGGGGTCAGCCTTCTGCTAATAAAAGCTACTGGCTGATCCTGACCTTCTTCATTCAATTGTGACAGTACAGCCCCTACCCCCAATTCAGATGCATCAGTTTGAACAATGAACTTCTTGGAGTAATCAGGACTCTGCAGAATTGGAGCAGTGCACATGGCCTGCTTGAGGTCATCAAATGCCTTTTGACAGCTAACTGTCCACTGAACCTTTTGGGCATTTTCTTAGAAGTTAAGTCATTCAAGGGTGTCACTATTGATCCATACCCCTTGACAAATCTCCTATAGTACCCAGTCAGGCCTAAGAAGGCTCTCACCTGAGTCTGGGTAGTGGGAGCAGTCCAGTCCATGATGGTCTGGATCTTGCTCTGCAAAGGTTGAACCTGGCCTCCACCCACAAGGTGGCCCAGGTATACAACCTGACTCTGCCCTATCTGGCACTTAGTGGCCTTGATAGTCAGGCCTGCCGTTTGCAGGGCCTGTAAAACATTCCTGAGGTGGACCAGGTGATCCTCCCAGGTGGAGCTAAAGACAGCAATATCATCTAGATAAGCTGCACTATAGGCTTCCAGTCCTGTGAGAACTGTATTCACCAACCTCTGGAAAGTGGCAGGTGCATTCTTCAGACCAAAGGGCATTACCACAAATTGATAATGCCCACTAGGGGTTGAGAATGCTGTCTTGGGCTTTGCAGTATCAGCTAGTCTGATCTGCCAGTAGCCAGCTGTTAGGTCAAATGTGCTGAGATATTTGGCAGAGGCCAAAGTATCTATGAGCTCATCTGCCCTGGGTATTGGATGGGCATCAGTCCTAGTGACTGCATTGAGACCCCTGTAGTCTACACAGAACCTCATCTCTCTCTTTCCACCACTGGTGTGAGGTTTCGGTACAAGGACTACTGGACTAGCCCAAGGGCTATCTGAGGGTTCAATAACTCCCAATTCCAACATTTTCTGGACTTTAGTCCTGATACAGTCCCTGACATGGTCAGGTTGCCTATAAATCTTGTTTTTAATAGGCAGACTGTCCCCAGTGTCCACTTCATGAGTGCACCAGGTGGTCTGACTGGGTGTCAGTGAAAACATATGTCGAAACTGATTGAGGACTTGCCTGCAATCAGTTTGTTGCTGGGTAGTGAGGCTGCCTGCCAAGGCTACACCATCAACTGACCCATCGTCAGGGTTCTGTGAGAGCAGGTCAGGGAGTGGGTCACTCTCTTCCTCCTGCCCTTCATCAGTAGCCATGAGCAAGCCCATGTCTGCCCTGTCCACATATGGTTTTAACCTGTTGACATGGAGAACCCTGTGGGGACTCCTGGGTGTTCCTAGGTCCACTAAATAAGTGACCTCACCCTTCTGCTCAACAATAGTGTGGGGTCCACTCCATTTATCTTGGAGAGCTGCTGGGGCCACTGGCTCCAACACCCACACCTTCTGTCCTGGCTGGTAAACAGTCAGAACAGCCTTTGGTCATGCCAGGCCTTTTGAAGTTCCTGGCTAGCCTCAAGGTTTTTGATGTACTTTTTCATGTACTCAGCCATCCTGGAGCGGAGACCAAGTACATAGTCCACTATATCTTGCTTTGGGGGCTTGAGAGGTAACTCCCATCCTTCCTTCACCAAGCACAGTGGACCCCTCACAGGGTGGCCAAACAGAAGTTCAAAAGGGCTGTAACCAACCCCCTTCTGAGGCACCTCCCTATATGCGAATAAAAGGCAGGGCAAGAGTATGTCCCATCTACGCCTAAGTTTTTCTGGGAGCCCTTTAATCATGCCCTTCAAGGTTTTGTTGAATCTCTCAACTAAACCATTGCATTGTGGGTGATAGGGTGTGGTGAACTTATAAGTCACTCCACACTCCTTCCACATTGCTTTCAAGTACCCAGACATGAAGTTAGCACCCCTGTCTGATACTACCTCCTTAGGAAAGCCCACTCTTGAGAAGATTCCCAGGAGGGCCCTTGCCACCACAGGTGCTGTAGTGGTCCTGAGGGGAATAGCTTCTGGGTACCTGGTGGCATGATCCACTACCACCAGGATAAACCTGTGCCCAGAGGCTGTTTGGGGATCCATGGGACCAACAATGTCAATCCCTACCCTTTCAAAGGGCACCCCCACCACAGGTAGTGGTATCAGGGGGCCTTTGTAGTGCCACCTGCTTTGCCACTGGCTTGGCAGGTTACACAGGAGTGACAAAACTCCTTACTGTCTTCAGACATGTGGGGCCAGTGAAAGTGAGGGACAATTCTGTCCCAAGTCTTGTTCTGGCCCAGTTGACCTGCTAAGGGAATATCATGGGCTAGGGTCAATAGGAAGCCCCTGAACTTCAAAGGTATTACCAACCTCCTGGTAGCACCAGGCTTGGGGTCTCTACTCTCTGAGTACAGGAGTCCATCATCCCAATACACTGTATGGGGACCACTAGCTTTCCCAGCAGCCTCAGCAGCAGCTTGCTGTCTGAGGGGTTCAAGGGAGGGGCAGCTCTGCTGCTCCTGGCTCAGATCTGCCCTAGAAGGTCCCCCTGTCCCCAAGAACTCAACCTGGTCAGGTTCAAGTTCCTCTGGGACAGTTCCTTCTTCAGGGCTGAGATCATCCCCCTCAAGGGACTGATCTTCCTCCTGAGCCAAGGGGGAAGGCACTGCCTTAACCCTACTACTCCTCCTCTTGGAAGGCACTTGGTCCATTCTTCCAGAATCCAAGGCCTGTTCAGTGCTAGACATTTTGGCTTGTGACCTGGTCACAGCAAACACATCTGCAGGGATCCCCAGCATTTCTGCATGGGTCCTGAGCTCCACTTCTGCCCAAGCAGAAGTCTCTAAGTCATTGCCAAGCAAGCATTCGACTGGTAGGTTTGCACTCACCACAACCTTCTTAAGGCCAGTTACCCCTCCCCAGGAGAAGTTAACAACTGCCAGAGTATGGTCTGTTCTGACATTGCTAGCATTGGTCACTTGGTACATTTCACCAAGCATAACTTGCCCAGGTAGCACAAGGTCTTGTGTCACCATTGTGACACTTGCCCCTGTGTCCCTAAATGCCAAAGCCTCACGTCCATTGATTAAAGGCTGTTGTCTGTACTTGCCCAGATTACTGGGACTCACAGTGGAGGTCACATCCATGCCTCCATCACAGACTAACACAGCCTGAGTCAGTTCTCTGACTAAGTCAGAGCCCAACTCAGTTCCCAGGGTGAACCCTACTAAACCCTTTGCTGGAGCACTTCCACCAACTGTACTAGGGGGAACAGGTGCCTTAGGGGCATTGGTGGGTGCTGGACTGGAGTCTTTGGACTTGGTGCAATCACTGGTCCAGTGGGTCTTTTGCTTACAGACCTTGCACCATGGTTTTCTTTGGCCTTTACCTTTGGTAGACTGTGAATCCCCACCAGAAGAAGATTTTTGGGGGCCTGATGAAGACTTTTGATCTTTACCCTTGTCCCCACCCTTGTCAGAGTTCTTAGCATCTTGCTTCTTGGTTTCCCCACCTTGGTTCTGTACCTTCTGCTTCACCCTGGTTCTGACCCATTTGTCTGCCTTCTTTCCCAATTCTTGGGGAGAGGTCAGATCAGAGTCTACCAGGTATTGATGCAACAGCTGATTTTGACAGTTATTAAGAATCTGCTCCCTCATTATCAGATTGTACAATCCTGAGAAGTCACACACCTTACTGCCCATCAACCAGCCTTCCAGAGCCTTGGCAGAACAATCCACATAGTCTACCCAGTCTTGAGTCTGTGCTTTTGGGTGTCTCTGAACTTCAACCTGTACTGTTCAGTGGTTAGGCCAAACCCATCAATAAGAGCACTCTTCAAGACCTTGTAATTATCAGCATCCTCCTCTCTAACAGTGAGGAGCTTATCTCTACCTTTGTCAGCAAAGGAGAGCCACAAGATTGCTGCCCACTGCTCCTGAGGGACCTTCTGTACCTTACAGGCCCTCTCTAAAGCAGTTATCCATTTGTGGATATCATCCCCACTCTGGTAGGGAGGGACAATCTTGCTCAGGTTCCTATGGTCATAGGACCTTTCCCTGTCTCTAGGGACATGGCTGCCACCATGGGACTCTAGTCCCAACTTTCTTCTCTCTCTAAGGAGATCTAGGGATTCCCTATCTAAAGCCAGTTGCTTTTTTCTGATTTCCAGCTGAGTTTCCTCATACTGGACCAGTCGGTCTCTCCTCTCATGAGAGGATTCCCTCCTGTGAGAAGAGACAGAGCTCCCTATAGAGGTGCCAGAGTGGTTAGGCTCCTGAGAAGGAGATCTAGACTTCCTGGGCACACTCTTAATCCTTCCTGGGGGACAAAGAGGGCATCATCTTGATCATCCTCATCATCATCCACAGGAGGGATTGGGTTTTCCAGGTCAGGGTCATTGTCACCCTCCTGGCCAGTTTCAGAGGGGGGGCTGGGGGTATTGGTACCCCTAGCCTCGTCCTCTTCATCTGCCCCACCCTCAGCTCCTACCCCTTCAGTCCCTACAGGCTTACTAAGGTCATAAGCCACCAACAACTCCTTGAGGTGTTGGGTGGTGGGGCTTTGGCCTGTCCTTATTTTTCTCAAGTTACATAAAGCTCTCAATTCCAAGAATGGGATTGTATCATACTTGGAGGGTGGAAGCTTAATGGCTTCCTGCAAGGATTCTTTGGATCCTGCCCTTAAAGACATTACTAGTGTGGTGTGGTGTATGCACTACCTACTCTAGTGTGGCCTACTAAACTCTCTTGAGTTGTAGAAAGGGTTGTGCTATCCCTTAACACACAACTCTAAGTTCAGTAGAACTTACTGTATTCTAAGCTTAAATTATATGTACCTTAGGTACCTTTAGTGGTTTTCAGTTGATCAATTCAATTGAGATTATCTGGTAAAACAATAGCAAGCTGGAATCCCACACGCTGCACACCAATGTGAGAAGTTGGCCTGGCATATGCTGTCCACTAATTATAGTGGGCACCTTGCACCAGTCCAAACAACCCCTTATTGGAGATAGGTTAAAGACAACCTTTATTGAAAGCTATCCTAGTGGTAGCTATGGAGAGCAGCCTTCAGGCTAAGTCTTGAAGGAATGTAAAGCAGCTTGTTTTACCAGACTATAATCTCTTGAGTGACCAAATGAAAGAGCACCACACCAGGTATATATTCAAAATATATGTATTAATAAATACATATATTTTGAATATATACCTGGTGTGGTGCTCTTTCATTTGGTCACTCAAGAGATTATAGTCTGGTAAAACAAGCTGCTTTACATTAGCAAATAGCTAAACACACCCCTCTAGTCTCTTTATGAGGCTAGAGTTCGAAGTACATAAGTTATAAGATATTAAATCACAGTAATAGCACAAATACACGTTTGGGCCCTCGGGGCGTACCAAACCATATACCAATAAAGTGGTATGCAAACCACGACTGAACTAGACACTAGGCCTAGAGCCTCTAGAAGTGCTTGGACCACAAGGAACCACCCAAGGTAGTGACACAGGGGACCCACGGGAGACGCGTGCAGTGTAAATACACAACCGCGATACGCCGTTAACTTCTATGGAGAAAGTCGGGATCGGGAAAATAGAGGAAAGGACACTTAAAAGAGGACTAGGACAAAACCCTTTGAGATCTAGGACTTTGAAGAGTCTCTACCCATGGGAGCACCGGAGTACTCGTGTTACCTCACCCAGGGAAGCCGGGTGCATAGGTGCCTTTCGGGGTCGGGTTTCGTCGTCGATTCGAATGGCGATCTGCTGCAAAGTGCTGCTGGCGGCCAAGAGAAAAGTGTCCGGGTGGATCCAAGAGTGGATCGGAGTTCTGGTGAACCTGAAAGCAGAGGGGACAGAGTCTGGGTCACTAGCCAGTGACCAGGAAGGCGATGGACAGATGCCCACCGATGTCGAGTGCTTCAGGTGCGTTGACGGTCGTCTTGACTCTTCAGCCACGAGGTCCGGGAGGAGTTGTCGGCAACCAGGAGCAGGATTCGGGCTGGTACACGATGTCTGTCGAGTGCTGAGGTGTCGGCGACCGGATTGGACCCAACAAGCCTTGGCAACGGCAAGTCTCGGTTAAGATGTAGATCGTCGATGGTGCAGACCAGCAAGGTCTGTGGAACTCACCCAGCGAGGGTAAGTGAGGGCAGGCCTGGAGCAACCAGGATGCCAAGTAAGAAAAAGATTGGCCTTCGTTAAGGGCTACTAGCCAACGGGCTAGCGACCGCGAAGGAGCCTCGTGACGCCGCACGTGGAGCTGGCTTACAGGACACACGTGGAGTGGGGGCCAGTGATCTTCGGTGCAAGTGGTGCTGGAGGCTAGGGCTACTCGGAGCCCAAAGCACGACTTCTTGGGAGACCCACAAGATGATGCACTTGCAAATGTGCTCGTGTCCAGGGGTCACGGTCTCAAGTCACCCACGATAGCCACGGGCCTCAGCTTTGCTGGGGACTCAGAGTAGCCTCGGGGAAGTCTGAGAATCCACCTCTGGTGATGCGATGACTTCGGCGTCCGACGGGAGCTTCAGAAATGCGAACCGGACAGATGCTTCTTTGGTGCCTGCCAAGCAGGGGAGTCACTCCTTGACCCCAAGGGAGATTCTTCAGTCCTCTAATCTTGTCGTAGAGCGTCGAAGGTCCAGGATTCAGTTTCAGAGTTTCGTCCAGGTATAATCTAAAGTCCTAAGGACTGGGTTCCTACCTTTATTCTAAAAATAGGGGTTGGACTACTCTGTGGCCCCACCTATGGGTGGGTCAGGGCAGAGGGGTGGCTACACCCCTTTCCTTTGTCCAGTTCGCACCAAAGCAGGGGCTGCAAGCCCCTGATCCGGTTTGAACTGGGGTATGCACAGGGACACCAAATGTGCCCCCAGTGCAGGACTTCAAAGCACCCGAAAGTGCTCCCGCCCAGCCCCAATACACATTATCCTGTCTGGGGAGGTGGTCACACCTCCCTGGGACAGGAAACCTATTGTCCAGGCCTCCCCTGCCGGAGTTTCGTCCAGCAGCAGGAGGCCAGACTCGTGTCTGTGGCAGCAGCATCCATTTTGTGATGCCAGGGCTCTGGAAAGAAGTTACCGGACTCGTCAGAGTTAACATGTCTTTCCCTCTAGAAGGGTGGAATGCTACCCCTGCCGCCAGGATTGGCGGGGGGTAGTATTCCAAGATGTTTGACACCAAACACGACATGTTTAGGTGCAGCCATTCCAAAGTTAGCATTTTACCGCGAGGATATAATGCGCTTAAGAGTATATGGTCAGGCTGCACTACAAACAGCATCAGAGATGGTCTCCGAACACTGCAGAGGGGCCCTGCTCATGCAGGGGCACCCTCTCACATAGGAACCATGCACTCTGCCTTTAGGATTGATAAGGCCTGCCTTAGGAGTGACTTATAGGTTTATATGTGTGTATGTATTTCGTGATATAGGTAACCTATATCACAGTAAGGGGTGCATGCACCACCTTACCCAGGCTGCAGTAGCAGACCTGTGGTGTCAGTTTGGATGGCCTTCCAGGGGTGGCATAATACATGCTGCAGCCCCTGGCAGGCCTCTGAGGTACCTATGCCCTTGGTACATAGTATACCATATACTAGGGACTTATAAGGGCACTCCAGATCCCAATCAGTGATGTGCCTAAGGCACATGGAAACCATTTAGAGAGGAAGCAGCTAGGCTGGGGTTCTGATTAGCAGGGCCCCAGCCAGACTAATGTCGAAAAACAGTGAAGCATCAGCAAAAAGTGGGGGTACCCATGTGAAGCAGATCCTACTCTCCTACAACACATTTTCGGTGTTTGGCTGGGAGCTGTTCAGTATATCCCAAAAGAGCTACTAGTGGGGATTTCGGGAGCAGTAAAGAGACCATAGAGTCTAGGGCTGTAAGAACAGTGTCCCAGTAGGTATGAACATCCGGGCAATCCCAGGCAAGGTGCAGAAAGTCGGCTTGTTCCCTCCCGCACCTGTCACACCTGTGTGTATCGCTCAAGCCAAATTTGTGCAGTGTAACCGGGGTATAGTAGCTGCGGTGTAGGAATTTATAATGTATGATACGGAGTCTGCTATTGGCAGAGATCTGCTTAGTCTGCCGACAGCAGTAAAGCCATTGTGCATCAGTGAGATCCTGGCCCAACTCTGATGACCATTTAGCACGTGCCGGGCATGGAGGGTACTCAATGTCACTGTATAAACCGTGGTAGAGTAGGGACACCAAGTGTGAGGCAGTGGAGGCGCGCAAGACGCTGTGTAGGGGGCCAAAAGTTGCAGGCTCGGAAGGGAAGACGTCACTACTGGCTTGAACGCCATGGCGAAGACGAGCATATAAAAATGTGTCCATAGTGGATGGCGGAGGATCAGGGCACAGTTGTTGGAGGGTGCGGAATTTGCCATTACTATACAAGTCCCCCCAACAGCGAATATTTCGCATACGCGCAGTTTTTTGAAAGAGCCCTTCTTGTAATAATGATATGCCTGGATGGTATGTTAACAGTAGCAGAGGGGAATAGAGACCGGGCGCGCGTGTATGAGCCAAGATATGGGACCAGGCTGTGAGTGTGCAGTCGATGGAGGATGGGCTACGGCCACGGGGCGTCGCGGAGGAGAGTATAAACCCCTCCAGCGGGATGGGGTCTGCAAGCCAGTGTTCGGTGGCAACATGGGGTGTATACCGAGGTGGGTGGAACCAATAATGGGCATAATGAGCCTGGGCACATAGGTAATAGAGCTCAAAATTGGGTATGTCAAAGCCCCCATGGGTATAAGGCCGCATGAGCGTGTTCCACTGTATACGCGGCTGCTTTACGCCCCATACCAGCTGAATCAATTCCGACCGTAGGGTGGCAAAAAAATGCCGTCCAGGGTCGTAAGGAATGTCTAAAAAAAGATATAAAAACTTGGGAAGGATCACCATTTTTATAAGGGATATGCGTCCCGCCATAGTTAAGGGAAGGGCAATCCATCGGGTAATGCAGCTAGTGACGCCCTCCATTGCACAGCCATAGTTAATGCGCATTAACTTGTCCCTGTCTGACGTGATACGGATCCCCAAATATTTGACATCGTCCACACACCACGCAAGCGGAAAATCTGTGTCAAAAGGAGTAACCGAGCTGGTCAACGGGAATATCTGCGATTTGGACCAGTTTATGTGGATACCGGATTGACCCCCAAATTTGACAAACTCGCGTAATAGTGGGTTAAGATTTTGGTGTGGGTCTTTAATATAGAGTGTCACATCGTCCGCATATAAGGAGATGAGTATCGGGCAGAGAAAACAGCGAAGACCTGCATGACTATAATGCTGTCTAATTTTTGCTGCCAAGCGTTCCATAATCAGAGCAAATAAGAGTGGGGAGAGAGGAGCCGCGTGCCGCGAGAAAGAAAAATTGGGGAGGAGGTGTGGCCATTAATTAAGACTTTCGCCATGGGCGAGGTGTACGAGAGCCTAATCCATGTTATGAAACTAATGGGGAGGCCCATACAGTGCAGAATGGTGAATAGGTAGTCCCATTCCACTGAGTCGAAAGCCTTTGAGGCGTCGAGAAACACCGCTATGAGTTGCAACCGTGGGTCCACTGCCTGCAGAATAGAGAATAATGTCCTAATGTTATGGGACGTGGCTCTACCCGGAATGAACCCAGCCTGGTCCGGGAGCACCAGCTTATCCATAAGTAGGCTGAGCCGATTTGCAACTAATTTAGCCAGGATCTTCGTATCTGTATTTATTAGAGAGAGCGGCCTGTAAGACTCACAACGATCCGCGGGTTTGCCAGGTTTCAATAAAGATGTAATGAGCGCTTCCCTCATGGATTCGGGCAAGACCAGTGTCTCATGGGCTTCTAAAAAAACTTCTTTAAGCACTGGGAGCAGCTGATCAATGTACATTTTGTAAACATCGATGGGAAGCCCATCGGAACCCGGCGCCTTTCCCGATGCCATTTGCATTATAGCTTCGCGCAACTCGTCGTCCTCGAAAGACGCCATTAGGAATTCTCGCTGAGAGTCTCCCAGCCAACTTAGAGTTATGTCTTGTAAGTAGGGGGAGAAGTCAAGAGGGGCTGTACGTTGTGAACTGTATAGTTCCGAATAATATGCAGTGAATATTTTAAGGACATCTAAGCTGTCCCTGTATCGTACGCTGTCATTGTCCACCACATCCAAGACGTAGTTGGAAAACCGAGGTGCCTTAATCGCACATGCCAATGCTCGGCCTGGTCTTTCCCCTTCTCCGTACTGGCGGGCGGTGAAGTACTTGCCCCTGAATTTTACCTCCCGGGCCGCAGTGTCAGTGTAATCTGAGTTTCTCGCGAACTGTGGCGCGTACGGCCCCAGAATCAGCGGCCCACATAGTTGCTTCGAGTTGTTTGATTTCAAGTTCAAGGCGCCTCAAATTTCTCCTAATGTCACGAAGCACTCCGAAACTTTTTGAGATGCAGAAGCCCCTGACCGTAACCTTAAACGCCTCCCAGAGCAGGCCTAGACTATCCACCGAGCCCTTATTCCTATTAAAAAAGTCCACAATCTCTTCCCCCAGCTCAGCCTGGAACACCGCATCTAGGAGCGCCTCTGGTACTAGCCTCCAGCAGCGAGGGGTGGCAACGGAGTTAGGGGGCAACAATTCAAGGCATACCGGTGCATGGTCCGAGTATGTGCGAGCCAAGTGAGTAGCCGTTTTTATCCATGAGGTCACCCCACGGGAGCATATCCAATAATCTAGCCGAGACCATGTTGCGTGCCCAGCAGTATAAAAAGTGCCCTCTTTAGTGGCAGGGTGCACATGCCGCCAGGCATCCACGAGGCCATGTTCCGTAAGCAGCCCAGAAAGGACATCACGAGCATTCGTGTAGTGATGGGGTTGGGGATTGGAGCGATCCATAGTGGGGCAAAGAACGGTATTAAGATCCCCGCCCCATATGACATGTGTAGAGCCTATTTTTAGTATGTGACCCCACAGTGTCGTGAAGTAGCCAGGGTCATCCAAATTGGGGCCATAGCTGCAAGCTAGGGTGACAGACTGTGTGGCCAGAGTGCCCCAGAGTAGACAACTACGACCAGAGGGATCACTATACGCGCCCCCCAAAATGAACGGTGTGTTTTTCTTTACTAAGATAAGCGTGCCTCGCGAGTAAGTGGAATATGATGAGAACGCACGTACAGAGGCCCACCTAGAACCAAAGCATGACGGACGTCTAGGGTCCATGTGCGTTTCCTGGAGCATGGCTATTTGTATGTGGTGTCTATCTAAATATGATAATATCTGCCATCTCTTGCGAGGATCGCGAAGGCCCCTGACGTTCCATGTGATCAGTTTAATACAGAGTGGATTTGTCTGCATTGAATTTGTAGGTATGGTGAAGCGTTATGATGATTATGTTGATGTCGTAAGTTAGGGTGTCCCGACACATAATGACGTATATGTCGATGTGTATTGGTCCAGTATTGGCTAAAGCAATAAAAACAGTTCCCATCCCGGTCCCACCCTCTCAAAACAGAGAACGTAGATGCATTGTCCCACAAGGAGACCATTAGTGCCCAGCCCACCCCCACCCACAACGGCACCCCAAACGTGCCGGCATGTCGCTGCCCACCCAAAAATCCCAAAATACTCAGCCAAGCCACTTTAACAGGCTTAGGCCAACTTAGCACAAGAAAGTCAAAACAATGAACAACAAAAGGAAGAGAGCACCAGGGGGGATCTCCCATGGGGGGGGGGCGCCAGCGGGCAGTAGTCCCTTCCCTTAGCCAGCCTCTAACTGCAACGCAGTCCCCGGTTGTCAACCCATATCAGGGAGAGAGTGGCACGGGGGGAAGGGTGCTTGGCGAAACATAACAGTTTTCTACTTAGGCTTCAGCAGGTAATACGGAAACAAAGTAAGCACAATAGTCAATAAGTGGAGGTTATCAGTCACTTATCTGGTGGTGCTTCTGAACAGGAACGACGGGCCAGGCTTAGATTGCTGGTTAGAATGGCAGCAACCCACAGGGACCAGCATGTCAAATAGAAAGTGCCGCAATGTAGCATAGACCTGGGTCAGGCAGGGCAAGAGCATCCCCTGACAATTGAACAAAGCAGGCTCCTAGCCGTCTCCATCTAGCCACTGGACGGGGAAGATGATCTGTAGGCTTGTTCTCGGCATGGAGAGCGTCTCGTGATGGTTTTCAGAAACTCCTCGACCTGGTGCGGGTTGGTACAGAAAACTTGCTTGCCATTGTGCGTAATGCGAAGTTTCGCAGGATATAATAAAGCATACTCGATCTGGGCTTTCCGAAGTTTCTGCTTGACTGCAAGGAATTTCCAGCGCGCCTCTTGCACCGCAATGGTAAAATCAGGATAGATGGTGAATGTATTCCCTTCAAATTGTAGCGGCTTCAATTCGCGGGCCTTCTCGAGTGCGACATCCCGGTCTCGATAGTTGAGAAGGCGTGCTATGATGGGCCGAGGGGCCTCTCCGGGAGGGGGCCGCGGGCCAAGGGAGCGATGTGCACGCTCAACCACCAAGTGCGGCGAGAAGGAATCATCCCCGAAGGAGCTTTTAAGGAGGCGTTCGATATAATCCTCCATACTCCCGGTGTTCGTGCTCTCCGGTATGCCTAAGATGCGGACGTTATTGCGGCGGCTCCTGGCTTCAATGTCCTCATTTTTTGCCGCAATCACCTTCAGCAGCTTATCCATTTGAGCCACCTGTGTCTGCATCCGGGTAGTGGCGTCCTCATTGTCGGATATACGTCGCTCCGCCTCCTTCAGCTGCCCATCATGTTTGTCCACTTTTTGCACTAAAAAATCTAATCGATTGTTCATAGTGTCCATTTTCCCAGACAGGTCAGAAATGCTGTGTTGCACAGCCAGCAGTAGAGACTTAACATCATCATCAGAGACCTGCGAGGATGATTGTGCTTGTTCCATAGTGACAGCTGCAGGCTCAGCAGAGGCGGATCTCGTCGTCGCCTTTTTTTGCGTGTCAAATGTTAGTCGCGGTTGGCAGCCATCCGGCTTCCCCATCGCGCCCAGCCAGACACACAAATTTCCCCGCAGTACAGGTAAGTGGATGCACCCAGACAAGTGAGCTGAGCAGGGGTGTATCAGTAACCGAGGAGGGGGGGGTCCGCAACGCAGGGGGCGAATGTCAGTGCCACGGCCCACAGGAGGGGAGACCCACCGTCCAGCCCAAATCCACTACAGCCGGCACTCCGTCGCGCTGCAATCTCCCAAAGCAGCTTGTGTTGTGAATATGCCCCCAGGCAGATAGGGTAGTCCGGTCTCAGGCACGGCAAGCGGGGTGCAGGCAAGGGCCCGGCAGCAGAAGGACAGTAGCGACGAGCCACCCCACTCGAGCACAAACGTCAGTGAGCCTCCAGCAGTTCGAGGGGCAAGACAAGCTGTATGTGGTCGTGGAGATCAGAAGTGCGGGCTCCCCCTCAGCGAGGCAGTCGGGCCGCGCAGTGCACAGCGGGCCAGTAACGGGAGAGACCCGGTGCAGAGCGACAGCAGCGCGGCCAAGACGTGGGTCCCAGGAGAAGGGGAGGCAGATATGGCAAGTCAAGCCTCCGCAGGTAAGTGTTGGAGTGTCCCCAGAGGCGAGGTGCCAATAACAGTGCAAAGGTACCCAGGCAGCAAGATAGTCCCCCGCTCAGCGGTACTCACGCGTCCGGGGAGAACAGCAAGGGTCGCCGAGGCAGCGCAGTTCTCAGCGCAGATCGGTGCTCCACAATCACCGCGCCCCGCACCCCCAGAGCTCCAGCAGCCGTCCGGGCGCCCACAGGAGGGAAGGTCAGCAGCGGTCTGCAGGGGAGGCCACCGAAGAGAAGTCACGTGGGTCACAATAGGGCATCAATCCGAGCCAGGTGCCGGTGGGGCCCAACGCCACATGGGGAGCCGCGGGGCTCGAGTAGCCACTTCGGCCGGCCAAGCCTCCAGCGGGAATAGTAGCCCCAGCGCCTGCAGCAAGCAACAGTCCGGAATGAGGTACACAAGGCAGCGAGAGCCACAACTTTTTCCCTGTAGGCACAGTCAGACCGCGACGTATCTCATGCAGCCAACGTAGAAGACAGGATAATTAACGAATAACGCCGCCAAGCTTCCAGAGCCTCACGGGTGTGCGCCCATGCTGGATGTGCGCCACCTAGCACCCCCTACTTCATGATAGGAATGACGATGTGTTGCCATGTCTGTTTGAACGCATTAAATATGACAAACATAGAGTTTTAATAAGATTCATATTGTATGCACTTACAGCTGGGCACCACGAGATGGTAACTGAGCTTAGAGAGTGCATTTGACTGTATTGCACATTAGGTAAGCATTATGTTTATGAATGAATAAAGCACGGGTGCTTAATGTAATGGGTTGATGAGGCCGTGTATCTTTAACATGCCCATTTCTCCCATAGTTTCACAAACCCCTCTGAAAGAAAGAGGGACGTTGGAGAATGGGCCACACAGTTCCAGTGGTGGCTTGTATTCTTCCTTTATATTTCACTTTTTATCACTATTTTCAGAGTGACTGTTGTTATAGGTCCTGATGAATGCCTGTTGGCAGAAACATGTTGACCTTATAAAACCAGGGTATATTTCCTCTTGCATTTTAATCATGTCGCTGTGACCACATAATACATTTTCAGTGGACCCAGACAGACATTTTTAAACCACACTTCTTGTTCTTTTGCACTCTGCCCCTCACTCACTCATCTTTCAACGCTCATCTTCTGAGAAAACACCTCTGCTCCTCCCCTTGGGGAGTCGTAGCCCACACCACGGTGTGAGGAGAGAACCCATATGATTAAGCATGTCACCTAATGGTGAGTGAGGGTTCTCGTCCTGAGGGATCTCTCTCCCCCACATTAGTTTCTAGACAGCACCCATCCTTGAGACAAATAGCTCTATTTCTTTTGTTTTCTCCCTTCTGTCTACACTTGGCCAGAGTACTTCTGTGTGACTTATAAGACAAGACTTTTGCCAGGCTTGTCTCTCACTTTTATTGGCCCCGGATGAGGACAGCCTCAGATACTTTCTGCAGGACCTGTCTCTCCTGCCAGGCCAGTGGGAAAACAGGGATAAGGCTGAAGGTTCCCTTGAACCCCTTACCTGTCATTGGCACCCTGTTGGACCTGGCCCGTTTTACAGGGTTATCCAAACCCGTTTTGCCTTCCTACTGTTTTTTTTCTGACCTGTTCTTTTTGGTTTTATGACTCTGGGCACTTTACCACTGCTGATCGGTGCTAAAGTGCATGTGCTGTCGTCTGTAACATTGGTAAGATTGGTCTACACCTGTTTGGCATATATAATTTACCTGCACGTCCCTTGTACAGTGATATGCTATATACCCAGGGCCTGTTAATTAAATGCTACTAGTGGGCCTGCAGTGCTGCTTGCACCACCCACAGAAGTAGCCTCTCAAACCTGTCTCATACCTCTGCCATTGCAGGACATGCATGCGCAGTTTAATACCACAGGGATGTGGCATTTAATGTGTTTGCCAAGTCTGAAACTCCCCTTTTACCTACATATAGGTCACCCCTAAGGTAGGCCCTAGGTAGCCCTATGGGCAGGGTGCTGTGTAGGTAAAAGTAAGGACATGTTCCCTTGTTGTGTGGCATGTCCTGGTAGGTACTAACAGCATATTTGGTTTCTCACTGTTGTGAGGCTGCTCCTCTTAGAGTTGCATTGGGAATTCCCTGATATGTGTTTCAGTCGTAATTTCAAATCTGGTGAAAGCGGATTTTTTATTTATTTTATTTTTTTATTTTAGAAATGCCACTTTTAGAAGTGAGCATTTCTGTGTGCTTATGACTCTTTGTGCTTTGCAGTCTTGCTTCAATCAACATCTGGTTTAGACTGACGGGGTCCTGTTTTGTGCATTCACTCTAGACAGTCACAGAGGGAGCTAAGGTGTGGCCTGCATATCCTGAGATATCTTCCTGGGCTAGAGTGGTGGGAGGAGTTGCCACCTGCACCTGAATAGGGCTGTGCCTGCCTTTCCCAATGCTGTCTCCGCCCTCCTTTAGTGTGTCTGGACCCAGGGCTGGGAATTGAATGGGGGTGTTGTGCACTTCTAAAGTTTGTTTTTAAGTACCCCCAGAATAAAGACTTAGTGAGTATAAGTACAGGGGCTGTGACCTCATGATTTGAGACAATATGTGTGATTTGTAACCAGATGCTGCTGGCTCTACATACGACACCAGAAAGGACTGCTGTGCTGCAGAGAAGAGACCACCATTGGGACTGCCTAACTTGTTGTGCTGGCCTGCTGCCTGTTGGGCTGCTGGAGGGACTGCCACTCTGCTAAAGAACCCTTATGTGCTGGACTCCCTGCCTGCCGCTCCCTGTGTGAGCCCAAGTGTTCTCTCAGGAGTTCAGCGCATAGTGAGCACTGTGCATTGCCCTTGGCCTTCTCATGTGACTGGGATGATTTCTGACTCAGTTCTGTGGGCTACCAGCTTTGTGCCTTGGAGAACCTGAAGTTACTGTTGTGGGAAGCCCTGGCACTGGGCCCAGTGCGCCGGGCTGTTGTTGTCCCAAGACAAGTGGGGTGCTCCCTGTTGTGACCGGACTGGAATTGCCTAAACCGGCACCACAGCGCAGATGATTGCAGTTTCTCTCCTGAACTCAAGGAGACATGCTTGTGCCGCACAGTCAGTGCGCGCACAAGCCAACGCATCGGAACCTTGCCCACGTCACCCAGCCAACGAGGACTTCATCGTGTCACTACCATTAACGACCCCCTCAGGAGAGGGGCCGGCTCCATAAGAAATGTTGCTGCCTCTGGTTTCCCAGTGTGGAACCAGACTACAGTGTTTCCCGCTGAGTGAGAGGCCGCTGCAACGAACGGTGCGGGGAGCAGATCAGTGCTCCAAGGCTGTCACTCCCGCGGCGCCATCAGGAAGTCTCCTGTGCCGGGCGAGTCCAGAAATTCACCCTGCATCCCTCCCTTTCTTGGCAGGAAGAGCACACTGACCAGTGCACCACTGGGGGCATTAGCCTAGCCCTGATTCTGCTGCCATCCCTGTAAGCAGTAGCTGCACAGCTCATTCGCGGGCAGCTGCCTTGTTTGTGTCCCCCGTGTCAGCACATACATGGCAGCACTTGTTCCGTGTGGGGACATTGCATGGTGGAGCCTCAAAGGAGGCCCCGATCTTGCTTTCCCCATACACTGGAATTACCGTATTCCTACTGGTAGGTGTGCAGATGCTCCTGCGGCCCATGTGGTGCTTTTACAGTGAGGATCTCTGGGTACCATATCCCAGATAAGAGGAGCACAGGGGTTCCTGTGGCTCGTTGATGATGGGCTTACGGTGGATGATGGTTGAATGATTTCTGGTGACATATGGGGATTCCTGTGTCATGTTTTGTGTTCTTGCACTCATGTGAGGATTCATGTTTGCATTTCCTTATCTGCCGCACCACTGCCCCTGATGTTATGATTCATGTCCTTCTATGCCTTGCTATGACAGGATAACAAGTTTAATTTCAGGATCTGCTCACAATGAACAGTGATGGTGTTTTTATGGTGTGTGCAACATATACGTTTTTACTTTATTGCACTAACTGTGATGTTATGACAATTGCCTCGTTGGCAAAGTGATTATTGATTTATGTGATTTTGGTCTATGTGTTTATAAACATTATATGAGATATTTTTAAATAACCTATTGTGGTGTCTCTTTTGTGGTGTATTTGTGTGTCACTAGTGTGTGTGTGTGTTGTGCAAACACTTTACACATTGCCTTAGGGATAAGCATGACTGTTCTGCCAAGCTACCAAGGGGGTGAGCAGGGGTTATCTTGGGTGTGTAACTCCCTTACCCCGCCAAGAGTTGTGGGTTGTGGGATGCACTCTTGTTACACCCTCAGTGGCACTAGGGCGGCCGGGTGCAGAGTACTGAGGCCCAATGTTATCCAATGGTGGATAGGGGGCCTCCGGTTGGTGGCTGTTGACAAGCAGGCCACTGGGTTGTGGGAGCAAAGCTCCTGAACTTAAGCTCAGGGCAAATGGGGGTTTAGGCCAGCACAAAAGATGCACCCTCAGCGGCACTGGGGCGGCCGGGTGCAGAGTGCTGTTTTGGCGTCGGAAGCCCTGTAGCTTTAAATGGGGAGTCTCCGGTTTGCAAAAGCACTGCAGGCACGGGGACGAAGGTCTTCTGGGTGCGACCACCACTTGGAGAGGTAAGTTGGGATCTTGGGGGTTGGTTAGGCACCGTCGGTTGGGCCACCCAAGGCCGTGGGGCGTCAGGTGCAGGGGTGAATTTTAGGGTCGGATCTTCTTACCAGCTCCTGGTCGCAGTTGGGGGGACCTTCCGGTTTGAGGCTGCAGGCGTCGGCTGGAGGCTTGAGGCAGGTCAGGGGTCACCGGATCTCGGGTCAGGATCGCCGGGGGGACCTCCTCTTGGTGTTGGGCCACTCAGACTCGGGCTGTGGGCATCGGGTGCAGAGTGGTGCAGACCTGTGGATCTTTGCGGAACTGGAGTCTGTTGTTAGAACAAATCCGGTGTTCACGGGAGACAGAGTCTTTGGTATTGAAGGCAGGCAGGTCCTCCGGGTTTCTTGAGGTTGCTGGCTGCAGGACACACCGGGATTTTGCTGGAGCAGGTTCGAGGTGGGGACAGGCCGGTAGGGCTGGGGCCAAGTCAGTGGGCGTCCTCATCTTGTTAGCTCGGGCACGGCTGTTCGGTCCTTCTTCTTCTTTTCTTCTTTTCTTCTTGCAGGTTCTTGTCTTACTTCTTGGTTCAGGGCTGCCCCCTAAATACTGTATTTAGGGGGCGTTTTAGGGGTCTTGAGGTCAGTAGCCAATGGGCTACTGACCTTAGGGTGACTACACCCTTGGTGTGCTTACCCCACGTGGGGGAGTGAGAACAATCCCTAATCCTGATTGGGGAGTGCCTGCCATCTGCAAGATGGCGGGCACTGAAGAGTGGGCTTCACCTCGCCTCCCCCACCTGAGGGGTGGGGTTGGCAGAGGTGGGCACACCTTCTGGGCTGGCTAATTTTTCCCACCTGTCTTCCAGCTGAAAAAGAGGGGAGACAGGAAGGGGGCCTGCTCCTGACAGCAGGAGAGGCTGGGGGTCGCATTACAAAGGCTGCCAGGCCTTTGAAGCTCCTGTGCCACAGATGGCTCTTCATGGCCTGGGGGAGGTGTGAACACCTCCGCCCAGGAAAGGCTTTGTTTTTGGGCTCAGGGAGCGAAGGCACCCACCCTAGGGGTCCAGAAACATGTCTCGTGGTGGCAGGCTGGTGTGTACCAGTCAGGGAACCCACCAGAGGCTGGTCGTTTTTCAGGGGGCATCTCTAAGATGCCCTCTGAGTGCATTTTTCATTAAATCCCACACCGGCATCAGTGTGGGTTTAATGTGCTGAGAGGTTTGATACCAAACTACTCAGTTTTCAGTGAAGCCATTATGGTGCTGTGGAGTTTGTAATGACAAACTCCCAGCACCATATACTCTTAATGGCAGCACTGCACTTACAATGTCTAAGAATGGACTTAGACACTTTAGGGGTTCAGGGCTCAGGCACCTGTACCCTCACCACTGGTATAGGGCACCCAGCTAGAGGGGTGACTGATCTATGCCAGGGCAGTGGGTTGTAGGCATGGCACGCAGGAATGGGTGGCATGTCGACTCTTCACTTTGTTTTGCACCAAAACACGCAGCCTGCAATGGCAGTGTGTGTGTGTAAAGGTACAGGGCCTCTAAGGGTGACACAATAAGTGCTGCAGTCCATAGAGGTCTTCCCTGGTCACAGTGCCCAGGGTACCTGTGGTACCATTTACCAGGGGCTGACCTGTGGCCAGAGATGCCAATTGGGTTTGGGTACAGTTTTAGGGAAAGAACACAGGCCCTGGGAACCTGATTGGCAGGGACCCAGGGCACATCAAGTCAAAAGTGCATCAGTAGTCTAGCAAAAAGTGGGGGGGGTTACTGCAACAGAAACCCAGTTTCTCACAGAGGGTCAACATTAAGGAGGAAATCACTGAGATGCTGGAATTTGGAGTATTTGAGCACTCTAGTAGTTCCTGGTCTTGCCCAGTGGTGCTGGTACCCAAAGCTGCCCCACCAGGCAACACCTCAGAACTCAGATTCTGAAAGTACTACAGGGGGCTGAACTCAGCCACCAAGACTGATGCTCTCCCCTTCCCCAGAGCTGATGAAGTCATTGACCAGTTTAGGGGCTGCCAAGCTCCTGAGTACATTTGACCTTACTTCAGGGTACTGGAAGATTGCCCTAACTGAGGGGGCCAAAGAGAGGTCGGAAATCTCTACCCCAGATGGCCACTTCCAATTTAAATTGATTCCCTTTGGATTGTAGAATGTCTCCGCCACCTTCCAGAGGTTGGTGAACCAGTTCTTAGCTGGGATGGAGCTGTTTATCTAGATGATATAGCTGTCTTCAGTAGCATCTGGGAGGACCACCTGTTTCACCTTCGGAACGTGCTTCAAGCCCTGCAGCAAGCAGGCCTGACTATCAAGGCCATTGAGTGCCAGATATGGCAGGGTTCTGTGGTGCACTTGGGACAACTTGTGGGCAGCCCAGCTAGGCCACAATAGAGCATCCCCTGACCTGGGTGACCCCTTAACCCAGACAGAGGTGAAGGGCTTCCTGGGCTTCACTGGTTGCTACAGGAAGTTTGTTAAGGGATATGGCACCATTGTTGCCCCCTTAAGTGAGCTGACTTCAAGAAGCAGCCAAAAGGTTGATCTGGACCGATGTATGTCAGAAAGCCATACAGAAGGCCATATGTACAGCCCCTGTTTTCAAGGCCACTGACTTTTCTCAGGAATCCATTGTACCGACTGATGCCTGAGCATGGCACGGGGACAGTCATATCAAAGCAAAATGAGGTTGTCCTAGTGTAGCCTGTCTTTTATCTCTAGGAGGCTACTTCCTAGGGACAAGGGGTGGAGTTCTGTTGAAAGTGAAGCCTTTGCTGTGGTCTGAGCACTGAGGAAACTGAGACCATAACTGTTTGGGACTCACTTCTGGGTTCAGATAGACCACAGATCCCTCACATGGCTCATGCAGATAAGGGGTGAGAATCCAAACTGATGAGGTGGTCCTTCTCCTTACAGGGAATGGGCTTCACTGTGGAACAATGCCCTGGGTCAGACCACTCTAATGCTGATGGTGTGTCCAGGTTCTTCTGCCTTAGTGATGAGACCTCCGAGGATGTTCGGTAGTTCTCCCCACTTTCAGCTGGGGGGACACATGTTAGACTTGTCAGCCTTAGGGTGGTCTTCCGCCAAATATTTTGCCTCACTTCTCCAATTTTACTGAATTTATTTTGCTGGCTTTAGGACTCTATGACATTATTATTGCTAAACAGTGCTAACATTCTTGTGCTCACTCACAAAAATATGGTAAAATTGGCCTACACCTGATTGGCATTTTTAATGTACTTGTATTTCCCTATTAAAGTGGTATACCATATATCCAGGGCCTATAAATGAAATGCTACTACTGGGTCTACAACACTTATTGTACCACCCACTTAAGTAGCCCCTTAAAACAAGTCCATAGTCTAACATTGCAGCCTGAATGTAGTTTCAAACTGCCAATTCGACTAGGCAATATAACCCCTAACAATCCTCAAACTCACCTTTTATTGCATATAAGTCACCCCTAAGGCAGGCCCTAGGTAGCCCATGTGGCAGAGTGCATTGTAATTAAAAGGTTGGGCATGTACTTTTAAGTTTACATGTCCTGGTACATGTCCCTGCGCCTCATCCCTGGTGGTCCAGTGGACCTCTGTTTCCTTCCTCTCACTCTGCTCTTTCACTCGTTTTCACTCGTTTTTCTACCCTTTTTTATCTTTCACCTTTCTGCACTTTTGTGCATCTCTGCTCTTTTGTGCCTTATTTCTGCTAATTTTCCCTTCCTCTCGCTCTGCTCTTTCACTCGTTTTCACTCGTTTTTCTACCGTCTTTTAGCTTTCACCTTTCTGCACTTTTCTGCATCTCTGCTCTTTTGTGCCTTATTTCTGCTTATTTTCCCTTTTTTCTTTATCCCTTATTTCCTCCCTTTACCTTTCCCCGCCGCTGCTGCCCCCGCGGCCCCTCCCCCCCAGCGCGATGGGCCCAATCCAGCTCCCCTCCCCGCTCCCGCCTCCCAGCTGTCCAGCCCTCCCCGACCCCTACTTAATGGCGGCCGCTGCGGGGACAGGCGAGCAAGACCACTGACTCATTGTCAGTGAAATTGCTCTCCCACCCTCGCAGCTCCACCATTAAGTGAGGCCTGCCCCTGCACTCTCGAGTGTTGGTGATCGAGGCCCTCCTCCACCCGCAGGTTTCCCTGCGCCTCATCCCTGGTGGTCCAGTGGACCTCTGTTTCCTTCCTCTCACTCTGCTCTTTCACTCGTTTTCACTCGTTTTTCCACCCTTTTTTATCTTTCACCTTTCTGCACTTTTCTGCATTTCTGCTCTTTTGTGCCTTTTTCTGCTCATTTTCCCTTCCTCTCGCTCTGCTCTTTCACTTTTTTGTACTCGTTTTTCTACCCTCTTTTACGTTTCACCTTTCTGCATCTCTGCTCTTTTGTGCCTTATTTCTGCTTATTTTCCCTTTTTTCTTTATCCCTTATTTCCTCCCTTTAACTTTCCCCGCTGCTGCCCCGTGGCCCCTCCCCCCCAGTGCGACCGGCCCAATCCAGCTCCCCTCCCCGCTCCCGCCTCCCAGCTGTCCAGCCCTCCCCGACCCTTACTTAATGGCGGCCGCTGCGGGGACAGGCGAGCAAGACCACTGACTCATTGTCAGTGAAATTGCTCTCCCACCCTCGCAGCTCCACCATTAAGTGAGGCCTGCCCCTGCACTCTCGAGTGTTGGTGATCGAGGCCCTCCTCCACCCGCAGGTTTCCCTGCGCCTCATCCCTGGTGGTCCAGTGGACCTCTGTTTCCTTCCTTCCTCTCACTCTGCTCTTTCACTCGTTTTCACTGCGTTTTCCACCCTTTTTTATCTTTCACCTTTCTGCACTTTTCTGCATCTCTGCTCTTTTGTGCCTTATTTCTGCTCATTTTCCCTTCCTCTCGCTCTGCTCTTTCACTCGTTTTCACTCGCTTTTTCTACCCTCTATTAGCTTTCACCGTTCTGCACTTTTCTGCATCTCTGCTCTTTTGTGCCTTATTTCTGCTTATTTTCCATTTTTTTCTTTATCCCTTATTTCCTCCCTTTACCTTTCCCCGCCGCTGCTGCCCCCGCGGCCCCTCCCCTTCAGCGCGACCGGCCCAATCCAGCTCCCCTCCCCGCCTCCCAGCTGTCCAGCCCTCCCCGACCCCTACTTAATGGCGGCAGCTGCGGGGACAGGCGAGCAAGACCACTGACTCATTGTCAGTGAAATTGCTCTCCCACCCTCGCAACTCCACCATTAAATGAGGCCTGCCCCTACCCCTGCACTCTCGAGTGTTGGTGATCGAGGCACTCCTCCACCCGCAGGATTCCCTGCGCCTCATCCCTGGTGGTCCAGTGGACCTCTGTTTCCTTCCTCTCACACTGCTCTTTCACTCGTTTTCACTCGTTTTTCTACCCTTTTTTATCTTTCACCTTTCTGCACTTTTCTGCATCTCTGCTCTTTTGTGCCTTATTTCTGCTCATTTTCCCTTCCTCTCGCTCTGCTCTTTCACTCGTTTTCACTCGTTTTTCTACCCTCTTTTAGCTTCACCTTTCTGCACTTTTCTGCATCTCTACTCTTTTGTGCCTTATTTCTGCTTATTTTCCCTTTTTTCTTTATCCCTTATTTCCTCCCTTTACCTTTCCCCGCCGCCCCCGCAGCCCCTCCCCCCCAGCGCGACCGGTCCAATCCAGCTCCCCTCCCCGCTCCCGCCTCCCAGCTGTCCAGCCCTCCCAGACCCCTACTTAATGGCGGCTGCTGCAGGGACAGGCGAGCAAGACCACTGACTCATTGTCAGTGAAATTGCTCTCCCACCCTCGCAGCTCCACCATTAAGTGAGGCCTGCCCCTGCCCCTGCACTCTCGAGTGTTGGTGATCGAGGCCCTCCTCCACCCGCAGGTATCCCAGCGCCTCATCCCTGGTGGTCCAGTGGACCTCTGTTTCCTTCCTCTCACTCTGCTCTTTCACTCGTTTTCACTCGTTTTTCCACCCTTTTTATCTTTCACCTTTCTGTACTTTTCTGCATCTCTGCTCTTTTGTGCCTTATTTCTGCTCATTTTCCCTTCCTCTCGCTCTGCTCTTTCACTGGTTTTCACTCGTTTTTCTACCCTCTTTTATCTTTCACCGTTCTGCACTTTTCTGCATCTCTGCTCTTTTGTGCCTTATTTCTGCTTATTTTCCATTTTTTTCTTTATCCCTTAATTCCTCCCTTTAACTTTCCCCGCTGCTGCCCCGTGGCCCCTCCCCCCCAGTGCGACCGGCCCAATCCAGCTCCCCTTCCCGCTCCCGCCTCCCAGCTGTCCAGCCCTCCCCGACCCTTACTTAATGGCGGCCGCTGCGGGGACAGGCGAGCAAGACCACTGACTCATTGTCAGTGAAATTGCTCTCCCACCCTCGCAGCTCCACCATTAAGTGAGGCCTGCCCCTGCACTCTCGAGTGTTGGTGATCGAGGCCCTCCTCCACCCGCAGGTTTCCCTGCGCCTCATCCCTGGTGGTCCAGTGGACCTCTGTTTCCTTCCTTCCTCTCACTCTGCTCTTTCACTCGTTTTCACTCGTTTTTCCACCCTTTTTTATCTTTCACCTTTCTGCACTTTTCTGCATCTCTGCTCTTTTGTGCCTTATTTCTGCTCATTTTCCCTTCCTCTCGCTCTGCTCTTTCACTCGTTTTCACTCGTTTTTCTACCCTCTATTAGCTTTCACCGTTCTGCACTTTTCTGCATCTCTGCTCTTTTGTGCCTTATTTCTGCTTATTTTCCATTTTTTTCTTTATCCCTTATTTCCTCCCTTTACCTTTCCCCGCCGCTGCTGCCCCCGCGGCCCCTCCCCTTCAGCGCGACCGGCCCAATCCAGCTCCCCTCCCCGCCTCCCAGCTGTCCAGCCCTCCCCGACCCCTACTTAATGGCGGCAGCTGCGGGGACAGGCGAGCAAGACCACTGACTCATTGTCAGTGAAATTGCTCTCCCACCCTCGCAACTCCACCATTAAATGAGGCCTGCCCCTACCCCTGCACTCTCGAGTGTTGGTGATCGAGGCACTCCTCCACCCGCAGGATTCCCTGCGCCTCATCCCTGGTGGTCCAGTGGACCTCTGTTTCCTTCCTCTCACTCTGCTCTTTCACTCGTTTTCACTCGTTTTTCTACCCTTTTTTATCTTTCACCTTTCTGCACTTTTCTGCATCTCTGCTCTTTTGTGCCTTATTTCTGCTCATTTTCCCTTCCTCTCGCTCTGCTCTTTCACTCGTTTTCACTCGTTTTTCTACCCTCTTTTAGCTTCACCTTTCTGCACTTTTCTGCATCTCTACTCTTTTGTGCCTTATTTCTGCTTATTTTCCCTTTTTTCTTTATCCCTTATTTCCTCCCTTTACCTTTCCCCGCCGCCCCCGCAGCCCCTCCCCCCCAGCGCGACCGGTCCAATCCAGCTCCCCTCCCCGCTCCCGCCTCCCAGCTGTCCAGCCCTCCCAGACCCCTACTTAATGGCGGCTGCTGCAGGGACAGGCGAGCAAGACCACTGACTCATTGTCAGTGAAATTGCTCTCCCACCCTCGCAGCTCCACCATTAAGTGAGGCCTGCCCCTGCCCCTGCACTCTCGAGTGTTGGTGATCGAGGCCCTCCTCCACCCGCAGGTATCCCAGCGCCTCATCCCTGGTGGTCCAGTGGACCTCTGTTTCCTTCCTCTCACTCTGCTCTTTCACTCGTTTTCACTCGTTTTTCCACCCTTTTTATCTTTCACCTTTCTGTACTTTTCTGCATCTCTGCTCTTTTGTGCCTTATTTCTGCTCATTTTCCCTTCCTCTCGCTCTGCTCTTTCACTGGTTTTCACTCGTTTTTCTACCCTCTTTTATCTTTCACCGTTCTGCACTTTTCTGCATCTCTGCTCTTTTGTGCCTTATTTCTGCTTATTTTCAATTTTTTTCTTTATCCCTTAATTCCTCCCTTTACCTTTCCCCGCCGCTGCTGCCCCCGCGGCCCCTCCCCCCCAGCGCGACCGGCCCAATCCATCTCCCCTCCCCGCCTCCCAGCTGTCCAGCCCTCCCCGACCCCTACTTAATGGCAGCCGCTGCGGGGACAGGCGAGCAAGACCACTGACTCATTGTCAGTGAAATTGCTCTCCCACCCTCGCAACTCCACCATTAAGTGAGGCCTGCCCCTGCCCCTGCATTCTCGAGTGTTGGTGATCGAGGCCCTCCTCCACCCGCAGGTTTCCCAGCGCCTCATCCCTGGTGGTCCAGTGGACCTCTGTTTCCTTCCTCTCACTCTGCTCTTTCACTCGTTTTCACTCGTTTTTCCACCCTTTTTTATCTTTCACCTTTCTGCACTTTTCTGCATCTCTGCTCTTTTGTGCCTTATTTCTGCTCATTTTCCCTTCCTCTCGCTCTGCTCTTTCACTCGTTTTCCTACCCTCTTTTAGCTTTCACCTTTCTGCACTTTTCTGCATCTCTACTCTTTTGTGCCTTATTTCTGCTTATTTTCCCTTTTTTTTATCCCTTATTTCCTCCCTTTACCTTTCCCCGCCGCTGCTGCCCCCGCGGCCCCTCCCCCCCAGCGCGACCGGCCCAATCCAGCTCCCCTCCCCGCTCCCGCCTCCCAGCTGCCCAGCCCTCCCCAACCCCTACTTAATGGCGGCCGCTGCGGGGACAGGCGAGCAAGACCACTGACTCATTGTCTGTGAAATTGCTCTCCCACACTCGCTGCTCCACCATTAAGAGAGGCCTGCCCCTACACTCTCGAGTGTTGGTGATTGAGGCCCTCCTCCACCCGCAGGTTTCCCTGCACCTCATCCCTGGTGGTCCAGTGGACCTCTGTTTCCTTCCTCTCACTCTGCTCTTTCACTCGTTTTCACTTGTTTTTCCACCCTTTTTATCTTTCACCTTTCTGCACTTTTCTGCATCTCTGCTCTTTTGTGCCTTATTTCTGCTCATTTTCCCTTCCTCTCGCTCTGCTCTTTCACTCGTTTTCACTCGTTTTTCTACCCTCTTTTAGCTTTCACCTTTCTGCACTTTTCTGCATCTCTGCTCTTTTGTGCCTTATTTCTGCTTATTTTCCCTTTTTCTTTATCCCTTATTTCCTCCCTTTACCTTTCCCCGCCGCTACTGCCCCCGTGGCCCCACCCCCCAGCGCGACCGGCCCAATCCACCTCCCCTCCCCGATCCCGCCTCCCAGCTGTCCAGCCCTCCCCGACCCCTACTTAATGGCGGCCGCGGGCAGTGGGCGCGCCGCGGCGCACCGAAGGCGCGTCAAAAGCAAGCCCGTCTGCACCCGTCCGCGACCCGACCGCGACCAGCACCAGGAACCCTGGACCTCCGCCCCGCCAACGCTACGACCCTCGCAGCACTCCACGCACTCAACCCAGGCCGCAACAACAACTGCAAGCTAGCATCACCAGCCGACACCCACGGACCCTTCAGCTGTCACCGCTGCCGGCACACCTGCAGCACCGCCAAGAACACGGATCCAGCACAACCTGCCCACAAGAACACAACCGAACCGAAGACCCTGCAATGCATCCTCCTCAACGTCCGATCCCTCCACAAACACGCCACCGAAATCTGGGACCTCCTCGACAGCACCACCCCGGACGTAGCGTTCTTCACCGAAACCTGGACCAACACCACCTCGGGACCGGACATCGCCATCGCCATCCCCCAAGGATACAAGATCTGCAGGAAGGACTGCCGCACCCGCCCAGGAGGGGGAATCGCCATCGTCCACAAATCCAGCCTGAGCACACTCCCCGACTAGCCCACAGAACTGATGGAACACCTTCACTTCAAGATACTGGCCAGCCCCACCGCTACCCTCCGAGGAACCCTCATCTACCGACCCCCTGGACCCCGCGGACCCTTCGCCAACTCCATCACGGACATTATCTCCCCGCAGGCCATCGCATCCACCAACTACACCCTGCTGGGAGACCTCAACTTCCACCTCGACAACCAACTGGACCCCAACACCACATCCCTCCTGGACAACCTCCACAACATTGGACTCCGCCAGATCGTGACCGAGCCCACGCACTCAGCAGGACACACCCTCGATCCCCTCTTCACTACAGGAAACTCCATCACCTTCAGCCACACCACCAAACTGCCATGGACCGACCATCATTGCGTCCACTTCACCTTCAGAACACCCACCATCCACAGACACCAGCACCTGCTCCCACAAAGAAACTGGACCAAAATCACCGACGACCAGCTCACCTCCTCACTCAACAACTCCACCTCAACCATCGCGGAAAACGATGACCCCAACACCGCAGCCCGAACCCTGCATAGATGGATCTCGGACAGCACCAACACCATAGCCCCCCTCAAGAAAAACAACAATACCCGCGCCAAGAAAGCCAGATGGTTTACCACCGAACTTCGAGAGTCCAGATGCACATGCCGCTGCCTCGAAAAGGCCTGGAGGAACACCAAATCCACAGAAGCCCACAACAACTTCAGAGCCACCACCGACGCCCACCATCAACTAATCAGAGAAACGAGGAAAAAAGCGATTGAAGACAGAATCCCCACCCACGCGCACAACAGCAAGGAACTCTTCAGCATCATCAAGGAGTTCGCCCAACCCACCAGCGAGTCTACCGACATCCCTCCCTCACAAGACCTCTGCGACAAACTCAG
Organism: Calotriton arnoldi; assembly: GCA_963921515.1. Lineage (NCBI taxonomy): Eukaryota > Metazoa > Chordata > Amphibia > Caudata > Salamandridae > Calotriton > Calotriton arnoldi. Next base: position 272,903 of record CAWUFW010004039.1, read on the forward strand.
CACCTTTTTCCACCACAAAATCAAGAGCATCTACGACAACTTCGACGAAGACAACCAACACACTGAACCCTCACCAACCACCCCGACACCCGGAAACCAGTGATTGACGACTGGACAGCCCTCACCACCGAAGACGCACTGAAGACAATGAATTCAATTCACTCAGGGGCCCCCACGGACCCCTGCCCCCAGCACATCTTCAACAGAGCCGCCGACACCATCGCACCCATGCTCCGCCACACCATCAACCGCTCCCTGGCGACCGCCTCGTTCCCCGACGACTGGAAACACGCTGAGGTCAACCCGCTCCTAAAGAAACCCTCAGCGGACCCCACCGACCTCAAAAACTACAGACCCATCTCCCTGCTCCCGTTCCCAGCGAAAGTCATCGAGAAAGCCATCAACAGCCAACTCGCCACATTCATTGAAGAACACAACATCCTCGACTCCTCCCAATCCGGCTTCAGAAAAAACCACAGTACAGAAACCGCCCTCCTCGCCGCAACAGATGACATCCGCACCCTACTGGACAAAGGAGAAACAGTAGCCCTCATGCTCCTCGACCTATCAGCGGCGTTCGACACAGTCTCCACTGCACCCTAATACGCAGACTCTACGACGCAGGAATCCAGGACAAGGCCCTCGACTGGATCCGCTCCTTCCTCTCCGGCAGGACGCAGCGGGTCAGACTACCCCTTTCCTCTCGGACCCCACACCTACCACCTGCGGAGTCCCCCAGGGCTCCTCCCTCAGCCCGACACTCTTCAACATCTACATGGCTCCACTCGCCCCCATCGTCAGAAGCTACGGACTCAACATCGTGTCATACGTAGACGATACCCAACTCATCCTCTCCCTATCCAACGAGCCCAACACCGCCAGACGCAACTTTTGAGAAGGCATGGAAGCCGTCGCCAAATGGATGAAAAACAGCTGCCTACAACTAAACACCAACAAAACAGAAGTACTCATCATCGGCCCAAACCCAGACACCTGGAGAGACACCTGGTGGCCCCCCGCCCTCGGAAACCCTCCAACCCCCACGGACCACGCACGCAACCTGGGAATCATCCTGGACTCCGGGTTCAAAATGGACCGCCAGATCAACTCTGTCTCGTCTTCATGCTTCCACACCCTCCGCCTCCTTCGTAAGACCTTCAAATGGATCCCCCTCGAACACCGAAAGACCGTCACTCACGCCCTGGTCACCAGCAGACTCGACTACGGCAACGCACTCTACGCCAGAATAAACAAAAACCTCACCCGCAACCTACAGAACATCCAGAACGCCGCCGCAAGACTGGTCCTCAACCTGCCAAAACACTGCCACATCTCCCAGCAGCTGCGCACACTCCACTGGCTCCCCGTCGAGGCGAGAATCACCTTCAAGATGCTCACCCACGCACACAAGGCCCTCCACGGCACCGGACCAGCATACCTGAACAGCCGACTCAAATTCCACGCACCCCAAAGGACCCTATGATCAGCCCAGCTCTCCTACGCCGTGGTCCCCCGCACCAGAAAGACAAGATCGGGAGGCCGCTCCTTCTCCTTCCTCGCGGCCAAAGCATGGAACGTCCTTCCGCTCCACCTCAGACAGACTTTGCTCCCCATCTTCGCAAGAAACCTCAAAACCTGGCTCTTCGACAGACCCCCTCCTTGATGGAATGGAAAGTGCACACCCCCCCCCACCCCTAGCGCCTTGAGACCCTTACGGGTGAGTAGTCGCGCTTTAACAAACCCCTGATTGATTGATTGATAAATATAAATCCTAAATTCATTTTTCACATCTGTGAGGCCTTTCTCTCCCATAGGATAACATTGGGTTGGTTGCCTTATTACATTTAATAAGTACTAACTTTTGATTGGGAACAGGTGAACCTTTCATGTTTGGTGTCTGAGAAATTGTCATTTAAAACCCTCTTTAATGGTGAAGTTGAATTTTAAGTTACAATTTTGAAAATGGCACTTTTAGAAAGCTATCAGGTAAAGGTGCCGACAAGGGATTTTACTTTATAAGCAATTATACATTTATAAATATTCGGAATGGTCTACTGTAGCATCATAAATTAATTATCATAAACATATTTTAACTTTCCACAAAGAAAACAATCTCAACAAAACTGGTTGTATTTCTTATTTTTATATTTATAACCTTTTGCATAAGTTTTAAGGGTACAAATACTTCTTAAAGCACATTGACAGATGTATCACCTGCATATATAATACATACTAGTCAACAATGTACAAACCCATTTCTCTAATATATCAAAAAGTAGATCTGTAGATACCTTTCTAAACGCCGTATGTTTCAGCGCTTTGACCTTCACATAGTACGAGATAACTAATATATTTTGAAGCTAGTTCTGCTGCCATAATAATTGGCAAATTGCACGGCATCTTCTACCAACAATAAAGATCGAAACATTGTTTAGAAAGATATCTACGGATCTACTTATCTACTCTTGACAAGATCCATGATTTTGATCACACCGATCCACTTATGAAAGGGTCGTTAATTTTCAAAAGATTGTTTTTATCCTGAAGATGGTGTTATAGATTTACTACAAGAAAGACTGAAACATCAAGGCATCAACCCATTTTCTATTTAACTGCTGGCCAAGAATTGTGATTGGATATAATCCAGGCACTATGTATAGGCCAGTTTATATATATATATATTGGACATTGAAGAAGGCGTCCTGCCGAAACGCGTCTGTCAGTGATATTTGATCTAGCCCAATAAATTAATTTTGCAACATTGCCCGTGGAGTGCACCCATTATTGACCGCGCAACTGTGGCAGTTCGAGTTGATATATATATCTTGGACTGTGTTGGGTTTTTGTTGTTGATATATATATAAATATATATATATATATATATATATATATATATATATATATATATATATATATATTTATTAGAGAAATGGGTTTGTACATTGTTGACCAGTCCCAAATGCATATAATCATTAAAAAAAAAACTACACCTGCTTGGTATCGTCTGTGTGGGGCAAGGAACTTACAATTGTCTCTTCCGTTCTAAAGTCCTTCAAAGGAAACGGGTTAACACGTCCCTTTATTTCTGGGGTGGTTGGGGGAGAGGACCTGGAGGAAAGATAACATTGCTACAAGGGAAATTCAGGTTTTGGTCAGCTAACGGCTTCCCATGGACACAGTTTCCCGCCTTGTCCTTTCAGGAGAAAATGTAATGCATTCTGGGTGTTGTAGTCGCAGTGTACCTCTATTCATCGAATACGATTAAACGGATAGCTGAGATTCCTAGGTTATGCCAGTGGCATAGTAAGGGGGCCTTGTGCCCTGGTGCAGGAAAAGGAGAAGACATCCTCCGACATATTTCTCGTAGTACTATACAAGAATAATCACGGCTCAGTGGGCCCCGGTGTCACTGCACAGGCTGCACCAATGGAAACTACGAGCTATTGCCGGAATCAGGGTCCGAGATGGCCACTGTGCGACCGACGATATCCTTACTTTTGGTAATCAGCACTTTGAGTTAGTATAGCTACAATTCCGCTAACAAGAGACCTCTAGGCCGGAATCGGATTGTCGAGCGAAACTGTGCCTCGCTGCCGGTACATTACTCCCTCTGCTCTGGGTAAAACGCGGCTTGTAGGTCCCTTTTCGTTGAACAACACCGTGCAAACTACTGTTAAACTCTAGTTTAATTTATTTTGCAATTCGTAGTCTCACACCGGACAAAGACTGCTAAAGAACCAGGTGAAGTGATGTTTATTCAAGAGTAGGGCTTTAAATGGGCAGGGGTTGTGCGGTGTTGATTTCCCTCACATCTTTAATTTGAAAGAGAGAGTACCGGCACGTCCCAGGAACAAACTGGTACATTAAAATAGGAGTACCCGGCCGCACTTCTATATTCCCATTTCAAGCACCGCTCAAGGAGGAAGAGTGTAAGAACGGACCAGTTACTTAGGACCCTTGCGAGGGTGAGTAAACTGAGCGGGAATGAGGCCCAGGAAAGCTTCCAGCCCCGCTTTCGGTGAAACATTGAAACAAAGATTTTTACCCACTGTGTACAGCAACGATTCTAACCATATGTCGAAAATTGACGTAAACATTCTTATCCGGTCAGTCGCGCTGCACTCCTGCGGCTGTCCGCTCCCGGCTCTGCCGATGCACATCCGCCTTAACTTGCATCCCTGAGCTCACAGCTCTGCTGAGGTACCTGAAGAAGGAATAAAAGAGCGCTGAGAGGCAACTGCAGGGCCCACCTCTTCAACACACTACAACAGATCGATCTACTGCAGACAACACTTTGTCAAAGCAGCTTTCAACAACCAAGAACTCCTTAGCAGTCAAGCTGAACTCTATCTCTATGGAACTATCCGTCATGCACTTCTCTAATCTCCATCACTAAGTGCTAACTGTAAACACCCTCCTATCCACATCACTTCCTGTTTTTCCTCGTGCCAGACTTTTGGCGCGCATGCGTACGATGTAAGGCATCGCGCGCATATAAAATGTAAATAACTGCGCACTACTTTAAAAACAAGCATTTGCAATGCAATAGGACTCACATTTACGCGAGTCCTATTGCATTTGAAACGGGAGTGCGGGTGGGCAAAAAGGCACAAACGGGAGTGCATGGGGGTGTGGTGGTGGGCCGAGAAGTCACGGACTGCGGGAGGGGAGCGGGGGGAGCCACGGGAACAAAATAGTGTTTAAATTAATGGGGCCAGTAGCCATGGAAGTATACAAATGACGACATGGCCGTCAGGAGGAGGGACTAACAAGGCTAAAACCAATGGGAAGGCAGCATTTACGATCTAAGCCAATCAAAAAGATGGGCGGAGAGTGGGCGGAGCTTCCACCAAGCTTCCACACTATAGTGTATACTGCATGCCTCGCAAAGCGAGCAGCGCATGCGCTGCAACGCTATGCGAGACCTAAAAAGGAGGGTTCTGCTGCAGTCACAGCCATTCCGACAGGCACACTCTGTACAGTCCATTCTCTTGAAGCACCTGAATCTGTTGAATGACTCGGGATATTTCAGGTACAGCCAGAGCCTCACTAGAATGTGGCTGCCATCTTGGCCGCCAAGCCATGCCCCCAGTTTTCACAGATGTCTAATTCAAAAAACATTGGAAATAGTATAGCAAAATTAAGTCACTTAAGATTCCCTATAAAACTTGGCTGAGAAGCGCTGGCACTGGACAAAATATCAAACCCTTGGAGGTTCAATGACTTACCTCTAACAGTGAGCTGTAAACTAATCAGAGCATTGTGTCAAAATTCAAACTCACTTTAGGGCATGGGAAAGACAAGACCCAGAAGAGCATTGATAAACCGGCGGTTTAAAATTAAACTGCCTATATCCTCTTTGTTGCTGAAGTAGAAAAGCATCACAAGTAACTTTGAACGTGATTGCACGTCTGCTGTAATTTTGTTAGTCTGTGCACGCGCCATAGAAAAGTCAGACCTGTTGGCTTTGCTATTGCTTGTTTCAAGAAGGGAGTTCAGATTTGGAAAGCAAAATAAGGAGGTTGGATGTTATTCTCAAGATTTGAAAAAGCTGAATGACATTTTCTGCACAAGTAAGCAAAACAGTAAAAAATAGCAAAACAGTTGAATTCATGATTGACCCAAGAAATGGTCTACTTATTTAGTCCAGAGAATCCATTTTAAGTAGGTTTCAGGTTCTTGTCTGTAACCTTAACCTCTCAGTGGGGCCAGCTTTTAATGACTTTGGGTCTACACAGTACAGCGGTAGCCTCCTGCTGTAAAATCGCTGCCACAAATCAATTGACCTTTACTCGAAAACTTTTGTAAGTGGTTTTTCAGGTCACATGGTTAACTCAAAAGGCGACTCTGTAAAAAACTGATAACGCTTACTTATAAAAATCTATAGCTTAACTTTCTCACTGCAAAAAAAAAAGGAAAATCTCAGACAAAACCAAGGCTGAAAAATACGTTAAAGAAGATTAGAAGAAAGTGCAAAAGCTTCTCTAAGAGAATGATCGAAGGTAATCTGTGCAGTCATATAGCAGATTAAATAAACCATTCACTGCTTGAGCAAATCAGTTGATAGGTTGGCAGTCCTTTATCTTCATTTTTCATAATCAGTAACGCAATTGTGTTTGTGAAAGTGGTTTCTTTAAACTGAAGGTTAATATGTATTCATTATTGTTAGACCTGGCCCTTTTTGAGGGTTATTCCCAAACTTTTTGCCTTCCTGCTGTATTTTTTTCTGACCTGTTTTTGTTGGCTTTAGGACTCTGGGCACTTTACCACTGCTATTCATTGCTAACGTGCATGTGCTCTCTCCTTTAAACTTGGTATGATTGGTCTACACCTGTTTGGCATATTTAAGTTAGCTGTATGTCCCTTGTACAGTGGTATCCTATATACTCAGGACCTGTAAATTAAATACTAATAGTGGGTAGTGGCAGCTGGTGACATTTGAAAGTGGTGAGATGTAAAAGTTTGGTATGACTTTTATGTAGTGAACAATGCTGGCAAGCTTAATGGACAAACATGGGGTCCAGGCTGGATCCTCCTCCCAAGAAAAAAATTGAAAAAAAGATTGGCAAAAGGTTCAATTTAAAGCAAATTAATTTAGTGATAAAGCAAGGCTTATTAAGCAGTGGGAAAGTATAGTTTTGAAATATTAACACATAAAAAGTGCCCTATATCTTACTGCATTAAAATGTTCAAAAGTTACTGTAATTTGCAAATTGTACAACGCGACAACTTCAGCCTTTTGAAGTGTGTGCCTGCCCAGTGTCTTGCACTGCATGCAGCATCAACTTTGGAAGAAAATGCTCTAACCAGGCTTCAGGAAGGACCCACAGCTGCTGATTGCAATCAGTCATATAGAAATATGTGAAGACAGGTCTTTAAGTGGGATGAAAAATGTGGGGACTCGCTAAAGGAAACATGTAAAAAAAAATGTACGTGATTCCCATAGTGTGCTGCTACTCGACCAATATTTTGGTTTCTCTCCGAGATGTAATTGTATCCAGATACATAACACAACAACTGACCTACACCTAAAACGACGATTGGCTTTTCCAATGGTTGTTAGCTGTTTAACGTAAATGAGTAACAACAAGGATTTGTTATAAATAATGAACCTTCAAAATGTTTCAAATCTGAAATTTCAATAGTATTGAGGCCTGTGGAAGTAGTTTTGGCCTTTAGTTATGTGCTCTTTATGCTAGATATTTATGTCCTTATTCTCCGCACATCTCGTCCATCTGCACATCTTCAACCACCTCACTTTCCTCTTCAGCACCCTCTTTTCACTCTTCCCCAAATGCACTTCCTTGGATCTCCCTCACTTCACTACTTACAAACATACACTGCACTCACATTTAAGCAATTTATTTACTTTTGCCCTGTAAATATTTTGCCATCTGTGCACCCCTTTCACACACATTTTCACAAAATTGCAATTACAACTGGAATACAGGAGCATTGTTCTGTGTGCTCTGCAGTGAGGCCAACCCACTGACAGGCACTTTGCTTTGGCTTCAGGGTCAGCATCAGAGCTCTCATTCAAAGCCCCTCAGAAGCACCTGGCATGGCTCAAACTATGCACGAAAAAATTATACAGAAAGAAACACATGATTAAATAGCTAACTCTTGAGGAAGGCAAGATTAAGTAAAACTTGAAATAAGAGAGGAACTGAATCGCTGACATGCATTGCCTTAACGTTTTTTAACACTCATTTTTCGTAAATCAATCCATGTTTTTGGCATTATTGTTGTTAAGGGCATGAAGATAGGGCCAGTTTCAATGTCATACAGCAGATAACTGTTTACTGTAAGCACATATCTCTCGCTTTGCACTTGACTCGGATATTTGGATCAACTTCACAAGGGAACAAGAACCCTCATTGCTGGTAAATAACTAATTAGGCCAGTCAGTAAATGACCAGTCCTTTCTGACCAAAGGAGCAACTGCAGACCATTGATAAATTTCCTTCCATGTTTGAAGAAAAAGGGGAAACCTATTTTCTGCCCTTTTTCCTTGCAGCTCACACAAAATCGTAATGTTGAGATTGTGTGTTGCAATGAAATGCACCACTGGCGATGCTACTTTTGAACCCTGCATTTTGGTTTTTCATTCCTTCAAAGCCTGCAGCTTTAGAGAACGCAAAATTTGCGAGGTTTAAAAACTAAAACCATTGTCAATACATTGGGCCCTTTGTAAGCTATATGCATGCACACGAGAAGGGGCCGTGCAGTATAGAGAAAAAAGCACAGTGCTGTTTACCAGCAATCACCAATAATAGTCACTACAGAGTGTTGCTCTGTTTAAATGACATCAACTGGGAGTTTGAAATGTATGGAGACATCATTCACTGGGAGGCCCCTTTAAAAGTAGGCCCCTTCTGCCACATGAGTAAAAAATTGTTTGGAATCAGACAGACATTTTCTGCTGGGTTTGCACCTTTCATTTGATTTCAACGAGTGATTCTCTAGCCTAGACGCTTTCAGGCAGCTGACAGAAAAGGAGATTTGCAGCTCCATGTCAAGCTGCATACCTGAAATGTTTGCTAAACTCAGACTGGTCTGCTGGTCTTTTGGATCCATTTCACAGTGGAACAAATGCTGCAGCTCCACTTTTAACGGGGCCAGCGAAGTGCAGCCAGGGCCTGGGGTGTCACAGTGGGGGAAGTTAGGGTGGGGAGGGGTCTCAGAATAATATTCATAACCGAAGATTAGCACTCTAACACTTACCATTACAGTGGAAAAGGCAACAAAACACACGTGCCTGTGAATGAGGGACGGCTGCCTCACGCAGGGACGGAGACTTCAACACCCCAAAGCATGACGCTGACAGCGTCACTGGCCTATACTAGTGGATACTGCTATAGACTACAATGGCAATGACTCATTATGAAGGGCTTTAGAACAGTAAGCCCTGCTTCATGCGTCACAGCTCAGAAAGTTGATTTACTGCCTGGCTTCCGTCTTCTACTTCAGAACGAGGTGGGGCAGGCGGCCTGGGACAGGCAGCACAGACTTAAATACGATCGTATCTCAAAATAAAACGATCTATTTTTATAATTGTGCTGGAATGTGAAGAAATTTCAGGGGGGCGCAGCCCCAGAGCCCTAATAGAGAATCCGCCCCTGCTAGTGGGCCTGTAGCGCTGCTTACGCCACCTACAGAAGTAGCCTTTCAAACCTGTCTCAGGCCTCTGCCACTGCAGAGCCTGCCTGCGTAGTTTATTTGGCATTTAAAGTTAGTTGCCAAGCCTGCAATTCCCCTTTTACTGCACATAGGTCACCCTAAGGTAGGCCCTAGGTATCCCTATGGGCGGGGTGCTGTGTAGGTAGGAGGTAGGACATGACCCTTTATTGCATAGCATGTCCTGGTAGTGATAACAGACTATTTGGTTTCTCAATGCTGTGAGGCCTGCTCCTTTCATAGGTTTGCATTGGGAATTCCTTGATATGTTCTTCAGTGGTAATCTCTAATCTGAAAGGAGTCGCATTGCCATGTTTGGTATGTTTGGAATAGTGGTGATAAATCCTGCTTATTGGTGAAGGTGGATATTTCATTACTAATTTAGAAATGCCACTTTTAGAAAGTGGGCATTTCTATGTGCTTAAGACTCTTTGGGCCAGATATACGACCCATTTTCGCATGCGCAAATGGGTTTGCGAACCCGGTTGCGCATGCAAAAACCTATTGGGGCATGTACATAGCCTATTTAGCGAGTCGCAAGTTATTTGCGACTCGCTAAATAGGTTTTGCGACTCGCTATTTGGAAGGGGCGTTCCCTTCCAAATAGCGAGTCTCAAAACCATGTACAAATGTTTTGCGACCGCAATTGCGGTCGCAAAACACTCGCAATTACCACCTACTTCAAGTAGGTGGTAATGCATTCGCAAATGGGAAGGGGTCCCCAGGGGACCCCTTCCCCTTTGCAAATGCATGCAAAATTATTTTTGGAGGGCAGGCAGTGGTCCCATGGACCACTGCCTGCCCTTAAAAAATGAAACGCAAATGGGCTGCATTTAAAAAAAAAAACTGCTTTATTTAAAAGCAGTCCCAGACATGGTGGTCTGCTGAGCCCAGCAGGCCACCATCCCTGGGAGGGCTGGCATTCCCAATGGGCTCGCAAATTGCGAGAGGCTCATTAATATTAATGAGCCTCGCAATTTGCGACCCCATTGAGAATCGCAAACAGTGTTAAACACACTGTTGTACATTTCATTTAGCGCCTCGCAATGTGTCGCAAATTGCGAGGCGCTAAATTAAATGGTCGTACATCTGGCTCTTTGTGCTTTGCAGCCTAACTCCAATCCATGTCTATGGTAGAGGGACAGCTGGGCTTGTGCATACTTTCCAGACAGCCATCACACAGGAAGTGTTGGGTGTAACAGGGTTGCATCTGCATTTATCTGCATATTGAATGGTCTTCCTGGGCTGGGAGAGTGAGGGGCGTTGACACTTTACATTTGTAAATGTGGTGTCCTGCCAACACACAAAGGGCTTGTTTGCCCCCTACTGATGTCTGGAACCAGAGCTGGCATTAAATGGGGGTATTATGCATTTCTGAAAGTTCTTTTGAAGTTACCTCCACATCAGACATTTTGATTATAAGTACAGGGCCGCTGACCCCATGATTTTAGACACTGTGTGGACTTGTAATCAGACGCTGCTGGCTCTCCAAAATGCACATTGCCAGAAGGAACTCTTATGGCTGCCAGGAATAAGCGCCATTGGACTGACTTGCTTGTTGTGCCGACCTGTGGCCTGCTGGACTGCAAAAAGGAGTGTCACCCTGCTAAAAGGACACTGATGTGCTGGCCTGTTGCCTGTTCTCTGCTCTTGTCCCCCAGTGATCTCCAGGGGCGGGTGGGCTGGCCCTCTCCCTGTTCGGCTGGGACCTTTACAGATTCCATGATAACAGTGCCTTGGAACGGAAAGCAGAGTGTGCTTTCCCCTCCTGGTGGAAGACGTGGGCGCAGCAGCCAGGGCGACTGACTCCGGAACCCGGAGGCTCACGGTTCGATCCCCGGTGCAGGCGGCAGATCAGCCCAGCACCATGTGACTCTGGACAATAGCTCGCTTAATCTTCCAGACGCCCCCCAGCACCTTGACACCTTTGGGTAATTGTTCACGCTTTACAAATACTGGACATTTACATGTTGAGAGCTTTATCAGACTAGCACGTGGGTATCGCTTCGTGGGACCCAAGTTGAAGCGCGTGGTGAGCACTTTTTGGTCAGACCGGGCTGTATGCTCAGGATCCGTAATACCGGGAGCAGCTGAAGCATTAGTTTAAACTCAGTCCCCCTCCGGAAAGTGAGCAGTGACGTACACGGCCTGAGGGAGAAGTGCCATCCCTTGGCATCATCTCCCTGTCTGGGGATCCGTTGATGGCTGTCTGGTCTCCCTCCGTGGACCTATCCAACAGGGAAGCTGCCGCATGAAAGGGGGGGGGCACGCCCCGAGGATTGGAGCAGCCATATTAATTCCTGGCTGCCTCCGAGATTTGCTGCAAGCTGTATCACGGCAACGCAGGCCCGGGTGAGAGACCGCTGACACTACCCAGCATTGGATTGCCTCAGGACTGGAACTCGGCACCCACGGAGGTACTGTGGAGCGGATTGGGTCTGGAAGTGGGGTGAGGCCATCTCGCGCTCTCGCGGGCATCTCTGTTGGTCTTACCAAGAGCTGCGTCCAAGCAGCTCCATTGTTGGGTGATCAAGTAATGAGTCTGAGTAGCCACAAAGGGCTAAGGACTCGCCAAACACTTGGAAAGAGACCTCTTTTAGTGCATTTGTGGTTAGAATTGAAGTCCGGGCATCGCGCACCCCAGAGTTCATGAACTTTGAGATACTGGGTGCTTTCATTATTTCCTACCGACCCAGAGGGGGCCCGTGATGGCCCAATATGGTGGGTGTGTTTACAACTAAGATACAGTGCCTACACTAAGATGATGTTTGATGATCTTGACCACAGTATGCGCTGATCTCAGGATGTTATTGATGCCTTGTACTGGTCAGGGTAATGAGTACTAGATCATGTGTTTTCTCCCCTAACTTAACTGCTGCATTTCATGCCTTGATGTTATGAAACAGGGAGAGCGATGATGCTGGTAGGCCACTGCCTCCCTTACCTTACCTTACAGCGGCTGGCCCCCTGGTGTTGCTATATACCTCGGCATTCCTCTCCCTGGGGCCTTGTTTCCTTTCTCAGAGCTTCCTCATCCCAGAGTGCATTGCCCATGCCTATGGGAAGATGTATAACTTCCCAATTCAAGATGGCAGTGTTCCAGAGAGGTCTGAGGGAAGTTGCCCAACCTAAGATGGTGCATCAAGTACTTCCTGCCTTTTTCCTTATATAAGGAGCAAACATTGGTTCCTCATTGTATCGCAACGCTTCTAGTATTCCAGTCATCGTGTTCTCGCTCCTTCTCCAGCGGTGTGGTTGTTCCTGCTATTTTTCTCTGCCATTGCTCTTACTCTGTTTTCATTTACAGTGTACTCCTTCTATGGTGCCTGGCCATCCTTCATCCTGCACCAGATCATTGCGCTTTTCCTCCTTGGCGCAACCTAGAGTCGAGTAGCAACGTGGCTACTGAAAGGGGTCACCCTTATCTATGGCAGACAAGGACTGTAAACACCTGGAGGTTCGGCTCCAGAAGAATACAGAGGCCTGGAGCACGGGATCTATTCCCTGAAGGTAACACTCATAATACCCCGTATTTTTACTTCATTATATGCTCTTTTCCATTCAAACGTGTTGTATTATGTATCATCAATGTTCTATGGCTCACGCCTGGATCTTCACTGGATTCTGGAGTGTAGAATCCAGGGAAGATCAGAGCGGTTACAGACAGCGGAGGACCTGCGTGTCCCAGGGGTTGTTCGAGCAATAAACTATTTTTCACGATACAAATTGGACATCGTCTCTTTCCAAAAAAACGCATTAGCCTCAATTCTTCCTTCTTCATTAGGTCTGGCGTTCGCCAAGATCTTTTGATTTTAGTAAATTTATACAAATAATTTATAATATATTACTCATAGGGACTTTCATCCAGTCCCTCTCATCTTTTTTGTCTGTTGTAACTGCTACCATCAGGGGCTGACCTTGTTCCTCTTTAATGCTTGTTAAGTTAGGGAAAGGCAGTGATATGATGCGAGTTGAAATTGACATTTTTTTGTGGCTGCAGTTGGAAGATGTGTGAGAACCGGAGGAACCACATCCACTCAATTCTGCGAAAGAAACAATAGAATAAGTCTCCTGAGTACAAGCAGTTGGAAGCAGATGGTTCTGGCAAGTTTGGAAAAATGAGGTAGCAGGTATGGTTTTGTCAGTAGTGTACCTCTACCCTTTAGATGTATAGAAGTGAGAATTGTTGCCACGTTTCATGCATATTTCTGAAATGACACTAAAGGTGTGTCGGGGAGAAACCTGAAATCCCTGCACTGCACTTAGCTTGCCAGCAGCTGGCAAAGGTTTATGCAGATTCAATGAAAGAGTGCCAACGTTATCAGCAATGAACACTTTTCTGACACCACCTTTACTGTGACTCTCCCATGACACATTTGCATGAAACACAAACCATCAAGAGTAAGCTAAGCATGTGATGTGTTTGACCATTTTTGTACAGATAATTGCAGCTGCACCAAAGCTATTAGCAAATCAAAGTTTTTTTACCCTCCCTTTACCCATTCAACTATGCTCTCTCTTTTCAGGTCTGCATAAAACCTACATTTCCATTGTCTAGTTGCGCCCCGACTTATTGTCGCAAGTTGTGAAAAGTGATTACGCCTTCCACTCTCTCCATCAAAACTCAGTTGACGGGCAGCTGTTGGTTCTGATGATTTATTTGCATAATTAGGTAGCATTGCGGACAAATACTCTCCCTCTGTTTTAGCACTACATGCCAAATGTAAGGAAAGCACCACTAGACTCTCCAGCTGCTACGCTTTGGCTTATTTACCACCCCCTTCTTAAATAGCACTTGGATTATCCAGAACCCTCTTGGCTTTGGTGAAGTGACATCAATGGCCATCAGCCCCACTCAGAAAACTGCCCCAGCACCACTGTGAACACTCCTTGGCCGGTGTACTGCTGTGCTGGGTGATCATCCGGCTGCCATGGCTTACTGGTGCTCGCTGGAAGTCAAACATCCCCAGCATTGAAGCCGCAACATTTCTGAGGAGGAAGCGGTCTGTTTCATAAACCACATCTACTGCCATGCTCCCAAGTTCGAACAGGGCCGAAGGAGGGTCTGTAGTCCAGAGGAGAATAGGGAGTGGTCAGATATCAGGATCAATAGAGAGAGGTAGCGAGGGGATCACTTTTTTGCACACTGTGTCACACCAGACAGAGAAGAGCATAGGCAAATCAAACCTGGACAGGTGCAGGACCAAGTCTGACTGCATCCGTCTGCTGGGGATGGCTGGCCCAGTGCATTGAGGGCAGCAGCGGATGCTGCGTTCTGCTCCTGTTGCATCACACCAGCCTTCAGTGCCTTTGGTTGCCCCTCTTGTGATGGCGAGGGAATGCACAGCACATTCCACATCCTTCTGGTAGTTTCATCGCTGATCGGATGCCATACACAATTTAAACATTCGAAAGCCTTTGTTTTGGAAGGTCATATATGTATTTAAGTTGACAACGAGCATTTTACACCAGCCTTAAGTGTTTAAATTATGTGTGACCAAAGCCTTTACTCAGTGCTACTTAAGATAGTTGCATTTCAAGACTCTATTGAAAATCTCATGCAGCCATGATGGCTTACGAAATTTGAAATGGAAACGCAAATAAAGGTAAATAACATAAAGAATGTAATGAATAATGTACATCCAACCAGAGTCCTCAAATCACACAACCTTAACGAGCTCTATGAGAATTGTTTAATGAAACAACATAGAATGAATGAATTGTTTTAACTAATCTCAGTTACTGCTGGTTACAGTGGCGACGGGCATGGATCGGGGGTGCTGGGGGGGGGTGATGTAAAAAAAAAAGAAATTACCTTATCGCCGCCGCACCTCTTCAGCCTCTCCTCCGTTTCAGGACTTGGCTGGAACAGGAACCAAGAAGCACCCAAGCACCCCTGACCAATGACAACGCTGCAATGCAGCGTTGTGATTGGTCTGAGCGCAGTGGTTTGGCGCTCAGAAAGGGGCTGAAGACCTGGGCATGTTCTCCGCGCAGGCTGTAAAGCAGGCTGCATGGAGAACATGCAAAATGCCCATGACTGTTTGGACAGCCCGAGTGGGCCAGACAAGCATTCATGCACACTTGAAGTGGGCAAACAACTCCTCCCCTACCCTGCTCTGAGAGCAGAGCAGCCCCGCCCGTAAAGCAGCAGGAACAAATAAATGATAACATTCAGTTATTATCATTTTATTTTTCCTTTAGTTACATTGCTTAAAAGCAGTGGGGCGACGCTCCTCCGCCTTAGCGGAGGAGCCGCCATTGGCTAGTTATCCTAAACCGCATTAGAGTGGTGCAGCTTGAGCCTTATAGCACAGCAAACGTGTAGCCAGCTTGCATTACTCTGCCACTTGGTATTACTCTAAAATGCATTCCACTATACTTATTTGTGAAAGCAGATGTTCTTTCAAATAGCAGCTGAGCCATATTGGGTAAATGTCACGCTGATGAGAAAACAGCAAATCAAAAAAAAAATCCAAACCAGTGAAAAACCTCATTGAAATATTTGCCACATTTGTTCGTATACATTAATTTATGTGAGTGACAGATTTTTCATCAAAATAATCAGTGTTTAATCCTTAAAAAGGAGGATAACTGTTTTTATGGTGTGATTTGATAGCCCAGCTGTCCCCAGATAATACTATGATAACCACCAGAAGAGGGGCTATGGCGCTACCCACATGTTGGGGGTCACAACTACATGTTTTGATGGGCAGAAGTTGTGTGCTTCCACAAAAAAATACGTGCCCTCCACACAGCTGTGATAATTTTTTTATTTTTTTTTCATCTGCCTGAGCTTGAACTTTCAGGAGCACACACATGACATTGTAATGCTATTAAATTGCCTTAGATAACTAGATAAGGTGTGGTGTTTTATCTAGCATCAGCACAATGGGAGCAGAACAGTCATTAACCTACATGGATTTTTAGGTTTGGCTTTTTTTCGTTTTTTTTAGTTTTATATATCACGAACTAGACCCGAAGATATCAGGTATCAGAGCGCTTTACATGAGCACCAGTTTCATTACAGATGGACACATTCATTTTTGTTGGGTATGGGGAGATTAAGTGATTTGCCCAGAATCACAGGATGTTTAGCATCATTGCCGAGACTCGAACCCGGTTCCCCCGCTTCGAGGTCGACCGCTCTAGCCATAAGGCTACATCCTCTCCCCTTGGCACTGCAACTGTCAACTGGCCTTTAAACTTACACCAATATTATTCTACAGTATTTTGCTTCCAAATTAATACGTATCCATACCCATGCTATCTACTTATAATGCTTTACATTAGCATAAAACAGTACTACAAAGGCAGACCCATGGCATCGTCAACGCTTGCTCAATATTTTTGATACTTTGTTAATAGAATAAGGAAGGGTTTTTTCTTTGGTGTTGGACAATTTTTCAATGGCCTTTGTATCAATGACCAGTGCACAATCATGTGCACATATTGACCAGTGAAAATATGACATTAAGTACCATTCTGTCAGTGCAACTGTTGATTCTATGCTGTAGCAAAAGTGCCCTGCATTATTACCAGGCGAAGTGTGCAAATTGCACAACATCAATATAATATGCAGAATCTGATCTATGGTGGACGGCACAGTTGTCCATGGTAGACAGTTAGCTGTGGATTCACGGTCCAATTTATAGGAGCTATGTGATGAATCATCAGTGAGAGGACGGTGTTCAGCAGTCTGTTGTAGATCCTTCTTTGGCAACAAGCCAATCCACATTACCATTCTTTCCATTGCTTTTATGAGCTAGATAATTCATTCCTTGAAAGCTGTACTATATGTTCGGCTCTTTAATAGACATTATATTATTTTAAATCAAGTTAGGGATTTCTGATCAATTGCATTACCCATTATAATTCAGTTTAATGTTCCATATTACTTTTCTCCCTTCAGTGACGTGAGTGCTGGTGTGAATTTCTACTCTTTCATGCATTGAAATTGCACTCCAAGCCTTTCAGATAAGTGAGTGAGTTCAGTGTGCACTAGAATGAATATTTTACTATCTGGCATAGTTCTCAAGTCATCAGCCTTTGGTTGGTGACACACAGCGCGGGTGTTGTACACCTACTCGCATGTCATTTGTATAGCGCGTCATGCTCTGTCATGTCTGCTCTGATGTTACTCTCGCCCAGGTTATAGTACACGACTCTTGACCTTCGGGAGGACGGAAGGCTGAGCGGGCTATGCCGGGATTCTAGTTCGTGACCTGCTGGTTAGATTAATAATCTCTTCAAAGAACCATCCCAGCACAATGATTGGGGGTATCACAGCTCAGAGAAAGTGACACAATGGATGAAAAACTGCTTTGTTATATGTGATGTTGCTCTGAAAAAATATGTTTATACAGTGTGTTCTGAATATACAAATTTAAATATATGGCTGACTGGTAAAATAATTGCATACATTGTTAAAAAAATGGACTTTTCTGCTAAAATTCAAATGTCTGTCAAGCTGCTACAAAAGGTTTAGAGTTGTGTACGTTGTGTTAATATTGATGTCAATGATACAAGTTATGTACAGAAACGAAATCGAATCACTGTTGTCCAAATCCCCCGATATGACCTCACCATCAACCCAGAGTCAGAAATACGTGGTCAGGCAGGCCCTGTGCCCTAGGCCTGAGGCTATTGATTGACAGATCACAGGTGGAGTGGTAGGTAACCAACAGGACAGATGCGCAAAGAGGAAAAACCCAGATTAGTCCCTCAGATAGGCAGCGACACCACAATGGTCCTGGGAGATTGGCCCCAATAAAATGCACATGGCGGGAGGGGCGGGCGTTCCCAAAACACCATAAAGTTAGATGCCACATGAAGTTAGAAACACTCACCCAATCAGGACACAGCACACACTACACATGTAGTCATCACGTGCTACCAATGCTGGACATCATTGTGTCCATGCAAGGTCGAGACCCACCTGCATTTGTCATCAGGTGGGAGTAATTTATGGCTTCATGACAAGACCCACGTTCCACTCCCGAAACAGGATCTATGAAATGTTTTATGATGCTTCAAGAAATGTATTAAACGACATTCATAACGATTATACTTTGAGTCAGTCCTAAGATTTGCTTCTGTATGCTTCTCTCTCGGCCGTAGGGTTTGATTAAACCAACTGTTCCTGTTTTGCCAAGCGCCTCTTGTCTTTGTTGTATCAAGGTAAATTCATATTCGAGCAACATTTTGGCAAGCCAGCCAGGAGAGAGTGGTGCTTCGAACCCAACTGCTGCTGAAGGAAATGACCCTGCATTGACGGATTCACATCAATGCAGCAAGGAAAGTGAGCTAATGCCGCAATTGATTGAACACTCTGCTGAATCCGTGGGGCGGAAGTACTTCCTGAAGCCGCCATAAATTGGGTGAGAGACTCTAACTGATCCTTAGTCCCCAGCATTTGGCGTAAGGCAAACTAGTAAAAAGCGCAAAAATGTAACAT
Source organism: Calotriton arnoldi (assembly GCA_963921515.1). Lineage (NCBI taxonomy): Eukaryota > Metazoa > Chordata > Amphibia > Caudata > Salamandridae > Calotriton > Calotriton arnoldi. The sequence goes on from CAWUFW010004039.1 coordinate 291,537, forward strand.
AAGCGCCCAGCTACTGACAGAAATGTGATCAACTGTCCACTTCATGTATCCGAACTGAGCAGTCACAAGACGGCCTCAGAGGCGATCCCACAGAGGGTACCTTTTTTCGATTGTCAGCAGGCTGGGAAAGGTGAATATTGGTTGTTGCTTGGACCGCTGGGCGTGATACAGATGGTATGCTTGGCCCTGGGTGCGATACAGGGTCACCGCTTTGACCACTCAGCTTTATGCAGATGGTACGCTTGTCCACTGGGTGTGATACAGTGGTGAGGCCTCATCGCTTGGACCGCTGGGGGTGATACTGATGACACGCTTAGGCCCTGGGTGTGATCTAGGGCCAGCACCTTGATCTTATTTTTTAGTCTAAAAGGATTTTCTCAGTGCTGCCGGTTTCTTAAGACTGTTGGTATCTGAAGGAAGTGAGAGGTGTTACTCGCTTGGACTGCTGGGCGTAATAAAGATGGTATGCAAGACCACTATGTGTGATATAGGGTGTAATTCAGACATTAGGGACTTTGGACCTTGGAGATTAGGTGTAGCTTTTGCTTGGCCAAGGAGGGTCTGTGTTTGTCGAGTTGTTCCTCATTTCTGTGAAAATTGTTGTTATCTTCGTCTCTGAGCCAAAATTGACAGACTATCGGGCTCACTTAGTCCTGTGTACCATACAAAGCCTCCCTCGTCATTGGGTAGCATGCGGTAAGCAGCGGGCTAAGGTTTTTTGGACAAAGTCATCATTTTTTCCGTCAGTTTTTTCTATTCTTTCTCTTTATTAATTTTTTATCAATTGGTGCATTCTTGATGTTATGTTGCTGGTAAATTGTTGCAATTGCACCTCTTTTTTTAATGAATTAATGTGCTTATGAAAGCGCCGCTAATTCGTACAGTCATTTTTCCATATCTGCTTTTTTTATGCTGAATTCACACGTTTTGAACTAACCATTGCACTTTCTTTCAGGTTGTGATCCTTCATATACATTTTCTGTTGTGTTTAGTGTCTATCCTAATGCAGCTGTGTAAATAGTATTGAGCTCATAGAAGTAGTTAAAACCAGTAATCCCCATGTATTTATTTTCCCAACGATCAGAGTAGAATCGAATATTAATCCCGAGACGCTAGAGCGTATCAGACCAGAGCTGGCGCAGTTGCTCTATGCGGAGTTCCACGGAGTTGGGCAAAAACTCTGTGGAACTCCGCTCCGCGCCTCGACCCCCCCAATAAAATATATATTTTTTAAAATAAATAATATGTAAATAAATACACTTACCTTATACGCGGCGTCTCCGGGCTGCCCTCCTCCTCCTCGCCATAGTCTCTGCAAACCCCTACGTCATACGTACGTCATGGTAGGACTGCACGCACATGCATATATATATATTTATTAGGGGGGTGGAGGCAGGGAGCTAAAGGTGGGGGCCCGGGGCTCAGAACTTCGCTCCGCTGCGGAGTAGGAGTTTTGCCTACACTCCGCGTTTTCCGCGGAACGCGGAGTAGGTAAAAATCCGCAGGCTCCACCAACGGAGCGGAGTTCTCCGTCCACCGTTAGTATCAGTCACTTAAAAAGTTCCCAACTATCATGGAGTCACCGCCACAACACAGGCAAACTAGATTCCCCACACAGATCAAAAAACCTAGCAAGAATTGCCGCAAATGGAACGCACACACTAAAGCACACACGTCCCCCTGGCCAAAGGGTGGAAACCCTCAACACCAACTTAATCGAACACACGATGACACACATTTGGACCAAATATGTAGGACAAAAGAAGACCAGGAGAGAGGCACTGCTAGAACTATGGGCTATCTTGGGGAAGGCCCAGACAAACAATCCTATCCTAGAACCCGCAAGCAAGGTATCTGTGCCTCCCCCACCGTGTGTAGAAACGGAGGTACCCTCTCCAATGCCTGCCGTCCCCGCATTAGGTTATACCAATCCACTGGTCGATGGAGCCGGGGGGCCCCTCACTGATCAACAAACTTCGAGATCTAAATGAGGAAGGCCAACAGGTCACTAGGTCCAGGCAATTCCAGCATCACCCCAGCCCAGTCCTAGAACTCTCCGTCCATCGCGCTCGACCCATTGAACCCCAACGACACAGAAAACATGCACACCCACTCGCCCGGCAGAACGCACTCGGGTGACCGGGAGATTCATAGCAGTACTAGACAGCGATAGAACCAGTGGGGGTGAAGAGAAGGGTCCCAGTCCTCCGGGATCAGATGATGAAGGGTAAGCTGCAGGGTAAGCTCAGGCAGCCGAACGAAGAACAGAAAGTGAGTTTGAAGGGAAATTCTTAACCAGAAAATCAGCGCCTACCTTAGAATGAAGGAGACAACCCAGGTGGTAGTTAGAGGAGAGGCGTGAATTAAGGCTGGAGAGAGAGAGCTCTCATCCTGGGAACTTAACGAGAGAACAGAGTAGTGCGCCCTCAACCTGAGGAGGGCAGGGGTAGGTATAAAGCATCGCTCAGAGAGGAGTTCGAGGTAGAAGAAAGGCTTCTGCCTGGGACCCGAGCCTCACCAGATCGTCAGCATAGGAGAGGGGCCAAGCAGGTGATAAGGGATCAGGGAAGCCTGGCACAGGCTCAATTAAGACATAGGAGAAGCAGCATGGCACCTTTACGTGCACAGGAGGAAAGCAGCAACAAAAACGTCCGCTGCTCCCCCTGAGCACGCGGTCTAGACAAACTGACCCCAAGGGTGATGTGACCAGAGAGGAAGGCAAGACCTTTGCACGACCATTTTGCCACCTGATAGCCCACTGGACCAAAAGGGAGGGCCAGTATGATAGACCCTGGCTGAAGGTGGATCCTTCGAAACAGAGTACATAGCTATTGCGGAAGACTGTATCTGTCATGGAGGGGGAGAACTCAAGTGGCATTTCTTTTACATGCTGCATTGCCTAAGGAAATGGGAGTGCTATGTTAGAGAGAAACCTGCAGAGCTTCCCCAAGTAAAAATGTGCCCGCTACTACAGAAGAGCACATCAGGGACTATCTATGTGCTTTGGGCCCAGATGGATAAGGACGGGCTCAGAACTAAACTACCGCCATTAATGGATGGGGTGGCAAAGTAGATCTCATGTTTCGAGAAGAACACCGCTGGAATAAACCTAGCAATAGGCAATGGCAAAAGTCTGCTAAGCAGTCTCATCGGAAAGCAGACTAACACCGTGTTAGCCCGAGCCCGCATCCCAGCAGTCACATTGACAATCATGCATGATGGGGCTGCATTTAATTCATACAGACACCCAATATTGACGGCCCTGAGGGAAATATTCCCTTAGCGCCCAGATGTAGGAGGATTGATGGCAGAAAGTATGAAGCCTAGGGAGACCATAACGGACTTTCTAGACAGAATGAGGGAACGATGGGGACAAGAGACAGACCAGCGATGGACCAATATGGGCCCCTAGGTGGCATTTTTCTACAACATCTTCAAGAAGGGACTGCCCACCAAAATACAAAATGGATTGGAGAGTGTACTAGGGTTAGACACCAAACCCTGGTGGGAAATACAGGACCACATGATGGCAGAAAGTATGAAGCCTGGGGAGACCATAACGGACTTTCTAGACAGAATGAAGGAACGATGGGGCGAAGAGACAGACCAGCGATGGACTAATATGGGCCCCCAGGTGGCATTTTTCTACAACATCTTCAAGAAGGGGCTGCCCACCAAAATACAAAACGGATTGGACAGTGTACTAGGGTTAGACACCAAACCCTGGTGGGAAATACAGGACCACATATTACACTATTATAAAAAGATACAGGAAAAGAACAGGGAAAACCAGTAGGAAGCCCAAAGAGACACCGCCAAATCAAAAAAGACCGTCCTCGAGTGGGCCGTATTGCCCACTAGCGTACAAATGGCACCAGTCTTGAAGGGGTCTCCACCGCAAAACCCCAGAGGGTTTCAACCCAGTTATAACAGCAGAGGTCAGGGAGGTTGGCAGGAGCCGGACCTCAGAGAATGTTATTATTACCACCGAATGGGCCACATGGCCAACCAATGCCGCTTAAAAGCTTAAATCTGGGTCAGTCTCTGCAGAATCCCCATCCTCGAAACGAAGCCCAAGTTAACCTGAATGCACCGTATGTACAGCCACAGGGAGGTCAGACAGGCCATTGCACCACCACAGCAGGGAACAGGTGGTTGGTCAAACACGTGGCAAAAGCAGAAACAGACAGGGACCCCAGACCAACAAGGACCGCAGCAGGGAGGGGGAACTGTTTGGGGAGACAATGCCTTTACACAATCGCAAAACCCACCTACACAGTAGATTCAAACCCCCAATGTAGACCATACACTTCATGCACACCTTAGTACACATTTAAAAAATAAAGAATAGTAAGACAACATTAGGAATTCCAAGCCTTTACTTGTGTTCGGGAAACTCAGGGCTGCTGTGCATTGTGTCGATCGGCAATCCACACTAGAGTCCCCATTCGGGTGCCCACAGGAGCCTAGGCCCCACTCTCCTGATTCCCCCAGTGTGGGATTGGCTGGCCATGCCCCGGGGAGATGGCTGTCTGATGAGGGGGCAGGGTGACTCCCCATCCAGTACATAAAAAGCATCACCCAGGTCCCCTCACCCAAGCCCAGTTAGGACAGGTTGCTATGACCAGATCAAATGGACTGTCTTAAACAAGAGGAACCAGGAGCTATATTTAAGCAGGTCCTGCAATAGTGAGAAACACGGGGGTGTGCAGTTCCTAAGGGTAGAGGGGGATGGAAGGTCTTTTCTAAAAAGTGCCCTCACACACCCCGAAGGATGTCATGCTTCATCACTGGGCCTGCTCCTCGTCGGGCCGGCGCTGCAAGGCCCGACAGGCACCCACGAAGGGGCTCTTTGGCGGAGATCTTTTTATAGATGAAGCCATAGGGTGAGTGCGGGTGTGTGGGCTAGGTAGTGCAGTGAGTGTGTAGGTTAAAATAGGTCTAGGGCAGCCTAAACTAATGTGTTTATTCCCAGGGGGCACTAGCCTAATTAAAAATAATGAGCCCCAGCTGGATGTAATGATCCTATAGGGCTAGTGTGGTGCATAGGGTCGACATGTTTCATGCCAAATTAGCCCCTAACAGGTCTGGTGAGACTTCATCAGGACCAAAAAAGGGTGATTTAAAGGTACTTAAGCACTACCGCAAACCTGGTTCAGTGATTCCTAACTGTAACCAGATGCAGTTGAACGCCCCGGGTTAAATGATCCTGAGGTAGAAAGACCGCAAGAGATTAGGGCTTGTGCTGACGGGGATAGCAGAGCACTTCGTTGCTCTGATGGCAGGGTTTTGCATTGTGCATTGACCATGCATCAATTGATATGGCAAAATCTAATTAAAGAAAAATGGGTTTGAAGTAAACGTGCATTTTTTAAATGTGTCCAAGATAATGAGTTTAGGAGTAGTGGTTATTTATATAACTCTGAATGTAAAATTACCCAAACAATCCTGATCCAGAAGGTATTTTGCAAAATGTGTTCTCTATTGCACACTGGAATACATAAATGAAGAGAAATGCAACTGATAATAACAAATGTTCCACTATTCTATGTTTCCATACTACTCCCGATAAAAATGGTACCCCATGTGTGTAGCTGGTCCTATTGCCAGAAACAGCAAAAGCCCCAAAATGAAAAATCTGGCAATATGTTTTGTAGTTTGTGGGTCCAGGCTCAGCTGTCACCCAGGCAAACCTACCAACCTCTGATGTTTCTTAAAACTAAACACCCAGCCGTGTCCAGGGTAGTGTGACTTGCATGGATCCTACTACCTTTTCTGACCCTAAAAGCCCAGCAAATGTCAAACTTTGTCTAAATTCACAGTTCCTTCTCACATTTTTTTGTGAGAGAAAGTTCCAGAATCTTCGGGGATCCACAACATTTCTATCACCCAGTGTTTCGACACTTCGCTTGATAAAAACAGTACACCACTTGTGTGGCTAGGCCTCTCAGCCATGAGAGGACAAACTGCAAAATGCATCACGAGACCATCAAGATTTCGCCCTGCAATTTGACCCACTCTGATGATGTGGGTAGATATATTTGGGCCTGGGCCCAGCTTTGGCCAGGGAAATTACCAACCCCAATCATTCCTGAAAACTAGACCCCCAAGGGAGTCCAGGGGGGCTGTGACTTGTGTGGATCCCACTACCTTTTCTTGCCCAGAATAGCCTGCAAATGTCAAAGTTTGGGGAAAATCACAGGCTCTACTCACGTACCCGTGAGGGAAAGTTCTGGAATCTGCGTGGACCACCTCCCCCCATTCTATTCTCAATAAAAACACTACGCCACTTGTGTGGCTGGGCATATTGCTTGCAACAGGAAAAGCCACAAAATGCAGCAAGGAAACATCAAAATTTAACATGCCAAATTTTAGGGATGTGGGAGGCTGCAATATTAGTGTCCGGAGTAGGCCACCACTAAAAGAAACATACCAGATTCAGACATTTCTTTAGGCGCTTAGGTGAGTCCAGGTGTTTGCATGGAGGCCAATCCTGGCTTTGCACTAGATCCCATAACCCCATGGCACCAGACAGTGTTTCTGCCAGCCTGGGGAGGCAGTATGAGGTAGTTAACCCCCACTCTCCCTGCTAATATGTCAAAACTGTGCTGAAAATAATCCAAATTTCTCTTGATTGCCATAGAGATGGGTGTGCTGTAGGCCACGGGAGTAGAAAGGATGTTGGGAGTTTAGGGGTGGGTCTGCTGCCTCATGCCAAGACTGGGCGGTCCCAACCCATTTTCAAACAAAAAATCTATCCCTTGTATTCAGTGGGTTTTCTGCCTTACTCCAAGGAAGCAGGTTGGAGAATCTCCAGACGTTCGCCCTTAGGGCAGAAATACTGTTGAGGCACTTGAAGGGTGGAAGAACAGCTCAACAACTGGCTGGGCTGACCACACACATTTTAATTTTCATAAAAAAAGCTATCCCTCTGGTGTCTAGTTGGCTTTCTGATGGAGATAGCAGTTTGGGGTAAACCCTCAATCTGTCCATCGGGAGGGCAGAAAGACTGTTGGGGCAATTAGGAGATGGAGGCATGGTATGATGCATGGGCAGGTAGCCACCACCCCATTCTTGTTTATGCAAATAGAATCCCTGTTGTCTAGTGGGCTTTCTGGCCCCGAGAGGGCATATTGGGGGTAACCATTAGGTGGTGGGGGCACAGCCGAATGCCACAGTAGGCTGCCCCCACCTAATTTTTTTCAACATAATCCCTGGTGTCTAGTGGACTTTCTACCCCTTTACAGGGACCTGTCCCCCAGGGCCGGGGGGCAGAAACACTGTTGGAGCCATTAGCTGCTAGTGGGCTTTCTGTCCTCCTAGGGACAAAAGGTATCACTTATTAAATGTAATAAGGCAACCCAATGTTATCCTACTGGAGAGGCAGGCCTCACAGTAGTGAGAAATGAATTTGGGAGTTTTACACTATTGAGGCATGTACGGCTAAAGAATAAAGGTCCAACTTTTTAAATAAAATGCACAGTGCCCTATCAGCTGTTTAGGGCATACCACAGAGGTGACTAATATGTTTTAACAAGGGAGTTTTAGGCTTGGCAAAAGCTTTAGTTTGTCAGGTCGAAATGGCAGTTTAAAACTACACACATGGGCTGCTTTTGCAGACCTGAGACATGTTTAAAAAGGCAACTTTAGTTGGTGGCACAATAAGTACTACAGGCCCACTAGTAGCATTTAATTTACAGGCCCTGAATATATATAGTACCACTTTACTAGGGACTTATAAGTAAATTAAATGTGCCAATTGTGTGTAGGGCAATTTTATCATGTTTAAAGGCGAGAGCACAAACGCTTTACCACTAAGTGTGCAGAGTCCTAAAGCCAACTAAAGCAAATTCCGCAAAACAGGGGGAGAAGGCAAAAATGTTGGGGTGACCCTGCATAGAAGCCCTGGTCCAACAGATGTTTTAACAGGTGGGCTGCCATCTAGGATTGACATAATAATGAACTGCATGGGAACAGGGAAAGTGTATTCCTAAGGCCCAATGATGATGTGAGGACCCAGTGATGTGCTTTAGATTTTGATTGACATAAATATTGTACCTATATTACTGTCTACAAAAATATCACCCCACTTGAATTTTAAAAAAAATAGCTTTCTTTGGGTGATATTCTGAACTTCTGAAACAAAAAGTAAAAGGCAAATTCACTGTACAACTGCTCATGGTCAAAGCTTGTGTGCAGCTGGGTTAGGTTCTGGTACAGGGTTTGACCTTAGGCCAAGCTTTGGGCCTAGAGGCTGCAGTACCTGACAAAAGGCAGTGCATAGCTGGATTGGTGGGCAAGAGGCCTGGATGCATGGGTGGACTTCATGAGCTCAGTCCAGTGGACTAGTTAGATTATTACCAGAAGACCGCATTTTTTTCACTTGCGTCAGGGTCTATGGTACCCTTGCACTGCATCTCTATTGATTGTAAAACTTGCAACTTGTAGTCTTTTAAAATTGTTGTTTATTTTCACTTAGTATTAAGAGAATCATTTAAAGCCTGATTTGTTAACTTATCCTAAATAATTGGCTAATTTTTGTTATTTTTCAAAGCACACATTTTGTAAGCACGGAGTATGGTAAGCACTATGGGCTGGATGCACGAAAATAGGAATAGCAATTACCTAATTGTGATTTTTTTGCGAATCGTAATTAGGAAATCGATATTCCTAATGTATGAAAATCTTTTGAGTTTCATTAGCGATTCGAAGTGGGTCTCAAATAGACCTAACTCATTAATATTAATGAAGTAGGTCTTAATTTGTGACACACTTTAATTTGCTGCCATCGCAGGGAAGGTATCTTGCTGGGCTCAGCAGACCACCATGTCAGTGGTTGCTTTTAAATAAAACAATCTTTTTTTATATACGCAGCCTGTTTTCCTTAAAAGAAAATGGGATGCATTTAAAAAGAAAAAATGAAACTTAGAAGTTTCAATTTTTAAGTGTAGGCAGTGGTCCTTGGACCACTGCCTGCTCTTAACAAATATTTTTCCAACCATTCTCAAAGGGGGAGGAGTCCCTTGGGGACCCCTTCCCATTTGCGAGTGGGTTACCACCAACTGGAGGTAAATTGTGAATGTTTTGAGACCACATTTCAGTCGCAAAACATTCATACATACCATTCCAATTCGATATTAGGAAGGGACGCCCTCAACACGCCCCTTCCAAATATTGAATTTGAAAACCCAAATTGCGATCCGGCAAGAAGTTACCGAATTGCAATTTGGGCTTTGTACATCACAAAAGCAAACAACCTGATGAGCAGAATTGGGCAATTTGCGAATGCAAAACTGCTACGTACAGCTAGCCCTGTACTCCTGAAAACCTACTTATCACAAAGAACTGATGCTTTCTAAAGATGGTAAGAATAACCAGGAGCTGACTCTAATCCAGCAGGTGAGACCCTATTAATGGGATAGCAGTACTGAGAGTTAAGGCACCTGCTGTGCACAGTGAACACTATTGGCAGCAGAAGGACATATACATTATTATTTTAGGTGAAAAGGTATTGTGGAAAAGAAAACGCTGTGTGGAATTGAAAAGATCACAAATTTAAAAGAAACACAATGGGGTTCAAATGTTCCCCTTGTTAAATAAGGAGGTAAAACCTGATAACATAAATGGCTCATTCCCTGGACATTAATCTCCTAATTTAGCATTTATCAGCTAAATAATAAATATGGCACATGGTGATACAATTCCTTAGTAATTTTGCACATGCACGTTAGCACATTCAGCCCCATCATTTTGCTGGTGGGAACGTGGCATGGTTCTTGCTTGCTGTGAAGTGGTTCTAGCAGAAGCAGTAAAACTGCATCACAATAGCAGGGTTTCTCTAGAAAGGGATAATGCAAGAAAACAGTAATATGTTTTGAAATTGGTTTTTCACACATAGTTATGTTTGCTCAGCACTGAATAATTTTCATTATGACACATGAATGGCTTGTTTACTAACAATGTATTAGGCTTCCCTGTTGCATCACAAGATGCAGTGATTTTTTTTCTTTTCTTTCATTTTGATTTTAAATAAGAATGAGACTTATTTACAAGTGAGAAATATAAGTGCCTCTAATGTATGCCCTCCAGAGTAAAACTAACATGTCATGAATTGATTACAAGATAAATATATGTGTATAAATATGTATATATGTTTTTTCAGTGAATATATATTTATATATATATACATATGTATATATTACCTGAAAAAACGCCCCCTTTTCTTTACCACTCTGAACATGTGATGATAATAAAGAGTCTGATTCTGGGGAGAAGTTTTTTTCTCTTTCTGAACCTTCTGATATTTCTGATGAAGATGGTGATCTAGGATTTGATAATGGTTCATTGCAGCGGTCATCAATAAGTGCTGGTAGTGACGAGAATAACACTGTTCTGGAGGAGGAGAACCCAAAGGTTTTTACAGTGCGCAAACAAACAGTAATTAATGAAGAAGAGTCTGGTGTAGAAGCATTGAAGATTCCCCAGTGGGATGTCTCCTCATCGGGTGAAATGACCCCTGAAGGTCTTAATCGATCTGATCAAGCAGGTGGTGGGGCGAGCGTGAAACCTCCCACTGAAATATCATTGGAGTCAATCTATAGATGTGTGTCGGACCATAGGGAGGAAACCCACTCGGAAAATTTGAAAACGCATGCGGCTTGTCGAAAGCTTCAAAATACTGTTAGAAGATTGGCCAAAACCTGCAATGACTTTACTGAAAGAATGGCTGAAGCTGAGACGCAAATCTCAGCTTTGGAAGATCAAATGGAGACTCAGAAGGGTATTGTAGAAGCCATGAATGCTAATAAGGATGATGTCTAGGCCAAACTTGTTGATATGGAAAACAGGCTCCGCAGAAACAATCTTAGAATACTGGGAGTGCCGGAGGGGCTTGAGGGGCAAGATGCTCGTAAATTTGTGGTTCAACTATTTGAAGAGGCCTTCCCTGAATTAAAGGATTGGAATTGGACAGTGGAAATACAACGGGCACATAGATTTCCGTTTAAGCAACGAGTTGTGATAGGAGGACAAATTGAACAGAGACCTCGGGCGATTTTGATTTCCTTGAACAATTTTTTGGCGAGAGAGGCGCTATATGATTTGGCACGTCCAGATAGAAAGAGGGAGGGAAAGGGTACGCAATTTTTTGTCAGGCCGGACTATTGTCATTCTACTGTAGAGAAAAGGTGGCAGATGCGCCAATTGATTACCCCCTTTCAGGTAAAGGAGGCACAGGTTTTTTTACTAAACCCTTCTACCTTGAAAGTTCTCTATAAGGGTCAAACACGTTTTTTTACCTCTGAGGTTCAAGCAAAAGACTATTTGCAATCTCTTTGATCAGATTCTCAATTTTTAAGTAATGCTTTTAGATCGGTTAAAAAGTTTTTGTGCTAGGGTAAGAGAAAATGGTTCAATTTTTGGGGGATCGGTGAATGCAGGGTGATACACTCACTCTCCATCACTAGGGCTATTAGCCCTTTTGCCTGTGTAAAGGGGAGAGGGTGGGGGTGGGACCGGGGTTAGTGGTGGGCACGAGGGTGTTGAGTGGGGGGTAGGGGTAGGGCACGGGGTTGGGAAGGGGTTGGGAGGGGTTGGGAGTGGGGGGTATTAAAAATACAAAAATCAATCCATAGTAAAATATTTCTGGTATATATATTTTGTTTAATTGTGTACAGCCAAGCTCAGCAAGGAGCCATGCAAGGAGCCAGGCAATTTTGGATAGATATAGGGATAAATGATGGCTAGTGGGGTACGTATATGTTCGTTTAATGTATGTGGTCTCAATACTCAATAACAACAATAAGAGGCGTAGGGTAGCTGCAGATCTTCGTTTAATGAAACCTGATATTTTGTGTATTCAAGAGACGCATATACCCTGGGCAAAACGTAAAGTGATGGAGGAGCTTGGATACACACTTCTGGCCGCAACCAGGCAGACCATTACTAGTAGGGGAGTTGCTATCTTGGTACGAGGTGGGATTAATGGGACGGGTGGGATAAAAACTGACAACTATGGAAGATGGGCGCCATTTGGTGATGCGGCATGCGTAATGTAATTCGTTTTCCCTATTTATTTATGTACTTCACTCCTTCCGGACCTATGCTGGAGTTTACTACCCCCCACCCTGCCCCTCCCCCGCCCCGCCCCTCCCCCGCCCCGCCCCACCGCCCCGCAGCACTCCCTCCAGGAGCCGCGACTGCGCACTACTAGTTGGGGGATGAAGTCCCCTTGGTTCTTGAGGGTCCTTGGGGGCCAACTAGCCCTCCTGTTACCTCCAGTAAGACTCACACAGGTAGATTGCTGAGAGGTCGTCAGAGGCCAAGCTCCTTTCTTCACCACTCTGAAAATCTGCCTCCTGGCACACTATTCGTTGGGGGAAGAAGTCCACTTTAGTCCTGAGGTCCTCAGGAAGCAAGGGGACCTCATCCCCGCACCAGCAGTGCACTGAGAGGTGAGTTTGCAGAGCTGTGGAGAAAGGGGGTAGGACCTCTGGCGAGTTACCGCTTTTTTTGTATTTTTAATTTTTAGGAAGGGGGGCTGTGTGGCCCACCTTCCCTGGACCATTTTGGGCCCCGGGTACCCCATCCCCCGGGATCTGACCCTTTTTATATTTAAAAAAACAGGAAGGGGGGCCGGCCTTTATTTACTTTTTCTTCATAATAGAAAGGGAGAGAGGCCGAGCGGCCACCCTCCTGGGCCATTTTCGGCCCCGGGTAACCCATTGCCCGGGGCCTGCCCGTTTTCTTTTACTAATTATTTTTTTAAAGAAAAGGAGAGTGCCGCCCTCCCGAGGCCGGTTTCGGCCTCGGGGATCCCATTCCCTGGGGCCAAGCCTTTATCATTTTTTTTATAATAGAGAGGGAGGGGGGCCGAGCAGCCCTCCTCCCCAGGCCGATTTCAGCTCCAGGGACCCCATCAACGGGGCCAGGCCTTAACATATATTTTTTTAAGTGGGCAGCACGGCCCTCCTCCCCAGGCCAACTTTGGCCATGGGAACCCCATCCCCTGAGGCCTGGCCACTTCGTTGGGGACTGCGGGGGGAGCCTCAAGGACCCCGCGTTCCCGGTCCGCTCCCCTCCTTCTGCGGGGGCCAGCATTGGTTTGAGACCCAGGGAGCTGCTAACATGCAGCTCCCTGGATCCAAAAGCAATGTCTGTTTTCCTGATCGCTTCACAGCGGGCAGGGAAAAAGACACCAGCTCTGCTTTAAGCAAGTGAGAGCATTTTCTGTTTTCGCTTGCTGAAAGCAGAGCACTAGTTTGCTATGGCTTGGCGGGAGCACCTCAAACTTCTATGTCCTGGGGTGGGCAGGTGGGACATTGCTGGAGCCGGCCCTCGGTGGTGGCGGTCCTCAGGGCCATATAGGGTGCCAAGAGGACCCCCTCCTTTGTTAAGTGAGCCCTGGGGAGGTGGTGGTCCCTGGGGCCAGGGGTCCACAACGGACCCCCATCATGATTGAATTTGTGCCCCGGGGACGTGGTGGTCCCCAGAGCTGCATGGGGGGTGGATCCTCCCACACATTATTATTTATGTTAGCCCCGGGGCCCACTCCTACATTTCCCCAATGCTCCCGGGACCTGGCCCACCCAAGGGTTATTCTAAAGCAAGCACGGGAGCCCGCGCTATGCTTTTTAAAAAATTATTTTGCTGAGGATTCGCGGAGTCCCCATCAAAATAATAAAAAAAAAATGCTTTTTACCCCCGGCGGGGTCCCTCAGGAACCCCCCACCATATCTGGGGTGATCTGGGTATTCCTACCCTGCCCCCTTTTCTTTTTTTTCCTGGGACTCGGCTTCAAGCCAAGTTCCAATATGGCTGCCAACACTTTCTGGTTGAAGTGTTGATAGCCAATAAAATTTTAGTCGGATTCTCGAGTTCACTGCAAGGAATCTCGTCCCCAGATATCTATGTTTTTTAAAGATAGATTTCTCAAAAACTACTGAACGGATTTACACCAAATCACAAAAAGCACGATTTCTGGACCAACATATAGCTTTCTGTCAAATTTGGTGTAATTCCAGTCAGCAGTTCGGGCTGTAGTTGTGTTCAGAGAATGAAAAATCCCCATAGACTTCACATGGGGAAAACGTGCTTTGGGACCTCACTTTTTTCAACTCCCGTAGATGGATCACCTGAAACTTTCAACACAGCAACCAAACCAAAAAGGGGAAGCTTTGTGAAAATTTCCTGGAGATTCGTCAAGCTGCGTCAAATTTATTGGCAAAACAAAAAAATATTTTCCTATGGAAATTTGGTCCTAACTATAACTACCTACTGGCAACCGCCAGTAGGTGATATATTTATATATATCCACATGCGCACATCTGCTGGCTGAATTTGAAAGTGTGAAACCAGATAACCTAGAAACAATAAGGCTTCCCTGCTGTCCAAATTGTGTGATCATAGGCAAACATTTTATTTCACAGGGTCTCCTTTTTCTTTATTATCACAAATGAGATCTCTTTTAAATATTTGAGTTCAGGATGTGCACTGCACATGCACTTATGTTTGATTACCTATAATGTTTCTCTACCTATAATAACAATCAAGGCCACGTTTTGGGTTTACATGACTACTGACTTGTCCTTTAGTTCACTAATGGCATTGTTGTTTTGGAGTAAACCATCACTTTTCCTAAATGTCTGGCTATGCAGTGATATAATCTGATGTACTCATAGCTGCCAAGGTGTCAGATTGCCATGTGTGACATTTTCATAATTTCAGTGTTATAATGAGTGACATTTCAACGAGTATGAGTGACACCTTTTCGCAAGAAAAATGAAGCAATGAAAACATATAAATATCACAAATTCCAACTATTTGCGCAATGAGAACCTTGCCGGTAGGCAATAAGTGCTGATGTTCCAGTGCGAGACAGCTATTATATATAATACAAGCGATTGGTGTGCCTGCCTTGTGGTTTGTTGCGCCGACTTCCCCAGAGGACATACACAACACCCTAAACACCCCCTGCCCTCCTCAGGATCCCCTTCTCCTCTCCTCTGCCACTCTAAATGTCAGGAGCCACTGGCTGTCACTGACTCTCTTTGCCGTACCATCTCCCACTCACCTCTCTGCTGGCCTCTGTTACCCAGTACAGCTGGCAAACGCGGTGCGGCGCCCCCTGCTGGTAGTTGATGTAGTTTGCCACCATGCTGCAGTCTCTGACACTGGGTGGAGTTTCCATCTTTGCAGCCAGCAATGCGGGGCCTGGAGCAGCCAGCCCAGGTGCATGGGCGACCCAAACCCTCAGGGTCCAGCCCGGGCCATGGCAGCTCCACCTGGTCCAGTGAAGCCCCGCCCGCTTGCAGGAAGGGCCCCGAGTCTGTTTACAAACGGAGCTCGCACTAGACTCTCCCCTCTGATGTCACTTATTGCAGAAGCGTCACCGGGAATCCGACCTAGAAGACCTTTATGTTGCTCTATTTATCTATTGATTCGTTTAAAATCAATCATATTGCATTGCACGTGTAAGCATCTGGAGCCATGTTAAAAGTTGTGTGCTATAGTTGCGCATTCCACAAAAACATTTAAACACTGTTGTTTAATATTTAAAATGAAAAATTATGCCGTGGCTCCAAGGGCTGACTCCAAGGCTTGCAGACATGCTCCTGTCATTGTTGAATGATGCAGGAGCCGTCTAGGCCGCCCCCTGAAACCTTGGCAGCTATGAGTACATCAGATTATATCACTGCATAGCTAGACATTTAGGAAAAGTGATGGTTTACTCCAAAACAACAATGCCATTAGTGAACTAAAGGACTAGTCAGTAGTCATGTAAACCCAAAAAGTGGCCTTGATTGTTATTATAGGTAGAGAAACATTATAGTCTGTTTAATCAAACATAAGTGCATGTGCAGTGCACATCCTGAACTCAAATATTTTCAAGAGATCTCATTTGTGATAATAAAGAAAAAGGAGACCCTGTGAAATAAAATGTTTGCCTATGATCACACAATTTGGACAGCAGGAAAGCCTTATTGTTTCTAGGTTATCAGGTTTCACACTTTCAAATTCAGCCAGCAGATGTGCGCATGTGGATATATATATATACATAAATATATCACCTACTGGCGGTTGCCAGTAGGTAGTTATAGTTAGGACCAAATTTCCATAGGAAAATAATTTTTTGTTTTGCCCCCGCCGTGGCTCTGCCCCAGCCCTCATTCATTGAGCATTCGGATGCCACACTCGGACGCCGCGCTCACCACTGCTGTAAATGCAGCTCCGCCTGCGGTCGCAGTCACTACCTGGCTGCTTCACTAAGGCTAGGCTGAGCATGCAGTTGGTCAAAATGTGTGATTAATGCATTTTAATTTGGTAATGTGGACCACCACATTAGAATGTGTTAGTCTAACGCGTAATATATTTTTTTTGTTAATTCTTAAGAGACGTTATCATATTTTTACATTATGTTTGTTGCATGACATACATGCCAAAGGTTTTTGTTGCTAGGCTCATGTGTGAGCCTTAGAGCCAAGCTACACCCTTGGCTCGGCTCACCCTATTAATTTGCTGTTGGGCACTCCTCTGTTTGTAACTAAACCTTAGTACAAAGGGCCATCAGTCCCTTGATAAAATGATTTGTAAAAGTAGAGCACTGGAAACATGGAGCCCTGCCAACATGCATTGATTTGACAACTCTACCATCAAGGCCTCGTAGCAGAGATTAAGATGAATGCATGCAGTGAAAATACATTTAAAGTAAGTGATCCCAAGGAAGGGACTTAAGGCCGTTGTGTGGTCATGAGTGTAGTCATGAGTTTCCTTGGAGAACTACTAGGCTCAGGATGTTTGGGTTGTGACACACTCAAATGGATTCTTGGCTTCGAAATTGGGTTTGGTGACGCTCATTCGGGTTTGCTATGTCTGTGTTGGTTTTTCCTGTCTTTCTGCTTTCACTAAGAGCTTTTAACTGGTTCATTTTTTGGAGTGAAAAATTAAATGTGTATATAGAGACTGGTTTACCTCAAGAATAGTAAATCTGAACACATAGACGTGCTCCTTTAATAGTTGCAAATTTCCTACTTTTCGGAATTCACAAACATTGGAAGTAGCAAGCTTGGAAAATGCACCCATCTCACACTTTCAGAGGTACTACTGGCAAACACCCAAAAGGTGATGGGATGAATGCTTGAAATAGTCTAGCCAGTGGTAATCACTCGGGGTAGCATTCTAAATCATCATTTTTTTTACCATAGGTCTACTCACCCTGTTCCTCATGGAAACAGTCCATCCTCACCCTTCCACCCTGAAGCCCACTGCGTTTTTAGTTGGGAAATTTGAGATTCACACCTCACAAACCTCACTGACTAAGCTACGCCCCTATTAAATACAGATCTCCATGTAAAAATAATTAGGACCAGTTTGTCATAAAATGTAAGCTGGCATCTGACCCTCTGTCTTTCAACAAGGAGCAAGTATTGCAAGAAAAAACACTTTAAGGGACTCTTTATGGCAAATTCTCCAGCTCGGTAACCAAATGACAAGCGTTTTTCTACTGTGTAACCAGTGTTACAAACTGAAAAAAAGCATACTTATTTGAGTGAAAAATGTAAATACGCAATCTATTTGTACCTTGGATTTTGCCAGTATACTTGTTCTGCAGAGGATTCAGCTCACTACAAAATGAGTTCAGATATTCGATAGCCAGGAGCTGAGACTCCTATAACATGTATGGCACAAAATCTAGCCATAACTGATCACAAACAGGAATATCATGCAAGTGCACAGTGTGGAATTCCTAAATATGCACAACTCTGTGCATACGTTTTCCACTAGTGCATAAAAAGTGCAGCAAAGGAGAAGGCATGCAGTTGCAGTTTTCTGATTACAGCAGGGATAACTTCGAAATCTTTGCAGTGGAAACCATAGACCCTGAGGGGATATTTTGCACCTAGACTTGAAAGTGTTTGTGGTCCTTCATGTTTTTAGGAAAAGCTGTAAGGTGGAGGGGGTTAGGAAAGCCACTCTGTGCACCAGTGACTTTAGGGGTGCAGTGCTCCAGATCGCATCTGAGCTCATCAGAAGGTGGTTTGCCCAGTATAGACAGAGCTCCATTAACAAAAAAAACACTGCCTACAGATTGTACGCAAGCTCACAGAGTAAGCACATGCAATGAAGTCAGTATAACAAATATTTATACTAAGTGATCATTAGCCGGGGCCTCCTTTCATCTCTTAAGGGAGTCCTGAAGCTGCAGTCAGGGGCTCAGGAGAACGTATATAGGCACACCTATGCAAATCTTAACATGATGGGCACTGCCTGGATGCCAGTGTTTGCACAGAAAGAACACATTTCTTTAATTAGAATGAAAAAGGTGGAACACTCTTAAAAGGTGGAGTTGTGTAGCAATCACAACTAAGAATTGTGTCAAAGAAGTGTGGCCTGTTTAACTAAGACATGCCCTAATACATGCCCTGGTAGTCTTGATCATTGTTGTCACGATTCACTCCCTGTGCTCTCGTTCCCACCACCAGGGGGCCGAATTGTGGCGCTTTCTAGTATTCTAATATGCTTCCAGACACTCCCCTGCATGCATATGATGACTTCCAGGCATTTGGACATCATTTAGAAATTGACATCCATTCCCAATCCATGCCGGGTTTTGTGGAAGCCAGTCTGCTCATGCTGGAAACTCCATTACCTATAATCCCCTGCTCACTGCTTTGTCTCCACCCCTGCAGGCCAAGGATGGGTGGAGGAATTCAGTTCACCTGTGGCTGGCTGCTGCTAGCCTGCTCACACCTGATGCGCATGAGTACTGTGAGCTCTTTTAAGCCCCAGCTCCCTTCAGCCCAGTGTTGGTCATTGTAGCTGTATACCGGTGAGGCCGATCCTTGTTTCCAGTGTTTCCTGAGCTTTTGATAACCTTGTTTCCGGTGTTTCCTGAGCTTTTGATATTCCTTGATTCCTGAGGTATAGTTAATCCTTGTTCCTTGATTCCTGAGCTATAGCTATTCCTTGTGCCAGAATTAGCACTGCTTGCAGTGCTACCTTGTTTCCTGAGTTCCTGAGCTATAGCTATTCCTTGTGCCTGAATTAGCACTGCCTGCAGTGTTACCTTGTTTCCTGAGTTCCTGAGCTATAGTTATTCTTTGTTCCTGTTCCTGGGCTTCAGCTATTTCTTATTCCTGATTTGCACTGCTTGCAGTGCTCTCTTGACTCCTTGTTTCCTGAGCTGTAGCTATTTCCTGTTTCCTTGAACCAGTACTGCCTGCAGTGCTACCTTGACTCCTGAGCCTTAGCATTCCTTGTTCCTGAACTGCAGCAGTTTCCCTTGTTCCTGAACTAGCACTGCCTGCAGTGCTACCTTGACTCCTGAGCCTTAGCATTCCTTGTTCCTGACCTGCAGCAGTTTCCCTTCTCCTGAACTAGCACTGCCTGCAGTGCTACCTTGACTCCTGAGCCTTAGCATTCCTTGTTCCTGACCTGCAGCAGTTTCCCTTCTCCTGAACTAGCACTACCTGCAGTGCTACTTTAACTCCTGAGCTTTTGCTCAATTCTTGTTCCTGCCCCAGCACTGCCTTCTATGCTACTTTGTTTTCTTGATTCCTGAACCTGCACTATTCTAGTATACCCTTGTAGCCTCCCCTTCTGTATATCCTTTTCCAGTCCCTGCCTTTCTTCCCATTTCCTTGGTTCCAGTTCTAGTTTGCTGTCTTTCTATTTCTGCTGTATGTTTGTTACCTGCTTTCTGCCAAGTGTGCCCTGTGATTTCCTTCCTTTCCTGTTAAGCACTCCTCCTTGCTAGCTCCTTGTCTATTGTGAACTGCTTGTGTTTAGTTCTACCCCTTTGCTGTTACTGCCTTGCATGTTCATGTTTGATCGCCAGGATCCGTGGGCACAGCTGACTACCTAGGTGGTGTTTTTTGTTCACTGTGAATATTGTCTTTGAGTTACTGTTATAACATCACCATAGGTATAAGCTCCACAGACCCTGCCTTTGTATACATATCCTATATGTGGGTATTTTCAGTCAGTATCTGTAACAGCAATTGTGGGTGAGGAACTTACTGAGCTTCAGTCTTACCGTGTGGAGCTCCTGAGTGCTTTACCCCACATTCCCTTTATTGTTAATGTTGTATTATATATATGTCTTGCACGTCCGTCCTGGGTGTAGTTAGTCTGAATGCTAAATTGCCTTGTGAGTGCCCTTCCTTTCTGAGTCTTAGCCATCTTGTTCCTTTGTACAGGCTTCCCCTTTGGATCCCTTTTCTCCTCTGATTTCCTGTGTGATCCTGGGCAGCGCTGTACTCCTCTCTCTGTGTACGTTTTCTACCCCGTTCCCAGTCCTTGCCCAAGTCCCTGACTGTGTTCACGACATAGTCCCGGTCAGTCCCTGACAATTGTTCTTCTGATCCTCATCCTGTTCATTCTCTTCTTCCTGGTCCTCCTCCCCTTCCTGATCCTGCTGGTCTTGGTTCCACTTCTACTGACTCTCAAGGTCCTCAACTTGAACCTCTTGATGATCTTGGCTTTTCCGGTGCTCTAAATGGCCTTAGACCTCTTCCACCTCCATGTCCTCCTCTTTGTCTTATTAGGTCTCCTCCTCCTGATTCTCCATCTCCCATTGGTCCTCATATTATTCCCTTTTGGTCCTGCTGCTCTTGTTTCTTACAGTGTTCATAGTCTTCTTGGTGCCTTCTTCCCTCTTGTTTTCCCCTTTATTCTCTAGGTCCTCCTCTTCATCCTCCTGGTCCTTCTCTTCCTCGTACTATTTGGCCTTCTTATCCTTGGTACTATGCATGATCTTTCTGGTGTTGGTTCACCTGCTGGTCATAGTCATCCTAGTCATTCTCTTACTCTTGGTCATCCTCCTTCTCCTCTTGGCTCTCTTCTTTCAAACTATCTTCCTCCTATACCTCCTGAGCCTCTTGTTCGTCCTCTTGGTCCTCCCTCCTCATTCTGGTGTCTGTCCACATTGAATTCGTGGTGGTCCTCTCGTGGTACTGATCCTTTTCATGGTCCTTGTCATGTTACCCCTCCTGGTTCTCCTCTTCCTCCTAGTCAATCTCCTGGTATTCTTCATGGTCATGGTCCTACTGGTCATTTGATCATCTTGGTGGTCCTAATAATGGTCATGCTGGCCCACATGTGTCTGGTCCCCATCATCCTCCTACTCCTCCTGGGTCTTCTTCTGGTACTTTTGGACCATTTCCTAATTCTCCTCCTTCTCAGTGTGACCCTCCTCTTCAACTTACTGATCAAGTTCCTACTCATCCTTCTGGTCGCATTGGTCCTAGTTCTCCTGGTCACCCTTGTACTCCTGATGGTCCTGGTACTCCTAGTCATCCTTGTTGTCCTAGCCCTCTGCCTATTTCTCCTGCATCTCTTCCTTCTCAATCTAAATGGTCTCCTCTTCTCATTTTGCTCCTCCTGGTGGTCCTGTTCTTCCTTTACCTCCTGGTCCTTCTCCATTGCCTGGTCTTCCTAAGCCTCCTTCTCCTCACATTGCTCCTCCTCTCACTCCTCTTGATCCTTCGCGTAATTTTCCTGGTCAATCTTTTCATCTCTTCCTAGTATTCCTACCTTCTCATCCTTTTGCTCTTCTCCTGGCCTTGGTTCTATGGGTGGTTTGTGTTCTCCTGCTAGTTATGAGATTAACAGTGGTCCTGGCATTTACTGTCCTGGTGGTGCTCGTCCGGTCCTTCTAGGTATTCTCTTCTTTATGACATGCCTTCTTTTGCAGCTCTTCCTGGTCGTCTTGGTCATGGATTTCGTTCTCACTTTATGGTATACCTCCTCGACCTGGACATCCTTCCCCTTCTCCTCTTCCACTCACTCTCCTAGTTTTGCCCAGGCCTCTTTCTTTATCTCCTTGTCTTCTTATCCCCCTTTTACCCAGGGTTAGGTCAGCTAGTTTGCTCACAAAGCTGATGTGGAATGGAAAGCCTTACGAAATCTGGAAGGACCTCTCTCAGTCAACCCTGCAACATGAGATGTGCAGCTGTGCCTACGAATGACAGCATTTGTGTGCATTGTACCTAGAAGGCAGACGCTGCAGCATGGAAGATCTTCTGTTTAAAAAACGTTATACCTTTAGAAATGCCAATAGGAAGGAATGCTGACTCCTACCGTGGAGCATCCTTCGGTCTTCAGAGCAGAGGCCAGACAAGATGCATTATCTAAAATAGATTAATGGTCAGTTTCTGTCAGGATGCACTAACCCTGTACTTAGATTCTAACAGTAGTGATACACTCTGCAAAGGGATATGAGGGCTGTGGTAGAAATGGGGAAAGGAGACTGGGATAAGAGAGAAAACAAAGACTCTGATCCTACCTCTCTGACTCACCACTTACACTGGCAGTAATATCCAAAGGCTGAAGTTGATATCCATAGGCAAAGAGTTCTCTTTACTAACTAAAAGTTGTGCTTTTAACTGTAATAGTGAATGGATATACCTTATCAATAACTCAAACTACCTGTACTTAGATGTGGAACATGTAAGTCCTTAAACTAAACATATAAATAATTAGTACTTTAAATATATGTTCATTTAGCACGTCTTTCTATGAATAGAATAATTACCTCAAGCTTTGCCATTCTCACTATCTGTAGAAGATGAGTTTTAGTTCGTGTGGCTCAGCAAGGTAAGTGACAATCTTAAATATCCTGCTGGTGCTTACCTAGAAAGTTGTGTAAACATACAAGAACTTTAATACCTTTTGCAACCATGGCATCACAGATGCCTGGGTGTCTGAGAACCGTGGTACCTTGCGTGGTTCTCAGGTCTCTTGTAATGCTGCATGAAGCCTGCAGCATTGGCTGTGAGTTTCACTCACTTGGGGTTGCCTTACCTCACGCAACTAGCTGCATCCTTGCTTCTCCAGCTCCTGACTGAGGGTTTGCAGCTGCCTTTTAAAGCTGCTCTTCAGGTAGTCCGGTTCAGATTTGCATTCCTGATTCTTTCCCTT
Organism: Calotriton arnoldi; assembly: GCA_963921515.1. Taxonomy (NCBI): domain Eukaryota; kingdom Metazoa; phylum Chordata; class Amphibia; order Caudata; family Salamandridae; genus Calotriton; species Calotriton arnoldi. The sequence goes on from CAWUFW010004039.1 coordinate 314,454, forward strand.
TTCCATTCATGGCTGTTTTCTTCCGTGATTCCTTTCTGGTTTTTCCAACCTTTTGTTTTTTCCATTTGTAGATATAATTTCTTTTCCCTTTTCTTTTACTATATAAAGAATTCAGTCTGATTGGAGGGTGCATCGCAGTAAAGCTGTGTTCCTTTGTTTGTTTCCTCCCTCTCTCCACTTGCTGATCCTGACTCCTCGCCACTAATGAATTCCGGATTCCTGGTTTTCTCCAATTCTTTGAAGTGTTTGTCCAGCAAGAATATTTTGTACGCCTTTGGCTTTTTCCTCTTGAGAAAGTGGAAGCTTCTCAAGGGCACTTAGAGTGTGCGGTGACATTATACCTTCCAGAAACAGTCAGAAGTACATTGGACAGCAGAAGACCCAGATTGGGTTACGGGTCAGAGTCCACAACTGAATAATACCTTAAGCTTTGTTACTTTTACATGACATGAGTACTTAGTCCAGGCTTAATAGTCCTTCCTCTCTGCCACAGGAAACCTCTAAGTAATATATGATAAAACCATAGTCTAATAAGACTTTCTATTAATGTTCAAACACTTCAAAGTCTGTTTCTATCAAAAATGCAACTCCCAGAAATAATTCTCTGTATTCCCAATGTCCTTCAATACATTCCAAGGAAACAACTGGTCTTTAGCAAAAAAATCCTAGATTTGTGTAGCAATGTCGGGCGGCAGCAACTTTGCAACACGATTGCCTAGAATAAAATGCTGCGGGCCATGAGGGTAGCCATACCTAGGTGTCAAAGATGATTACCATGTCTCCAGACTAAGGGCCTGATTTAGATCTCAGTGGACTGGTTACTCCATCACAATGGTGATGGATATTTTGTCTGCCGAAATAAAAATCCCATAGGATATAGTAGGATTTATATTTCGGTGACCGGCCAAGATCTAAATGAGGCCCTAAGTTTGAGTTCATGGTCTGCTGAAGAATGTAGTTCACCCAGTGTGTTCTCCACGCCCGGGAAGACTCAATTCAGACATTGCTGACACTCTGTAGGGACCACCACCCTTTCCTTACCTGTGAAATACTGAGTGCAAGCATGCTTCCAAGCAAAGTTCTAAGCAGTAAAGAATACCTCCAGTCTTGCTCCTGACAATCTCTGCCTCCAAGCCTGTCAGCAGCCTTTTTTTAAACTGTTGTCATGATTTTTATAATTATGGGGGGCGGGGTAAATAAGTAGGGCTCGCTAGGACTTTGTCTCATTAACCATTTTTCTTCATCTTTGCCGGTGCTGAGCACTTCATAACTTGGCTCACTTAAAGCACTGGAAGGGCAAACGAGACTCTTTCCTAAGGGCATTGAAGTCAGTGATCATACCCCCTTGTGGGGGGGGGAGGGTAATTTCCAGAGGACATCTAGGACATTTACTTCATTTTCCAACAGGTGGTGCAGACTTAGTGTAGTCTCAAGGGCATGCCCTAATACACACTTCAATAATGTGACGCATGTGTATGGCTGAAAGATTTATCTCATTTGCAAAGCACTGCCGATAAACAAATAACAGAATGCTAGCTAGGTACTGCTCAAGTACTATTATTATAACTGTGCAATAGCTATTGAAGAAGTGGCACTGGAAACAGCTGTGACCCTTCTGTAATATTATCTTGAGTAATGACGAGTGCACCTTTTCATTTGGGACAATTTTGAGTTGAGTTCGACCTGCTTTCAGCCTGATTAAGTGCTCTGCTTTACTACCACTTGCTCACTGTGCCACTGGATTCAAGCTAGCCTGGCTGAAGAAGGGTGACATACCCTGAAACCGGTCCCAGGATGCTTGTTTCCGGTCCAGGGAGGACCTGGCCTGGCAGTTCGGTCTGGACTGTTCCCATGGGGCACAGGGTCAAGACTGATTTGCATATGGCTGGGTCCAAACTGGGGTGGCGTAGTGGGCAAAAGAACGATGGATTTAACCCAGATCTTTTGACTGGGGGAGAATGTTTGCATTGTCAGCATTCCGTCCATCATTTGTTTGCTGTAACACTTTTCACCCTAAGTGCGATGGGTATGCCCAGACGTGGGTCCCTTGCTCACTGTGCCACTGGATTCAAGCTAGCCTGGCTGAAGAAGGGTGACATACCCTGAAACCGGTCCGAGGATGCTTGTTTCCGGTCCAGGGAGGACCTGGCCTGGCTGTTCGGTTTGGACTGTTCCCATGGGGCACAGGGTCAAGACTGATTTGCATATGGCTGGGTCCAAACTGGGGTGGCGTAGAACGATGGATTTAACCCAGATCTTTTGACTGGGGGAGAATGTTTGCATTGTCAGCATTCCGTCCATCATTTGTTTGCTGTAACTGCTTTACTACCAGGCATAAGCTGGCACAATAAGTGAGCATTAAGCATAAGAAAAGGTTGTGAAATTTGTGAACACATGTACAGCTAAAAACAAGCATTAGCAACACCAATAGGGTTTGCTCTTTGTTAGAGGAAGAATTTTGTAATAGTTGGACAATGTTGCGTGTTGCCCTCAACCGTTCGATAAAGAAAATCCCACTAATACCTGCTACCATATTGTTCAAGCCCGCTTTGGCCTGTAACAATATGGTAGCAGGCATTTGTCTTGTGAGAACCCGCAAAATTTGGGAGTTACACTCAGGTAGATTCTCTTAGTTCCTCAATGCTGGAGAAAAAGTAGCATGAAAATATTTCTTTATCTAAAGCATATAGGATTCAGTGTGCTTTACAGATGTAAAATAGTCCCTCATGCATTTCAAAGGAAGCACTTCATGAAGAGTGGAACGATACACCGAATGGCTAATAGGATCAAGTGAGAGGTATTACTCCTCTGGATTTAGCCAACGTCCGCTCTATGGACATTTAAATCTGGTAACAAAACACCTTGCAGACAGTTGTACAGTCATGCAAGACCTAAAAACTGGAGCACCAGTTCTGATCAGCCCCAGCACCCCAACACTGCCCTGCGTCAGCGTGCACGTCATTTATACGACACTTTATGTTTTTTACCATATACGGTGAGCAAGTCCTGGATACCAAAACATGAGCCATTGAATGAGCACTTTAAGCCAATCAAGTTTTCGAGACACAGCAGTGAGTGGCAAGACAGATTGTTAGCAATAATGCGTTTTCTGAGACCTGCTGAATGGAATAATAAACCCTATAGCTAATGCGTGTTTGAAAATAGAATGCAGCATAATTTAATAGTTCAATATGTTTCAGAATTCCATAAGAGGAATTAGACAACCATTTCCTATTTTGATGGCTATTACTCTGTTGTGCAGCTTTAAGATATGACTCATTACACTGCTTGCAAGGAGAAAATTGAGCACTTGTCTTTCCAAGATCATATCCTGTCAGAGATCATTGTAATTGCAACTCTGGCAGCGGAAATATCGGAAACTAAACAAGTAATTGGTTCTGCATACTTAAAGAGCGTTATTATAATAAATCTTTGTTATATGATTTTTTATTATAAGGCCATTACTAAAAAATATATAATCTTAGAATGGCAATCGTTTGATTTGTCCATGTACTTCAGAAAACTGTCTGTCAAAGATTCTAACATTTGTTACAGTAACAACATCTGGCTGCTCTGCTGAAATGGGACCTCGATAGGCTATTTGTACATCGTTACATTTGTCATAGCAAAGCATAACAATACAGCGAGTTGAGTACTTTTTTAGAGAAATCTTAGACGCAAGAGCAGAAATAGTCATCCTTTAGTTAATATTATTTCGGACAAAAGATGACGGCAACATGGTCCTTAATTTGAAAACCAGCAATTCTGACATCACTCCTGAAAGGATCTAATAATATACAAAAGCCCTGTCATATAATTCCTGAAGAAGATTTAGTCCATAGTGTGCTGAGTTAGCAAAAAGAAAAACGATTTAGAAAAGTTGTTAAATATAATTATTACGGAGGTTAAATAAATACTTTCTATATACTTCTGAAATTACTTTTTAACTTTGGTAGCGTGGCATGCACTTGTAACACTGCAATTAGAGCGCTTTGACCCCTCTCCCCTCCCCCCTACCGGGTAAGTTGATGCTTCCCTGAGCCCCCTATGTCATTTTTTCACATTTTTTTTCAGAACATAGGCTATGGTGCCGGGACATAAATGTCAATAAAAATATTCAGATGCAGCCAGCCAATCAGACTGCGCAAATCCCCCGAGGCTCCACAAATTCCAAATTGGAGGAACGCAAAAATGCTCTCTGTTCCAAGCTTTGTGTCATGCTTGTTCCACCCAAAGTGGTACATGCATGACACAAACCTCTAAGTCATATTTTTGCAGCCACGCAAAGACACTTTGCGTGGCTTTGAATGGCTTAAAAAAATATGAAGTAATGCAATACAGCGCAAATCACTGCGCTGCGTTACTCTGCGCTCGGAAGGCATTCCATGGGCATTGTGGTGGGTGTTAGCACGCAACTCCCATGGTTTTTTATGCATTCACAGATTTACAGAACCTGGTAAACCTGGGAATGCGCCAAAAGTATATGCCTCCCCAGGGGAGCTTAAACGAGGAGAAATATCTTTATTTCTCTTTGTTTTTTCCTCCTGCACTCTGCAGCACACATAGAAAGAGTAAAAAGCCTCTCATAATTGTCTTTGTGCAGGAAGATGCTCCTTCCTGCACAAAAACAATCCTGCCTACAACACAGGCATGTGCCTGTGTTGGGGCTGTGCTGCCTAAATGGCACCAGCACAAGGAGAAAGGACAGGAATGTGCCATATTGGCTAAATTTGGGGCATTCCTGTCCTTTCCCTTTGATGCGCAAGGCTGCCCAGCAAGGTGACTTGCTGCATTGCCCTGCACCACTAATGTCATAAATATGCCCATAAGTTTGATGTAATTCTGTTCAGTGTTTTTTGCTGAACCGAAGAGCAACTGTTCCTACAGGAGTTAAAATGGAAAACCATAACTTGCCCACAAACTGCAATGTTCATGACCTCACCCCTGATTTGACAGATGGAAGTACGAATGTAAATTATCTTACTGATGAATTTACATATCCTACTGCCGTTAACACTATGAGCCAACTATGAATGAAGTATTATTTATACATTTTTAGTATATATTATTTAATTACTTGTTGGTATACATATTGGGAGGTCATAAGCATTGCATCTTGTGTCTGAGTTATGGCTTGTATGGTTGCTGAGTGAGCTATGGATTACAGTCCTAACTTCAATTGTTTTTCTGTTTTTATGTTGCAACCAAAACTGAACTTTAAATCTATTTTTATAGAGAATTTCTATGTTTTTTTTTTCAAACATATCTTAAGGTGTTATTAACAAGCCTAACTACAGCCTATTTTTAACTTTTGTTTCTTTCAGTAAACTTCCCTCATTTTTTGATTACATACCACATGCAACAGTTCGCTGTGCACAACAGCCATGGGCTTCGTACTCCATCTGCGCATGCCTTATAGCCAAAAATTGTGTTCGGCAGGGGTTCATCTCAGGGAGTGGCCTATTGTCAGCCTATTGTCAGGCCTACACCCATCTGTGGATAAATGATCCAAATACTTCTATCTTTCCAAGTTTCATTGAGAGGTCAGCTCAAATTGAGACCTAAACAAAATTCACTTTTCTAGTGGAGAAGTCTTGAAAATTCTTTACCGGATTGACACAAAACTAAGCAAAGGCACATGTTAGACTTGACAGCCTTCAGCCTTTGGTGTGGTCTTCCCCCAAACTTTTTGTCTTCTCCCCTCCTGTTTGCTGAAATTCCATTTTGCTGGCAATAGGACTTATTGACCTTTGCCACTGCTAACCAGTGCTAAAGTGCTTGTGCTAATTTCTTCAAACATGGTAGAAGTGGATTATTCCCAATTGCCACATTTCATTTACTTTATTAGTCCATAGTAGACCATGCATGTAACCAGTGCCTATAAATTAAATGCTACTACTAGGCCTGCATCAAAAAAGGGAATAGCTGTATGACCCTAACAGATCCTGGGAATATAGTGCAAGACAGGGGGTTCTCTGTGGTGATAGATTATCAGTGTCTATTTGTAGTTAGCTACACATTATTCTATTGAATATGCTATGTTATTTGTCTGAGATCATTATTTCACAAGAGGACTGCACTCAATTCTTCACTAACAACCCTTGTTGCATTGATAAAAACAATGTCCATAGTCCATTTTACATTACATTCAATGTGTTGAATGTAATGTAATATGAACTATGGGCATTGTTTTTATTTATTGTTGTATTATTGTATTGTTAACTACAAATATACATTGATAATTTATTCCCACTGAGGATCCACTTTCTTGCACTAGTGGGCCTGCAGCACTTGTGTGCCACCCACTTAAGTAGCCCTTTGAAACATGTCTGAGGACTGCCGTTGTAGACTTTGGTGCAATTTTGACTGCCAACTCGACCTGGCAAAATAACCCTTTTGCCAGACTTAATCCTTCCCTTTTATTACACATAAGCCACCCCTAAAGCAGGCACTAAACAGCCTCTAGGGCAGGGTGCATTGTATTTAAAAATTAGAACATGTGTTTTTCAGTTTTACTTGTCCTGGTATTGAATAATTCCTAGATTCATTTATCACTACTATAAGGCCTACCTCTCCCATAAGATAAGATTGGGTTACCGTGTCATATTTAATATGTGCTAACGTTTGATTGGGAGTAGGTAGAAACATCATGTTAGGACTCAAATAAATTGTAATTAAAAATCCTCTTTAATAGTAAAGTTGGACTTTAGATTAGAATTTTGAAAATGTCACTTTAAGAAAGTTGGCATTTTCCTAGCTTAAACTTTCTAAGGCCTTCTAGGAGTTTCCAGATGCCTAGACCTGTTCATTGCTCCCCCATCGGGAATGTGCATGGGACCAGACAGTGAACAAAAGGACGTGGGTGTAGCTGGGAGACTTGTGACTTTCCTGCGGTCTAGGACGGCCAAATGACTGTAAGTGGTGCTTTGTGCTTTTAGATGCTATACCTACCTAAACTTTAAAAACTGCATATCTCCAGTTCTACTGATTGGATTTTTGTCATTTTGGGCTCATTTTATTTATTAAAATGTACTCTTTATTTCTAAATTAGTTTTACATTTTCTTATGGTGTGTGTTAACTTAATTACTGATTGTGTGCTGCATAAATACTTAACTCAGTGCCTCTAAGTAAGCCTGACTGCTTTTGTGCCATGGTACCAGAGAGTTAAGCATAGGTTAATTTAGTGACTTAAGTGGTTCACTCTGACAAGGAGTGTGGTTATTGCTTGAGAAGGGTTTTCACCCCCTCAATGAAAAATCCAATTTCCTACCTTGGTGCTTAGTGCGGGATCCAGTACTTGTGTTTGTGCAGCGCCACTCCATGATATTGTGTAATGTAGGAACAAGTGTGATCCTTTGCTGAATCGAATAGACTGATTAAATGCATTTCTTTCATCCCTGTCTTGAAGGCAATGCATGAGGTTGTTGTTCCAATGTCAGGGGACTCCAATCCCCACAATGCCCTGCTGTGGAATTGTTCGAGACCAGAGATGAGGGGCTAATACAATTACGCTACATAGCACACAGAGGTCTCCCGCTGTGAAGGCAAAGGACGCTGATTGTAGGGGACGCCGAGCCCCACAATGCCTTGCTGTGGGCATGCTAGTGGCCAGAAAGAATGGGGCTAATGCCATCATGCTGTATAGCTACAGCCGTCTTTGCCTGACACCACCTGGAGGAGGCGGGGCTGGACCCCCATAGTTGTCCTTCCATCGAAAAGGTACTGTTCCCTAAGTATTTATCGAAATGGGGAAACACAGGACCGGGTCTATTAAACCTGCTTCTGCTAAACCTACACCCTTGGAGGTTTTTTAGAATGAGTGGTAGGGGTTATTGAAAGAGAAATTGAATTAGCAGAAAGACGGCTTTCCCTCTCGAAAGATTAGCCAACTGCTTTGCCTCCATTGTCTGGGTCTTCAACTGTACCAGCAATTGCCCAAGGTCATGCCTCTAATGGCGTTATGCTGGGGGACCTAGCGCCATACTGTCACAGACTAAATGTTGGAATGCCAACTCCTTTTTCGTCATCTGGCAGGTCCCCGTAACAAAACAGAAGACAGTTGGCCTGGGGCCTGAGAGAGTTGGTGGGAAGGGCAAAATGCCTGCAGACCTGTTAGTGCCAGATTCCCAGCTGGGAAGTTCAAATATTGAGGTGATCAATTTACTCTGCAGTAGATTTACTCACATTTTAGAGAAGTCTTTCCGTCCGCTAGTCACCCACTTGAAGTCAGTCAAGATGTTCTTGCAGATGTAGGGGGTTGGTCGACACAGACTCTACAGTTAACCTGCCTACCAAGGAAGTAAATGTAGCAGCAATGCAGACTTTGCAGATATCAGCATATAAGACTGCGAACCCCCAAGTACAGGAGAAAAAATCGCCCGCTTCAGTCCGGAGATAACTTCGACATATGGCCATTAGACCTTTGGAGGGCTGGAGAACACAGGTGACTGGAGAATTGCAAGTTTTCAACTATAAACCAGTGAGGTATAAATCCTTTTGGACATGCAAACTTTTTCTTGCTGCTTGCCCTTATGTTGTGGTACTAGCCAAAGTCCCCTTCCTTAGAGATTGAGCTGTAGAGACAATGGAGCAATTAATGAATACAGTTACTCACTGGCTACACAAGAATACTAACCCTAAGAGCTGCTTGTTCAAAGAAATCTTATTTGCACGTAGAGTGGATTGGGTAGGCACTCAGGATAAGGAGTTTGGGGGTGGCTGTGTTATCGTTAATTTTAGGAACCCCTCTGTAGTGGAAGATCCAATGTGCCCATTCTGTCCAGCTCGACTTTGCCCAGACACTATAAAAATATTACCTCTGGGCTATTTCTAATGGCCACAAAGCTAGCCTCTGTACATTTCACGACTCAATATCATTGCCACCAAGGCTCTAGTGCTCACTAGCATTAGCCAATCTGAATGACAATGATAAAAATTGACTATGGGGGATGGGACAAATCCTATGACTCCCATTTTCCCTATGGGTTGAAATGGTTGTCTGACCTTTGATTGTTCCATGGCAATTGTTTCCAAATTAGACGTGCAATTTTTTGGCAAAGTTATGTACAGATTTGTGAATTAGCGCCAAAATTATTACCAGAAAAAAGGCTTTTCAGTGGAAAGACATGCATTAACTTTGGCATCTTGGTTTATGATGTCACTGTATAATATGGATCAATATTGCCACCGTGGGGCTCTGGTGACAACATAAACCATGAGGCTGAAGGTCAAGTCATCTGTAAATTTCATCAGAGCCCTGAGAGGGCAATAATGGACCATAATAAACGTTACCTGCTAGATATTTATTTTAAATTACTTTATTTTAGAAAAGTTTGCTTGAGGAAGCTGTTTTCTTCAAAGTGCAGCGAACAATGCAATGTTTTTAAATATATGTTAATGTCTTACTAGCAAAGCTAACCATAACTATATTTTAACCTGAATTTGTGGGGTTTTATGATCATGTATGAAATCCAACTGCTCCTTTCACCTATCCTGCTATGTACAACCAACTCCTGCATTGCATTTTTTTTGGCCGTGTGCAGAAGGGGTTCCTTTATTGATTGAAATATGCTCTTTGAAAGTAGAAATGAAATTAAATGAAATTTGTACTTGTAAAGCGCACTGTTACCCTAGGGTGTCCTGGCGCTGTACGCATACCGCTGTGGAACCCTTCCTGTCTTTTCCCTGTGAAATGTCCACTCCTGGGCACCCCCAAGGTGAAGCCAGGCATCCCAGCGCTGGTGGGGCCGTTGTGAAGATTAAGCAAGTTATTGCCCAGAGTTGCAGAGTGGGACCCATGATTAGAATAGGCACCGAGGCGAGAATTATCAGGTCTGAGGAAATTGAGCCCAAGACCCGCCGAGGCGGGAATTGAACCCTGGTCCCGGGCCAGATCTCTGCATCAGGGTCTGCCGCTCTAACCATTGAGCCACACTTCTCCACGAGAAGTATACTCTCCTAGAGAGTATCAACGTACAATTAGAAGGTCAGAGATATAGTGTTACTTTTTATTTTTTATCCTAGTTTAAGCCTTGTCGGATGCGCAGTACGTGTATCCACTATCACGAAATCAGGGCATGCCAGTTCCTCCCATGCCTATTTTTTGAGGGAGGGGAAACATTTTATTCAAATTTTTAGTTGATATAAGATTATCAAACAAAACAAGTACTAGCACACTTCCCCCCACCCAACACCCTGAGATTACATATTGCGCACACAATGCATTGAGGTGAGTCTTTCCGCTGTGTTCCTCCAGCCTCCTCCATCTCAATTCTCCTTCTTGAGGGCTCTGGATGTCTAGCTCCCTGTGTATCACCTTCTCCATACTTGTTCAAATTTTTTAGGGCACCCCCTTCCCTAGAATATAATTTTCCCTTGCCCTACACACTTCCATTCCCAGTGTCCAGTCTTGGGCATGATGTTCTACTCCATATCTGGGCAATTTCTCTCTTCACTAAAATACATCCCAGGTTAATGAATCATCTGTTGTAGGACATTGCATGGATTCTCTCCATATTCCTAATAAGACCTGGGTTGGGTGAATACCAATAGATACTTCAGTGGCATGTTCTAATTTATGTATCACTTCTTCCCAGAAGGTTTGAAGCTTGGGCCATTCCCATAATCTTTGAAGGAAGGTACACTTCTGGACACAATTTGGTAGGCACAAGCCACCTCTGGCTCTACCTATTCTATGCAGTAGTGCTCGGGTATAGTATATTCTATGCAGTATTTTCAGCTAGATTAAGTAGAAACTTGTCTTTATGACCACTTCTCTAGGGAATTGTAATGCATCCTTCCAGCAATCATCCTCCAGTTCCCCTATGTCTCTCTACCAACGTGAACGCAACTGGTCAAGTTCACCCTGCGTGTTCCTCATCAATGTGGCATACGTGAAGGAGATAGCCTTTGTAGTTATGTGTGTGCCCAGGAATCTTCTTTAGTTTTCTCCCCTGGGGGATCCTCGCTTGTAGTGCATGGTAATTGCAAGTCTTTAAATATTTACATTGTTACTATGTCATATTTGACACGCAGGTGCTCAAAGGGCACCATACAGCGTGCATCCCATTTACCATCGAGTTGGAGAGGCCAATGATATCCCATTTTTTTTAATACTAGCAGCCCTGCTGCTGGGCCAATTCTTCTGGCCAACCACAGGGGGTTCTTGGTGTTAGTCAATTCTCTCATCACATTTCTCTTTTCAGCTTATGCTATATTGATATGTAGGTTACGGTTACTGGCTGGGTGTCAGCTTCCACCCTCCCTCCATATAATACATGAAAGTAGCCCTTCTGTCCTACTTTCTGTAAAGTACATGAAGGGGGACCCGGATGCTCCGGACCAGTCCGGTGCTTTCAGGCCAGGGGGCCACCACCCACGCACAGTGCTGGGGGGCACTCTGGAGCTCATGGGCCCTTCACATTGTGGGGGCTATTGTTGCACCACTGAACTTCCCCCTGATCGATTAGCCAGAGTTTAGCAGGGAAGCATAAGGCATATCGGAGGTCTAGCTTTTGTAAATGTTGTTCAAGTATTAGGAAGGCTTCTCTTTCGTGTACCACTGTGGTGTAGTTCAGGTACAAATTGACTTTCGTCCTTCTACCATCAAAGGCCCATGCGTGCGTGCCTCTTGCAAAATGGCGTCCCTATCCCGGAAATTAGGTAGTCTAGCGGCCATGGCTCATAATGGAGCTCCAGGCACAGGCGGCCTCCCAAGGACGTTATGGGCCCACTCCACGGTAAGCCATTTTGAGGTTTTGCCCCTCAGCACCAGCAGCCCTCCAGGAGCAGTTCCATCTTAAGACCTTCGGCCCCATTGGGAACTCCCACCAGCAAATATTATTATGGCGGGACAACATGGTTCACTTTCTCCATTAAGATGGACACCTCCTGTTCCAGCGCCCTTATGCAGGTGGTGTTCTTGATCAATCACTGTAGGTCTAACTTGGGCTAGGGTAGACTCTGTATCCAAGACCCTGTCTGCTAAGTTTATAATGGTCGGCCCCCAGGAGGTTCTCCTTCTGCGTCACCGTATCGATCTTGAGTTCAGGGCCATTTTAGTTTCCTTTATTGCTGCCAATATGGCAACTGTGTGTGCCTCAAAACTCTGTTCAACAGCAGTTACCATCCGCCCTTTATTGTCGTCCTCCGTTCCGGTAGTGCCCTCAAGTTGACGAGGTCTGGTGGCTTTCGGGGCGACCATTGCAGCTCCTTCTCTTGAGCCCTGTATCCTCCCGACCTTGCTGTTGTCAAGGCGTGTTAGGTGAGTCTCATACCTCTCACCAGGCTCCCAAGTTAGGCCAGTGCGGTCCTTCTCACATATTCGAGAGCCGCCACTGAAGGGCACCACAGCACCACCTGGGAGGAGGTGCCTGGCCCGTTCAGCCCACTAGCAGCCAGTCATTAATCCTCACCTGGTGGTCCCAGCAGGGTCTGGAGCCACTCCGACCATAGGCGAGCTCAGCCGCAGCACCTTGGGCACATGCACCACCACCAGTCCTCTGTATCTCCCCTCCAGGCTCTGCTGGCTTGTCCACTCTTAACCCTCGGGTTTACATGGCCGCCCACACTGCCCTTCATTGCCTGCCCCAACTCCTCTGAACTGCCAATGGCCCTGGTCCAGCACCGGCCACACCTGTGGCACCACAATAAGTGATTTTCTGCCACTCTGGTTTTCCGTGTTACGGTTCACAGCGGAGGGGTTGCAGTAGTAGTCTGCAGGCCTCTTTTGTTTCCGTCTGCGCCTGGTTGTTTTGCCTGGTGTGCAGGTATCGATCTCAGGGACCACCATGCCGGGTGGGGCTTCACCGCATCCATACAGGAATGGAGAAGAGGGGGGGATCCAGCTGGGTCTTGGTACACCTGGTGGGCAACACCCTCATGGCTCTCTGCTTCACTGGAGGTGCCTCACCCTTAGTCATCCATCTCCCTAGTACCAGGAAAGCTGAATTTGTGGTGCAGCCTCTGCCAATTTGCTGTGCCACGCCTTAGTCTGGTTGACACACCCAGTGCAGATCTCCCACCCCGATGGGCGCCCCAGCAGTCGAAGACGCCAACAGGTTCCCCGGACCCTATCGCACTTGTCTGGTCCTGTAAGGGCCTCAGGGGACAAGAATAATAGTGATCGCTGGCCTCGGGCACCAGAGCTCAGGGATTACAAAGCCAACTCCATGCAGTCCAGGCCATGCCACCCATGCCTATTTTTGAGGGTTTCTGGAGATCCACAAATCCATATGAACCATTGCAGAGGTTTGATTGGTTCCAGAGAATATATTATTCCACAGCGAAATAGTATGTCAATTGTTTGAAACATTCATTGTACTTCTTGCAATAGGATAACTCTGCAGCAAAGGAGACAGTACAGTTTTTTTTAACTGCAGATTCTTTTCACAGAAGCAACTTTTGTTCTACTTTTCCAATAATTTCTTGATAAGAGGAACATGAGAGGAGCAATCCAGAAGAAGAAGGAGAAGATACAAGTGAAGAAATTGAAGACATTCAGTTGAAGTATGGTCACCATCAGAATACACTGCATGGGAAATTTTTACCATTTCACGAGGTAAAGAAATAATTGGCATCCAAGTACTTGACTTGCATTTTGGGAAAAAAGCTGAGCAGGGGAAACCAGGGGAATAAGCTTTGAAATCACATTGATGCACAAGCATCTTAATTCACAGCATAAAGGGGTGTTTACTGCTTAAAAATTGAAGAGGAAGAGATACAAAGCATACAAAGCCCTCCACAACGTCAGACCTGCCTACCTCAACCATCGCCTCAACTTCCACTAACCCACCAGGTAACTACACTCAGCCATATTCCACCTTGTGCAAATACCCCGCATCCGCAGGAGCAAATTAGGACGATGCTCCTTCTCCTGCATTGCCACCAAATCCTGGAAGGGCCTTCCACACCACATCGGGACATTGCCATCTCTACTCGAGTTCCGCCAGAAACTGAAGACCTGATTATTCAACTAGGAGCCTGATTGGCCCACTCATCTACTCCTGCGCCTGGCTAACCCTCGGATGATAAGTGCTCCATACAAATCCTCATAAAATAACATAAGAAGAGAGGTAACGAAGAGATGAGTACATCTTCTGCAACCATGCCGCATGCCACCCCTGCTTGAGGTTGATTGCCTGAAGAAATTCTACAGGTGGAGTGGGAAGCCATCAATCCTTGTTATCAAGCTGTGCGATTCCACTATTTGGTGTGTGGCAAGGTCATCTGCTGAGGAGAGTAACATGGGGTTGCTCTGTCAGAGCAAATTAAAGAACACCAGCAGATTTGCACAAAAAAATGCTTCTTTTCAGAACATGCATTAATAGTATAAAAAAGATTAAAATATATGTTGTTTTTATGTGAGTGAGAGAGAGTGAGTGAATTAAACAGTAAGTGATAGTGACTAAGAGTGTGAGAAACTGAAAAAGTGATTGAAAGGTAATGAGTTGAGGATTGTGAAAGTAAGCTAGACAGTGCGTCAGAGAGAGTGAGTTAAAAGATTATAGGGCACGTGAAGGACAGTGAGTGCATGAGAGAGGTAAACAGAGAAGTGAATTACTGAATGTGAGGTGGAGGAATAGAGACTCTCTGTCTCTTAGAAGGCTAATAAACCTTGTGAGAAAGTGGTTTATTAGTTTGAGTAGATTGGTGTCCACCACAAATAATGAAGTCACTATCTTGCTTGGCTATGTCTAGCAAAAGGAATCAGTAATTTAAACCTGAGCTCAAGCCCTGGTAGCTACAACACAGAGCCGACAGGCTTAACTTAAGTATCAAAACAGGTAGAAAGTTGAAAATGCAACATAATAAAAATCCTACTCCAATTTACACCAATAGAGTTGAATTTAATGAAAAAAAGATACCAAAACGACAACAATCGAATAAGAGGAACCAAATATATGAACTTTATAAAGATTTAAGAGAAAATAGCACCAAGAAGTACAAAGCACTAATTGTGGTCAATGGTGGTGGTAGACCAGGGTCAATCAATCAATCAAACAATTAGGGGTTTGTAGAGCGCACTACTCACCCGTGAGGGTCTCAAGGCACTGGGGAGAGGGGGTATCGGGCAGCTCCAGTCATCCGAAAAGCCAGGTCTTGAGGCTCTTCCTGAAAGCTTGCAGTGTGGGGCTTTGTCTGATGCTGAGGGGCATTCGTTCCAGGTATTTGCCGCGATGTAGGAGAAGGATCTGCCTCCTATTCTGGCTCTTTGGATTCGGGGGATTTTGGCCAATGCTAGGTCAGCAGAGCGAAGCGGAGGTTTCTCTTGGGGGCGTAGAAGGAGATTCTTTTGTTGAGGTATTGGGGTCCGGTGTTGTGGAGGGCTTTGTAGGTGTGTGTGAGCAGCTTGAAGGTCACTCTTTTTTCGACGGGCAGCCAGTGGAGGTCTCGGAGGTGCTGGGTGATGTGGTCTTGTCGTGGGATGCTGAGGACGAGTCTGGCTGCAGCGTTCTGAACGGTCTGGAGTTTGTGGAGTAGAGATTTGTTGATTCCGGCATAGAGGGCGTTTCCATAGTCCAGCCTGCTGGTGATGAGTGCATGGGTGACTGTCTTCCTAGATTCCGGGGGTCCATTTGAAGGTCTTGCGGAGTATGCGGAGGGTGTTGAAGCATGGGGAGGATACGGGGTTGATCTGTCGGTTCATGGTGAGGGAGGAGTTGAGTATGATACCGAGGTTTTGGGTGTGGTCTGTCGGTATGAGAGGGTTGCAAAGGGCGGGGGGCCACCAGGTGTCAACCCATGTGAATGGGGTGGATCCAAGGATGAGGACTTCCGTTTTCTCCGAGTTGAGCTTCCGGCAGCTGCTGCTCATCCAGGATGCGACGTCCTTCGTTCCTTCCTGGAAGATGTTCCTGGTGGTGTCAGGGTCTTTGGCGAGGGAGAGGATGAGCTGGGTGTCATAGGCGTAGGATACTATACTGAGTACGTGTTTTCTGACGATGGTTGCAAGGGGGGCCATGTAGATGTTGAAGAGCGTGGGGCTGAGGGAGAATCCTTGGGGGACTCTGCATCTGATTTCTGTGGGTTCGGAAAGGAAGGGTGAGAGTCTTATTCTTTGAGTTCGGACAGCGAGGAAGGGGCGGATCCAGTCTAGGGCAATTCCCTGTATGCCAGGGTCGTGGAGCCTAACGGCTATTGTGCGATGGCATCTAGGTGTGATTTGAGGTTGACCACAACGGGGTGCTGGCCAGACACACCAAGTAGATTGGCCCTTGTAGGGTTTGAAAGAAGTGAAATTCAAAAAAATTCTAAATCCCTATCTGAAAAGGGACTTTGTTATTTTTGTAAGAAAAAGCTCTTCTCAGCACTGGACAAACCAGAAATTCAATCCAATGCGATGGAACAACCGCAGGAGTATACTTCCAATGCCTCAAGGGGACCACTTAGTGACTCTCAGGGAGTCAGGCAAAGGGAAACAGAAAAGTCCAGTCCAGGTCCAGTTGCTTCGGGTCAGCTGGAATTCTTCTCAGGAATGTTCTCATTTTTATGTTTGTGGAGTCACCCAGGGATCAGCCTTATGATCTTTGGAGATTTTTCTGTCCTTGGATTTCAAGTGGAAGGGGGGTCCAACCTCTTCTCAGAGGTCACAGATGCCTAGTGCAGCAGGGTCAGTCTGCCTTGTATCTTTTTGGAACTCCAGCAGTGTTCTAAGGGAGGCTGGGTGATGGTCCAGCTTTGTAGGCGTCACCAGCCTGTGGGTGGGGGCACCCTAAAACTCTTCCAGTTCCTCTCTGGCCAATGGAGTAAAGATTCCCTGGCCCTTCCGTACATAAATTTGCAGTAGTCCAGTTTGCTTTACTTTCAAGAGGCCGAAAATGCAATGTGTCAGGACAAATCAAAGACGGGGAAGTTCTTCGGACACACTAAACTTGGGCTCTGTGGCTGAAAGTGAGGCATTTACTATAGTAATCCTAGTATCCTCCCATCTAACACTAAAATCCAGTTTCAAGTAGAAACTGTACCACAACAAGCCCAGAGACAGAAGTCTGGGAGGACAAAAGCAGGGTCCTTCAGCAACCAGACAGCAGATACACAAGAAGTGCCCTGGCTTCCTGTTTGCTCTCTTTGAAGGGTTGTACTTAGCCTTGTGACAGTTCAGGCAGGTAAAGAGCAACTTTTTAAAAATGTATTTTCCTTAATATTTATCAAAAATCAGACCATCATTGAATTGAGCTTTTAATAACTATAAAAAAAATAGCTGTTTCATTATTTTTGTGGCTGGTGTAATTCCTGAGATACAGTGTTAGTATTTTAATCTGTACTCTGATTTTCTACATAGGACAGCTAGGCCTACCGCAGTGAAAATAGCTTTTAGGGCCTTGCCACTGTAGGGACATTGTAACATGATTTTTCTACATTTCTCTCTTTTGAATACTATGCACCCTACCCTGTGGACTGCAAGGCTTGCATAGGGTGGCTTATTAATATTTAACAGGTAGGTTTTTATCTGTCAAAGTATAGTTTTAACAAGCTGCATTGCAGGTTTTAACTGCAGCAGTCGGGCTACACTGGTAGGCCTGAAGCCATGTTTTCCTTTGTCACACTAGTGGATTGTACAATAAGGGCTACAGTCTACAGGTGACATTTAACTTTCTTTATAGGAGAGTTAAATCCACCAACAAGGGTTAGCCAATTTCTACATGTTTTAGGGGCAGAGCACATACAATAGGCACTGGACAGCATTGCCCCAGTGTTCAAAGTCAAAAGACCAGCAATACAATTCAGCAGAAAATGGGAGTGACCAAGCAAAAAGGGGCATTTTCTTAAAAATGTGGCCTGTAAGTGAAAACCAGCGCAGCACATCAGATTTTTGAGTCACGGGGGAAAAGGAATAGGAAAGAATGAAACACTGGAATCTTCTCTGGCAGCATACTGTAATATAGATTTTAGTTGTTAATCATATGTGAGCACGATATATGCAGGCCAGAGGATATACACTCCAGGTAGAGAATGGATCAGTGTTTCAATATAAAAAGAAAGGTACATCAGTGGTAGGTTCAGTCAGAGGAACATACATTTTTTCTAATTGACATTTTTAAATACAAACATCAAACGAATAGGGAGCTTGGCCAAGCCGCCGACCAAGATGGTCACATGGCTCTGAAGCTTCAGAGAGGGATGCCCAAATAATCGCCATCATGCGCAGATAAACAGAACTGGTGCAGCTCCGATGCTCTGCAGTCCTGCTGTGAGGGAGCCCGGATCGAGTTCGGGCAACTTTGGGCTCCGGTGAGCCCCTATATACCCCTACCGGGAGATGCTGCCCGCCGCGGCCTGACGCTGTCCTCGGAGGCCCCGCCGGGACACGGCTGGCAGGTGAACCTTCATAAGCAGTGACTTGGCAAACTGCCTGAGGTGCCCCTCACTCTGAAGAGACGCCGGTGAGGTTGGAGTGGATCTGGGCGTGGAACCGGTCAGTACCGGAGCTGTAGCCCTGTGAGCGTCTGCTCCGGTCGGCTGCGAGGTAGTAGCACATCGCCGGATGACTGATTCTTGCAGCCTGGTACTGCCTTTATCATGTGGCTGGTGTGGGGCATGCACCCCCGGCCGACTGGCTTGGGATGGTCTGAATGTGGGTCCTCTCAGGCTGAATGTAGGCCTTTGAGGCCTCCCTCTACTACGATGCTTCCACGAACTCCCCCTCACACTGCTGTACCTTCCTAGCCTTAATATTTTGCTGCGGGAGCTAACTCATTGACCTGTGCAGAGCCGACTGGGCCCATCTTCTATCCCCTCTGCCCTCTATACTGCACATTTACTGGACGTCAGAGCGGTCCTGGTGTTGTGTTACATGACTGGCTGTGGCCTCTATTTCTGGGGCGAGTCCGCTGCGATTTTGGCCGCGCTCTGCAGCGGATTGGTGTGCCTGTTATGGCTGCTTAGCCTAGATGCTCTGCAGGCCTGCTGAACTACAGTAGCTACAGTGGGTCCATACAACCATTTAGTGGCACATTCAAGCAATCTCCTTTTCCCTCATTACGATCAGACTGCCACTTTCTTTTGTGACACTGTCTTGGCCCCATTTGTCTTTTTGAGATATACGGTGGTGTTGCACCTCCCCTTGTTGAAAATGGGGCGTGGAGACCCAAAACAAAAGCAGCCCAATTTTGAGCCAGCTAGGACCCTGCAGCACCAGCGATCACCAACCGGCTCGGAGGACACTACTGAGCACACTATGACTGATCCGCCCCTGGATGGCACAGCCTCAATCATGTCCAAGCTCTGCACTGGTTTCAGAGCTATTGATTCCAGGGTTGAAGCCCTGTAAAATTGCTTAGATGCCATGACTGAGCGCTTGGAGCACCATAGTACCAGAATAGAGGGCATGAAATGCTGGATCTTCGAGGTGGAGGACGAGCATTCTGCAACAATGAAGCGCCTTGAGCACACAGAACGCATCTTAAAAACCACAGCCACCAAGAATGAGGATTCGGAAGCTAGGTCCCATCGTAATAATTTGCATATCGCTGGCATTCCAGAGTCCACAAACAAAGGTCATATGGACAACTTCGTTGAACATCTCCTAACTGAGCTTTTTAATAAGCAGTCCTTTACAGATACCTTTGTAGTTGAGAGAGCGCACCGCCCATTAGGGGCCCGCCCAAAGCCGGGTACGCCCCCACGGCAGATTATTGCTAGACTCCTCAGTTTTAGAGGTCGGGACACAGCGTTGCGCCTAGCTCGAGATAGGGGTCCAATTGCAGTACCAAGGCTCTACAATATCATTTTTTCTGGATTACACACACTGATGGTTCAAGAGGCCTGGTGCAAGTTCACAGATGTCAAGCGGTCCATCCAGAAACTCAGCCTGAAATTTGGGATGCTTTATCCGGCTTTATCCAGTATGCCTCCGTTTGGAGTCGAATGGCCGACATCACATTTTCAACACTCCTGAGGACGCTGTGCACTTCTGCAAGACCTGCACCTGTGGAAAGACCCCTTCCGCAGTTGATTCTGGTGTTGCACCTCCTTTGAACTCACCTTCTGCTTCCCCTAACGAACATGTGTCCTAGGATACCATGCGTGCTCTGTATTGTTTACTTTTTGTTCACCTGCATATGCAGTTTATTTGCAGTTCTCTCATAAAGGGTCTCCCATCTTACAGGTTGGCCCGGTTAGTGCTGCATTTCCATTATTAGGAGAGTGCTTCGAGTTATTGCTCATTGACGTTGTAGCCAAGAGCTGATTGATATCTGCTTAAGTGGGCCAAACTAGCATGTAAACCAGGTGAGCCAGGTGGTAGTTGGTCATGCATTTAAATGTGTTACTTCTATTGGCAAACTCTGGCTGTCTTCTGTCTACTAAGAGCACATTACTACAATTTGGAGATTGAGGGAGATCTAAAATTGTTCCTTGTAGTACTATCTCACTGAGATCCTGTGGGTCTGACTGAGAAACCGGCCTGTTGGCACCGTTGTCGATTTTCTTAACCCCCTCCTGACTAAACATAGGATTTTCTATTATTCTGGGGTTGAACCAGTTTCAAGCCTTGGGCTCTATTGGAATTAAGAATTTTCTGTGACCCTTGCTGGCGCGTTTACATTGTGCTTTCTGTCTCTGGAAGTCTCAGAGTGTCAAAATGACAGTGTTCCAGAATTTCAAAGTGTCTCAGACTGTCGTCGAATGGAGTTCTATGCTTAAAAGCATGAAGTTTACCCAAAAGTTGATTTGAATTGAGTTTTCACATACTCTGTTATCTGATATGAGCCCGGTACATCCGGATATCTGGTTAGATTACCAGGGACCAGAACCATACCCGCTGGTGATTATAGCGTAGACATGTCATGGTGAGAGCTCCACTCAGCCCCTAGCCTTGCCTGCAGGCCGCTCCAAGACTGCCTTCTCGCATATGTCTCGATAGTCCTATACTGCAGTGTCTGTTACAGTAACTCACTGCTCAGTCCTGTGTGCACCATCGAGAATAGAACCATCCTAGCCCGGCCAGCACCCCCCTTCCCTCACCATCCATAGCCGTGCCAGTCCACTGCTACCCCACCACCTCTGAAAGGTCAGAACTACACACCTTTGGTGACCAAGCACTCACCAAAGATCTCCAATACCTGTGGTGCTGGCACCTAGTGGTGAAAGCAACACGACGCACAGGAAGAGACGGGCAGGCAGCCAGTGAGAAACAGAATGGGTTGTGGGATTAACCTCTTCTGGCACTGCAATGCATCCCACCAACCCCAGTGCACCATCTTTTTTCCATCTGGGGAGGCAAAAGGGGGTGGGTTAAATCCCTCAATGTCATTCTCAAGTGGGACAGAAAAAATGTATGTAACGTTTTGGGGAGCACTTGGCTATGTCCTAGGGACCGTTCCTCCTCCCAAAGACCATACCTGATATATCATTTGTGGATTCCTGCTTGGGCATTGCCCTCCTGCAGTGACCCCCAAGCAGGAATCCACCAGGGAGAGTTACTGTTGGGAGGACGACATCTTCCTCCTTCCAGCAGTACCACTTACATCTTGATCGAAGCTCAGGGTGCTGAGATATGTCTCCCGAGCACGGCTAAAAGTGAAAGCATCCAGTGCTTAAGTGCGCCAATTGCATTTACTATCCCTGTGTGATGTCAGTTCGCTGTGCACACTGATTTCACATCAAGTAAAAAAATCAGCTCTTCCCTCACAGCTGGTGTTATCACCTGAAGTGAAAAGAAAAAGAGACACCATAAAGGCCTCAATTTTAGAGAAATACAACAGTGCAAGATTGTTATATCCCGCACATCTGAAACGGTACGAGCCAGTCAGGAGTCTAAGATCTGTCCATGCAAAACTTTTACAGGTACCTAAATTCAGGCAGGTCAGGTGGGGGGGGAGAAGCTTCTTGTTGCAGACAGCTAAGACATGGAACCTTCTCCCAATTACGATAAATAACAGCCCCTCGCTTCTGTCATTTAGAAAAGCCGTAAAAACTTGGCTTTTCACCTCCTAGTCAGATCACTACATCCTCGGCAATCCTTCTTACATCGACCCTAGCGCCAAGACGCCCCCGGGCATTCGCTCGCTCTATACATTTTCAAATCAAATCAGAGGCCCTAATGTAGACCCATTCGTACATGCCCTAAAATGGATGTATTCATATTTACCCTAATATGGTCATATTCGTACTTGCCCTATTATGGTCATAGCCGCATATGCCCAATTATGGTCATAACTGTACATGTCCTATTATAGTCATGATTCCTTATATAGGCATGATCTTTCACCTACATTGGTCCCAGCTAGTACACAACGAGCTCTGAGGGCTGAACATTATCTATCCTGTGGTTTTGAATACAGCAGGGTTTTTCCAAAACACAGGCCCACACTGTACTCATTAATTATGCATGGCTCTCTAGGAATACACCACTGGCATAATATGTATGTACAAAGTTCACCCCTGACGTCTTCCTCATGTCCAATACAAACCATACTGAGGACCGAGACTCTTTAGGGTATAAATACACCACATCTTGCCCCGGTAAGACAGAGGGAACCGAGACTTCCATGCTGACACACTGACCAGAGACGCTGAGGCTCCTGCATGCAGTTGCTCCAGCTGACAGCGGTCTGACACGGCCCTAAAGGGGTGTCCAACTCGAGACCAGGACGGGGTCCCACACTCTCTCTATTCAGGTATGGGGGTTCGACTAAATCCTAGAAGGATTCTTGGCTCTTAGGCGTTAGACCTACACATATGCTAGGTACACTCAGATACATCTAGTTAGGCATCGTAGGAGTACGCGCACTTTGCATAATGCTTTTATACTCATGTATGTATTCATGATTATTGCAATATGGTAGAACTGTTCTATCCCTTTGCTTTTATCGTACTGCTGATAATATATCTCTGCTATTGTCTGCTGGTTACCGCAGCACATATATTTTACACTAGAATAACAACTGCTCAATAAATACTTATTGATACTCCCGACTGTGTATTCTGTGTAACTCTCTGAGACAAACCGAATAAGTGAGCACGAGTGACTGAACGAAAGGCAGTACATTGTTTCCACGATTCTGAGGGAATCAGGGTTGTCATGTTCTAAGGTTGCCAGAAACTAATCTCTCCCCGAGAAGAGGAGACACTAGTGGCACTGCGAGCTAGCTAATGCAAACTAGGCTAACATATACGGTGGGGGTGCTCAGAGTTAGTCTGCCACCAAGCCCACAGTATATATTATCCAAACCCGCAGGTTCTGCAGGGGTACTATAGGAACTACAC
The DNA here is from genome assembly GCA_963921515.1 of Calotriton arnoldi. Taxonomy (NCBI): domain Eukaryota; kingdom Metazoa; phylum Chordata; class Amphibia; order Caudata; family Salamandridae; genus Calotriton; species Calotriton arnoldi. The sequence goes on from CAWUFW010004039.1 coordinate 337,663, forward strand.
GACAAGATAGAGAAGCATGAAACTTTCAGTACCATAAGTGAATATGAAATATTGAAAGAAAAGAAAATCACAAGGAAACAAATGGTGAGACTACAATCCTCCCTATTCAGTGACTGACCACAAGAGCAATATCAACTATGGGATCAGATATTTGGTTGGTTTACAATACCAAGTACCAAGATGTTGCCTACAGTATATCAAACCCTAACTAAATGGTATCAACCCCTCATCCACATCTTGTGGCAGGCTTAGTCTTTGAGTCCATGCATGTGTGAGTAAAGTCAAAAAATCTGGGATGGAAATTCTTCCTAGTGTCGAGTGTAGAGCCTTCAGCTGAACAGGGTCAGTTATGATGTCCTTAGAAACATTCTCTGTGCTTTACTTCCCACACCTGACTGCAGTACCCAGCCATACCCAAAATGAGCATCAGCTACTGTCACCCCTGTTGGGTTTGTCACTGTGTTATCACCAGAGGTGGGAAAAATCCTTTTTTTTTAATCTGCAATAAGCGGACACAAAACGTTAGGCAATTCCTGCCATTTCTGCTAATTTTAGATCCTCCTGCTCAGAATTAAAAAAGAACGAAATACAGTCAAAATGCCGTGCAGTACAGCAGTTCCTCATTCTGCGCAGCGAGGAATGCACAGAGCGAGGAATTCTTGTATCATCTAGCACTGTCAGAAACCAGACAATATAATTATCTTTTTTTTAATTCTTTTTTTTATTTTTAAGCTTAATTTATATTTTAAAAGAGGCATCCAATTAGTTTCATTCCGATACAGTAAATTGGTGAAATTCAATTGCGACGGCTAGTTAGCACAAAAGCGTAATAGCATGATACACAGCAGTACATATGATTATTTTAAATGTAGTTGGGATGGGTAGTGATTGGGGTCAACTATCTTGTGTCCACCGGCTACGTCGTGCTATCGCCTTCCTGCCAGTTGCCAGTGTAGTTTGCATTATGATTGAGCGCTAGGGGAGCATGAGTTTGTTGCGGCATCGTCAAGTTAGCGAAGATATGTTATAAGTGGATCCCAGATATTGTGTGGCTGACTTGCTGGGGGCATGAGGTCCCAATATGTGGCCAGGTACGTCTGACCGTATGCAGCATCTGCAAGCCATGCTTTTTCCGATGGTGCTGGTTTGCGACCCCAGTGAATTGCCACCCTACACTTTGCCAGCAGCAGTGGCATCGCTATTAATCATCGATGTGTGTCTGGGAGTTCCTTAACATAGCCCAGTAAACAAATGGACAAATCTGGTGTTAGTGGTTCTAGTTTGATGGCACTTATTGTCTCACATACAGTGCACCAGTAGTCTGTCACCCGCGGGCACGTCTAGGCCAAGTGCGTAAATGTGGCTTCCGGTGCAGAGCACCGTAAGCATCTTGTGTCATTAGCCAGGCCCATCCTATGGAGACCTACTGGGGTGCGGTATAGCCTATGCAGATATTTGAAATGTATTAGTCACAGTCTGTAATTTGGGGAAATGCGTTCAGTTTGGCTACAGCAATATTGCCATCTGTCCACGGGCATGGCCATACCCGTATCTGCCTCCCAGGCCTGCCAAGCCTGCTCAGTGTCCAAAGTAGCGGCTGCTAGTGTAATTGAATATAGTCGGGTTATTAATTTGCGCCGTGATGACACTGTTTGGACATATTCAAGCACTGTGTTGGTCGATGGGGGGTCCGGGAATGTGCTGTTTGTGTTTCTGCAGGTTGCTCTAATTTGATAATATAATAAGGTGTCTAGTGGCGTGGTTTCTCTCGTAGCTCTATTAGTGAAGGGGGGAAGGAACTGTCCATCTAGATATAAGTCAGCAAACATATGTAAACCCAATGCCCTGGCTCAACGTGCCATTCATTTGTTATGTAGTGGGGGAAAGGAGGGGTTCTCTGCCAGTGCAATGGATGGTGCCTGTAACATGTCGGAGCCTGTCCATCTGCAGATGCCCTCCCACGCCCAGCGCACGCACTCCACTGTGTTTATTTCCTTATTTCCTTAGGTGCTTTGTACGGCTGGAATAATGGCGCTGTTAGCGGCCAAGGAGCCGACTGGTCCGGCTCAACCGCCAAATGTGGCTGAAACGGTGTGGGATGCAGCAAGAAGTGGAGGAAACTTGCTTGGGTGCAGAGCGCATACAGCTTTAAATCAGGGGCTCTCAGTCCTCAGTGTGCGGGGGCAGTGTCAATGTTTCATAAGCAACCCCCGGTTGTCGGTCTGCCCATGTCAGTGTTATCATGGTGGAACGTAACCTTTTAAAGAACTGTGCCATAAGCGGCAGCGGGACATTGAGAAATAGATATAAAAATTGTGGCAAGACTACCATTTTAGCTATCGCGATACGCCCGGCCATTGAAAGCGGAAGTTTTTTCCATATCTGGACTCTAGATTCAAGCCAATCTACTGCGCGTCCGTAATTTGCCCTCCAAAGTTCTTCCTGGTCTCTGCTTAGCCATATTCCCAAATAGTTGGTGGGTTCAGTTATGGGTACTCTGTTTGGTAAGGGCGCGTGACTTCAGTAAGGGGAAACAGTATGGACTTATTCCAATTAATGTGGATACCCGAGTGGCCACCAAAACGAATCACCTCTCGCGTCACGGGTGCCAGATTCTTGTGTGGCTCGCGAATATATAGGGTGATATCATCAGCATACATAGACACCACTAGTCCTGTGGCTGTGAAGCCAATGCCGCACTTTGTGTGGTGTTGGCGCAATCGTGGTGGTTCCGGCATCCCTGGACAATGTAATTATCTTAATGATAAATGCATCAAGTTAATTACACCACTCAGCCCCCTGAAAATGCATCATAGCAAGTTCCTAGCAGGGAAGATGTAGAGCAAAAGGAGGACCCTTCAGATGGGCACTGCATAAAGGCTTCTCTGCTGGAAAGTGGCCTCCAAGAGCACTGTCACTGGACAGTTTATTTCCATTGATGCAATTATAAGTGCAGTAAATAAATTGCCCAGCCCTGCATGGTGTTCAGAAAAGCAACTGTGTTGGACTTTCTATTTTTTCCCTTTGTCTATTCTTAGACTTTTTTAGTACTGAGTTTGTATCCCCCTTACTACCTTCAATAGAAGCTTTTGACTGTTCAGTCATGCTACCTTAAGAGTTAAATGCGGAAGTGATGTACTTGACCCTGTTTGCACAGCCACAGTAGAACGGACCCCTGGACATCCCAGGCAACCAATACCAACCACCAAGGCTGTGCCACAGTTACCCCTGCATGCCTTGTGACCCCCACATCTCTCAAACGGGTTCTGACACAAACACTTGTGATGTGTGTATGTAAAGATGGGGGTGGGGAGGGCCTATGTATGGGGAAAGGAGGATTTCCATTGCAGTGGATTTGTTCTAGTCCCTTCTGAGCCTATGAAATATTAAAAACAGAACATAAACATGACATGTTTGCATGAAAGAACCCTTTTATCACCAAAAAATTATACCTAACAACCAAGGATAAACAATGGTCAAGCTGAATGGCTAGCTAGAATCCTAACAAGCTGAATTTTTTGAGTAGTCACAAATGTTTCTAGAGCAACCGCCACAGATTTTATGTTGCACTACCCAAAACCCGCAAGATGGCTTAGTGAGTCACTTTTAATATCTGGTGTGGCATTCACATTACTAGTTTGAATAATAATGGGCAAAACTCTATCTGTTATCTGCCAGACATCAGTAAATGGAGAACAGTTCCAATGAACAACCAGTGGTGTACGCAAAATGATGGTGCCCCCTGCAGAATGTGATGAGGGGCCCATGAGTCTCGCAAATCTCACAGACATTCATTGACCTTGGGCTGACTGGGGACCACCTGAAGTTTTGGGCCTCCTCGTGCAGCAGCGGTTTATATTACACCCCTGTGAACAACCTTTTTAATACTATTTAAACAAGCAAACCTTTGCTACTAGTATCACCATGGTGTTCTCTGTTGATAGTCAATAACGTAGTGCATCAAATTTTATATGATATAACTCGCAATTAACCCTGGGCAAAGCACTACGCTACGCTCGCGTAGTTTGCGAAGTTTGCGCTACTTCGCACTACGCGAATTGCACGTAGCACAGTGCAAACACGCGTAGCGTAGCGTAGCGTAGTGCAGCGGTCATTTTTTGCTTACTCGCGGTCCTCAACGTCAAGTTGGCGACCGCAAGCAAGCAAAATGACATCCCGGCGAGACTTTTTCCTCGTTCGCGATCAGCAACATCAAGTTGCCGATCGCGAGCGTGGAAAATAAACCTCCCGGCGAGATTCTCAACGCGGGAGGTCAGGTTTCTCATTGCGAGTGGTCGCGTATGCTCGCGACCGCTCGCGATGAGAAACTACCAGTCCGCGTTGAGAAAGCTGTCGCTCGAGTAAAAATCTACTCGAGCGGCAGTAAAAGACAGCTCGCACTGTGCAAGATGCCGTTTTCAATGATTGCACAGTGCGGACAAGCATCCGGCACTGTGCAATCATTGCGAACAGTGCACTACGCAGTTCGCGTAGTGCTACGCGTAGCTCGCGTAGTGCGAACTGCACTTTGCGTAGCTTCGCGTAGCGCTACTTCGCGAACTACGCCCAGGCCTACTCGCAATACACGGAGAACAATTTAAACTGTGTCAACAATCAGAAAGTAACTAAATATTCCTAGTTCTGAGGAAATCATAGAATACAAATAATGGTTTTTGCAACCAAAGCAACGAGCTGGCCACACTTTAAAGCACATCTTTTGCCCGTTTCTCTTATGGGATAGGCTACAAAGCTTGGTAAATATTCTGAAAATAACCATACTACCCTTCTAATAAAAAGGAAATATAAAAATACTTGGCATATCACACAAAATTATTTTCATGAATAAGAGTCCAAGATACATTGCGTGGAAAAATAAACCTGTTGTCACCAAGTTGTAAAATCAATACCAGACAATGAATATCTGATACAAACTAGTCAACCATCTTGCACTACCTCAAGGGTAAATAAAGGACACATACAAAAAACATAAAATCCTACGAATCATCACCATCACCCATCAGCACAGGAAGTGACATCACTGGGTCTCCTATCATTCACCTACACAGGAATGGCATCACTGAATTTCGCATCATCCATCTGGACAGGAAGGGACATTACTGGCTTTACTGCCAAAACCATCCTCAAAAGAAAAAGCCAAGCAAGACAACATTTTCTGTCACCCATGAGCACAGGAAAGGACGCCACGGCACCCTGCACTCCTCTCCCCTCCAGGATCTACTTAATGGCAGCTGTACTACAGACATGCTGTGGAAGCACCGCTGGCATGCTAAAGGCGAGCCCATCTGAGCCCTTCTGTGCCTGGACTGCGCCCAGCGCCAGGAACACTAGTCTGCTCAACCAACGATACTCCACAGCACTCCTTAGGACGCTAGACCCCGGATGCCATTCCCCCAACTGCTGCTGTGCCACGCCTCACACAACAGTAGAAGCTTTCACCTACACCCACTGCTGGTTCTCCAGCAACCACCCATCCACACCCCTCACTCAAATACTAACAACGCCCTCAGCACCCCCAACCAACACAGAAGCACCAACAATGCCTACACCCCCCACCCTACAACATAGGCCATAGCAAACCCAAAGGTCAACACCCACTCGCATGCATGCTTCTCTACACACAATCACTTAGCACACAATCGAAATATGGGACCTGCTGAGTAGCGATGCATTAGACATCCTCTTCATCACAGATACCTGGCTCAACCCCTCATCGACTCCTGACAATCCCAGCGGGCTACAAGATTGCTCTACAGTATGCCTTCAGAAGCCAGGACGATGACTTGCTATCATCAACAAGGAATTCATCAAATGCACATCATCCATTCATGGCACACCTGCACTTCAAGCTGCACATCATCCATTCATGGCACACCTGCACTTCAAGCTGCAAATCTCTGAGCCGTGAAAAGAACCCATGTCTACCGACCACCCAGACTACGAGCCACCTTTACCAACCTCACCACCAACTTTGTTGATCCACTCACCAATGACTTCAGAGCCTTCATTCTCTTCAGGGACTTCAACTTTCACCTGGAAGGCAGAAACGACATCTGCTCCACAGGACTCCTCGAAAGCTTGAGAAACATCAGACTCACCCAGCTCGTCCCGGAACCAACACACACTGCAGGACACACACTGGGCCCCATCTTTATCACAAGCAACAGCATCAATTACAATTCCACCACACCACTCACAGGGACAGACCACTCTATCATCTATTTCCAAATCAACACATTTGAAGTCAACACCCTTTCCAGGTACATCATTCCAAGCTGCAGCTGGGGCAAAATTACAGAAGCATACTGACTCAGCACCCTCAGCACGGATCATCCTAGACCCACAGACAACCTCGCTAAGGACATCAACAACTTAAAAAACTGGTTCAAGAACTGTGTGGACTCCTTCGCACCCATCAGACCCAACAAGCACAGTAGATCAAACAAGCAGGTGCCTATTTAATGGGCACTGCACCGCTGACATGCAGTGGTTGCAGGTGATTGATGTGAACAGTGCTACCGATTTGTTTGGGCTCATTGTGGGGGCGTGAGCACCAGGGTGAAGATCACCTCTGCGTGTTGCAGGGTGAATCAAACGCTGATTTTAAGTTTGACTGAATTTGGATTCTAATTTTTAAAAAACCTCTAATCGTTCTTAAATACTTTAGTCTTACACAATTGCTTTTTTGTGCACGAAGCAGTGCGCCATCTTTCCTCCACTCGGCTGGGACACTTATAGGCGCCATTTTGAAGGGTGAGCGGACTAGCTTTAGTTGTCTGGCTCCCCTGGTGCCTATTTAATAGACACTGCACCGCTGACGCGTGCAGCGGGTGCGCTGCTGATGCACCAAAGGCAAGCCCGCCTGCATCCGTCTGCGTCTGGATTGCGGCCAGCGCCAGCCACGCTGCACAAATGGGTAGCAGTAAGTTCATTACCTGCCCTTGTGATTCCCTCCTGGCCTTAAGGGGGAGCCAGTGTTTAGGAAATCAGGGTGCTAACCTGTTGAGTACTGGCCTCCCATTCTACTGCAAGGCTTGCAATTTTACCTTAGGGGCATGGGGAGGGACAACCCGGAGTAACGGCACGACCCCCTGCTCTCAGAGGTTGTCAGAAGGCAGGGTTAGAGCCTGTCTGATTAATTGCAGATCACTCCCCAAATAAGCAGACGATATCTGGCTATCGCTGTTGGATAACACCTGGGATGTGATGTTCCTGACAGAAACATGGCTTAAGAAGGAATCTAAGCCTGCCCTGACCCTGGCTATGCCCCCTGGCTTCCGTATTATCTGTGCTAACAGGGATTGCTATAAAAGAGGGGACGGGGTTGCCATTATTCTGAAGAAATCCTAGGAGATCTCCACAATGGAATTGAAAAATATGGGCAATATGGAGGGCTTACATTTCTGTATAAAGATCTCTCCAGCTCTCTCCATTGCGGGGTTATTGATATATCAACCACCTGACTGCCCACACAGCTTTACCCCAGAACTATGCAATCTCATTGCTCAGAGATCATTGCAATACGCCAACTTCACGGCCTTTGGAGATTTCAACCTTCACATAGATGATACCAGCTGCCTCCAGGCCTCTCAGCTAACAATGTCACTTAATGGAGCCAACCTTACACAGAACGTGAATGCTCCTACTCACAGAGCAGGTCATATTCTAGATTAAAAAAAATTGAGCATTCCATCAATGGTAGCAGAGGCCCCCTAGTGCTTGGTCTTGACTGACCACTGCCTGGTCCCCTTCTCTTTCGGTCTGGAGAAAATACAACCAAGGTATACGCACTATGTTAACAAGGAACTGGAAAAAGCTAACAGCTGATAACCTAGGTACAGCGTTATTAGTTAGATGGCCACAGTTAATTAGCAATCCCAATGATGATTCGTCCATGCTTAACACATGGCTCTCTACTGCCCAGGACACAGTGACACCTACGAGATCAGTTAGGACCCCGGGAGAGTCCCCATCTGCCCCCCGGTTCTCGGCTGACCTCAGAGCGGAAAAGAGTAGGTGTAAAAGGCTGGAGCGCCTCTGGAGGAAAAATTATAGTCCGGCGGCCAAACTTGCTTATGCGGAAGCCTTGAAAAAGCTCTGCAAATTGATGAGGGAGTCTAGAAGGGAATACTTTGTGAAGCGCATCGAAAAGCGGAGAACTCTGGTAAAGAAATTTTCAGGATAGTCAGATCATTTACCAACTTCTGCAATGGAGGGAAATATACAGCCTTCCCCCTCCCTGTGCTTGAAGTTATCGGACTTCTTCAAGGAAAAAATACAGAAGGTATATGCCTCATATACAGCAGGGGCTGAGATGGTAGAGCCACAATCACAGGGAATCTTAAATACCAAGGGCACCACTCAGAATTTCTCCCTATTTCTCTGCAAGAATCACTGACTGAAATTCTGAGATGCAAGTCTGGCTCTCCTGAAGATCCATGTCCCCCTAAGTTATTGAGGACATTGGCTCACCTGATTAACCCAGTTTTAAATCACATTTGGAATTCCTAGCTATCCATCGGCATTGCCCCTGATATTTGGAAACATGCTCTGATACTGCCCCTATTAAAAAAGCCGAACGCTGACCCTATGGAGCTTAGCAACTACTGCCCGATCTCACTACTGCCAGCAACCGCAAAGATGCTGGAAAAACTGGTGCAACGCCAACTCGCCAATATCATAGAAGCTCATGACATCCTGCATGACCCTCAGTCCGGGTTCCGGTCAGGATATAGCACCAAGACTGCACTAGTGGAGGTGGCGGAATCTGCAAGAATGACTGTAGGCGCAGGGGCGTCAGTGATGCTGGTCCTTTTAGATCTGTCCACAGCATTCAACACGGTTGCGCACCCAATCCTACTGGACAGACTCAAACAGCTGGGCTTGCGGGGGTTAGTGCTCTCCTGGATCCACTTACCTTAAAGACTGCTCTCAGGGGGTCTTTCTCCAACCCCATCAATCGGAACCTAAGCCACTGTGGTGCAGGGTGCCTCAGCTGCTAAACACCTATCTGGTGCCACTTTTCACTCTCATTGCATCTTGGGAAGTGAAGGCAGTCTCCTATGTGGACGACACCCAGCTGGTGTTCTCTTTAAATGATCACACTGCTGATTTTTTTGGTAGATTTAAGGGGTGCCTGAAGGACATTTCGAGCTGGATGAATAATAACAGCTTAAAACTTAATGCGGACAAGACGGAGGTCTTGTTCTTCGGCCAGGCATCCCCTCCCCCGCCGGACTATGGTGGCCAGTAGAAATGGGATCGCCACCTTTACCGGCAAAGACAGCGAAAAACGTGGGCATCAAATGGGAAACGGACCTTTCTTTCTCGGCCCAAGTCCGTCATATATCATCCTCATGCTTCGGAAAGCTGAGAAGTTTAAGGAACTTTTTGCACCTATTACCGGAGGAATGTCGAAGAGTCATAGTCCACGCTACTGTGACATCTCGGCTGGACTACGCAAACAGTCTATACCTGGGGCTGCCTGCCTATCTGATCAATAGATTACAGATGGTACAGAATGAGGCAGCGAGATTAATACGTCGATTCCCGTTCCGTCACCACATCTCTCCCCACATCAGACAACTTCACTGGCTCCCTGTAGCTAAAAGTATAGAGTTTAAGCCCCTGACTCTGGCCTTTCGTGCTTTGCACGACAGCGGCCCGGGATATCTCAGGTGTAGGCTTTGCCTATATCAACAAAAATGCACTCTGAGATCCAACTCCAAGCACCTGCTTTGTGTTCCTCACTATGCTAAGTCCAGAATAGGAGGTAGGTCCTTCACAGTGGGGACAGCCAGACTGTGGAACTCCCTCCCTTCCCATATGCGCTTGATCAAGTCAGAACGTGAGTTCAGGAAGGGCTTGAAGACTTGGCTTTTCAGTCAAGGCTAGCATCTCTGTTGGACCTTCCTCACCTGCTATGACCGCGAAGCACCGGGACACCTCTGCTTGAGGTAGCTGTTGCGCTCTACAAGTGATATTATTATTATTATTTATTATTAAGCAGGGCAGCTGGTACACAGAGGACTTTCAAAACACCAAACAACACTGTAAACAGCTAGACGGAAATGGAGAGCCAGTCACGACACCACAGACAGCACTACCTACAAGGCTGCACTCATATGCTATCACCAGGAAATAAGAGACACCTATTAAAAAGCACTAGTGGACCGCATCAAAGGAAGTTCCAACAGCTATAAAGAGATTTTCTTGATCGTTAAGGATTTCACTTCGCCCTTAGCCACTGTCAACAACATCGCTGCCTCCCAACAACTGTCTGACAACCTATCCAACTTCTACCACAGCAATATTGCAAATATCTACAGCAACTTCACACACCAACCCAACCACAGATAACTTGTTGCTAACATACCCACCACCAACCAAGATGACCACCTGACCGAATGGCCAACTCTCACTTGAAATGAGACAGCAATCATGTGGACCACCCAATCGGGCCACAACAGACCCATGCCCCCAGAACATCTACAACCCGGGAACGTCACCAAACAGCACCACCCTGACACACATCATCAACACCTCCATCACATCCGCCACTTTTCTGGATGAATGAAAACTGGCAGGAATCAACGACCTGCTCAAGAAGCCCACAGTTGACCGGAATCAACGGAGAAACTTTTGACCCATCTCCCTGCTCCCCTATTCAGCCAAAGTGATTGAGAAGGTCATCAACAAGCAACTCCCAAGCCACTCAAACTTCACTATCTTCTAGACAACACTCAATCAGGATTCAAAAATAACCACAACACCAAAACAGCACTCATAGTGGCCACCGACAGCATTCGAATCATCCTTGACCGAGGAGATACAGCAGCCATCATCCTGCTCGACCTCTCTGCATCCTTCAACACTGTCTCACACCCTTATAAGAAGACACTACACGATTGGCATACTGCTCTCAAATGGATCTGTTCCTTCCTCGCAGAAAGAATCCAAGGGTCAGGCTGCCACCCTTTACATCAGAGACCAAGATATTGATATGCATAGTCCCACAGGGATTGCACCTTAGCCCCACCCTCAGCATAAACATGGTACCGCTCGCCAACATCCTCTGATCACAAGACATCACCATCATCTCCTACACCGAATGACACTCAACTCATCCTCTCCCTGACGGATAAGACAACCAACACCAGGGCCAACTTCACCAACTGCATGACCATGGTAGCTGACTGGATGTGAACCAACTGCCTGCAGCTCAACTCTGACAAGACAGAAGTAATGGTCTTTGGCTACAAAACCTCCCCATGGGACTCCACCTGGTGGATGTTAGAGCTAGGACCAACACCCACAGACCACTCAAGAAGTCTAGAGATCATCCTAGACAACAAGCTCAACATGATGGCTCAAGTCAGCGCAGTGTGGAACTCCTGTTTCCACATCCTATACATGCTATAAAAGATCTTCAAATGATTGCCTCAGAACACCAGATGGACACAAGTACTCATCACAGCAGGCTAGACTAGGCAACACTCTTTACGTTGGAATCTCGAAGCAACTCCTACACAGACTCCAGACTATCCAGAACACCACTTCAAGTCTCATACTCTACCTCCCATGCTGCACCCACATCACGCTACACCTCAAGAAGCTTCACTGGCTCCTCATTCACAAGTGCAGCCAATTCAAACTTCTCATGCACACATACAAAGCTCTGCACAGCACAGGAACAGAATACTTGAACAGCTGCATAAACTTTTACCAACCCACCAAACAACTACGCTTTGCTCCGCCTCAATCTCAATCTTGCACACATTCCCCGCATCTGCAAAAGCAAAACTGGAGGTCACTCATTTTCCTACATCCCACCCAAGACATGGAGCAACTACCCTCAAGACATTAGAGCCCCATAGTCAAGACATCAAGGAAAGGGAGATCCTTGATTCCAACAACCCCTTTCAGGCGAATGTGCTCCTATGGAAAAGATTCATCGACGACATTTTGATCCTTTGGAAGGGAGATCGGACTAGGTGTGAAGACTTTTGCCAATGGATTAATACTCTTAACCCATTTCTCAAGTTTACTAGCTCTATCTCTGAATGTGAGATACCATTCCTGGACCTACTAATAAAACTGGACGGGGGTCAGATCAGCACTACTCTCTACCGTAAACCTACAGACAAGAACAGTCTGTTACATTTCAGCAGTCACCACCCGAGAGCCCTTAAACAAAACCTTCCGTTTGGCCAGTTCCTCCGTATCCGGAGGAACTGTAGCTCGGTGACAGACTTCCAAAAGGAGTCCCATGTTCTGGAAAGACACCTACGCAGTAGGGATTATCCCCAATGCAACATAGCTCTCTCTCAAAAAAGAGCAAGGAACCACAACAGAGAAGGCTTACTAGAAACCAGACCTAAAGAAACAAAAAATTATTCACTGACCTGTGTGACCACATTTACACCTGATTCCAACCAATTAAAAAGCATCATTAAGAAACATTGGGGGATCCTGAATACAGGGGATCTACAGTTCCCAACACAGAGGTTTGCTTTTAAACGGACAAGCAACCTCAAAGACATGTTAATACATACGAGACCCAAGGTACACACCACAATAGCCCAAAGATCTTTGTGGGATATGCCACCTGTGAAGGGACATTACCCCTGTGGTTCTTGCTCTGTGTGTCCGTTTACCAAGATGACTAAAGAAATCACATTTGCTAATGGGTTCAGGTGGCAGCTTAATAAGCACACGAACTGCAACACGAATAACTGCATCTACATGTTGATGTGCCCGTGTAGTCTCCTTTATATAGGGATGACCACGAGACCCATAAAGATTCGCATCACGGAACACCGTAGCAATGTCAGGTGCCGCAAGACCAATACCAAGATGACGGCACACTTTAACACCTTGCACCATCCACCAGATTCCATCAGATGGTGTGTCCTAGAAGCACACCCTGGTATAACGAAAGGTGCCCTCTTCAGAATCGAACAAAGATGGGTACTGCGCTTGGCATCTGATAGAGAGGGTCTAAATGAAGACATTCCTTGGGCATCACTGACGAGATGAGTATCAAGCCTGGATTCAGTACACCTTCGGTATTAGTTTCATTACTTGGAGGTCGGGAGAGTGTCTGTCGTTGACAGTTACACATCCAGGATGTAGTATGACGCTATTTGTCGTACATTACCTTCTCAATAGTTCTCACTTTGGCCACCTTAGCTCATTCCATTTATGAGTCCACCGGGTAACCGGATTCCTATAATTGGCACTTGGAATATGTTCACTTAGTAACATTTTGTGCACATAAGGCAACATTAGGGTCATAAATGAACGGTTCACCCCCCGTGGTATCAGATAACACCCACCATCACGACCGTGGGACTAACACACTGTAGTCATGATATACTAGTAGGGCGCATCCTGATGATTTTGATAGGCCTAGTGTGCCCTAGACATGACTTGATATACACCGCATATTACCATTGCCTACCGACATAGCCATTTTTTATTAAGGAGCAGCTCGACCTCCAGAACGCTACTACCTCATTGGTTGGCTACGTAAGGAACCAACCACAGACTTTACAAGCCAATCGCATGATGGCGCCGGTTGTAAACAGTGCGCATGACCAAATGCGGCTTACGTGCATCCGGAAGTACCCGCCCCCTGCATCAGCCGCTCGGTGAATATACAGGGAAGCACTGTCGGCTTCCAGTGTACCAGCGGGACCGGCGGAGCTGGGATAGGTCTGCTGACTTTATGCGCGGATGTCCAAGTAAGTACCTGTGCCAGCTTAACAAGGGCTTGTGACACAACATGGGCGAGATTACACTCCATACCGGGGCACTACGTTGGAACTCATGCTGATTCCACGAGTGGCGCACCGGTTCTAGTGTTTGCTAGGAAACCTACTTCACTCACCAACACTTAGCCATGACTCGTCATGGGGAGATGGGTGTGGCTATGTTGGGGGCAGTGGGTGACTTACCAGTAGACCGGAGTTGTACCCTGTGTGTTCAGCATTTTTTATTGTTATCTGGATGAGATGTGATTGTACACACTGAGGCTGTTCCCACACACGAGGTGGGTGGACCTCTCGGCTGACACCTCAGGTTTACCTACTAGGTGACGTCTGGGTTTGGTAGGCTGTGGGACCACACTGGTTAGCGTGGGGGTAACATGACACATGCGCTACAAGAGCATCAACCCTCATTATTGGTGTAATCAACCTCCTGTGCCTGAGCACCCGATACTGACAGTTACTTTCCAGAACTTGACTAATTTCTTTGTATCTCTCGCCTATTCAAGGACACTGTACTATTCAGTGTTTGAGCTCGCCGGCCACCGATGTAACATCTCTTTGACCCAGACTGGGTGAGTTCTCTTGACGCTAGGAGCAATCATATTTTACATATTTCACACATAATGCTCCTTTGTTATCATAGTTTTTAATTCTCCTTGCTACTCCATATCGCTTTGTGCATGGTCATTACCACTGTGTGTGATGCATGCCTTTTTATCACATTTTTAATTAGAACACTATATAAGTATAGTAGGTTCATACAATGTCCTGACATACTTCTACACTTATATTTTTCTACAGGTTGATGTCATAGATCTGCAGGTACCACTTTTTAGGGTGCTGTATGGGTGGTCACTTTATTAGTTAATTGTGTACCACTACCAAAAAGTGTGGATAGATCTTGATTTGGTCCTGAAGAATTGCCTTCTAATTGAAGTATTGGCAAGAAACATGTTGACCCCAAATGCGCACAGCCCCGTGACCTTATAACAGGGGTGCGCTACTTTCACGTTTTTAATGAGGAGAGTGGCCACGATCATTAAAGTAGTTTTGGGTGGACCACCTCCTTCTGTTTTAACCTCACTTCTACACTCACTACATCTACACTCACTAGGGCCCTCCCACGCACGGCACCTTACGGCAAAAGGAAATAAAGATCTCCGCCAAAAGGCCCCGTTAAGGGCGCCGATCGGGTATTGCAGCGCCGACCCGATAAGGAGCAGACCCGATGATGAAGCAAGACACCCCACTGATGGGGGGTGTTTGAGGGTCTCTTTTCCGAAAGGAGGTAATGTTCTCCTGCTCTTAGTGTGTTACTCACTACACTAACCATACGTCAACCTATAGTGTTCACCAGGAACTGCATACCATTCTGCTTTGTATCACTTTTGGGCATGTATGCTGGACCTGGATAAATATAGCCCATAGTCCTCAAATTTGTTAATAAATCAGAGCCGGCTTCTCACTTCTTGAGTTCCGCAAGAAGCTAAGAACCGGGCTCTTTGTATAAACACCTTGGGGACCACACACCTGCCCAAATCCATGGATATCCTCTCGGGTGATTTGTGCGCTATCCAAATCAATTTAACATAGTGATTGGGTTTGTTTACAATAACATAACATCTTGGATCACATTTGTCACCAAATACTTTTGTATCAAATGATCCAGCCTTGGAAAGTCAAATCCACTTTTGCCATTGAATTAGTTAGCAGTCTAACGTACTTTCCAACAATTTTCTCACCTACTCTACAACACAACATTATTTTCCATAGAAAATATTACATTATGGCAGTAGCTATGGCTACAACCAGGTTTAAAAGCAACAGCCTCTTCATTACATGTGGCTTACACATTGCAGAATGCAATGCTAACACCATTATAAAATAGGGGACTCTTAACAGTGGCGTAGCTAGACCTAGTATCACCCGAGGCGGACCCTAAGTTTGCCGACGGGTGCAGGTAAGAGTGGGGGGGGTGGCAGCTGATGGACGACTTGCTCTTTGGGGGTGAGGGGATGGTGATAGTCGACAGACACGACTTGCTCACCTCTACTGCCCCCAAAAACAGTGCCATCTGGGGCAGACCGCCCCTCCCCCCACACCTCTGCTCCCCAGCTACGCCACTGGCTCTTAAAAGACTTATCAGGCTAAAGGATTTGTTAGAATCTACTGAATTGTAAAATATGAACGAAAGTTTACTCTAGGTCTTTCTGGAAAGAATGATTGTATCTTTTGTCTCATAATAACACTAGCTTATGGTAATTCAAAAGTTAAAAGCAATTCAACAAAAAGCATGTGGGTAAAACAGTACCATCAATTCATAAATATGGAAATATTATACATGTAGTCACATAACTTAATACTGCACAAAGCGTGATTGTGTGACTGCATTATAAAATGCCAAAAAATCAAGGGGCATATTCCCAAGGACCTATCGCCGAGTTAGCGGCACTTTATCTCAGCCAAAGTGGCGATAAATTAATCGCACTATTCACAAGCAGGTGTTAACAGCCGATATCACCAGTTTTCCTGCGATAGCAGCTGCAAAAAACATCGCCACGGATGACACCGGCAACTAACGCTAATGATATGCAGAGTAGGCGTTCCTGTGCAAAAAGCAGCGGAAACACCACTTCGCAACATTCTCAACAACCAGCCAGATCGGCGATAAGAATCAAAAACATGTGATAAGGCGCGTTAGCAGCAGGGATTTAACACCTGCTCCTACCTGGTGTTAAGTCGGACGACAACCTGCACCATGAAAGGGAGCCCAGCCCAGAGCCACACCTGAAGAACAACAGATGCCATGGAGCTACTGTTCATGCAGCTCGGAGCCCCAAGAGGGCCACAACACCCTCCGCCACCACACCCAGGCCCCCCACCCACCCAGGTCCCCCCCCCTGGGCCCAACACGGGCACCCCGCCTCCCCCGGACAAAGATATGCCACATCTACCTTACAAATTCATGAACACAACAATTCGCCTGATGTCGCACAAGTACAACAATTAACATACATGTGTGGTCAGAAAAGGGAAAAACATTCATAGATCTTAGAATCTCAAAAATAATTATTCTATTCAAATTTAACTCAACACCAATAATTGGAAGAGTCATGGCGGGTCTTCTCTGGACAATCTGTAAGTCACAGCCTGCAAGACAAAATTGAAGATAAGAAGGTGTGTCATGCGCTTAACAAAGGACAGAGAGAGAGAGAAAGAGAGAGAGAAAGAAATGGAGAGAGAGAGAGAGTGAAAGAGAGGGAGAGAGAGAAAGAGAGAGAAAGGGGGAGAGAGGGAGAAGGAGAGAGAGAGCAACATAGGGAGAGAGAGACAGTGAAAGAAAGAGAGGGAGAGTGAGAGAGAGAAAGATAGAGAAAAAGAGGGAGAGAGAGACAGTGAAAGAAAGAGAGGGAGAGAGAGAGAGAAAGATAGAGAAAGAGAGGGAGAGAGAGAGACAGTGAAAGGAAGATCGGGACAGGGAGAGACAGTGCCGACACTGCGCACCCAGGCCTCACAGCTCACCTGCTGCCACCGGTGTGTCTCCAACCACATGCCGGTATACACTGCAGTCCACCAGGTCCCTCATCTGAAACAGAGTCCACAGCTAATGATGGCAGAGTTCATATCATTTCACACGGCAACATCGCTTGCCTGTCCCTGTGCACACAGGCTGCAGCACCCCAGCCCCTCCCGCCGCCCAGCGGGGATTGCCCGCCCCTGCACACCTAGGCCTCACTGATCACCTTCCGCCACCGGCGTGTCTCCAAGAGGGCCCACCACGTGCCGGTGCAAGCTCCAAGCCCTGGCCCCGCGACCTTGGCAGCCTCCACATCATGCAGCCCTGCACCGTGGTCCACCAGGTCGCACACTTGATTCTGGGTCTTGATTTTGCAATGGCAGAGATCATATCAGTGCACACGGCATCATCGCAGGCTGCACACCCACTCAGATCAATAGATGCCACTAACTCTGTGAACCACGAGGCAATGCCACGTGGCGGTAGGCCTGCGCTGCCCACTGGCTCAGGCCTACACTGCGGTCCACCAGGTCGCACACTTGATTCTGGGTCTTGATATTGCAATGGCAGAGACCATATCAGTGCACACGGCATCATCGCAGGCTGCACACCCGCTCAGCACTTTAGGTGCCCCTACCTCAGTGCACAGAAAGTCACCGTCCCGTGGCGGTAGGCCCGTGCCGGCCGCAGTGTAACTGGTGCCACCGACTCCGTGCAACGCAAGTTATGGACCCCTTCTGATTGAGTTCCGTCATATGCCAGGCGGACGCAGCCATGTCACCTCAGGCAGTGGGGAAGAACTGGGACACGTAGCGTCATCGTCCCCCCCTTAATACGTAAGCCAAGTGGGCTGGCTCGGCTCACGCCAGGCTAGCGTAGGGGTGTGAACAATTATCCCTGGCCTCTGGGCGTGGTTCATATCTGGGCTGCACAGGAAACCAACTAATGATTGTGTGTCTCTGTTGCAGTGTCTGCGCCACACGGCCCGCAATCGACAATGTTGCAATGTTGCATGCAGCCGGAGGGCGTCCGCGCACGAAGGGATTGTACATGGAGCGCAAGGCCGTTCGGGGTCTTGGCTCATACATGCCAACTGTTGTGTGTGTTCATCGCTTTTGGTGCACCATAAGCCCAAGGCCTAGCCTCAATTGCACCGTGAAAGCCACATCACATCCCCAGGATTCAAGCAGTAGTCAGACTAACATTGAGGATGAAAGCCCCTTTGTCTCAATACAGAAGGCGGAAGAACATCTGCACCTCCGACCTTGGAATTGCATGCGGCAGGCACCCCCTGAGAGAGATACCATGGCAGATGATGACGACTCCCACACTACACACAGCGCTAATGAAAGATCAACGTATCCACACCCCACACACAGAACTCCTTGCTCGAGGTACTCCTGCATGGAATATCCTTGACACTTACATACAGGACAACCCATACGTCCAAACTTTGCACACTCATACGACTCATTGCTCGGAGCTGTGGCATATCATCCACATAACAGCCGCAGGTCAGAAGAGTGCCGGTTCTACGAGAGCAAACAACGCAATGTCAGAACATCCCGGGCACATGCACAACCCCTGTCACGTGGAACTGTACCGTGACCGAATGCTGCATTTGTTGGGGGCACTGCCAGTTTTGCGCATCAGTTACCGTCTGAGCTTCCGTCTTGCGTACGTCACCTGCGTCCAGCCCTGGTTCCACTGTCGATCATGCATATTCGAGTGGCCCATGGATATCTGCCTATCCAACACAATAGTAGCTGAACTGGATTATGACATGTGTGTGCGCCCCCTGCTGGACCACGACCAGGAGTGTAACCGTGATACCCGTTCATGGGATGCCTTGGTATTTGGCGAATGTGCTGGCAGTTGGGCATGTGAGATTGCACAATTCCTCGTGTGCAGTGACCACATCGAAGCGCTCCCCTATTGGGGTGTGTTGCGGATTGGTGAAACGGCGTGGACGGAGCACATCTGTCCGGACCAGCTAATGGATTGGCTCGCCCCCATGTTCGTTGAAGTCGACAACGACGTACTCTTGGAACTTATTGCCCATGAAGCTGCGCTCGCCTTCATGGACGAGTAACTACGTTCCTGCAGCCACAAAAGATTGTAACCCATAGCACAGGTCCCAACACCCTTTTGCATCTTGGAGAAATGGACACATATCCCACCATAACAGTGGACATGGCTGCATTCGCCTGGACTCAGAATGCATGTGCGTGCAACACTGCGGGTTGACACACACCTGTGCAAGGTCAGTGGACAGCAGCGCCTGGCAACGTACCTCAACCTGACACACCGCTGGAGGGAGAGTACACACATGGCAATGTAGTACTACATGTGACCTTGTTGGACTCCTTCACCTGCTCACTGTCAGCAGAGCAGACAGTCAGCGCAATCCGGTGGTACAGGACTATGCAGATCCCATGGGCTGTGAGTGGTGTCCCCTGACACGGTGCAATGAGCATTCGCCAAACACCACATGACTCGTCCAGCAAGGCAAGGTGGGCTGAGACCGTTGGCATCCATAATGATTGGTGTTCATTTGTGCCTCCCCATGTCTTGCACCTCTACATGTTCCTTTGCTGCCTGTTAGTGTATGATGCATTGGTCTGCATGTTGTGGCCCTTGTCTTGCCCGTACTGACACGCACATGCTAATAAAGTGTACGCCACTTCACTAGTGTTCAACTGTGATGAGTGTTGATTAGCATGTCAAATCGTGTGCCTCAATGAGCATTGTCCGTACACAGGGAGGGACTGACTGACGCATTTCACTTAGGGGTGAGTCCCTATTGCCAGCTCCACCTCTGTGAGCCAGACATTGTGGTTGGGAGAGTTGCTGGTAGACCTGTGCGCGTACGTGTCTTCAGCAATGTGAGTATGGTGTCCAACTTCTTGCCATGTGGATCAATGTGTTCCATCAAACCAGGCTGTGTCCACACAGTTGAGTGTGTGTAGGTATGCGAAGAGATGTTCTATTGTCACATGTGATGGGGGACACTATTTTATGGCCTCCTACCGACTTTGACATTTTTACTCGCAGCCCTATTTAATACATGGACGTGGGGCTACGTTGGGGGGTTGCGAGATTGTTGTTCATGATCAATGAGGCCACAGCTAGTTCACACCTTCACAGTCATCTAATTGGCCATGTGTGTCACGGTCAAACATGCGCATTGATGTCATTTCCCAGGGTGTACCTTTTTGTGCAATCAATGTCCCTACAGTCATCCATACTGTTATACTTGATTGAACATAGACATGACACATCTGTGTGATTAGGAATGTTTTATTCACATTCTGTGGAGTGTTGGAGCTGGAGCAGTACATGGCCATGCACACCCCACATTACATGGTTGCCCAGTGGAGGGCCAAACAGAGTCCTTTAGGGAATGACAAGTTAATCGGTAGAGGAAGGGTTGAGTCCGCAGCCTGTTTGCTGTGTCATTGGTAACCAGAGCAGATATGGCAGTCCAGTTGGGGACCAGGTGAATGTCGCAGAGTGTTTCGGGGGACAGTGGAAGGTGTTGTACCAGGTCATGATGCAGAGGGCTGTACCAAGCAGAAACAGGCCATATGGCGGGGATGAATGCTACAACCTCCTTTTTGACACAGAGTCATTACCATCCACATCTTCGTCCTCTGATATGTCTTCTGTGTCAGGTGTGCCAGGTGTGTGTGGTGGTGTTATGGCTGCATCACTGTGTGCCACTGACACATCAGGGGGCGGAGGTGGTATGGCTGCATCACTGTGTGCCACTGACACATCAGGGGGCGGAGATGTGTGTGTCAAAGTTACTGCAGCAGTCATCTGGGACAGGCTCTGTGGCAGCAATGGCAAGATGAGGATCTGCAGGGCATGGAAGGTCCCAGCTACATCTCGCTGGTGTTCAGCCCTGTGCCAACTCTGGGCTGTCGTCGCTGGAGCCTGTCTGACTAGACAGTTCTTGTATCCGAGTAATGGCTCCAGCGAGGTCAGCCAAGGATTGTTGTAGGGCATGGAGCGGACTGTGGGTGTCCGCTAGGGACTGTAAGTGGTCCCTGATGGGACTAAGACACCCACGTATGGCATCTAGTTTGGCTGCCATGAGGTCGAAACCCACCCGCACCTGTTCAGCCAGCCCCCTCTGGCAGTCTGACACACGGCGTTGGAATGCCATGTGTTCTTTGGTGAGGTGCTGGGAGCCAGCTGTGGTGCTGGGTGCTTCCTGCTGTGTGGTCTGTGCAGGGGGTGGGATCACCTCGATGCAGCTGGGCTGCCCTGCTCCTGGAGGTGGGGTGCGGAGGCTGTCCATGAGCCGTTGGAGGGTGTCAGAGCAGATGGCCAGGGGGTCCTCTTCATCATCACTGAAGAGATGTCTGCTCTGCTCTGCAGGAGGTGTTGATTGCCCCTCTGCAATGTAAAGGGGGGATGCAGGTTAACAGTGTGTTCCATGTATGTGCACGCATTGTACATGTATACATACAGACTGCATGACAATGTACATTGTGACTGTTTTGGAGGAGCTGGGTATTTGATGGGAGACCGTGGACATTTCGACTACATGACGGATGTGAGGTTGTACTCGTACATTATCATCTGACAGTTTCCTGCTATGCCTGATGTGATTGGCCAGGTTCTAGGCACATGCAGCACCAGTTGTGTCCTTTGTTCTGTGGTGTAAGTGTGGCACTTTGTACCACATTGTCGTCAATGTTGATGTGCTGTGATTGCTATGTGTGTGTGCTGCATTGTGAGAGAGTCGCCCCTGCTGCTCTGATTTAGTGGCCCCTTATCCCTTTGAGGCGGTGTGCCTTTGACTTGTGTGCTTCTACGGTGCTGTGATGTTGGCGACTTGGGTCATATGTGCTCTTGGACGGATTTTGGACTCTTGTGCATTGTTTGTCTGCAGATGTGTTGTTGACGTCAGGGGTTGTATGTGCACGTGGATGTGTCAGAGTGTGACCTGCTCCTTTGAGGATGTTATCCACACTGGGCCACCTCAGTGTCGTGGCGTGCACCATGTCATGTATTTTGACTGCAGCCATGCTATTGGTCATGCAGTGTCACTTGCATTGTCAGTGTGGCTCACAGAACCGCTGCTTTGCTGGGTTCAGCACATGTGCATGGGTAGGTTGTGATATTGTTGATTGGGGGGGCATTTGTGCACATGGTGGACGGGGGCCTACTTGGTGTTTCTATGTGTGCTGCAGTGTGCCAAGGCCATCAGGGACATGTTCCACAGTCATTGTGTGTGTGCAGTGTGCTACACATAATTGTGCATGTGTGGCATAGTGCCCATCTCCCCCCGTCCCCCCAGTCCCTGGTCGTTACTCACCCTGTTGCTGTTGGGTCAGGTCATGTTGAGCAGTGTCCTGACCCCCAACTCCTTGCACCGTGCACTGATGACTGTGGCCACCATTTCCTCCAGCTCATCCAGCTCCTCCTGTGGCGCAGGACTCCCACCTCCAGTCGCCGTTGCTGCCTTCCGGTTGGCAGCGAGTTTCTGCTTGGTTTGGCTTTTCACATCATGCCAGCGCCTCTTGACCTCCTCCATTGACCTCCTCAACACTCCGACTGCATTCACGTTGTTCACGATGGACTGCCATATTTCCGTTTGTGTTGCCGATGACACAGTGGAGGTGACGAACAGTTGTTGGTAGTGTTCTGTCACCTCCGTGACGATGATCCGGTTTTCCTGCGGACTGAACCCCGTCTTCCTCTTCCTCTTCTCCTTGCCCTTCCCCGGCCCCGGGGTTCCTGGCTGGTCATCTGTGGGGCTTGTGGGGTTCGCGTTGTCCTCTGCACTCGGTCCGGGTGCGTCCATGGTGCTACGCAGTTACATTTTTTTCTCTTTTTTTTTCTCTGCTTTTATAGTGCATTCTCACGCATGACGCGTGGGAATCACAGGCCTGTCGCTAGTTATCGCTGATTTTTGTATCGCCATTGGGGACATCGGCACTTTTTTCGCATTCGTGTTTTGGATTTTTTTCAGCGTCGCGTTAATTTTAACGCGGGCGTTATCGTGAGACTATCGCATGGTGCCGCCGGGTTGAGAATACTGCTATAACACGGTGTTGTTTTCCCGCGATAGACTGCGATGTGAGAAGTTGCGTTAAGCGAATTTGGTGATAGTTAACACACGTTTTGAGAATATCCCCCCAAGTTTTTTACTTGTACCTTTGAAAGATCGCTTTCCAAAAACCGTTTCCCACACAACGAGCTAACCTCCAGAGGACTGTCTACGGCGCAAAACAGCTTTTTAAAATGTCAGGCTTCTGTAAAATCTGAAATACGAACAAAAAGTGAAAAATCAGTGTTTTGTGTCCACTCCCTCCACATAAAGACACATTTAACGAAAACTATGTTCCAAAAAAAAAATATATATTCTGTTCATTGCCAACTGTTAAGCATAACTGTCAAAAAAACATTTGGAGTTCTGATTACCAATATTGCCGTGATAAGTTTCCGTAGTTCTGCGGATCGCCATATATGTTGCTTCACGATGTCTTCATCTTAGACATCAGCTAAGGAACATTAGGACTATTTTTTGTGGCAGCCCTCATACTTTTTTTAAATGGATGATTTTTTCAGCTCTGATGCCCATCTCTGCTAAAAAGAGTGCGACTTGACGAAGTCTATTTTCCGGTACATAAATGGGATTAAATATGATTAAAAGTAAATACAGAGTGACGTGTATATATAGGCAACTACCTCTGCCGGTCGATGCATCATTTAAAGTTAGTACAGAGAAACTTGTTTTTGGTCTAGCCAAGAAACAGCTTCCTCTCTCCCTGAGCTATTGGATCTACACAGAAAAAGGGGCAAATGGTTCACCCTCTTGAGGCGTTGGTTGCAATTAGCCCACATCAAGCGCCCGATGGCCGACTGATCTGACGTACAAGACGCACAGGAACGAGATGTGGGCGAAGTAGCGTTTCATGTGCAATTCTTGTCAGGACTCCAGGGGGCATATGTACAAGCCCCTATCACCACCACAACGTCACTTTTAAGGACGTTGTGGTGGCGATAGGAGCTGCGCCTTCTGTACAAGGCAGCGTTATGCCACTTAACGTGGCTTAACGCTGCCTTGTACATAAGGCTCCCTTTCACGCTATGGTTAGCATGAAAGGGGCGTGCGGTGGGTGTTGTGGTGGGCGTTCCACTGCAACACCCATTGTATTTGACGCTGCCCCCTATGTACAAGGTTGGCGTACATAGGAGGCAGCGCCAAAATTAAGACCAGGAGAACCCTGGTCTTAAGTTGGCGAAACGAGGGTCCTCGTTTTTGCTTTTTCCATGTGTGCTGCCTTGTGCACAAAAAAAGCAAAATGCCATGGTTTGTTTATGTGTAGGAAGGTGTCCCTTCCTGTACACAAACAAATCTTTAAAAAAAAGGCAATTTTGTCACTTTCATGTTTTCTGCATGAAGCAGCACACATGAAAGTGACAGAATGGCATTTTAGGATTGTTTATGTGCAGGAAGGGACATCTTCCTACACATAAACAATCTTCCCGTGAACGCAGACACCCTTGCACTCTGGTGCACGGTTGCCCTTAGCGCCATCGCAGGGGGAAACGCAAGGCTGCACCACATTCTTGTAAATATGGTGCAGCCTTGCTTTTCAGAAGTGGCGGAGCATGTCGTTAAGCCAAGGAGGCTAACGACACACTCCGCCACTTCCTTGTACATATCCCCCCAGCTTTTATGCGTGCCAGGCAACGGCAGGTGTCAAACGGGGACTTTCATTATGAGATCCACAGACCCAACATTTTCAACATGTGTTTGCAAGAATACGTTTTCTTGAGTACGTTTCCCATGGGATGGTTCACTTCCTGGGTTCCGCATGTCACGCAGTAACCGTTGGTAGTGAAGCACAAGATGTACACCTCCAACTGCGCAGTTCCCAGAAGACATTTGTGATTGAACCACCTTTCCAAAGAGAGAAAGTTACACAGCCGGAGTAAGCATAGGGAAAACAGTCATATATTTGGTGTCAATGCTAGATTGCTCCCAAGATGACACTTGACTGATATAAATTACGCACAGGCCTAATAGAGATTGTTTGGTATAACATTTAATTTATGGAATCAGTACCCTTAAGAAGTGCTTCTGTGACAATGCATGGACACTGCCCATTGCAATGTATAGCATTTGGAGCATCCATGCATTGGCATGGAGGGTACGTTGATACCATTTACACACATTCCCTTCAACATCTTGTACTGGAGCTGAAGTAACATGTAATACTGTAATACTGCATACATGAACTCTAATGGATTCTACTATCCTCAGGGTGGAAGCCATGACTGCATGAAATATTATCTTCTGTGATGACCACAAGAAATATACATTTGTTCACTTTCTGATAGCGTTGGGAGAATAAGGTAATATAAGTTTACAACTTTTTGTCATTATTGGAACAGAGGAGAGTCCAGCATTATCACTACACAGGTAATCAATGAGAGAAGCCACCGCAGTCTTTCGTCTATGTCTATGCTATGAGCTCTTCCCCTACATCCAAAGTGTTCCTACTATCCCCTAAGTTGTATCTGCTAAAATTGGAAGCACGAAGCAGACACCTAATGCACTCAGGCTGGTGCGCCACTCGTCATTCTCAGCACAGGCACAAGCACTCTCACACAGCAGATTTACAAAAAATGACACAGTCGTAGCAACGTGCGAGATTGCATGTACCGCTCATCATACCGGTCATAATCTGGTGCATTAGGGCACATGGGCATGATGAATGTGTTCTCTTGTCTCATTCGGAAGCCCTGAAACAATTAAGTTCAATATAATAACTGTCACACGGTTCTCCTGTGTCCTCTCTGCTGTTCTCAGTGCTGAAGGAAAACAATTTGGAGTGATATATTCTATTTAATTGGCAGAGAAGGGAGGAGACCACCTGCCCTTTGCCATGGCTTCGCCTTGGTGATCTGCATTAGCCACTGAGTGGGTCTGGGAATGACCACATTTCATAATAACAATTATCAAAGAAATAAAAATATATGTTGGGGTTTCTCTTTTCTACTTCAAATATTTTGTATTTAGATTTACAAACATTATTCCCCCTTCTCCTACTACTCTACGTCCTAGTGGTTACTTTATAAGGTGGATTTAGAATGACCAGGTTTTTAAAACCAAACAAATAGACAAATCCAGTTATATATTTTAGATCTGGGTTAGAGAAAATCAGAAAAAGCAAATTGTACTGTATATTTTTAAGTCTGCACTAGAGACAGTTTTTCATTGCACTTACACAAATAAGGGACAAAAGGCCAGGCACTTCACATTTGGTTGCTGTCAATCATGTTCATTGGTTGACTGAACTGCATGCGTGGCATATAGAACTATGCAAGTGCACAGCATTGGGACATTGCATAGGTGGAAAAGAAAGTAATCCACCTCAGCAGCACGTCTAATGCAATGCCTGGACAATGGAGCATCCATGCATTGCAATGGAGGACACCTTGAAACGCCTACTGGAAAGGGCTTTCACTTTTGTGAATCAGCCCAGGAGCACTGATTGAGAGAGGACATGGGGGAGGAGTTCAGGCCACAACTGACACTGTGTGTGCTCAGCACAGTGCACAGAAGAATGAAGCTTACTTCTCCTCTGTCCCTTAACCACTGCCTGCACTCATTCATTCTCTCACCACAGAAGCTGCGGTCCGTGCAGGTAACAGCGGTGGGGCCGCGTGGGGGGGATTTCGAGGGACGATGCTGAGGGAAAATTAATTATTTATTTAATTTTCCCTCAACATCGTCCCTCGAAATCCGGCCCCACCGCTGTTACCTGCACGGCCCGCGGCTGCACCACAGACAATGTCAGTATCCTCCTCAACAACCTTTCCTGACCCTCTGTCACTGTCAGGCCGTGACAGGTAGCGCCTGCCCTACTTGTGGGGTTAGCGAAGGGATTACTGGACTACGACTCCCAGAAGGCCATCCTTCTGGGAGGGACTACGCCTTGTTAATTTACGGCCAACGCGCGGAGCGTTGTGCGTAATTCTTGATTCTGCCGTGGATACGTTGCAGGGCGGCTGCCCTGTGTGAGGAACTGTGTTCGCGTGTCTGTGGATCGCGCACGCTGGATTTTGTGCAGTCTAGGCCAGGAGTGGCTTCTTCCTGGAGTCCTTGAGCTGGGTCCGCTCGGGGATCATGCTAGCGAGTCACGGAACACCCGAAGGAGAGGGAGTGTTCCGGGTTCCTCTCCTCTCTGCGGCCGCAGAGGGGAGTTCTTATGTGAGTACAGAGACACTTCCCTGAAAGCCAGTATTTCAGAGGGGATTCCGTTGCCCTCCGTGGCGAACTTTTGATTATTGTTCATTTCTTAGAGACTTTGTTTTGGGAATTGAGTACAGTTGCAATACTTGGAGTTTGCTTATCGCTTTCTGGATTACTCTGGGAACAGGGGTACAGAAGCATCTTTTTTTACGAGCCTTTGGATTCCAGTACCCTCCGAGACTATTATCCTGTACTCTCTCCTGTCTGCTATCTTTTGGTTTTGGTTCTATGATTTTCTGGGGAATGAAGGAAAAGGGTATGTATGAGGTTTATGTTGTAGTATGTGACGGAGTGGAGGTGATGAATGGAGTTTTGATCATTTCTGTTTCAATTGTAGGTTGCATGTACTCCGTTTGAGAAGGTATCTCAATGCGAGTAGAGGACGTTCATCGCCGCTGGGGGAGTCTTGGACAGGTAGGGGTTTTCACTAGTGAGACTCTATGAGAGTAGACAGTGAGATAATACGAGTAGTATTAATCTTGTGCTTCTTTGTTATAGGTCTCCTATTCCCTGCTGTTCCTACCCTAATTCCTATCCCTCGCTTGATCGCTTCAATACTCTGTGTCTATACTGTCAGAGTTGGGGATATCAAGAGGTGGACCCCTTTGAGCATCGCCCAGATCCCGAGGAGTACTTGTGGTCCCAACAGAATTACGCACCCACGAATAATTCTCCTCCCGGTCTGGGCCATTCGCAAAGATGGCGTCCTTGGACGACGTGTTACAGGCGTTGGTGGCCGTACAGCAAGAGCTGGTTGCATCTAGAGCCGAAACAGCGGCACTTAAGGAGAGAGTGGATAGGCAGTCCAGGAACCCCTTTGATGTCTCAACCTCTAACCCACAGATTCAGGTGACTGTACCTCCTCCCATTCCCTTGGCTAGCCCGAAGAGGTTTTCAGGCGATCCGTTGAAGATACAAACTTTCCTGACTCAAATAGCACTACACTTCTCCTGTAAGCCGGCTTCCTTTCCTAACAACCTGTCAAGGGTGGCTTTTGCCATCTCGTATCTAACAGGCGATGCCGCCAACTGGGCGGTGCCTTTGGTTAGAAATGACGATCCATTGCTTAACGATTGGACCGCCTTTCGTAGGGAGTTCGAGAGGGTGTTTGATCGTAGGGCTACCACGTTCAGCGCGGACAGAGAGTTATTGGAGCTTAGACAGGGGAAGAGAGACCTGATAACCTACATGACCGCATTTAACCGATTGGTGGCCGAAACCGCCTGGCCAGAGGAGAAAAGAATGTCACTGTATTATCAGGGACTTAGGGATGATATGAAGGATGTGCTAGCGCAAATAGATCCACAACCCACCACATGCACTGATTTAATCAACCTCACTTTAAGGTTAGACCATAGTTTAGCTGAAAGGGGTGGGGATCAGAAAAGAGGAGAGAGGTCGTTAGGTGGGTGGGAGCATGACGGCCGGGCAGCTCATAGCCCACAAGAAGTAGGGTCTGAACCCAAGGATGTGGGAGCTATCAGGCCTCCTTTATCTAAAATTGAGAGAGAGAACCGCAGAGCTCAGGGGCTCTGCATGTATTGTGGAAAGAAAGGCCACTATGTGAGGGACTGCCCCTTAAGCCTAAGAAAAAGAATGTTTACTATCCGGGGAAAAAGGTAGCAGTGGTAGAGGTGCGGTCCTCAGGAAACGGAGATGCCACTGAGCTACTTATGCCCACGGAAGAAAGGCAAGAGAGGGAATTAAAGATACCTTCCCTAGCTATTGCAGAGGTAAAAAGCACAGAAGCCCACATAGTGTTGCCCATGATCCTCATGACAGGCCAACAACGACACCAGGTATGGACTATGATCGATTCCGGGGCCACAGGGAACTTTATCGATTGCGGGTTGGTTCAGAGGCTGGGATTGCAAAGAGTACCTAGTGAGAAGCCAGAAAAGGTGTTGGCAGTGGACGGTACTCCATTGAAGTCAGGACTTATTACGGAACACACCGAAGTGGTGGAACTCGCGTTGAAGGGGGATCCTCTAGATCACGTAGAGGACCTTACACTGAACATCATTGAGGCGCCTCAATATGAGGTCATACTGGGCATGCCATGGTTGTGGCAACACAACCCCACCATCGATTGGAGGCTGAAGACCATATGTTTTCAGTCAGAGGAGTGTAGTAAACAATGTATGAAAAACACCTGGTCTCAAACCTTGGCTCTGGCACAGACATACTACGTCGCCACTGCTATCGAGAAAGAGATAGAACTACCCCTAGAGTATGCCTTATATAGTGAGGTGTTCTGTGAAGCCAAGGCGGAGGTGTTACCCCCAGCACCGCGACTACGACTGTCGCATCGACTTGATTGCAGGAGCCACTATACCGTCCTGCAGAGTCTATGCTTTGTCCGAACCAGAGACCAAGTATCTGCGTGAGTACTTGGATCGTTTCATAGATATTGGCTTCATCAGACCCTCTTGTTCGCCAGCAGCCTCTCCTCTTTTCTTTACGGCAAAGGCGAACGGTGAGTTGAGGACGTGTATCGATTACCGCCTATTGAATAAAAACACGGTGAGGAATCGGTACCCGCTTCCACTCATCCCCGTGTTACTGGATCAGGTGAGGGAGGCCTGTATATACACCAGGCTGGATCTCAGAGGGGCCTACCACTTGGTTCGGATATGGAAGGAGATGAGTGGAAAACGGCGTTCAAAATGCGTTATGGGTTGTATGAATACTTGGTTATGCCGTTCGGGTTATGCAATGCCCCGGCGGCATTCCAGTATTTTCTCAACGATGTGCTCAAGGAATACGTAGATCGGTTTGTCATCATATACATAGATGACATACTGATCTATTCGTCTTCCCAGAAACAACATACGACTCACGTGACACTGATACTCAAAAGGTTGCAAGAGCACAGCCTGTTTTGTAAGCTCAGTAAGTGTGAGTTCAGTGTGACAGAAGTTGAGTTTTTGGGAGTCGTATTGAATCCCCAGGGTTTCAGTATGGCGGAGAGGAAAGTAAAGGCGGTGCAGGAGTGGCCTGTTCCCAAGAGTGTGAGAGATGTACAGTGTTTCCTGGGTTTCTCCAACTACTATCGGAGATTCATCTCTCACTTTTCACAGTTGGTCTCCCCTGTTACTCGTTTGCTAAGAAAGGATATGCCTTTTCTTTGGAATGCGGAAGCTATGGAGGCCTTTACCCAGTTGAAAACTGCCTTTTGTACTGCACCAATCTTGCAACATCCACATACCGACATCCCTTTCGTAGTTGAAGCAGATGCGTCGGACACAGCGATAGGAGCGGTGTTGTCCCAACGGGACAAACATACAGGACAACTGCATCCGGTGGCCTTTCTTTCGTAAACTAAACGCCGCAGAATCTCACTATACCGTGGCAGAAAAAGAGCTTTTGGCCATCAAGAAGGCCTTCCAGGAATGGAGACAATACTTGTGGGGGCGCAACATCCGGTTACAGTGTACACTGACCACAGAAACCTCCAGTTTATGAAAACCGCCCGACACCTCTCACAAAGACAGATGCGGTGGATGTTGTTCTTCGCAGAATACGACTTCGTAATCACATATCGGCCGGGGTCAGAGAATAAGAAGGCGGACTCGTTGTCCAGACAAGGAGAGAGTGCTAAGCCACGGCACGAAAACACTGAGGCGATAGTTAGTCCCGACAGAGTACTATGTGTTGTAACCGTGGATCAATTCCTTCACCATGTCACCAAACATCAATCTCTGGATCGGTGGCAACGATGGGCAGAAAAAAGCAATCTTCGAACCCTCAAACACGGAGTGCCATTGTACAACAACAAGTTGTACTTACCTACTCACGCACTTCGTTTGCAGGCCTTCAACTGGTGTCATGACGCGGTGCTGGCCGGACATCCCGGTCATAAGAAGACCCTACACCTTATCCAATGACATTTTTCATGGGAAGGTATGGTGAAGGATGTCGTGCAATGGGTATCACAATGCGAGACATGTGCTCGTGCAAAAGGGGAGCAAGCCAAAACCAAGGGGAAGCTGATGCCTCTGCCCACACCATCGCAGCCATGGCAAACGATCAGTATAGACTTTGTCCTAGGATTACCATTGGATCAGGGATATGATGCAATTCTCGTTGTCATAGACAGTCTCACCAAGATGGGTCATTTTATCCCTTGCAAGAACCTTCCCACTGCAGGTCAAACAGCTCAATTGCTACTAACTCACGTGGTTTGCTTGCATGGGCTCCCAAAAGTTATCGTGTCAGATAGAGGACCTCAGTTCACTGCTAGGTTCTGGAACATGTGGTGCAAAGCACTTCACGTGGAGGCGGCGTTGTCAACTAGCTTCCATCCTCAAACCGATGGACAAACGGAGCGCCTGAATCAGACTCTAAAGAAGTACCTGCGATGCTATTCCAAAGAGGCAACTGAATCCTGGGTGTCCTTACTATGGCTGGCCGAACTGTCGTATAACAATGCATGGCACAGCTCCATCAAGGAAACCCCGTTCAGGGCCAACACCGGGTTCCATGCTAACACTCTACCTCTGGCTATACCCTGCGAGGTAATGAATCACCCTACAGTTCTGGCTCAAATGATGGCTCTTCGAAAAATACACAGCAAGATCCAAACCAACTTGGACCGGTCCAAACAGTCCTACAAGAAGTGGGAGGATCGGCATAGGCAAGAGGGGCCTACGTATCAGCCAGGGGATCGGGTATGGCTCTCTACCAGGAACATCCGTTTTCGGATGCGCAGCATCTTCCATCCCCGGTTCATCGGCCTGTATACCATTCTCCGCAGAATCAACCCAGTGGCGTACTGGTTGAAGCTGCCGGCTTCTCTGAGGATCCACCCAGTGTTTCACTGTAGCCTGTTGAAGCCTGCTAAGTGTGCCAGACGCAGGGCGGTTCCTCCGGTAGTGGCGGATGGCCAAATCGAATATGAGGTACGGCGCATCCTGGACTCCAGGTATCGGGGGGGCAGCTGTGGTATCTGATTGCCTGGAAGGGGTACCCGTCAGAAGACGATTCCTGGGAGCCATGCGTCAATGTGCACGCCCTCGGGCGATCCGGCTCTTCCATGTTCGCAATCCTCGGCAAGCCTGGACCCAGGAGGCGCTTGGGAGGTGGGCGTACTGTCAGGCCGTGACAGGTAGCGCCTGCCCTACTTGTGGGGTTAGCGAAGGGATTACTGGACTACAACTCCCAGAAGGCCATCCTTCTGGGAGGGACTACGCCTTGTTAAATTACGGCCAACGCGCGGAGCGTTGTGCGTAATTCTTGATTCTGCCGTGGATACGTTGCAGGGCGGCTGCCCTGTGTGAGGAACTGTGTTCGCGTGTCTGTGGATCGCGCACTCTGGATTTTGTGCAGTCTAGGCCAGGAGTGGCTTCTTCCTGGAGTCCTTGAGCTGGGTCCGCTCGGGGCTCATGCTAGCGAGTCACGGAACACCCGAAGGAGAGGGAGTGTTCCGGGTTCCTCTCCTCTCTGCGGCCGCAGAGGGGAGTTCTTATGTGAGTACAGAGACACTTCCCTGAAAGCCAGTATTTCAGAGGGGATTCCGTTGCCCTCCGTGGCGTACTTTTGATTATTGTTCATTTCTTAGAGACTTTGTTTTGGGAATTGAGTACAGTTGCAATACTTGGAGTTTGCTTATCGCTTTCTGGATTACTCTGGGAACAGGGGTACAGAAGCATCTTTTTACGAGCCTTTGGATTCCAGTACCCTCCGAGACTATTATCCTGTACTCTCTCCTGTCTGCTATCTTTTGGTTTTGGTTCTATGATTTTCTGGGGAATGAAGGAAAAGGGTATGTATGAGGTTTATGTTGTAGTATGTGACGGAGTGGAGGTGATGAATGGAGTTTTGATCATTTGTTTCAATTGTAGGTTGCATGTACTCCGTTTGAGAGAAGGTATCTCAATGCGAGTAGAGGACGTTCATCGCCGCTGGGGGAGTCTTGGACAGGTAGGGGTTTTCACTAGTGAGACTCTATGAGAGTAGACAGTGAGATAATACGAGTAGTATTAATCTTGTGCTTCTTTGTTACAGGTCTCCTATTCCCTGCTGTTCCTACCCTAATTCCTATCCCTCGCTTGATCGCTTCAATACTCTGTGTCTATACTGTCAGAGTTGGGGATATCAAGAGGTGGACCCCTTTGAGCATCGCCCAGATCCCGAGGAGTACTTGTGGTCCCGACAGTCACAGTATGAATTCTGTTCATTCGGGGTACTTTGGCCTGACCCTCATCCTGTATCCCATTTGCCACTTCCCCTGGTCAAAGTTTTAAGTCATCTCACAACCATGAAAGGCAAACCATGCATTCTCCTATGGTGCTCCGTTCACTCCTTTGCCTTATACATTGGAAAAGCACAGTTAAATGTTATTCTATTTTGAATTAATGGGTGATTGCCCAGATGAACTGTCAACCTCTGAATCGTTCAATCAATCAAAATTTCTAGAGCGCAGCACTGTCACCCCTGAGGGTATCTGGGCGCTGGGATGCCAGGTCTCCATCGAAAAGCTAGGTCTTGAAGAAACGGTGGGAAGATGGGAGAAATGAGCAGAAAAGGCAAAACAGAGGGCAGAAAAATGAGCGAGCAGAAAAGGCAGAACAGAGGGCAGAAAAACAAGCAGAAAAGGCCAAACAGAGGGTCGAAAAATGAGCGAGCAGAAAAGGCAAAACAGAGGGCAGAAAACGAGGAGAAAAGGCCAAACAGAGGGTCGAAAAATGAGCAGAAAGGCAAAACAGATGGCAGAAATATGAGCAGAAGAGGCAAAACAGGGGAGAAGAGGGAAAAATAGAGCGCAGAAAAACAAGCAAAAATGGCAAGACAGAGGGCAGAAAAACGAGCAGGAAAAGGCAAAACAAAGGGCAGAAAAATTAGCAGAAAAGACAAGACAGAGCAAGAAGCAAGCAGAGGAGGCACAAACAGAGGGCAGCAGGTAGACAGGCAGAAGAGGGTAGCGGACTGCGGGCATGCTGGACAGGAGAACTGTCACAGGGGGAGCTGGCCAAGGATTTGGTCAATGAGGTCACGCTGTGGCCTCCATTAAGTAGGTCCTGGGGCAAGGCGGGGTGCTGGGTGGTGGGAGGAGGGAAATTGCAGGCAGGGAGAAGAGCCAGGTAGAAAAAGGCAAGACAGAGGGCAGAAAAAGAAGCAGAAATGGCAAAACAGAGGGCAGAAAAAGGAGCAGAAAAGGCAAAACAGAGCAGAAGAGGGCAAAACAGTGGGAGAAAAACTAGCAGGAAAGGAAAGACAAAGGGCAGAAAAACAAGCAGAAAAAGGCAAAACAAAGGACAGAAAAATGAGCAGAAAAGGCAAAACAGAGCAAGAAACAAGAAGAGGTGGTACAAACAGAGGGTAGCCGGGAAACAGGCAGCAGAGGGTAGCAGACTGCGGGCAAGCCGGACAGAAGAACTGTCACAGGGGCGAGTTGGCACAAGGAAGTGCTCCAATGAATGAATGAATGAATCGATGTCTGGATAAGTAGAGTAACTATGTTAACTGAATCATCTCAAGGCCCCTCCTGTTTATCTGGTGAATGAATAAATGGCTGGATGATTAGACTTGAGCTAACTAAATCCCCTCAAATCACAGCCTGGCAATATTAGGAGTGGATATAAAGGTGTATAGAGAATAACTGTTAAATAAGCTGCTTGGCATCACTTACTGCTCACTAATAGAATTCATTTACAGCCACTCCATTTCCTAATAACACTCACCCACACCTAAATGGCATCATTCTTTCCAACACAAGCTGAACACCCACTACTCAACATCACACACCAGTGCTATTTTAATCGTCGTTTGCTCACCACTTCTGAAACCACTCAACTTTATACTTACAATTACCAATGCTTTACCATTTGTGTATTGACTGCACTATTCAGTCATACCACCAAGTTATTAACATTCATATACCTATCCAGTTTCAATACCGCTGACACATTTTGCTAACTAAAATAACATCACCCATACATTTGCCATGCCACCTATTCACCCAGATGCTCACACTACAAATGAATCATTCATATCACTCGGCTTCTGGCAACACAACTCAGCAAAGCCATCTACCCACATACTCACATCAACAGCCACCAATCACAAATATGTTTGCTTGTGCCCTTTTCTCACCATCAATGTTTTATAAAATCACTTAATCTCAACATCAATGATATATTTCACAATATAACTCACTTGCCACCTTACACAATCACCCTGAAAAACATATGTACCATTATTTGGCCCTCATCCACCATGCTTATATCATTACTCACCTTAGGTCAGGCCTTTCCATCTTATGGTTCTTGATGTTTGGCTATGCTGTATGGGGCCTTCACGTGTAAGAACGGTGGGACTTTGGGTATCCATTTTATATAGGAGTGGAAACTTGAGAAATCTGCATAAACTGAAGATTAGTTTGCCATATGAGGACTGAGCCTATAATAAAAGTGGATGAGGGATTGTTCTTACACCTAGGGCTAATGCCTATAGGTCTGTGTGGCTGCTGTCTAAAGTTTCCGACTGTCAGATCGGTCACTCATTTATTGCATTTCCCCATGCCTGCATGTGTCCTTGTT
Source organism: Calotriton arnoldi (assembly GCA_963921515.1). Taxonomy (NCBI): domain Eukaryota; kingdom Metazoa; phylum Chordata; class Amphibia; order Caudata; family Salamandridae; genus Calotriton; species Calotriton arnoldi. Next base: position 373,792 of record CAWUFW010004039.1, read on the forward strand.
TAAAGATCCACATATCACAATTTACGCCAACTTTGGAAGATACAAGTATGTTGATGTAAAACCGGCCTCAACGCCTATTTAGAAAAACAGGAAGAAAATAGACAGGGCTTTAGGGCTTTCATGAACTTTAAAAGAGAGAAATGAGATCATAGCGACCACGGAAAGGAGTTCCATTGAAGAGGTGTAGCAACTAAAAAAGCTCTACGCCAATGGTGGAATGGAGAACTTAGGCACACTACATGGGAAAAGAATTCTCAGACCGACGGCAGCAACTCCGTTTATAGAAACTGAAACATTGGGACCGTGGCAAAGAGTGGAAGTCGAAAAGGACTTTATGGACCAGAACAGATTTTCATAACAGTCTTTGTTTTACAGGGATCCGGTGAAGGGAAGCTAAGGCAGGACGGGTAGGGGCAGATCTCTTAAGTTTAAGTGTAAAACTAGCTGTCCAGTTTTGAATTAATTACAGCTAATACAAGGCCTGTGGTGATATCGCAGGATAAATAGCAGCAGAGAAATCTAAACGAGCTGCAAGAAAGGTGTTTAAAGTTTAAACCTTACGTGAAAACGAAAAAAGATTTATGGTCAGTTTCAAAATGCGAAGTTGGACATGCAGGAATTGGTAACAGAATTGATTTGATTCAACAATGCTAATGACGAGTACAATTTTACTTCTGAATTATTACAAATGGTACTCGTGAAGGTTTGTCCCCCAAGTAGGATGGTCAAATGGAAGCATCCTAAATGGTCTGATGGGCGAAACATTCCCGTCTTATCCCCATGTATCTTTAGTGTATTCTGCACAAACATGACTCGACATTTTTGCAAACAATCGTGTGAGTTGATAGCACTGAGTATTGTCAGCACACATGAACAATTCCCCACTTCCCCCAGACCCCCGTATGGTAATGCTGGTTTTAGGTTTATAGCACTATCATACACTTGGTGGACAATGTAAAATAACCAATTAAAATAAAAAATATAAAACCTATGAATTTACATTTGGAATGAAAGATAAAGTTTCAGGAAATTATATTTTATAAAGAAGCTAAGTAAATAAGTTGATTCACTCAGGCTACATTACACATTCCTCTGGGCAGATACTGAGAAATTGAATTTCTAGGTGCAGCCCCACCCCCCCAAAAAAAAATCAGACAGCCCTTTGTCCTTAAGGGACAGGCAACAAACAGCTGGCACCAAATATATAAACTGCGGCTGTCCGCGGCCCCCGCAGGGGGCCACCTCAGCAGGGCAGCCCTTTAGTGCCATTTAGGCACCGCCCAGCCGCTCTAGTCTCTGGAGGGGTTCTTGGAGCCCTCTAGCTTGGTCACCGCAGTGACGTCCTTCCGGTGCGCCGAGGTGGGGGGAGGGCATATATGCCTCCCCAGCCCCTCCTGGCGTCCTCTGTTGCACCAGCCACGCCGTCTCCCACCCCACCTCTTACCCGGCGGACAGGCTGGTGGACAAGCTACTCAGAATGTTTTAATGTTTTCTTTTGTGTTGCAGGCGGAGTTACAGGGCGATCTGGAAGCAGACGGGTACAGTAAGGGTACCTCTGCGGCAGACCGGTACAGTAAGGGTACTCTCTGCGCGGCACAGTAGGGGTGCCAGAGCCAAAGACCAGGAGCCTCAGGGCAGGTTCCTGGAAAACCGCGACGGCGCCCCGTTAGTCCTTCGGGCGGTTGGGGGCCTGACCAACCGGGGTTTGCCCTGCTACGCTCCGCCCTGAAAAGGGCGTGAGTAGAACAGACCAACGTGTCACGTGATCCGGAAGAGGATCATCAAAGGTAGCACTGACTGGGTGTCCCACAGTGCTGGCTCACCAGGCGGGCGGGGGCAGCATAGGTTGGTACAGCTGCCCGCCCTTGGATCGCCCGTAAGATAACCCACATATTGCATACTCCTGTATGGAATAAACCTGCAGCAATATTTTCCCACTACAAAGTTGTCTCGTGTATTTATTCATTCTTGCATGCTCAGACGGGGGTTGGGAGAAGTTGCCGATAATGGCACTATAGTCTTGCCATCTTCTGGTGAGAAAGCCAAAAAATGGAAAGCTTGAATTAATTTCAGCCACTGGTTCTACCAGGCCACAACCCCTTTGAAGGGGGACATAAGCTTGTTTCAGCCTTGTTGGTCCTCCCCAATGAAGAGTAGATTGAGTTCAATGACACAACTTGGTATACTCATTACATCTTCCTGAGAAAAATAAGTGTTGGAGTGCTTGTGTTAAACTCAGCACCTGGAAGTTGCTCTGAACCACGCCCAAGTCCATAATTATTTGCTTACTATGCTGCTATAGGTAGGAAACTACCATATGCAAATCTTTCCCCGTACAAACAGTCCATCATAGGCACTTTCAAGGGCATTTGCAGCCTTGTATCGTCTCATCATTGCACTTAAAATATTAGAGTATTTTTAAGATTCCCTTGGTAGCAGTTCTGATTAATATATCATTGTAACAGTTGATGCACTTTTTTACCGAAACTTCTAATTATGAAATTAGCTTGGTGGGATATTGCTTCTACATTAGATTTACCTACTAGAGTGTAAAACGCAACTTTAATTCTGCAACCTTCAACACACATTGCCAATACTGGGTTTGACTCAAATTGAGATATCCAGGCAGGTTAATCTTGCTAGAAAATCCAGTAGAATCTCTCGCTACAGCCATGCAAAGGATAAGATATCAGCCCTAATCAAACACGTTCCTTTTCCTGGGATTTTGTAGCAGCCTTGGACTGTGAAGTCTTTCCCTGCTTCCTATAGAATGAAGATGAGATATTGGGGCGCTCTGCTTCCTGCTTTCCCTCCTTGCTTGCTGTCAGGCTCTTAGTGCCTGTAAGTACACGTGATAATAAGCTGAAACTCAAGTGGGCACTGCTGCCAACCTTGGAGGTGGTTGCCCCTCAGAGCTGTGGCTGGTTGTGTACAGGTGAAGTGACAGACTGTTGGCTGAAGATCCCTGTCTGGTTTGAAGGGATCAAAGTCTGACAAAAGCTAACCTTAGATTTCCAGAGAGTGTGGTTTATTAATTTCGATGGAGATATTTTATTCATTGTAAATATCTCCAGGAGGAGCTATTGCTAGTCCTCTCTGGGACTTTGGAATCCTGCTCAAGCTTAGCTTGGCAAGAAGCCATCTAGAACACCGTTTGTTTTTACATGTGTTCATTTGATTTTCATCAGATACAACATAATCGAATGCATTAGAAGCTTGCGTAACAGGGTTGGCACTGAAACAATAGAACTGCAGTTCCCTAACTTGTGTGGATGCCACTGAATCATTCCTGGAATCCAGGAGTCCCCACTGAGTCGTCATTGGAACCCTGGGACCCCTGGCCTAAGCAATGCTTATGATTTGAGTCTCGAAGCAATACACAAGAATACATCAAACAAATGCTCAAATATTGAAATATTTCCTATAGTTTGCAATCAAATATAGAACAAATGTTCACGTTTCAATTTTGCTGCTTTATTTTTATATACTTTATTAATTGGAATTTCATAATATTTAATTTTGCAAAACAGTCACTGATCCCTTGAGTAGGCCTCACAGATCCCCAGGGGTCCTCGGACCACAGGTTAAGAACCACTAATCAAGAACATATTTCACGTCACTATATCGAATATTAGCTGTCACGAAACACCCTGCAGCCTTTAAAGCTTTTGGTCTTCTTTTTCACTGCAATATGCAAAGCAGCATACCAAGCCTCATGAAGCACCATTAGAGAAAGTAACATAACCCAACAGGGCTCGAATCAGTACAGTTGGGATAGCCACCCGTCACATCAATGAACACCCCAATCACCTCAACCCAAAAGTTATCAATTGGCAAGCATTGCCACGCCAAGAGAAGAAAGCCTGCCTCTTAGTCTCTTCATCTAATGCAAGAATCTCCAATGAGTAGCTCGAGAGCTACTGGTAGCTCACCTGCACCCTCAAAGTAGATCTTAAAGGTGAAGCCAAGCCAATCTCAGTTAGTCTGTTCATATTAAAGAAGGCCACACTGCCCATTTAAAGACCATTGAGAGTTACATCCAGCTAAACTAATGGCAGGGCCTCACAATAACACTCAACCTTACACTGTGTTGGCGTATGGGGTCGCCCACATGACCATCTTTATCGACTTTAAATCTAACTAATAAGGAGATTGACCATGTTATATGCCCTGTTCTATCAGTCGCACCAAGTGTGACACGTGTGACATCAAAGAATAGTGGCCGCAGTAACCAATGCTGACCTACCAAAGTATGTGACTGCAGGAACTAGAGTGAAAATGTGTTAGTTGGGAGCATGATCAACCCAAGAGCTGAGGAGAGCAGAGTATGACTCCAGAGAAGAGAAAATTAGAAGAGAGTGTGTGTGTGAGAGTGAGTGAGTGAGTGAGTGTGCCTGTGCGTGTGTGTGTGTGTGTCTCTAATAAACAGTGTTGTTTCCTTGAAGCTATGCCTGGTGTCAAGGACTGCCAAATGTGTATGCTGCCCCCCATCATAAGGGTTGTTTCTCTGGCACAATTGTGTCCATTCATGGGATAATTGTGCCAAAGCCATAATAATTGCCATCCTTGACTATTTTGAGCATTTTTTTTTCTAGTTGTGCCATACTTGTTGCTATCATTGACATATTAGGAGCACGGCTGGCCTACTTTTAGCCATAATTTAGACAGAATGGCGACCGCTTCTAGCATTATAATGGCCATGACTGATATATGGTGGATATACAGCCCACACATTGGAGGCCCTGGTTTAATGGTCGGCATTATTAGCATAAAAGAGGCATTATTGGTGTTATGGTGAGCATCCAAGGACTCTGATTGTAATACCTGAGTATTTGAAGCAGAATCTGTCCATGTCAGGCATGTTTGCATGGTAGTACTCAATTACAATGACAAGCTAATGTTTGGGGGCTGTGTATTTTCTAAAAATGAAAACTGAGTTTTAAAGACAAAAATTATGGGGTTTTTTCAGAAAAGGTTTTTCTTCTGGAATTGAGTTTCTTTGCCCAAAGTGGAAAGTGGTATTTGATAAAAAAAATATGTGAATTTTCAAAAACTAATATGCTGATGAAGACAAAATATTGCAATTCTAAAACACATTTAAAGTAGTTAGCCGAATGATGATTAAATTTGAGTTAGGGAGACTTACTGCTGTGCTTATGTCCTTAGTGCCACAGGGCATGTGATGATTTGAATGTTACTTCATTACTCAAGTGGATTCATTTAATATTGGTAAGCGTTTTTCTGGCATTTCTGCTGGTAACCTAAAAAAAAAATGCTTGAGTGGTCGCTACTGATAATAATGCTTAGGATTGTCATAGTGTAATGTTAATACATAGTATTTTTACAGCAATAAAATATGTTAGTAGCTCAGCAGGACTTTCCTTGAGCAGAAGTAGCTCTCTCTACAGAAAAGGTTGGAGACCCCTGATAATGCAATTGGATTGGTCTTGGAGACCTCTCCTGAAGAGTGCTGCTGGTGTGTGGTATATTCTGTGCAATAATGTACATGGAATAATCAATATCAGTAGTTAGAGGATAGAGCTCCGGTCTGCGTGCAGCACTATTCATCAGCCAAGGGAGTCTCCAGGTTGATATTCCATTTCTCCCTGGCCCCGGGGAAGCACACAGGTGCCTCTTTTTGCATAATGAAATATAGCCAGGACACACGTTGTTTTAGAGGATAAGGATTCAATCATTGTGGTTGGTGCCGAAAGCATAGGAGGTGGGGAGGGGAATGTAGATAAAGTGGTTTTGGTAGTTTTGGCAAGTCTGAAATACAGTAAGGTGTCTAATAGTGTGTGAGTGTGGACTTCTTTAATTGTGGCATGTGGAATAAAGCTGTTATATAGAGAACGTAGAGCAGACCCTCATGCCAGCTCCCCCGCAACAAATCTCCTATCCGGCTTGCCAGCAGTCCGCTGCCCTCTGTTTGTGTCTCCTCTGCTCGTTTCTTGCTCTCTTTTGCCTTTTCTACTTGTTTTTCTGCCCTCTGTTTTGCCTTTTCTGCTCGTTTTTCTGCCCTCTGTTTTGCCTTTCATGCTAGTTTTGCTGCTCTCTGTTTTGCCTTTCCCCGCTTTTTTCTGCCCTCTGTTTCACCTTTTCTGCTCCTTTTTCAGCCCTCTGTTTTGCCCTCTTCTTCTCTGTTTTGCCTTTCCTGCTTGTTTTTTTGTCCTCTTTTTTGCCTTTTTCTGCTTGTTTCTCCCTGCTGTTTCCTTAAGAACAGACTTTTAACAGACACCTCGCACCCCAGTGCCCAGATACCCCCTCGGGTGACAGTGCCACGCGCTGCAAATGCTCATTGATTGGTTGATTGAGAATGACAAGGATATGGAACAACATGGGATGTAGCTGCCTAATTATCTTAGATTCATCAGTCAAGGGTGACTGTAGGTTCTTTGCCAAAGGTAATCTGGGAGAGCGTAGAGTTGATCAAGGTGAGCCCTGCATATCAGTATGTCCCAGGCCATGCATTTCACTGTATTCATCTTGGCGTTAGGTTGTATGGCAGTCAGACAAAGAGTCATGGTGAGTGAGGTTGGACTGGCAGTGTCCATCTCGATTGAAACATGGTTGAAATAGCATAGGATGGTGCAGAAATGCACAAAGTGGGCATGATGTGCACAGATAATACAACTCAAAAGCTGGAACAATGAGTATATCTTGCTCAAAGGGAAATGTCAGGGTGTTCCAGATTTAGCATGGCTGTTTGCCAATCCAGGCGAGCTTAATCAGCTGTTTGGAAAAAAACATTTAGTGAGTACAATAGGGCTATTCATAAACAGATACAACAATCTGGGGAAGACGATCATCTTGGCTATAGCCAGACAGCAGACACCTGATCTAGGCAGTGACCTGATCTTCCAGTTAGGCTCTAGCTTTACCATATTTATCTCCCAGAATGTGTTATATTTTTAAATCATTGATTGTGACAGCTCAGCTTAATTTCTTAGCTAATTTGTTGTTATGTGTGATGTTACACATATAAAATATTTTATTTTATTTGAATGCTTACCTTTGTGGCAGGACTGTGAAATATTTCCAAACAAGCACATTCCTCAAAACCTAGTGCATGATGGATTCTTTGTCCCTGCTAATGTGGATCCCAAGGTAGTTGATAGCTGGATTATTCCACCTCAACAGGTATTCGAGCAGGCATTCGGAGATTTGGATGACCTCCTCAACATGTCCTGGTTTTCTCTATTCTGCCTCCTTCAATTTGCAGTAAATTGTGCACCTTGTTACAAGTTAGTTGATTATGTTTAATGTCTCCATATCTTGAATACAGAGGGACTGAAGTTGTGGAAATGATGGACGCTGTTGCCATGTGTTCTATGTGTAATGATGATTGTAATGATAGAAATAGCCTTATCTCTCTCTATTTGGGGTTGGTCATGATGTTCTTACTTTGAAGCCATTAAAAAATTAAATAAAAAAGGGGGGCTTGGCAGAGGGACTTACCTATAGGCTGGTGCTACCTCGGTCCAGTCCCTGCACCCAACCCTCCACTTGCAGCCAAGCTCCACTGCACGTGGCCTTAGGCCCTGTGCAATAGGTGCTGGCCGCATGGCCAGCCCCCGGCCAAGCCTTACTCTCAGCCCACCACAGACAACCAAACCCACAGCATATTGAGTGGTTTGTGTTTTTTTAAGGTTCAGATATTGAACCTTTTGAATGAATGAATGAAAAAAAAAATTTATTGTTCAGTTATTAAAAACTTACAATTAAAACACCTTTGTACAATTCTTCTTACATTTCATGCATAATCAATTCCATTTCCTTATATAAAAAACCATGTAATTAAAAAGTATTATTCATCAATTCATAAAAGGCCGAGGGCAACGCCAAGAATATTTAAAACAATCCTCATTGTCCGCAGTTAAGCAGTTTCTTCTCCACTATTTCTATAAACTTCAAAAATCTGCCCGTAAATTGCAAACTTTCTCCTTGTAAACTGGCTATGACTGCTTGTCGACATGTTCGTGTCATTTGACTATTAAAGTCCGACCTCAACAGCCTCCTACGTTCACCTATTAGAGCAGGGCAGCTACAAATGATATGACAAATATCTTCTCTTATTGTTACAGAGGCGACACAACCTCTCACTACTCCTCAGTTTCCATGCAGGGGCGTCTCCAAGAAATTGGCTATTTCCAAATCGGAGATTCATAAACTTCAGCTTTGCCCTTTGGCTATTTGAGTCTCCTAGATAGCTCTGTGGTTTTAACATACCGTACGAAGCAATAACTGTCCACGCATGGGATCTGCTTGCCAATACTGCTTTATCCCATAAAGATGACAATTTTTTACTGTACCCATTTATAACTTTATTAAAAGCCACTTGTGAGAGGGGTAAGGCCCATAGTTGTTCCGCCTTGAACGTGTCTATCGCCAGTTTAAAATATTCATGAGCCTGCTTATGTTTACTATCACATATTGCCTCCCAGACCACTGTCATAAGCGAGGAGCCATTATCCCTTCTAATTTTGTGGCAAAATTTTAAATATGCTCCTAAGCTGTTTAGGTTCTGTCGTTTAAGTCCGAACTCAAGTCGGATTTGTGCTGGTGAAGTTTGTCGTGGAAGATTAAACAGGCGTCGATAGGTCCCTGTTACTAGTTTGTCTATGGTGTTGTCAGCACATACTCTTAAAGTCTCTACTCCATATGCGAGAGTTGGAACATGTTTAACTGACATGATTTGTAATAATGGATTAAAGGAAAGCCCTTTTAAGTTATTCTGGAGTGTGGAAAATGCTGCAATTAATGAGTTATTTCTTCTCTGTAGTGCAGCGCACTGATTTTTACCCGTGCCCCTAGCATCTATTATAACACCCAGATATCTATACTCAGTAACCGATTCTAAAACAGAACCTTCCATTCTCAATTTTGGTCTTTCAGCCAACCCCTAGTCACCAGCATTGTTTTTGTCTTTTTTAAGTTAATCTTTAGCCCATGAGTACAGGCATAATGTGCACTTTCACTAATTAATCTCTGCAACCCCACCTTGGTGTAACTTATTAATACAATATCATCGGCATACAGTAAATGCGAAACGTTAAAACCTGCCACAGTCGGGGAGTGAGAATTAATTTCATTAAGCCCTGATGAAATACCCGCTAAATACAGGTTGAATAAGGTTGGGGCCAAAACACATCTTTGCTTCAACCCGTCCCTTATCATCATTTTTTTTGACAGTACTGTGCCCTGTCCCAACCTTACCCTCGTCCAAGTATTGGTATATAACAATTGTATCGCTCTCAACAGACTCGGTGCAATTCCCATTTTCGTTAATTTGTTCCAAAGAATATTTCTATCGACAGTGTCGAAAGCCGAGCTAAAATCAATAAAACACAAATGAAGATTCATCCTACGGCGCCTGGCCATTTCCATAGTAAGAACTAACATTTGAATGTTAATAATCGTCCCCATCCCTTTAATAAACCCTGTTTGATTCTTTGGAAGTAGATTACTGGCATCAACCCAAGCCGTTAGTTCAACCAGCAGACATTTAGCAAAAAACTTTGCTTCACAATCCATTAAAGCTATAAGTCTATAATTAGCTGGATCCGAAGCTTGACCCGCTTTGTAAATCGGAGCCAAAATTGAACCCCTCCATTTATCTGGGACTTCTTCCTTCGTCAAAACATGATTGAATAAGTTTGACAGTTTCTTTGCCCAATATTGTGGATTTTCTTTGAATAGTGCTTGAGGAGGGCCATTTGGCCCTAGAGCACTACTCCGTCTGCTAGAACTTATAATTTTTTCCACTATTATCTGCTGGATCAAAAGCTGGGTATTTTCCCTTGCCTTGTCATTGTCCCTTGTATTTTCCGCTGTACCTACTTCTGTTGGCTTTGTTATATTTCTTGTGCCACCTGTCATGGATCCCAAATGCTTCTCCCAGACATCTTCCGATATATTTGTAGTTACTTGTTGTTGTTTTCTACCATTGGCTTGATTAACCAGTCTCCAAAACTCACGTGCATCTTTGCGTTTTGCTGCATAATTGATTTTACTCCAGAACAGATCTAGTTCGGCTTTTGTTTGTATCCATACCTCTTTTTTGTAGAGTGACCTCAGTTTTGGTAGTATCTCACTCCTGACACTGGAGGATGCATGATTTCTTAGGACCCTCAAAGCATTGTTCAATTTCCTTTTTGCTATCTTTAGTTGAACAGTCATTTTTTGGGGAAAAGACGTAGCCGTTGCTACAATACCTTTCGAACGTACAGCATTTTTCTCTACCAGGTTAATTATGTACTGCTCCCAAAGGGTCAAAGGATTTTGATCTATTTTATTTAACTCTTCTTCCCACTGGTCTCTTGCTTGCTGTTCGATGTTTTGTATACTATTCACTGACCAGTTTAACCTCCTATAGTTCAGACCAATAGGCTCCCCTAACTCTGGGGCACTTTGTTCGTATCGGGTAATATTTAGATTGAGGCTGATCATTTGTGGCTGGTGATCACTTCCCAGCCGATTTCCCAGCTTGTAGCTTATTATTGATTGATATAATGGGAGGGATACTAAAGTGTAATCAATAACAGCTTTGGATTGTGCCGCGAAATGGGTCGCTTGAGCTGGAATGTCTGGTTCCACCCGGCCATTCAAAACTCGAAGGCCGTGATGCTCCAGATTTCTCACCACTTCTTTGCCCATTCTATCAGATCTTTGATTAATTGCATCAGGTACCGGGATATGCCAAATTTGATCAATCACATCCAATATTTGATCCCTAGGCGTCACCTGGAAGAAATTCATATTAAAATCCCCTGTCAAGAGGATCCAAGGAGCTGGATTCATCACGCTTTGTGTTAACAATAGACTCAGTATCTTATCTATTGTTTCTTTTTTCCTGCTACCAAGGGGATGTGTATATACGTTTATTATCATCAAAGGAGTCTTATTTCCTGGGTCAAGAGGCCAGACCTTAATTGCTTGAATGTTCGAATGGTCAATTTCCACTTCTTCAATCTTTATTTTTAAGGCCACTGTTACATATAAAGCCAAACCTCCTGCTGCTCGCCCCTTCAATTTTGTTTTAATTGCTGGCTTGCTATAGCATGAGTATGCCGGAAGCTTAATTTCCTCTTGTGCCCATGTTTCTTGAAAGAGGATTATCTGAAACCTTCCAATATATGTTAAAAATTCATGATCATCTACCTTTGCTGCCAGACCCTCTATATTCCATGAGCAGATGTCTACCTTTGCTGCCAGACCCTCTATATTCCATGAGCAGATGTCTACCTTGTTTTTGTGACCAACGAAACGGTATTTATCCTGTCAATGTCTTAAGTCTTTGTCTGTCCTGACATTCAAGGCACTCGGGAGCCAGGACCAATCCAATTTCGAATAAAGAGTTTTGCTCCCCTTGACGTCCGTATAGTTATCTGCCTGAAGGGTTATATTATCCCTTAAAGGAGTGATTGAGCTACTCCTTGCCCCTTTTAAGATCGTCTTTATGCCCGATTGCTGATTTTTATTGCCCATTTGTGAACTTTTCGTTAGTTTCTGACTTCCCCTACCACATTCCTCACCGACCCTCTTAAACCAATTTTCGCCATCCTTCGGTTTTAGGAACTGTGGATAGGGTTCCTCCTTTTCCCTTATCTCAATACCCCATGTTTCAAATTTCTCCTTTTCCGCCCACAGTTGGTCCGCTACCTCAGCTGTCGCCCATGTAATCATTGTCGATTCCTCCCTCCCCACATCGGGTTACTTACAAATGTAACTGAATATATATCCGTGGACTCTATATGTTGTAATGCCGCTATTTCTTTGGTCATTCGTATCATAGACCCTCTATTTATTCGATCAAAGTGACCCCTAGATTTATATTTTGGTACAAATGTCATTTTACAGTGAATACTAGGCGAGCTGTGCTGATTTGACGTATCTCTTTGACCCTGCTGAATCATGCAGACTATTTCCTGCTGAATATTCTTAACCTGCCCTATTTCATTTTGGTCATTCTTTACCAATTGACGTTCGTCCTGCGGTCGTTGCCTCAGCTCCCCTTGTGAGTCATTATCTTTCCTTAGTGATTGTTTCCATACTTGCATTCTGTTCTCCTTTTCATCTTTCTCTTCCAAGCCTTTCTCTACTTCCGGAGCATTATGCGTGGTTTCCAAAAGCTCCACCATCTTAACTGTTTTAATTTGGCTTGTAAGTTCATCTTTTACCGATTTGGCCTGGACTAATCCCTGTTGGTTCTCTTCCCTTTGTCCCTCCTTTATCTTCATCCTTTTCCCTTTCGCGCTAACTGGTATATTCTCATTCTCCTTCTCCACCTTATTTTCTCTTACCTCATCTCACTCTTTTTTTTGTTCCGAAAGTGCCACTTGATTTCCTAATTTTGGGCAAAAAATTGGATACACCTTCCCTTGAAGACCTGGATTATTCTCCACCTCTTTTTTATTGTGGCTTTTCCTAAGTCTTTTTCTCTGTCTCTTAGAGAGCTTATATGTCTTGATTGCTTCCCCTTGTAAGGACAGTTCTAGGGCTCCCTGCTCCACAGACCCATTCCTACCTGATATACTAGACGATGTCTGATCACTTGAAAGTCTTTCACATATGGCAATGTTTTTGTCTAAGTTTTCTTTCTGAATTACACCCCTGCATTATATCCACTTTCTTCCTCAACTGTGTCTTCTCCAAACTTGAAATTTCCCCCCCGAGGTTCCTCTTCACCAGTTCGCTTACATGGGCAGGTTTATTTCCCTCTGGTTCCCTACTGTTAACTATTTGACCCACTGGGCTCATCACTTCTTTAGCAGATCGTAATTGCCCCTTTATCTCTGCCAGAACCTGTTCCAGCATCCCAGGCAGCGAGGACAGTTTATCCAATACTGGGCTACATTCACAAATATTCTCAGGCAATATCTCCACCTGCGCTTCTGCTGCGCCCTTAGGACCAGCTGATTCAATGCTCCAATTTTTGTATCAATCGCTGTGATATATAACGCCATTGTATTTAAAAGTTCCACCTGGATATCCAACTTACTTGATTGATATGTCAATGCATTGACCACTGATTGAAATGAATTAAGAAAAATCTCCCAAGTGTTGCTATCCATGCCTTTTTCCCCCAATGATTCTCTAATTGGAGGTCCAACTTGCAAGCCATTAGCCGGGGGACCCATTACCGGGGACCCAACAAGTTCAGTCCCTGGCAATTCAGTTACCTCAACCCTGTTCTCTCTCTGTGTTTGTTCATATATACTTTCTGATTGAGCTTCTATCTTTGCAGGTGTTGTATTATCCCCAATGGCAACATTTCTCTGGGATAAATCATGGGATGATTCACGAATTAGGTCGTCCAATGATTCATATACTTTTTCTGATTGTGTTTCTATCGCCACAGGTGCTACAATCCCCCCAACAGTATCCAATATCTCCGTCAACTCTGTTTCCAATTTTAATTTCCATACAGGATCTATTCCTTCTAAGTCGTCTAATTCATCCAAATTAGCCATATATACCATCTTGTTATCTACTTGTTGGTGCACCTCAACTTGAATCTGGATTTCTTTTCCCAAACAAGTCTGAGTCATTCGTTCCTTTTGCCCCACTTGCTCCTTACTACTATTAGGCGACTCTGAGTTCAATTGTGGATCACTGTTATCGCCTACTTCCTGAATGACTGGAATCTCCCCTTGCTGGACCACTATTGCGGTACCTTCCTTCTCACTTTGCCGGTCACTACTTAGATGCCAAGTTTCCCAGTTAAACAAGTTTTTTTTTGTATTTAACCCCCCCACGGGAGAGCAAGGTTTCAATTCCTCTCTTTTGCTCATGTTTTTGCTGGGGACCAATTTGGAAGGCCCCGTTGCCTGTGGTTGAATTGGGCTTTGTAGCTCTCTAATATGCATGTATTTTCGATATGTAAGCAGTACATCCACCGGGTTCTTCAAAAAGTCTGTCTTCCTTACCCTTTTTATTTGTTCGCAATTTGGAGTTCTATCAAGGCACAGTGCTATTATGCCTGGCCCCTCCATGCCAGACTTCTCCATAAAAACCCCAATGGCAACACAGTCAACTTCATTGTCCTCATCGGCAGAAGCTGCCCTGGATTGCAATTTTTGCTTCCTCCGCACTACCTCCCTCGCTCCTCTTGTTCTCCCTGAGTGCATTGCTTTATGCGCACGTCTTATACTGCTTCCCTCTGCTTCCCTCCTTATCACTGAATGTTGACTGGGTGTTCAGCTGTCACTGGAAGCAGGAAATGAACTCAGGATTTCACCGCTCACCTCCACACCCCTCCTTATTCCTCCTTATCTCAGCTTACTACTGCTGTTACTGTGTACTGAGTGCTAGAAACTGGGTGCTGGGTGGTGAGAAGGCAAGGTGCTGTTGTTTTCGGTGCAGAAGCGGACTCACCACGCTCTCTTCAGATTTCCTCTTGCTATGGGAGTAGACTAGGCTCCACCTCTCACCTCTGCTTCCTCTGTACCGGCTCACATGATGATTTTGTAATTATTTTTGTAACTTAATATAATTTCATCAGCCAGCATTTTAAAACTTTCATTTCAAACTTTTTCATTGAAATTTTTGTGGTGGTCATCACTTTTTAAAACTTTGAGAAGATGGCCTCATAGAGTTTCTTTAAGTGCTGGGTCATCACACAAGAGATGACCTATTTCTTCATTTCTCTTGAGCAAATATTTGTTTGCTTGTAGTATGTTGAAAACATCTAGAAGCTGGAGTATTGTTCCTCCTCAACTTCCAGTACTTCTGGTGGAACTGTTTCCTCTTCCCCTTCTTCCTGTTACTGCTTCTCCACCTCTGCTTGGCTGTACTCGTTTGGGTGCATGGCTCATACATGCTTCTTCGTTTCCAGTTGTGCCAAAAGAATACCTCTCTCGATCACCATGCTGCAGGAACAGGTCGTACAAGTTGCATATCTGCGTAGAAAGTAGAAATGGTGACTTCCAAAGGGTGAGGTCCTTTCCTTTTCCTAGAGCATTGACTTGAAAGTGTAGAGTCTGTTAGCAATTGGATGCCTCTCTTTATTTTATTTTGTGTAAAAGGATTTCTGTATTTTTACAGACACAGCCATAGACATAGTCTTCCAGACTGCAAGTGATTGCAAAACCTGAACTTATGTAATGAGTACTACAAATCGAAAAAGGAGTTACATGAACCACATAAACTTTTTAAAGTTTTGTTTGATAAGAAAATGAATTGTAATAAATAATTTTAAAGTAGGAGTTAACTAAGTGCAAATAAAAAGTCACAGATGTAGAGTTACATTTTCATCAGCAGCATGCCAAGCCCTATGCCCATCTCTCCATTGGGGCTGGCCGCATGGCCTGGTCTCCAGTCAGACCATGCACTCAACCCTCATTGGGCCAGTCAACCACCACTAACCAAGGTAATCACCTAAGCATGGCAGAGGTTGGCAGCAGAGTCTGGCTGAAGGCCAAGCCCGCACCTATCCCACCAAATGGGTTGGATGCAGGGCCTGGCCACAGGATTTTTTCAAACTATTACTGTTCGTTCAAAAAAGAACTAATGTATATTTTTAATGACTTTTTGTGATTTTTGCTGGTTGCGGAAAACAGAAAAAGTTCTAGTTTTGCCCTACTATAGCTAACTATAACGCCACTTTCATCTTTTTGTTTTTGTTGTGTGAATTTCTGTTGTTTTGATTATTTTCTAAGTTGAGCACATCCACCTTGAGCATCCGGCGCACTACCCACGCTGGGCAGTGCCTTACTATGGGTATCGGCTGCGGAGGCCCAATACCTGCTGCACACGGTAAGCTGGGTTTGGCCATAGGGACCGGGCTGCTGCCAGGCCCTGGGTCCAACCCACAGTAGAATGGTCAACCCCAGATGCGCACAGCCTTCGGCTCAGGGCAGTGGGGATTGACCGCAAGGCCTATTCCTAACTCTGTGGGAGCAGCCACCCCTGCTGTGCATGGCCCGAGGGTTTGGCCACAGCGCTGAACTCACTGTAAGGCAGCCTACCCCCAGTACGGAGGGCTTTTGGCTGAAGGGCTTGGCCAGTGGTTAGGCCCTGCATCTAACCCTTGGTAGGCCAGCCTACCACGGGTGCCCAATCCCACCACTGTGTCAAGCCTTCAGCAATGTGCAGCAGCGGGTGGCACTGGGCCTAACACACTGCTAACGGCCAACCCCCCTACTGTTCACAGCCTATGGCCTGCTTAATGGCAGTTCGCCACAAGGTATGGTCTATGACAAAACCACCTGTAACTTTAAAGTGGTCTTTTGATACCGCAGGGAGTGCCACGCTGCGCACCGCAGTGCCGGGTGCTGTTACCGCTATACCAGTGACCAGACATATATATATTATTATTTTTTATTTTGGCTTAAGGAAGGATCTCTTTGGGACACGCACATGGCCCTGGACGTCAGGGTGTGCCCATCCTATCCCCTTGTTACTTTTCACTTTTTTTTTCAGGACTCGAAGACCGAGTCCTTGAGTCCTTTAATGACAGCTGCAACATTTTCTTCAGTGTTGCGGACAGCCAATCAGATAGTTTGGTACTGAGGTACCAGCATCAAAACTGCAGTACTGAAATGACCAATGAGAAAATATGTTCCCTTGCCTTATCAGAATGGCCTATTTTTATTTTTTTAGGTCGAGCCTAGAGTCAGCGTGCAAGCGCTGCTCTAGGGAAGATCTGTGGTAGTTCAGTACGTGAGGGAAGCCCCGCCCACTCCCCCGCCCATATATTTCATTGGCTTGTGTCTTTGTCCTTCGTAAATGCTGCCTTGGGATTGGTTTATAGGCTTGTTAGTCCCTCCTTATTAGGGCCATGCCGTCATTTGTATCCTCCCATGGCTACTGGCCCCTTTACTTCAAGTGTTACACGGTGTGTGTTATTTAGACGGTGAGCACTATTTTCTTTAATGAGGTTGTCCTACTGCCTTCTCTACTCCCGTTGTCCGTGCCTTCTCACCCCCACCCCCCTCCCCTGCCCGCACTCCTGTTGTCCGTGCCTGCTCACCCCCTCCCCCCACCCGCACTCCTGTTGTCCGTGCCACCCACCCCCCTCCCTCCCGTTGTCTGTGATGACTTTGGTTTGCAATGCAATAGGTCTCGGGTAAATGCGAGTCCTATTGCATTGCAAATGCTTTTTTTTTTAATGAAAATACTGAGCAAGGTCGTGGTCGAACAAAGTCTCGTTGAGAGGGCGGATCTACCAAAAGGTTCCCTAAAATGAAGCAGAAGCAGAGTTAAGTTGAGAGCTCGTGCTGATTGTGGGTCGGAAAGATGCGAAAATCAGTAGCTACAATTCACAGGTGGCAGGGGGCGGTATATTTGCCCATCTTTATATGTGGATGAGTTTTTATTCGTTGAAGTAAAACGCGTTTCTTGCAGAGTGTATATGCAGCGTGTTTTGATCTCACTCTCGCGTTCAGATTGGTTCAGTGAGCTATGTCATGGCAGAGTTTACTGCCCCACCTCAGTAATTTTTCAGTGATCGATGCACCCTTTCTGTTCGCAACATTTACTTTCTGAACTCCAGCTTGCGTAAATGCTTGTGCTGGTTTCTCTGTACCATGTTAACAACCTGATTTTGAGGTTTCCTTATGTATAAAATGTTATTGAGTTTGACGTCGTCTTTCCCAGAGCGGAAATAGAAAGTATACAGGCAGAAGCGTCCGGCTGGATTTCTCCAGAGGATTCAATGCATGCCTGTGGTCTGGGAGGAATGAGGGTTTACCTGATCAGCACGCAGGTGTAGCCATGATCAGCATGTGCAGCTTTGAACCTCTCATGTCTCACCCACACACCTTGGAAGGCTTCCAGACTGTTGTGCAGTGGAGCTGCGGCAAAATACGTTGTTTTTCTTAAAATATCAGCGGATAAGTCATCATGCGAAGGACCGATGCATGATTGAAATTTTGAAGTGTTGCTCGGTCTGAGGAAGCCTTCGGGGCTCTGTTGATTTTCTAAAGACTCCTTTGTGTGGGCTTCTGTTGGATGCGTGTGTGGCTTTGCTACCAAATTGCGTCAAGTTGAGTTTTTAACGCACAGGACATGCAGATGACTAGTTTGCCACTTGAAAGGACATGCAGATGACTAGTTTGCCACTTGAAAGGACATGCAGATGACTAGTTTGCCACTTGAAAGGACCTGCAGATGACTAGTTTGCCACTTGAAAGGACATGCAGATGACTAGTTTGCCACTTGAAACATAAAGTCATGTTTTTATACCATTGATACATGTGCCAAGGAATGCTCATTTTTGAGCGCCAAATGGCATCTCACTGTGAGACCTTGTGGCCGAGTCCTTATGTGAATGTTCTTACCCATACTCTGCTGCTGATGTCTGATGTGCATTGCCAAAATAGGCATGTGACTGTTTGTTGCTTGTTTAGTGCTCAAAATACTCATCTCTGCCCTTCTGTCTGCCACGGTTGAGAGTCAACAGTGTAAATAAAGGCAGGGAAAGGGTGCCCATCCTACTGCAAACACCTCATTTTCACATTATTCTGCTCAGTTTCATTCCCTATACCCAACAGACCTACCTTCCCCTAATCTCTTCTCATTCTCCTCTTCTCCATCCTCTATTGTTCTCCCCCTTTTTCTTGTCCAGTCGCCTCCTCCTTACGCACTACTTTGCTCTTTTTCTTCTCCTCCTCTCTTCTGCTCCTAATTCCTCTCCTCCTGTCCTTCTCTACTGTCTTAAATCTTCCATTCTTCACTTCCTCTCTCACACACTTCTTCTCATAAACCATCTCTCCCCATATCCTACCTCTGAGGCTTCCACTCGTCTGTCAGTCTTCTATTTGCACTTTGGACTTATGCTTTCCCCTAGCTCCTTTTCTATCTGGCAGTGTTTTTTCTCATTCTTCATCCCTATTTTTAGGGTCAAAGCTGCAAAATCATTCGCGAGCACATGTGTCTCGCTTGTGAGACACTGTTATTAACAACAAGCTTTGCAATGCAATAGGTCTCGCAATTGCGAGATTTTGGGCTATTGCCATTGTAAATGACAATGCCTTTTATTTGTGTTTAAAAAACCTGCAGTAATAAAAGGCATTGTCATTTACAATACCAATAGGTAGAAGTTTCTAAAATGCAAGACCTATTGCATTGCAAATGCTTGTTTGATACTGCAAGAGTGCCATGAGACATCCACTAGACAAACCATCTAGCTATACCTAACTTTTTCTGAGGGTTAACCCCTTCATGCCCATTCTAAGCCCCTTTTTAAACTCTAATTTCTCAAAAACAGCTGAACAGATATACATCAAGTCAAAAAAGTATACTTTTTGATAAAAAAATCTAACTTTGCCAAATTTGGTCTAAAATTCCATTCAACCGTTTTTTTTTCTTTATAAGAGAAAAACGTTATCTGTGGGAATTTCCATGGGAAATAGCACTTTTGGGACCCGCCTTCCCTTTTTTTGGAAAGTTTCATGCAGATTTGGTAAACGGTGCCAAAATTGTTAAAGACACAATGCTCTTCCTAAGGAAACTCTGGCCAAACTATACACGCGTACACACACAGACGCACACACCTACACACATACACACACACACACACACACATATCTTTAGGAGGATATGGCTGAATGGCTGCTGTCTGTGGCCTTTTCAAAAAAATATTCACAGCCGACAATGTGTTTTCAAATACATAGAGAGATCGTCTTTGAAGGAAAGTTTGAAAATGGAACTTGATGAAATTCAGACTACCAGGTGAATGCGCTTCCCCAGAGCTCTACAGTGACGCGTCATGCAATGACGGCGCTTCCTCCCTTCGAAGGCAGGTGCAGTTTATTACTGCGGCTGTTTCTGTTCAAACTCTGGATATGTCACTGTAAGACCAATTATCGCCATATCCTCCCTCCTGTTGTCACTGGTACATTACACAGTAGCGCCCTGTGTGTGTGCAGTAACATGCTTTCTGGTTCAGCCTTATTACGAATTCATTCCGAGACAGGCTGTGTTGTTTGCTGGGAGTGTCAAAGACAGCATCTCCGGAAGATGATGGTGTGCAAATAACACCAAACGCAATTACCACCTGCTTACACTGAGCATGAAAAGGCACCGCATGTTTTCAGTAGAAAATCGCAGCAGCAGGCACCATTTCTTGCAGCTAATTAAGTGAAAGGCCTGGCCCGAGAGCAGCTTCCTGGGAACTCGCCTTGTTTTTAAAAGACATTAAACACTGTTGAGTGCTGGAACGGCGGTGTGACGGGCATGGAAGATTCAGCGGCCAATAAATGTCAACACAGCTAATTATCGTACCTGGTACTTGGCTAAAAACTGCTGATTCTACCCTTCTCATGCTAATGATTTAAAGACACGGAATTTGCATAAAAATTATGTTTATCAAAAAAATACAATGCTAAACGTTGCCAGTTTTAAGAAGCGATGTTGTGCCTTAAAAATACCAGTCATATCACGTTTATCGTCAGGAAATGGCATACATTTAAAGCATTGTGGGATAAAATTTGCATTGATAAACAATAATATTTGCCATTTGAAACATCGCAATAGAAGGAAATGTGAAACCCATCCTATATAATAAATGATTCCATTGAAATTGGCATCATACACGAGTTTTACTTCCTAGGCTTGGGCCCCCTCCTATCCAAACCCTACGCCTGTCCATACATCACTCAGTGCTGCTGGTGGTGGTGCAGGGCGCGCTTTGTAATCTTAGTAGCAGCTGCACGTTTTTAGGTCTCGCGCCTAGCGTTGCAGTGCGGAGCACTGCTTGCGCAGCGCGAGACCTCTAGAAAGGACTTTAGAAAGCTAACCACACGCTCGTGCGTGTGGTTTTGCTTTCCGCGGCTGCCATTGGCTTTCGCGTGCTTTTTTTTACAAAAACCAGCACGCAATTGGGCAAAGGCGGGCGCATGTCCCGCCTTTGCTCCGCCCATTCCCGTCGGTGGCCAGTGCCGCTGCCGCGCTCCCTCCCCCTGCTCCTCTGTGGTGTGCGCGCACCACTGGTTTCGCGTTCGGCTCCTAAAATGGTTCTGTAAAGTGCGAGTCCGGTACAGAGAGATTGCAGAAACGCACCAGCGGACTAAGTTTGCTCTCCGCTTTGTATTAATCTCCTCATGAATGTGCAGAGGAGGTCAAGTTATTGAAAATATTTACAACATGTAGTTATGTGGCTCCGTGTCGCTTACTACTGTATTCTTGGCCTGACTTTACCTAAGGGAAAAACGCTTTTATTAATCGATTGTATTATCTCCTACCAGTCAGTCTCTTCTGCAACAATGATACGACTGACTGGGCTACGCTGGAGATGGCACTGAAGGTAGCGCGTTGGCAGACACGTCTACAGACGGCTAGTCCGTTCTCGATGTCGACGGTACTCTGGAATACTGTTGCTGTCCCAGTGTAGCTGGACATAGACCATCAGCAGACCATGGATTTGATGCCGGGCGAGGATCCTACTCTACCTCTGGACTTCAATGGCAGGTGAGCGAACATTCGGGTGTCTTCTCGGTGAAGTTTCTAGCTCCCCACTTTTCACTGCTGCTAATGTTTTTCACCTCCTGTTTTCCTTGGTGGTGCTGTCTCTTACATGCATTGCCATAGTCCCTGTGCCTTTCGCGCCATCTTCACCCTCTGTTTAGTGTGCCTGTTAACTTCGCTTTTTTCCTAAACTTGCGCGTCGCCTGCTCCCCTTTGCATCATTGTGGACTGGTCACCTCTCACGCACCCTTTGCTGCTCATGCCACTGTTCACTCCAAGGTGCTCGGTGCCCACTTTCAGATTGTGATCCTTCATCCTCATCAACGATCCACTGTAGCGCATATCGCCATTGTCCACTCCATTCCACAGTGCCTGCCACGTCTCTCTCCATCACCGCCCGCCACCTTTACTGCACTCATCACCCCCTGCAATGCTTGTCCTCCCCACCCATTGCCAGGATGTCACATTTTACCATCACCTTCTACCATGACAGGTACCAACACTCACGACTTACTATGCTCAGTATTACCCGTCACGCATTAGCTCAGCTTTGCTTGCCTATGACTTTCTAGAACACATTGGTGCCTGTGTATCTCTTGACCCTACGGCGCTTGCCATGCCAGTCAGTCTCTGCGGAATTCATGCATGAAGGCTCACCCCTCCCCCCATCAGTGCCAGCACTAAGGTTTTCTACATTGTCCCGCCCCGTCCCCAGCCTTAAGCGCCTGTTGTGTCTAGCGCATCAATCTGTAGTGCTCCTTTCAACCACTTATCTGCAGTTGATTTTTTATCTTATCTCCTACCTACCTCTTCGCAAGAGGTGCCAGACCTACACGGAACTCTAAATATGCAGACACTTTTTGGCTACAGACCAAGCAAAGGTGACTTATTCTGCTAGCCACCTTCCTACGTGTAACTGTACCCTTGACCATCTGGTGCCTACTCTTGTGCTCTATTATTCATGCACCAGCCGGCATTAAGGCGCAGGGTGTGAGCTCATTCATACCAGTGTAATGCCTGCCATGTAAACACATAGGGTGGATATTGGTATTTAATGTTGACTGTGGCAACGTATTCTTCTCACATTAATTAGTCGTGTGCATGTATTTTAATGGCATCGTGAAGCTAAGGAGAGTGGTAGTGAAGATTTAAGAAAAAAAATAGTGTGTCTCTTAAACTGAGATGCAGTTATCGATCAGTATTGTTTTTAAAGCCGTTTTAATAATGGAAGCTGACCCGTGCAAACGTGGGAGGCAAAGACAATGAGCAGCGCACAATTTGGTCTGTATTTACAAGGGTCTTCGGAAGTGTGGCATTGCCTCAAACCACTTTGGCATTATTGAGTCCATGTTTAGCATAACGATAATTATTTGCCTGTCATGCTGGTGCCCGCCGAGGACATAATGATGATTATACTTGTACAAATGTGAATATATTTGGCATTAGAAAACTTTCAATAGGGTTCAATAGGGTTCCCTGGCAAAATGCTTATTCTTGCCATATTTTCGGCATCCCTGGTGTAATGCTACCATCCCTTGTGAGTGCCATTGAGTTGGGTAACAATAAACATCTGTTATTCAGCACCAGGATACTCTTTGGGTGAATGTGCGCTTTACAAATACACATTTTATGTTATGTTGTTTATTTCTCACTCCCCTATGGGGATACCAGTGGGTACTGAACTGTTGAACTCCAGTAGACCACTCTCCTACCTCATGCACCAGACAGTGGTCACATTACCAGACATCACCAAAGTGACCCCCAAATCCAACATTTTCTGGACTTCTGTCCTGATACAGTCCCTGACATGGTCAGGTTGCCTATAAATCTTATTTTTAATAGGCAGACTGTCCCCAGTGTCCACTTCATGAGTGCACCAGGTGGTCTGACTTGGAGTCAGAGAGAACATATGCTGCGCTTTATTTTACTTTGACATGGAGCATTTCCATTGGCATGCCGCGCTTTATCTTCAAGTATGGTGGCCACGCCTTTCTACTTCTCCTAATCATGGGAAGAAGTAGCAGTGCCTGCCTAGATCGAGGTGGGCTGTTATTGTTCATGTTTGTGCAAATCTCTGTGGTGCACCCAGCGGAGCAGAGCAGGGCCAGACACTGCAGCTCTGAAATAGTAAAGGTGAGTTAATATCCTTGGTAGCAATACACTTGTACTTGTTAAAATCATTTGTGATACTTTAAATTTTCCAACTTTCAAAGTCAATATTTTTTTAAAACAAAAGAAATGCAATGTGTCTTTCATAGAGCGAAGACACACAAGGCAGGCATGGCGAAACATTTAAATTGTAAAGTTAGACTAATAACTTACTTTACCACAAGATTTTTGCCTCTATCGTAAGTCCTTGTGTCCTTGTGTAATGTAACTGGTGCTCATGTAAAGCGCTCCAATACCTTCGGGGCGAGTAAGCGCTAAACACATTTGCAAAAAAAGTCATTTTAAAATTTTGCCTCTTTTGGAGTATTGTGTGAACTCTTTGAGACGTGGGCAGAGGAAGGGAGGAGTTAGGTGTAATCTTATGTCCTTCAATGCTATCACTTAAGTGGCTAAACATTCCAAACCTCCAGAGTATTGTAACCAAAGTTCGAATACTCAGCTGTGCCTTTTGCTACACAGCATCATTACTCGATACCTCTTGCCTTCACATATTCTGTCACTACGAGTGAAATTCGCGCTCAAGGTCTGTTTCTGCACCAACACGTCTTGAGTGCGTGTATGAGCATCCTCTTTCAATGTATACCCGGAAGTAGCTGTAGCTTACTGAACCGAGAGCGCATATCTGTTTTTCGTAAACATTATCCTTTTTCCACTATATGTATATTAGTCGGTTCCCATTCCAATATGGCTTCTCGGCAGGCTTAATAATGCTGTTGCAAGATGTCCTGCATCCGGTTAACAATATGTAGGCTTGTGTTTATGTCTTTTTATGCATCTTCCTGTTTCTCTGTTTCTGTTCGCATATTTCTGTGTGTCTGTTTACCTGGATGTCTGTTTGTGTAATTCATGGCCTTTGTCAACAAGGCAGTCCTCTATTCTGTCCTTCATTTATGGATACAAGCATCGCTGTGAAGGTGCTGCATATGGAATTGTTGGTTTGGGGCTGGCGCACTTTAGTCCGAGGCTTCCGGGCAGCACAGACCATGGTGCTACAGAGCCAGCAGTGTCATGCCCTCCTTTATTAGCGCTCCGCCTCCATCAGTCCCTTCATCCAGCATACATGGTCCCATGTGTAACATATTGCAATAGTGCCTAGGAACAGCACAAGCCCGATCCTATTAATATGCCCTCTCACAGTCACATTACAATTAATAGATACACCCCAACTGATACTGACGTATTTATTTTACCTATACTCTCTGCTTCTTTGGTTTACTTTTGGCCAATCACTGTCTAAGAGAGCATCCCGGCAGTCCATCCCATGCTGCTCCCTGCTTCCTCCCTTGGTAGGTAAGAGACATTGCCATTTACAATGCCAATAGCTCTAACTTGAAAAAATGCGAGACCTATTGCATTTCCAATGCTTGTTGAACTTGTAATCGCTTTAATTTCAATAGGGTTTTAACTATGAGCGTTTTTTTAATTTTATTCTATTTTTTGTCTTATTGAAAGCTCTTGTATGGCATCTATCTGAAAAAACAACATTGATTGATTGCTCTGATTTTTTAATACCGCCTCCCAAAGGACTGTTCCAATGCCTGTGTGCTGAATATGAGGCCCTCCGTGGTTCCATTGTAGGAAGAGGTTGTCACAAGGAGCGCCTGGTTGGATCTGTGTAGTGACTGTTAGAAACAGCACAACCCCACCTGCTTGGCTTGGGTTTGTTTGCTCGAAATGAGGTCTCTATGTCCAAAGTTCTTCGATGATGCTCTACAGATGTCAGAAGGTCGCGCTATGGTAGACAAGAAGATATCAGCGCTCTCGAGCAGATCCCGTAAGACCTGAGAGTGAGAGGTCAGGTAGGATCTCAAGACCTGACTCTTCGACTGAACCTCCATGCCCAGATGGATCAGCAGCCTCCCCCTCAGCGCCTTGAGACTCTTTTGGGTGAGTAGCCGTGCTATATAAATTCCTGATTGATCGATTGAGGTTATGACAGAGGCCTGGGCAGGGATTGATCATGTTTTATCTTCGCTCAATGATTAACATGGCCATTGCAAGAATCATCACAACTCCTGCTACCTGACAGAAATTGCACTCCCTTAGCGTGTAAATAGCAAAAAAAGATTTCTGATATTCACTATTTAGAGGAAAAGCAGCCTAGATAAAATATGCAGAGGCTAGGCTGGCACAGTTCCTGGATAAACTGAACATAAACGTGGCACTTTACTCAATGGAGCCTGCTGGACATAAAGTGCAGTTCCTGGGAATTGTCTTAAAGCTTCTCCCCGCAGAGCGCATTGTGGAAAAGTTCCCTGAACTATGGGGGCCACTGGTGTGCTCGCTGATGGTGGTAAATCTACAGTATATCCTTATAGTGGGCAGCAAAGTCATCAACAAAAATGCAGATGCAAAGCTTTTGTAAACAAAACCTCTCCAGAAACAAAATACGATGGTTCTCTGCTTTCCACAATGTGGCAGACAAGTGAGGCTACAGCGTAGGTCGAGATACTAAGCACTGCAGTGACGGCTCCAGTAGGAGCGGGCTGAGCAATGTAGTGGTGGTTGGTGGTGACTAGATTAATGCGACTAGTAGCTCCCACAGGCCCTTTTTAGTAGTGTGCATTAGTTAATCCAAATCTAAAATGCGTTTTTATCTGTATTCTGAGTGGATACCTCTTTGAAGATGAGATTAATATGCTTTTTAGGTCACGCCTAGCGGTGCAGCGCATGCGCTGCTCGCTTTGCGAGGCATGCAGTATACACTATAGGTGAGGGAAGCCCCGCCCACTCCTCCGTCCACTTTTTCATTGGCTTGTGGCTTTTTCCTTTCTAAGTGCTGCC
Organism: Calotriton arnoldi; assembly: GCA_963921515.1. Taxonomy (NCBI): domain Eukaryota; kingdom Metazoa; phylum Chordata; class Amphibia; order Caudata; family Salamandridae; genus Calotriton; species Calotriton arnoldi. The sequence continues at coordinate 400,153 of CAWUFW010004039.1, forward strand.
TTCTGATTGGTTTAGAGGCTGCTAGTCCCGCCTTATGACAGCCATGTCTCCTTCCACGGCTATTGGCCCCTTTACTGCATATTTCCTGAGCACTACTTTGGTCCCGTGCCACCCCTCCCGCTGTCCGAGCCTTCTCTCCCGCCCCCCCCACTTCCGTTGTTTGTGCCTTATTATCACCCGCCCACCTGCACTCCCGTTTGCTATATACGGATAATTGTTTTTTTCTTGAGTATCGAGTGTGTTTCCCGACCCGATAATTTTTTTTTTTACCTGAGGCAAGCGCGTGATATTCAAAAACTTCAAACGTTTAATCTCGTGCCCACATTGCTGTGTTCGACGTTGCGTGCACTTTATAGTGCCCCTGGGGCACAAGCAGGGACCTACTAGAGTGCTTCTTTAGCAGAACGCACTCTGCGGTTCCCCCGGGGCACAAGCAGGCATCCACTTCAGCGGATCTTTCTTGCTGGGAAATCCGTCTACTGAGTTGTTTCCCAGAGACCGGCATGTTTCCCACATTGTGAGAATCTAAGATCAGCATGGGGCGCATATGCTTTATGGAGGCAGCCATGTCAGAGTCAGGAAGACACTAGTCCAGGGCCCTGTGCAATCGCCGACCCGCTCTGATCGCTACGGAGACTTGTCTGTTATTAAAATGCCTACCCTTGTGACTCAGTTACGCCCTCGGCGCAGTGGGGAATGCCAGAATGGATGTATCCGCACCGGAGTACTTGTGTGTGTAGCATTCGGGTGTAGAAGGGACACTGGGTTATATGAAATCTGCCAAATATTGGCATGGAGACCACTCAGTCCCAGACCCCAGCTACCCCAGTAGTCAAGAAAGCTTGTGGGAGAGGATGTGGTCCGTCGGCTAGACTGCCGACTTTGGTGCTGGAAACCAGGGTTCGAGCCTCGGGCTGTCACTGCTTGGGAGAAGCACGGTATGTGTAAAGGTAGGCACATTACTTTGTCAAATTTCGGAGGGACATAGATACTTTAGAATGAGAGGAGATATGTACAAGCTATGCTTGGGGAGAGTAACTTGTAGAGAAAGGCAACACTAAGGAAAAATAATTTTAATTTAAGAAACTACTATTAGGGTGGTCAAGTTTCCAATATTATTTCGCGGGACACTTTGCAAATATGGCGAGACATTGCGCGTGGTGGCATCAGATTTCTGTTGGGGATGGGGTACCTATAGTCACGTAGCATATTTTGAGGATTCCATTCTAACCCCCCTCTAAATAAGTCCATATTAAATGATAAACGCTGCCATAGATTCAGTGTATTGTGTGATTATTGTGCACACTGTACCAGTCTCTATTCCCCGGTCTGTCCCACTTCAGTGCTGATTGCAGTACATCGCTGTGCTGCCTTTAATACCTCCCAGATCATACTAATGTGAAAATCCAAGGCGGCATTATCGCCAAAGAATATATTTATTGCCTTTGCCATTATTGCCTTTTTCTGGTTAATTTGTATTTTATAGGCCTGATGGGGCCAGCTAATAGTACTTTCAGTAACATAAGTGGCGACCTTTGTAGTTAAAAATGCGTCATTTTGAGACGATATTTTGAATAGGCTTGGAGATGTAAGGCTCGTGTTTAAATTCAATAAAAAATACAGACATGCATCTTTGAAGCACTAATTCGAAGAAATTGTGAACAGTTGTACATATTTTTGACTTACCTGTTGATTGTCAAAAATATTTTTAAATTAATGGGTTTAATATAGAGAACATTTTAAAACGAGCCTTGGCAAAACCAATAGTTCAGACTTTGGCTGTTTACGTTTTATCTTTGCCAATGTTCTCTTTGTTATTGTTAGGGAGTTACGGGACACCCTGCCAATGAGACAAAAGGATTGGATAAAATCAAAAGTATGTTATTGTCACAGTAGCTCCTGGTACTGAAGGGAACGTCTTTGTGGACGGATATGCACTTTACGAAAGAGTAGGATGCCCTCACTCAGGGAAGTTAGCCTATGGCTTTAGTGGGCTGACCCATTGCCCTATTCTGTGCTGGTTGGAAGTAATATGTGAATGGCATGACAGCAGAGCTGCGGATGAAGAGGACTTAGGATATATCAGAATAGGCGGACTACGCTTACCAGAATGCACTGGGGCATAACAGCACAAATGGTTGAATATGTATCCCTCTCTTTTCCTACTACGACCTTTGGGCTCTCAGTGGTTGGACGTGGTGAGGGGTTGCTTGTTCTCAGGGCCGTTGTGAAGGCCTGTCGTGTTGGTATGTTGTCTGCCTCTCCCACCCTCCGCGCTGAATCATGCTGGCCTCTGTTACAGCCCTCTATGCACAGGGAGGGGGTTGTTCCCAGAGTTCTTTGTCACACCGCTGTACACCCCAGCAGCACAACCAGCCAGTATCACAATAAGGGAAATCGAAAGCACAAAAACGGTACTCTTTGGAACCTAAAACTAACACAACAGAGTCATGCAGCATACAGAAGGAAAACTGCTGTAATGTTCATCGTTATTTTATGATGACATTTTGTTGAACGCATATGTCCCCTTGTTGTTGAATTTGCTATGCCTCTGCTTAATTCCTCAACATATTCTGTGATCTGTGCCTAGGCGAACAGTCTGACTTCACTTTATTGACCCAAGACAGCCATGGAAATCAATATTCAGGGAATTCTTTCAGTGTGCTGATGGCAGGCTTCAAACCATAACTGATTGTTGGAAATAAAAAACACCGACAGCTCACATGTCCACTTCTATACAATCATCAAACACAAGGTACTTTCAGGCACAACATTACTACAGATTTTGTGTTCGTTTTTAGGTGTCGAGTATATGAAAGTGCAAACTGTCTATTGTGAATTGACAGTGGGCTTAGAGCCCACCCAGTGCTTGCCATTGCTTGGCTTTATTGTCACTCTCGTTAACTTGCTTTTTATTCGTTGCCTTGTGTGGGTTTCCCTTCCTCTTATGTGTTTGTCCCTCCTCTGGTGCACAGCCTCTTTAGTTATGTCCTTGCATTGCTCACTTTTTGGAAATTACACTTTACTTTTTTTATGCACTCCATGAGGCTGCATATATTTTCCAGCTATTTCCCTTGTGTACTTCTTTCCTCTTCCTCTGTAACCGCCCAGACTGCATCAGTTTGAGCTTCATAAGACTTATAGTGGGCAAAAATAGGGAGAGGCAATTTTGGGCCTTTAAAAATTGCATTTCTATTAAGTGTTATAGCACATTATGTATTTACAACACCAATAGCTCTAAGTTTCACAAATGCGAGACCGATTGCATTGCAAATGCTTGTTTGAAGGGGTGGAGCTGCTGAAGGAAAAGCAGATGAGAGCCTTAAGTTTCCTGCTGCAGTGGTTCACGTAAGATAGTGTGTTTCATGCCCCATATAGGTGGCACTTAACACATACTTAGTGGCTGAATTGCTGCCCCATTCCACTCATATGACCCGCATTCCACACTTCTGACTTTCGGCCAAAGGGATTATTTACTCCCCCCCAAAAAAGACATTGGCCAGAAAGGAACTGAAAATGGGGTGGGAGGATATAAATCTAGCAAAACAAAAAGATGATGGACGGAATGCTGAACATTGTCAAACATTCACCCCCGCTACAGAGATCTGGGCCTAAATCCATTGTTTTTTTGCTCACCATGCCATTCCAGTTTGGACCCAGCCATATGCAAATCAGTCTTGACCCTGCTCCCCAGGGGAACAGTCCAGCCTCAACTGCCAGGCCAGTTCCTCCCTGGACCAGAAATAACCATCCTGGGACTGGTTTTGGAGTATCACCCCTCATCAGCCAGGCTATCTTGAATCTAATGGCATAGTGAGCACGGGATCCACGTCTGGGCATACCTTTCCCACATGGAGCGTCTATAGCAACACAAAAAGATGATGGACAGAAAGCTGAACATTGTCAAACATTCACCCCCCGTTCAGAGATCTGAGCCTAAATCCATTATTTTGCTCCACACGGGAACAGTCCAACCCGAACTGCCAGGCCCCCCTGGACTGGAAAACAAGCACCCTGGGAGCATGGTCAAGACTGACTTGCATATGGCTGAGTCCAAACTGCTGTGGCATGGTGAGAAAAAAAATAATGGATTTAACCCAGATCTGTGACTGGGGTGAATGTTTGACAATGTTCAGCAGTTAGTCAATCATCTTTTTGTGTTGCTATAGGAAATAAATCTACCCAGCTTGAGCGCAATAGAACAGAATACCTCTTACTTGCCCGGAAGAGGCCATGTGTATCCCACAACAGTCACCAAGTGGTTCCCTAAGTACAGAGAATGGTGGCCTAAGGCATATTACAACAGAGAGTTCTGGAGTGTTTTTGATGGAGGAATGTTACAATAGGATTTCAGACTGTTGGGAAACATTGATTTCCAATGATAACATCGATTTCAGAAGTTGATGGAAATGAGTGTTTTATTGATTTTATTTATTTGGGCTCTTCTCTGGTCTGTGGACCTTCAGTGCCTTTTGTGAACCTAAGAAATTTAGTTTCTCACAAGAACATTTTCAAACCAATAATGAACATATCCTTTTCCGAAAGCCCGCTTTTTATTTCCTGAACATTTTTCATTTTGATTTCAAATCATGCACTTGTTACCTTAACGGGCAAACTTCTAACAACTGATGTCCAAATAAAGCATTCCCTGTATGATTCTAATTTTGCATCTGTTTTGTGCATTCGAAAGTCCATTGCAATTCACTGAGGAGTACTGCATTAGCAGTGCTCAATTAGTAAAACAAAAAAAAAGTAAGTGTCAGTACATAGATTTTTCTTTAGATCCCGCTGCTAGCTTCCACCACTGGCATGGTCCACGTCCACTACTGGTATGGGCCGTGAAATGAAAGAAACCTCCACATAGTGTGACCTAAGTGGTATTTTGGTTTGGGCTGACTTCAGGGCACTTAATACATTCAGCTACAACCAACCTATGGTTCGTTCACAATATATAGAGGTTCTATAAAAAATAATGGTTAATGCTTTGTGTCTGGCATTACATTTTCAATAACTAAGCTTTGGTTCATAATTCTGGCACAAGGCAGGAAAGGCTCTCAATTGTTGATGATTCAATGCAGCCAGAGTAATAAAAGAACAAAATCTCACAGTGTTGTTTACTTTCAATTTTGCTATTTAGAACTTCTAAAGTGTACTGGCTACCTAAAATTAGTGCCTGTAGTGCCCACTAGCAAACACCAGCTTAAATTAAGTTCTATGCATCAGAATTCCTGTTACTAAAATTGCCAATACCACAGGAATTACTCACTTTGGGATGCTGTAGTACTACAGTATCCTAGCTGTCCCCGAGGTTGGCCTGCGACACGGGGGACTACAGCAGGAATCAGGATTCCCACATTTGATTGCTGTAGGTATTCCCTATTTCCAGCATGTTTACCACTTGGAAACTTCACCAGCCTGGAGCTGCTGAAACATCCATGGAAGAAACATCAGCAGCAGTACATCAGTCCCACATGACTTGTAATTTCCAGTTCGGCCAAATAGGAAAAACGGCATTTGGAAATGTATTTTTCTGTGGAGTTTTTTCTCAGATACCCACAGGTAACCAGTTTCTCCATGTCAAGAGTGATTTGCCCATTCAGTCCTTCTTAGGTCTGGGCTTTAACAGTGCAGCTGTCAAACAGATCCACTGCTTACAATTTACACGGAGTGGACTGTGAATCCATCCATTTCAACCATTGGATTTCTTCGATTAGCCACTTTCATCTATTGGCTTGAGAGTTTTTCAGCAATTTCATGGCTCAGCTCAGTGTATTATTCATATCTCACCAAATGCAATTGACTATTTAGGTTTATACTTCTGCTTCCACTCGGCATTGCTTTGAATTGTATGAAGAACGACTTTACAACTACTGCTCTCCGTTCATTCCTGCTGGCTCCTTCTCATGTATTTCCCTCTAATAGTTCAATTATTTTTATTAGGTTTTAAAAAAAAATATTCAATGCAGTATTATAATGCAACATGCTTTTCTGTACTACATACATTATGAGAGATTGATTCACCATCTTTAAACTTAAAAAAAGATAACATTTGGTTTTAACTAGTTGGGTTCGTCTTGGGGAAGTCCAACTTGGAAGGGGTGGAGGAAAAAGCCTTCACACACCATACCATACTGTACAATGACATGCCATACCATACCATAACATACTTTATCATACCACAGCATACCATACAATGTCATGCCATACCACTTAATAACATTCCATACCATACCATACCATACCATACAATGAAAGGCCATAACATGCCACACTGTACACTGACAGGTCATAACATACCATACCTTACCATACAATTCAATAGGCCATATCATACCATACTATGCCATATAATAACAGGCCATACCACACCTTACCATACTATACATCGACAGGCCACACCATGCCATAAAATATCAGATCATACATATGATACCATACAATGACAGGTCATAATATACCAAACCACACTATACAATGACAGGTCATACCCATACCATACTATACAATGTTGCTTTGCATAAACGTGTAGAATACTTATGTTTAATTTTTTTTATTATATATAGATATTCATTAGTTCTGCTTAACAAATGTACATATTACTGATAGCTACATTATTCTATGTTTTTAACATGTATATGTGACTGCATAAATAAGTCAATCTTTTTATCATAACTATTTATCTACAATGGCTTCACTATTGATCTTCTAAAAAAAAAAAATATATATATATATATATATATATATATATATATATATATTTCCTAAAGGTTGTTCTGCAAATCGAAGACGCACTCACAGCAAGACCGATTCACAAGAATTAATTTATTTGGAGGAACCGGCAAAATGGTATTCCCAATTCATTGCACCAACGCGTTTCGAAGCCCCCAGCTTCTTCTTCATGGATGAATGCAAACATGCAGGCAGTACTACAAACTTCATTTCAAGTCCCATGCACCAATCAGAGCCCTCTAGTGGGTTTTACAGGTGAGTACCTTTAGTCGTGCATGCTAGTATTTGTAGTATGGCAACCAAACCAATTTGACCCTTCAGTGGGTTGCCTGCAATTCCGCTTGCTTTTACGATATTTTCACAGCCCTCCAGTGGGCCTCAGGAGACCATTGTCCGGTAAAGTTAAAGGAATTGCTGCGCCATTTGAAGTTGGGACAGTCACAACTCTGGCCTCATGATTCATTCTTCATGACGGTAGCGATCTTCCGCGGCCAGAACGCGCCGCGAAACACATTTCTAAAGGTTGTTCTGCAAATTGAAGACGCACTCACAGCAAGACCGATTCACAAGAATTAATTTATTTGGAGGAACCGGCAAAATGGTATTCCCAATTCATTGCACCAACGCGTTTCGAAGCCCCCAGCTTCTTCTTCATGGGTGAATGCAAACATGCAGGCAGTAATACAAACTTCATTTCAAGTCCCATGCACCAATCAGAGCCCTCTAGTGGGTTTTACAGGTGAGTACCTTTAGTCGTGCATGCTGGTATTTGTAGTATGGCAACCAAACCAATTAGACCCTCCAGTGGGTTGCCTGCAATTCCGCTTGCTTTTACGATATTTTCACAGCCCTCCAGTGGGCCTCAGGAGACCATTGTCCGGTAAAGTTAAAGGAATTGCTGCGCCATTTGAAGTCGGGACAGTCACAACTCTGGCCTCATGATTCATTCTTCATGACGGTGCGATCTTCCGCGGCCAGAATGCGCCGCGAAACACATTTCCTAAAGGTTGTTCTGCAAATCGAAGACGCACTCACAGCAAGACCGATTCACAAGAATTAATTTATTTGGAGGAACCGGCAAAATGGTATTCCCAATTCATTGCACCAACGCGTTTCGAAGCCCCCAGCTTCTTCTTCAAATAAATTAATTCTTGTGAATCGGTCTTGCTGTGAGTACGTCTTCGTTTTGCAGAACAACCTTTAGGAAATATATATATATATATATTCCTATAATAATATAAATAAAGCGATCACTCAGAGGTCTGCATACACCAGAAGATGATTTAATCCAGGTTACGCGTTTCGCTTGCACAGCAAGCTTGGTCACACAGTGTTCCATGGGAAATGACTTACAATACATAGAAGTTGTGGAAATCAAGAAAGGACCAAACGTTAGTGTTCCGTATACAACAAAATTGGCATCCATTTTGTAATATGCTATTTCTTCATATAATGTGATAAACCTCTTACTTTACAGTGGTCAAAGGGTATTATCATCATATTTACTTTACCAAAGTGGATTACAGATGGTCCTCTCATTACATCATTGCACTTTCTGCACCATTAAGTAATATAAACTTCCGAATACAGCTCAGCCACTGTTAGAATATAAGTATAGTTGATATAAACAGTGTAAATGCGGTGGCCATTTTGTAATGGTATAGTACCTACTTTCCACCTTTTGCTGTTAGAGTAGTCCCTGCACATGCTAGTACGTGGATGGTATTGGTTAATCCAATACTTACAAAGTCTACCGAACTAGCAGTAGGTGGTGCCCTGAATAATATATTCTTTCAATCGGCATAGTGCATAGTGCCATAAGTACGACCATCTGTATGAAAAGCTATCATTGGGTGAATCCCTGGAAAGTGAAACGGAGAACATGAGTGGAACCTATTCCGTGACAAGCAGTGATGTGGAAGTGGAAGAACGTCAAATACAAACGCCACACATAATGAGAGAACAAGGTCAAAGAATTCAACCGACTTTTTAGACGAGTTCCGCGTGCTAAGAACAAGGAGGGAGATACCGCGGATTGTCCAACCAACGAAAACGCGAGGGAGAGGACGAGGCAGAGGTCGAGGAAGAAACCTGGAAGAAACTGGAGAAGGAGGAAACTCCTACGACAAAGAATCCAAAAGAGGCAGAGGACGAGGCAATCGGCTTATGGGAACAAGACAAATGGGCCAAAAGAATCTGAAATGATGGATGACGATATGGTAAACAAAACAATCATAAACCTATCATACAGACCGCTTACTATGTTTGAAAAACGTACACTTTGCCTAGGATTATCATTCTGCCCTACCGTCTCCTTTAACTATCCTGAAACACGAATAGATATGTTTAAATTTGTCCGGAAAGTGAAATTAAGAAAATGGCATAGTCTTAAAGGTACATCAGAAATCCCTGGAAATAGACCGGGTGGAGAGAATAACGCAACCCTTAGCATAAGAGATAGGGAAACACTGACAGTAATGCAGGACCTATATCTGGAATCGGGTCTAGATTAGTGCACAGAACAATTCACCCCTAGAACCGACCATCCTGCTTTAAGTGACTTTAGACCCAAATCTATCTTCTTACCACTTATGGCACACAATAATATTGATGCTTTTCATGAGACTACAACCAAAGACCTCATAAAATTCCGCAAACGTCAATATAACAGAAATTGTGGTCCCACCAATTTCACCAAGCAACAGTGGGAATTTATCAATTCCCTGAAAGAGGACGAGAACATTATCGTCCGTCCTGCTGACAAAGGTGGTAACATTGTACTTTGGGACAGGGCAGCTTACATCAAGGAAGCCACCAGACAGCTCACAGACACAAGATTCTATGTCCCTACTGATGTTAATGAGTACAACGCTAGCATTGTTAACATATGGAATACTCTCACCGAGTATAAAGACAAAGGGATTTTACAATGGGAGGAATATTGTTACCTTAAATGTGATTACCCCAGAACCCCTATCCTGTACTTGTTACCTAAGATACACAAGGACCCTATAGTGCCTCCTGGCAGACCTATCGTATCTTCTATTGGTTGTGTCACAGAAAATATTTCAAAATACATAGATCATTTTCTCCGTGAATATGTAGAGAAACTCCCCTCACATGTAAGAGATACCAAAGACTTCCTGGCAAAAATCAAAGATATTGTATGGGAGGAGGACTTTCAAATGATTGTTATGGATGTTAACTCATTGTATTCCATTATTGACCATTCCCTAGGTGTCCTCTGTGCAAATACTATTTAAGTACGCGTGAAATCTGCTATCTGGAACATACAGAAATGTTACTAGTACTTATGAAATTTTGCCTATTGAACAACATGTTTTTATTTAACGGCGCCATGTTTAAGCAAGTACTCGGGCGGGCAATGGGTACTTGCTTTGCCCCCAGTTTTGCTAATTTGTTCCTGGGGGTATGGGAGGAAGAGATCCTCAAAAAACTTGAGCAAGAACACACACCCTGTAAGGTGATTAAATGGTATAGATATATTGATGATCTTTTTGTAGTATGGAAAGGTAGTGAGGAAAGTGCCATAGACATGATTAATGACCTTAATAACAATACCTTTAACATTAAACTCACCTATACTATCAGCAAGAAACAGCTTGAATTTCTGGATGTGGTGGTGGAGGTTCAAAACAACAAGTTGGTAACCAAATTACACAGGAAGTCAACGGCAGGAAACAGCCTCCTCCATGCTCTCAGCAGTCACCCAGAAACACTCAAATGGAGTATTCCATTTGGTGAACTGCTGAGAGCAAGAAGGAACTGTAGTACACATGATAGCTTTGCGAACGAACAAGAGAATATGATGAAAAGATTTCGAGAGAGAGGGTACCCTAACTGGGTCTTGAACAGAGTGAAAGATAAAATCAGTAAAATAAACAGAGAGGAAACCCTGAGAGATAAAGACAGCCCTGAGGACGACAACCCGATTAGAGTGATTCTCACTTATAATAAGGAGTCGAAGGCAATATCCAAGATACTGACAAGGAAATGGAATATCCTCACTAGTGACCCGATTATAAGTCATACTTTACAAGAAAGACCACAGATAACATACAGGAAAGGGAGAAATCTTAGAGATTTCCTAGTAAAGGGAGATATTACTAACACCAGCCCACACACTCAAATTAACCTTCAAGGCTTCTTTCCCTGTGGTCATTGTAAGGCCTGTAGAAACAGCTCCATGAAGAAAAGTTATCATACACCCACAGGAGAGAAAACCATAAAACAGTTCCTTACATGTGGCACGATATTTACCATCTATGTCCTTGAATGCCCATGTAGGAAAAGATATGTAGGCAGTACTACCCTAGCAACAAAGAAAAGAGTGTTAGAACACATGAGGGCCATCACAAATAAGGACCCCCAATATCCTGTAGCCAGACATTTCGCAGAGTACCACCTGTCCAACAGCTCCCTTCTGACTTACTTTGCGATAGAACAGATTGAACGCACACAGAGAGGGGGCAACAGAGTCCTTCAACTACGTAAAAAGGAATCCTGGTATATAATCAACCTTCAAACCAAAAGCCCAGAAGGGCTTAACCAAGACGAAGAAATGAGTATTCATCTGCATGAGTAATGATAAACGACAAAATAGAATATCCTTCCTTATGTTGATGTGCAGTTTCCTGTTAACTGTACAGTCATGCAATTATGTTGTTTGTATTTTGTATGAAAGTTTTAATCCAATATGAGATTGCTCATGGATTTTAATGTTCCTTTTTATTTTTATTTCTTTCCACAGGAGAAAAGGAAGGGGTGGAAACTGAGAATCAACCCTCACTGCAATCCCCTACCCTTTTCTTCTATCAATATGGTGAAGGTTCCAACAAGACAGATAAGAGATACGCTTTTCTAGTTTTTTCTCTTCAGTCTTACGACAACATTATTTATATTAATTTTGACACGGACACATTTGTTTTATTTATTTTTGGTGGACTATTGGGTGTAGTGCTGATGTATGGGGAACGGCACTTTACATGAAGCTGTGTAAGAATTACATGAGAGGTTAGTCTTTTATGGCACTTTGCCAATACTGTAAGAGTCTAGACAGGCATTATCCATGCCCCCTCTAGCGCTTCGCGGTATATACAGTTATCTTTTCAGGTACCGCTTTATTTTTACATCTGATAACGGTTTTTCAGTAGTCCCTTGCAACCTGAGCACGTCCCTTAATATTTGGACCGTATTCACCTCTGTCCATTCTTATGGCACTATGCCGATTGAAAGAATACATTATTTAGGGCACCACCTACTGCTAGTTCGGTAGACTTTGTAAGTATTGGATTAACCAATACCATCCACGTACTAGCATGTGCAGGGACTACTCTAACAGCAAAAGGTGGAAAGTAGGTACTATACCATTACTAAATGGCCACCGCATTTACACTGTTTACATCAACTTTACTTATATTCTAACAGTGGCTGAGCTGTATTCAGAAGTTTATATTACTTAATGGTGCAGAAAGTGCAATGATGTAATGAGAGGACCATCTGTAATCCACTTTGGTAAAGTAAATATGATGATAATACCCTTTGACCACTGTAAAGTAAGAGGTTTATCACATTATATGAAGAATAGCATATTACAAAATGGATGCCAATTTTGTTGTATACAGAACACTAACGTTTGGTCCTTTCTTGATTTCCACAACTTCTATGTATTGTAAGTCATTTTCCCATGGAACACTGTGTGACCAAGCTTGCTGTGCAAGCGAAACGCGTAACCTGGATTAAATCATCTTCTGGTGTATGCAGACCTCTGAGTGATCGCTTTATTTATATTATTATAGGAATTCTGAAGTTGGCGCGCTCCACCAACAACCAGCGATCCTCTGCAGAGGGCGGAGGAAGGCAGAAGGAGCCCTGTATGAGAACAATATATATATATATATATATATATATATATATATATATATATATATATATATATATATATATATATATATATATATATATATGTAAAACTAATTTAAAGTACAACAGCACTTGAAAGCCAGAGTTTTTTTATGCATCTTTAATCTACATATACTACCTTCCCTTTATGCATCTATATACCTTCCATGTACATATGGATCTATATCTTTATTACTTTTGAATCTATATATTTATTACTTTTACTTATTTATTACTTTTCTTCTAATTCAGCATATTCGATGCACTACCCTATTTTTCACCCTATACCACTCTCAATATATCCTCTTGCTCAACTCTCTGACTCATCTCAAACCTCTTTCTACTACTCTTTCCAATGCACTAGCCTATTTCTCACCCTATACCTCTATAAATATATCCATTACCTTCACTCTCTCATTCATCCCAAACCTCATACCACTACTATGATCCCCAAATGACTCTTCCCTACTCCACCCCTCCTTGCATCATCTCATACCTCTTTTTACTATTCCAATTCCCACAAACAAGTCTTTCTAAACCCTCCCTCTGACTCTTCCCCCTCTAAATCCATTTTACTCACCCCGCTCCACCTCTCTTTTGCTCATTCAAAACCTCCTCCTACTGCTATGACCTCCAAAACAAAACAATTTTTTTTTTTAAATCCTTCCCTTCTATCCCTCCACTATCCTTTTTAATCCAAATAATAGACTAACATGTCCACCACTCAAATTAATTTCATATTTCACCATACTAAATCACCACTAATACTTTATGGGTTCCGGAGTAGCGTGCTACTCGCCAAAAAAGCACTTCAACACCTCATCAGGGGCAGCAAGCGCTATACAAATGCAAGCCTTTTTCCCTTCTCTATCCCTCCACTATCCTTCTCAATCTAAATAAATGACTGTTAGACCTGGCATCCTTGGGGTGGTTTTCCCTGACTTTTTGCCTCTACCTCCTGTGTTTTTGATGCTGTGCTGGGTTTCGTTTTTGCTGGCTTAGATGCTTTGGGCACTTTGCCACTGCTGATCAGTGTCAAAGTGCAAGTGCTCCCTGAGTAGATTGATATTGCGATTGGTTCTCCCTGATTGGCATATTTGTTTTACCAGTTTTACCAGTAGGTCCCTAGTAAAGTGCACTGAGTGTGCCAGGGCTGGTAAATCAAATGCTACTAGTGGGCTTGCAGCACTGATTGTGCCACCCACATGAGTAGCCCTGAAAAGAGGTCTCAGGCCTGCCACCGCATTGCCTGTGCGCAGTTTGTTAACTGCCATGTCGACTTGGCAAGTGCACCCACTTGCTAGGCCCTACCCTTCCCTTTTCTTACACATAAGACACCCCTATGGTAGGGCCAAGGTACCCCCCTGGGCAGGGTGCAGTGTATGTGAAAGGTAGGACATGTACTGGTGTGTGTAACATGTCCTGATAGTGAAATACTGCCAATTTCGTTTTTCACCATTGAAAGGCAATCTTGTTCCATAGGACAGAATGGAGAATGCTTTGTAACATTTTACAAACATATCTTCCCACAGGGATAAGATAGAAAAAGTGGAGTTTGGTATCCCTGAACTCAGGATTTAATAACACATCTTGTAGTAAAGATGGTTTTTAAATTATGTGTTTTAAAATAGCACTTTTAGAAAGTGGCTATTTTCTTGTTCAACCTTCCTGTGTGCCTCTGTCTGTTTGTGGATTGACTGTCTGGCTTTGGAGTGACAGGGGCTGGGGAGATGCAGTGGCTCCAGGAGTCTGGATGAGTCAGCACTAGGCTGAATAGGCCTGATCTGCATTTGGAGTGGTGGGAGGAGTAGCACCTGTACCTGAATAGGGCTGTGCCTGCCTTCCACAATGCTGGCTCCGCCCCCCTGTGGTGTGTCTGGAGCCAAGGCACACACTGACAAAGGATGTTGTTGTGCACTTGCAGAGTGCCCCCCAGAACTGGTTTGAACTGGGCTCAGAGCCCCTTGCACGAAGAGAACAAAGACATTTTGTGGTATAAATATTAGACCCAAAAACCCAAACTTTAGATCAGTCCTGGAATTCAAGAGGAACCTTTCCCAAGGAGAAGAGCTGGAGAGACTGAGGAGAAGTACTGCCCTTGCTATGTGTCGGGGTTGGCCTGCAGTTGCTGTTTCTGCCAAGGAAAGGAGAAGGACTTTGCTGTGTGCTGTGTCCCCTGCTTGAAGGAGATCTCAAGGGCCTGAAGTGAGCTTGCCTCCTGTTCAGAAGTCTCAGGGACACAAAGACTTCACCCCCAGCTCCCCTGAACTCTGCTGCTGTGAGTTCTAACCTGCCAAGAGGTGCCTGTGCCACTTTTGGGTCTCTGGAGGTTGTTGCTGCTGTTTGGGAGCTGGAAGAGAGAAGAAACTCAAAGAATTACAGAAAGCGACACATCGCTTTTCTTGCGGCTGTTTTTCCGACGCATCTTCACGGCGCGAGAAGAATTTCCACGCATCGCCGCACCGCTGCGAGAACCGTCACAGCGCCTGTCGTCGCTGCAAGAATCGACGCATCAAGGGATCGTGGCTGAAGAGGATCGACGCAGTGCCCCGAAACGCTGCCGCATCGATCGCCGACGCATCCCGGATTTCCACGCATCGTACCTGTGTGGCAAGTTCTTCCGATGCACCACCTGCGGGCCAGAACCGGCACGAACAATCGTCGCATCACTCCCCATACAGACCGGAATCAACGCAACCCTTCCTCTGCATGCAACGGGACTGTCGCATCGCCTCCTTAGGGTCTCAGGAGTGTCGTGTCTCTTTGTTTTCCAATGATGCGGCTGTTTGGCTTGGTGAACTTTGACGCAACTACAGGTACTTTGGTGAAAAGTCACGCATCCATAGTTTTCTATGGTACAAGTTCTTGAAACCTTTTGAAAGTCATATTTTTTAACTGTGTATGTTGGATTTTTGTCGTTTTGGTCTTGTTTAGTTTAGATAAAGATATTTTATTTTTCTAAACTGGTGTGGTGTCCTTTTGTGATGTTTTCACTGTGTTACTGTGAGTGTTGGTACAAATACTTTACACATTGTCTTTGGGATAAGCCTGTCTGCTCGTGCAAAGCTACCAAGGGGGTGAGCAGGGGTTATCTAAAGTGTGTATCCCACTTACCCTGACTAGAAGCAAGGGTCCCTATTTGGACAAAGGTACCTACCTCTGCCAACTAGAGACCCCCATTTCTAACATTGGTGGTCAGCGGTGAGGATTTGAACCTGTATTTGTACTTGACCCACAGTTATTGGTGTACATCACTAGTTTAGTGCAGACCACTACGCAACCACATACTGTGTTTTGTTTTTGGTTCTATTTTTGAGTGACCCTTAAAGTATCCATGCATTATGTCTCAGAAGGGTAAACCAGCAAGTGAGATGGCAGAATTGGAGTTTGGTCTTGAGGTTTTGCATACCTACAGAGTAGATCAGCTCAAGCAATTTTTCAAAGATTTTGGATGTCTCATGAAGAGCAGCTCCAGGAAGGAGGAGCTACAGAAGGCCTTAAGGGCCAGGTGGGAGGACAAAGAGGCTGGGGAGACAGGTGATGCAGAGGTGGATGAGGATGCACAAGGGAATGGTTTCAGGTCACAGGATCTGCCTGTGTCCAGAGCAGCCTCCAGTGCTGGCAGCAACCATTCCGCTGGAAGTCTTTCCCCAGAGGAGCGGGAGGAGAACCAGAGGGTCAGAGAGCATGAGTTGGAGGTCATGAGGCTACAGGCCAAGGCGGAAGAGAGCAAGAATGCTCGTGCCCTAGAAGAGATGAAATTGCTTATGGCTCATTAGTTGAGCATGAGGGAACTGGACATTAAGGCCAAACAAGTGGAGTCCAGTTCAAATGGTGGCAGCGTACAACCAGTGCAAGGGGGCAAGGTTTACATACCCAAGGATCTAGTGCAGAATTACCAGAGGGGTGATGATATTAATGCATGGTTTACGGCGTATGAGATAGCCTTAAGGATGAATGAGGTTCCTGAGAAGCATTGGGGGGGGGGGCCTGTGGAGACACTTTGAGGCCACTGGGAGGGACACCCTACCACCTTTAGAACAGGCGGGTACCCTGACCTATCCCCACATGAAGGAGGCTTTATGCCTCCGGTATGGGCTCACACCAGAGCAGTACAGAGAGAAGTTTAGGAACTTCAAGAAGCTTGATTCAAGTACTTGGGTTGAATGTGTGAACATGTATACGCGTGTACTGGAAGGTTGGATAAAGGGCAGCAAAGTAACTGATTACCAGCGGTTGTGCAACTTAATTAGTTGGGAGCAGTTGAGTAGTCTGTGTGTTCCAGAGCTGCACCAGCATCTATGGGATAGTAAGCTAACTGATCCCAGGGAGCTTGCTAAGGAGGCGGACCGCTGGACTAGCACCATGGTCCACAAGGGGATTGTGGGTAACCCAGCCAAGGGTGGGCAGGGTCCCCAGCAAAAGAGTGGGGGACAAGGGTAACCAAAGGAGTTCTCTAAAGGGCCCCAAAACAGTTCCCAGGGTAAGGAGTCCCAGCCCATCAAGCCTAAGGTGTCCTGGCCCCCTAAGGGCAGACACGACAACCGGGGTCCCCCCAGGTGTTGTTCATGTAATCAGGTGGGCCACATTGCAAGAGATCCCAAGTGCCCCAACACACCCCCAGCACCCACTGGTGCTCCGTCCCCGGGGTTAGTGAGTGTAGCGCTGGGGGAGGAATTGGTTCCTAGTGAAGGGGGGAGCAAGCAGTTATGACCCTTGTCTCATTAGGAGACAGAGAGATGGTCCCGGGATCCTATCTGCCTGAGAACACTAAGAAATACAGGCAGTGGGTGACCATCAATGGGAGGAGGGTGGAGGCTCTGAGAGACACAGGAGCCAGTGTGAAATCTGTCAGTTGTCGATGGGTGTCTGAAGAGCAGGTTATTCGCAATGTACTTCACCCTGTAGTAGCAGCAGACAACTCTGAGCACTTATGTAAGGTGGCGCTAGTTCCCTTTGAGTAGGGGGGGTCTCAGGTTCCTTGAAGATCGTTGTCAGTCCGTCCATGCCTGTAGACTGTCTGCTTGGAAATGACCTGGAGAGTTCCCCATGGAAGGAGGTGGAACGCCAGGCTCATTTGGAGATGTTGGGTCTGCCTGAGTGGGCCTGTGTGACCACTCGGTCTATGGCAGCCAGTAGGGGTAATCAAGAGGACCTGGAGCCTGAAACAGTGGCCCAGGTGCCTGCCAGGAAGAGGAAGGGCAGGGGAATGGGAAACCAGCCCCAGAAGTTCCCGCGGTCCAGGAGGAAGCAGACCCTGAGGGGGATGCCCTGGAACCCACAGGGGAGCAGGTAGCCGAACTGGGAGACCTACCGGAGCTGACCCATTGGCAGCAGGAAGGGGGTCCCTCCAGGGTGGAGTTCTGCAGAGTGCAGATGGAGTGCCCTACTCTTATTGGTTTGCGGCAACAGGCTGCAAACCAGGCAGCAGGTGATCAGTCCAGATCACATCTGATTTACTGGGAAGATGGATTGTTGTATAGTGAGCCTAAGGTCGCTGAGCCTGGTGCAGCCCGTGTGCTGGTGGTACCCGAGCGCTTCAGAACCTTCCTACTGGGTCTGGCTCACTACGTGCCTCTCGCAGGACATTTGGGGTGCAACAAGACCTTTCAGAGGCTTGTCACCCACTTTTACTGGCCCCAAATGAGAAGGCATGTTGGTACACATTGTAGGTCTTGTCAGACTTGCCAGGCAAGTGGCAAGAGTGGAGGGAAGTGCAAGGCTCCCCTCCAACCCTTTCCTGTGGTGAGCACCCCTTTTGAGCGGGTGGGCATTGACATTGTGGGGCCACTGGAACCCAAGACAGCCTTACGCAACAAGTTTATCTTGGTCTTGGTGGAACATGTCACCAGGTACCCGGAAGCTGTCCCTCTCCGGACAATCACAGCCCCCGTGGTGGGCCGTGCATTGATGGGGATCTTTTCCCGTGTGGGGTTCCCCAGAGAGGTGGTCTCTGACCACGAGACAAACTTCATTTCGAAGTACATGACATCTTTGTGGGAGGAGTGCGGTGTGGCATACAAGTGCACCACTCCTTACCATCCTCAAGGGAATGGGTTGGTTGAGAGATTCAACCGAACCCTGAAGGGCATGATCAAGGGTCTTGAAGAACCCATGAGACGGAAGTGGGCCGTCTTTTTGCCATGCCTGCTGTTTGCATACAGGGAGGTACCACAGAAGTCCTTAGGGTTCAGTCCCTTTGAACTACTGTATGGTCACGCTGTGAGAGGACCTCTGAGTCTGGTGAAGGAGGTTTGGGAAAGAACTCCTGGTAAGACCCCACAAAATGTGTTCAGCTATGTGCTGGCCTTCAGAACCCAGACTCAACGCTTCAGGAAACTCGCTCAGGTGAACCTGGAAGCTAGCCAGGAAGAAATGAAAAGATGGTATGACCAGAATGCCACTCTGGTCGAATTTCAGCCTGGCCAGAAAGTGTGGGTGATGGCACCAGTGGAGCCTTGTGCGCTCCAAGACAACTGGACTGGTCCATATGAGGTGGTGGAGCGCAAGAGTGAGGTGACCTATCTGGTTGACTTGCAGACTCCTAGGAACCCTTTGAGGGTCCTACATCGGGAACCACCTCAAGCCACACTTTGAGAGGTCTGAGATAACTATGTTCATGCAACAGATAATGGAATCGAGGAGGAGAGTGAGCCTCTTCCTGACCTCCTGTCAGCCAAGGAACATGATGGGTCAGTGGATGGGGTAAACATCTCTCCTACCCTGACCCCAGAGCAGCAGAGGGACTTTCGCCAGGTGCTGGGACAGTTCGCCTCCCTGTTCTCCCTGACACCAGGAGTCACCAATTGGTGCGTCCATGATGTGGACACTCAATCAATCAATCAATCAGACATTTGTAAAGCGCACTACTCACCCGTGAGGGTCTCAAGGCGCTGGGGGGGGCGCTGCTACTGCTCGAACAGCCAGGTCTTGAGAAGTCTCTTGAAGGTCAGCAGGTCCTGGGTCTGCCGCAGGTGGGTGGGGAGGG
Organism: Calotriton arnoldi; assembly: GCA_963921515.1. NCBI lineage: Eukaryota > Metazoa > Chordata > Amphibia > Caudata > Salamandridae > Calotriton > Calotriton arnoldi. Next base: position 419,792 of record CAWUFW010004039.1, read on the forward strand.
TGTTCCATGTCTTGGCGGCGAGGTGGGAGAAGGATCTGCCGCCGGCTGTTGTTCTGTGGATGTGCGGAACGGTGGCGAGGGCGAGGTTGGCGGAGCAGAGCTGGAGGTTCGTGGTGTAGAAGGTGAGTCGTTTGTTGAGATATGCTGGTCCGGTGTTGTGGAGCGCCTTGTGGGCGTGGGTGAGGAGCTTGAAGGTGATCCTCTTGTTGACGGGGAGCCAGTGCAGGTTTCTGAGGTGGGCTGTGATGTGGCTGTGGCGGGGGATGTCGAGGATGAGGCGTGCAGAGGCGTTCTGTATGCGTTGTAGTCATTTCTGGAGTTTGGCTGTTGTTCCCGCGTAGAGGGCGTTGCCGTAGTCCAGTGTGCTGCTGACGAGGGCCTGGGTGACTGTCCTTCTGGTACCGGTGGGGATCCATCTGTAGATCTTGCGGAGCATGCGGAGGGTGTTGAAGCAGGAGGAGGATACTGCGTTGACTTGCTGGGTCATTGATAGCGATGAGTCTAGGATGAATCCCAGGTTGCGTGCGTGGTCGGTGGGTGTCGGTGCAGCTCCCAGTGTGGTCGGCCACCAGGAGTCATCCCAGGCGGAGGGGGTGGTGCCAAGGATGAGGACTTCCGTCTTGTCCGAGTTCAGTTTCAGGCGGCTGTTCTTCATCCATTCGGCGACGGCCTTCATTCCTTCATGGAGGTTGGTTTTGGTGGTGGCGGGGGCCTTGGTGGGGGAGAGGATCAGCTGGGTGTCGTCGGCGTATGAGATGATGTTGAGGTCGTGTGATCGGACAATGTTGGCGAGTGGAGCCATGTAGATGTTGAACAGTGTCAGGCTGAGGGATGATCCTTGGGGTACGCCGCAGATGATCTTGGTGGCTTCAGATCGGAATGGGGGGAGGCGGACACTCTGGGTTCTGCCGGTGAGGAAGGAGGTGGTCCAGTCCAGGGCTTTGTTGCGGATCCCTGCATTGTGGAGGCGTGTGCGTAGAGTGCGGTGGCCGACGGTGTCGAAGGCGGCCGAGAGGTCCAGGAGGATGAGGGCCGCGGTTTCGCCGTTGTCCAGCAGGGTCCTGATGTTGTCGGTGGCGGCGATGAGGGCAGTTTCGGTGCTGTGGTTGCTGCGGAATCCAGATTGGGACGAGTCCAGAGCATTGTTTTCCTCGAGGAAGTGTGTCAGTTGCCTGTTGACAATCTTCTCGATGACTTTCGCCGGGAACGGGAGCAGGGAGATGGGCCGGAAGTTCTTGAGGTCATTAGGGTCCACCTTGGGTTTCTTGAGTAAGGCGTTAATCTCGGCGTGCTTCCAGCTCTCCGGGAAGGTGGCGGTCTCGAAGGAGTTGGGGACAGTCTTCCTGTGAAGCAGAAATTTTACAGAGTAGCTGACAAAGTCAGGGCCAGCATCAAGGAAGAAGTTTCCAAGATGTTGGCGTTAGGGGTGATAGAGCCCTCAAGCAGCCCCTGGGATAGCCCAGTGGTCTTAGTGCCAAAAGCTGCTGCACCCGGTGCCCCTCCAGAACTTCGGTTCTATGTGGACTACAGTGGGCTCAATGTGGTCACCAAGACTGACGCGCACCCCATCCCCAGAGCTGATGATCTCTTTGATCGGTTAGGAGCTGCCCGGTACCTCAGTACATTTGATTTAACGTCTGGGTACTGGCAGATTGCCTTAACCGAGGGGGCCAAAGAGAGGTCAGCGTTTTCAACACCTGAGGGGCACTACCAGTTCTGGGTTATGCCCTTTGGGTTGAAGAACGCCCCTGCCACCTTTCAGAGACTGGTCAACCGGGTACTGTCCGGGCTGGGGGAATTCAGCGCCGCCTAGCTGGATGACATTGCTGTGTTCAGCTCCAGTTGGGAGGAACATTTGCAACACCTCTGCGAAGTGTTGAAGGCTCTGCAAAGGGCAGGCCTCACTATCAAGGCGAGTAAGTGCCAGATAGGGCAGGGATCTGTGGTGTACTTGGGACACCAGGTAGGGAGCGGCCAGGTGGCGCCCCTACAAGCGAATATTGACACCATTCTGGCTTGGGAGCCCCCCAAGACCCAGACAGAGGTGAGAGCCTTCTTAGGTCTCACCAGGTACTACAGACGGTTTGTCAAGGGGTATGGCACCATTGTTGCCCCCTTGACAGAGCTGACTTCAAGGAAGCAGCCCAGGAAGGTGATCTGGACTGATGACTGTCAGACCGCTTTTGATGCCCTGAAATCTGCCATGTGCACGGCGCCCGTGCTTAAGGCACCTGACTTCTCCAAAGAATTTGTTGTGCAGACAGATGCTTCAGAGCATGGTGTGGGAGCAGTACTCTCACAATTGAACGACGAGGGCTTGGACTAACCTGTAGCTTTCATCAGTAGGAGGCTACTTCCCAGGGAACAGAGGTGAAGTGCAATTGAAAGGGAAGCTTTTGCTGTGGTCTGGGCACTGAAGAAGCTAAGGCCCTACTTGTTTGGGACTCACTTCCGGGTTCAGACAGTCCACAGGCCCCTCAGATGGGTGATGCAGATGAGGGGTGAGAATCCAAAACTGTTGAGGTGGTCCATCTCCCTACAGGGAATGGACTTTACGGTGGAACACCGCCCTGGTACAGAACACGCCAATGCTGATGGTCTGTCCAGATTCTTCTGCCTTAGTGATGAGAACTCCCAAGAGGGTGGGTAGTTCTCACCACTTTTCAGCTGGAGGGGACACGTGTTAGACCTGGCATCCTTGGCGTGGTTTTCCCTGACTTTTTGCCTCTACCTCCTGTGTTTTTGATGCTGTCCTGGATTTCGTTTTTGCTGGCTTAGATGCTTTGGGCACTTTGCCACTGCTGATCAGTATCAAAGTGCAAGTGCTCCCTGTGTAAATTGATATTGTGATTGATTCTCCCTGATTGGCATATTTGTTTTACCAGTAGGTCCCTAGTAAAGTGCACTGAGTGTGCCAGGGCTGGTAAATCAAATGCTACTAGTGGGCTTGCAGCACTGATTGTGCCACCCACATGAGTAGCCCTGAAAAGAGGTCCCAAGCCTGCCACCGCAGTGCCTGTGCACAGTTTGTTAACTGCCATGTCGACTTGGCAACTGCACCCACTTGCCAGGCCCTCCCCTTCCCTTTCACATAAGACACCCCTATGGTAGGCCTAAGATACCCTCCTGGGCAGGGTGCTGTGTATGTGAAAGGTAGGACATGTACTGATGTGTGTAACATGTCCTGATAGTGAAATACTGCCAATTTCGTTTTTCACTATTGAAAGGCAATCTTGTTCCATAGGACAGAATGGAGAATGCTTTGTAACATTTTACAAACATATCTTCCCATAGGGATAAGATAGAAAAATGGAGTTCGGTATCCCTGAACTCAGGATTTAATAACATCTTTTAGTAAAGATGGTTTTTAAATTATGTGTTTGAAAATAGCACTTTTAGAAAGTGCCTATTTTCTTGTTCAACCTTCCTTTGTGCCTCTGCCTGTTTGTGGATTGACTGTCTGGCTTTGGAGTGACAGGGGCTGGGGAGGTGCAGTGGCTCCAGGAGTCTGGATGAGTCAGCACTAGGCTGAATAGGCCTGATCTGCATTTGGAGTGGTGGGAGTAGTAGCACCTGTACCTGAATAGGGCTGTGGCTGCCTTCCACAATGCTGACTCCGCCCCCCTGTGGTGTGTCTGGAGCCAAGGCTCACACTGACAAAGGATGTTGTTGTGCACTTGCAGAGTGCCCCCCAGAACTGGTTTGAACTGGGCTCCGAGCCCCTTGCACAAAGAGAACAAAGACATTTTGGGGTATAAATATCAGACCCAAAAACCCAGACTTTAGATCATTCCTGGAATTCAAGAGGAACCTTTGCCAAGGAGAAGAGCTGGGGAGACTGAGGAGAAGTACTGCCCTTGCTGTGTGTCTGGGGTTGGCCTGCAGTTGCTGTTTCTGCCAAGGAAAGGAGAAGGACTTTGCTGTGTGCTGTGTCCCCTGCTTGAAGGAGATCTCTAAGGGCCTGAAGGGAGCTGGCCTCCTGTTCAGAAGTTTCAGGGATACAAAGACTTCACCCCCAGCTCCCCTGAACTCTGCTGCTGTGAGTTCTAGCCTGCCAAGAGGTGCCTGTGCCACTTTTGGGCCTCTAAAGGTTGCTGCTGCTGTTTGGGAGCTGGAAGAGAGAAGAAACCCAAAGAACTACAGAAATCGAAGCATCGCTCTTCTTGCGGCTGTTTTTCCGACGCATCTTCACGGCGCGAGAAGAATTTCCACGCATTGCCAAGCCACTGCAAAAACAGTTGAAGCGCCTGTCGTTGCTGCAAGAATTGACGCATCGAGGGATTGTGGCTGTAGAGGACTGACGCAGCGCCGCGTAACGCCGCCACATCGATCGCCGACAAATCCTGTATTTCCAAGCATCGTACCTGTGCGGCAAGCTCTTCCGACGCATCACCTGCGGGCCGGAACCGGCACGAAGAATCAACGCATCACTGCCCATACAGACCAGAATCGACGCAACCCTTCCTCTGCGTGTAGCGGGACTGTCGCATCGCCTCCTCAGGATCTCAGGAGTGTTGCATCTCTTTGTTTTCGACGCTGCGGCTGTTTGGCTTGGTGAACTTTGACGCAACTACAGGTACTTTGGTGAAAAGTCACGCATCCATAGTTTTCTATGGTACAAGTCCTTGAAACCTTTTGAAAGTCATATTTTTTAACTGTGTATGTTGGATTTTTGTCGTTTTGGTCTTGTTTAGTTTAGATAAAGATATTTTATTTTTCTAAACTGGTGTGGTGTCTTTTTGTGGTGTTTTCACTGTGTTACTGTGAGTGTTGGTACAAATACTTTACACATTGCCTTTGGGATAAGCCTGTCTGCTCGTGCCAAGCTACCAAGGGGTGAGCAGGGGTTATCTAAAGTGTGTATCCCCCTTACCCTGACTAGATTCAAGGGTCCCTATTTGGACAAAGGTACCTACCTCTGCCAACTAGAGACCCCCATTTCTAACACTAACATATCCACCACTCAAATTACTTTCATATTTTCACTATACTAATTCACCACTAATCCTTTATGGGTTTCGAATTAGCCTGCTACTCACCGAAAAAATGCTTCAACACCCATCAGGGGTAGCAAGCGCTATCTAAATTCAAACCTTTTTCCCTTCTCTATCCCTCCACTATCCTTCTCAATACAAATAACTGACTAACATATCCACCACTCAAATTACTTTCATAGTTTCACTATACTAATTCACCACTAATCCTTTATGGGTTCCGAAGTAGCCTGCTACTCACTGAAAAAGCGCTTCAACACCCATTAGGAGTAGCAAGCGCTATCTAAATTCAATCCTGTTTCCTCTCTATCCCTCCACTATCCTTCTCAATCCAAATAACTGACTAACATATCCACCACTCAAATTACTTTCATATTTTCACTATACTAATTCACCACTAATCCGTTATGGGTTCTGGAGTAGCATGCTACTCACTGAAAAAGTGCTTCGACGCCTTGTCAGGGGTAGTAAGAGCTATATAAATGCAATTACAATACTATACAATGACAGGCCACACTATAACATAAAATATTAAACCATACATATGATACCATACAATGACAGGTCATACCATACCATACCATACTATACAATCAAAGTCCACACCATACCATGACAAGCTATACCATACCATAGTATACCATACAATGACTGGCAATACAATTTTATATAATGACAGGCCATACCATGCCATACAAAAGTTTTCAAACAATCATATTATAATGTAAATATCAATATAGATTAATAGTTACGGATACAATATATTATACTAATTCTTTTGTACAAAAGTTGTACAACATGGCTAAAAACATTGACAAAGCCAATAGAGCTTATATAGACAACATCTATTGGCTTTGCCAATGCTTGTTTACAACCAGGTTTTAAGAGTATTTCTCTATTTTTAATGTTACTTTAGAATTTTGGTCAGTGTTCCGGATCTTGTTAAGATGCCACAGCGAGCTAAAGATGATGTTGAAGAGTAACAAACATGAGACTCCCAGGCGGTGGCTGGAGAATCTAAAAAGATAACACCGTCACATGTTTCTGTGAATAATTTGTAATTACAGAGGCAGGCCCATATGAAGGTCTATATTGTTTGGAAAAAAAATTGTGTTAAAATTTGTTTTGTATAATTTCTGGTGGGAAAGGCAATTTACCGAAAGCGTTTACATATAATAGCTAAATATCTTTCAGAGAACAGATGCTTGACTTCCCTGTGATATTACAAACGCTCCACTGTTTGTTTGCATTTCTTTTGATGTCTTTCCAATGCTTAGAATATTTCGACAGATACAGGAAGATCTTTCGCATTGAAACTACAACAGATATTTCCTCTGGGATTGGGAAAGTCTACTAGTGTGGAAAAAAGGGGCGAGGGGGTTCTTTCCCTACACTTTTTCTAACACGGGCTGATATATTGTTCTTGACGCGGTGTTTTGGTATGTGAGGGGGGAATTGAGAAAGTGAGGGAATATGTGTCCTATTCTTTTTTAGGATAGAGGTACAGGCATATTGTTGTGTTTGATTTTGACATTTAGGTATTCCCTCAAAATATGGTACCTATGAGCGGGGGGGAGCACATGAAGGGTGGTATCGATAGTCATCACTCAGGCATTGGGGGCCTGATTGTCTTTAGATGGTGATGGGGGAGGGTTTCCTGTGGGGGTTTGGGCAAGGGTCTGAGGGCCAGGGTTAGGGGGAGGGGGTGGGAGGGATGGGGGCAACACAAGAGGACAGGCAGCTAGAGGATGTTTCTTGCGGTGCGCAGTCAAAATATCGATTTTTTTTTATATCGACCTACACTAATATCGAGTTTTTAATATCGTAGGGACAGAATATCTATGTCAAGAATATCGGTGACCAGAATATTGACCTTAAGGTAAGTAATATCGAAGTAACTAATATCGAAGTAAGTAATATCGAAGTAAGTAATATCGTTAGCAAAAATATCGTTGTTAATAATATCCATATTTATATTAGTGTTATGTATTTTAGTATGTATTTTATATGTATGTTTAACATTTTTTGTAATGTATTTTTATTATTTTTAAATATATGTATTACATGTTTAGAAATTAGTAATTTTTTTAAAGTAAATTTTGCGTTTTAGTATCAGAGCGGGTTGTGGGTTTATAGGGGAATAGGGTGGGAAGTAATTTAATTATAATTAATTAATTAATATGTTTTTATTTATTGTTATTGATTATTAATTTATTGTTAATTAATTTTTAATTGGCAGTTAATTTTTTTTAATTGATTAATTTATCATGATATTAATTATATATTTTTTATTTTATTTATTGTTATTGTTAATTAATTTATTGTAAATTAATTATTAATTGGTAATTAATTTTTATTAATTGATTATTGATAATTAAATTAATTATGTGAATTTTTATGTGTAGCGCTTTGTGGGTTTATAGGGGAATAGCGTGGGAAGTAATTTAATTATAATTAATTAATATATATTTTTTATTGTTATTGATAATTACTTTATTGTTAATTAATTATTAATTGGTAATTAATTTGTATTAATTGAGTAATTTATAATTATATTAATTATAATTAATTTATTATTATTTTTTATTTATTGTTATTGTTAATTAATTTATTGTTAATTTATTATTAATTGGTAATTAATTTTTATTAATTGATTAATTGATAATTAAATTAATTGTGTTCTTTTTATGTGTAGCGGGTTGTGTGTTTATGGGGGAATAGGGTGGGAAGTAATTTAATGTTATTTAAGTAAATATTAATTTAATTTTATTGGTATTTATTAACTTTTTAGTTAATTAATTATTAATATGTTATTTATTTTACAAAAATTATTTAATTAATAAGTATGTTAATTTAACCCCTACGCTATCCTACATTTTCCACACTGTTACACTCACTGGAGTTGGAATAGTAATTGTAACCCCTACGCTATCCAACACTTTCCCTACTGTTGCACTCACTGGAGTGGGAATAGTAATTTTTACCCCTACGCTATCCAACACTTTCCCTACTGTTGCACTCACTGGAGTGGGAATAGTAATTTTTACCCCTTCGCTATCCAACATTTGCCCTACTGTTGCACTCTCTGGAGTGGGAATAGTAATTTTAACCCCTACGCTATTCAACACTTTCCCTACTGTTGCACTCTCTGGAGTGGGAATAGTAATTTTTACCCCTACGCTATCCAACACTTTCCCTACTGTTGCACTCACTGGAGTGGGAATAGTAATTTTTACCCCTACGCTATCCAACACTTTCCCTACTGTTGCACTCACTGGAGTGGGAATAGTAATTTTTACCCCTACGCTATCCAACACTTTCCCTACTGTTGCACTCACTGGAGTGGGAATAGTAATTTTAACCCCTACGCTATCCAACACTTTCCCTACTGTAGCACTCACTGGAGTGGGAATAGTAATTTTTACCCCTATGCTATCTAACACTTTCCCTACTGTTGCACTTCCTGGAGTGGGAATAGTATTTTTAACCCTTACGCTATACAACACTTTCTCTACTGTTGCACTCACTGGAGTGGGAATAGTAATTTTTACCGCTACGCTATCCAACACTTTCCCTACCGTTGCACTCACTGGGGTGGGAAGAGTAATTTTTACCCCTACGCTATCCAACATTTTCCCTACTGTTGCACTGTTTGGAGTTGGAATAGTAATTTTATTACCTCCGCTATCTAATATTTTTTGTATTATTTTAGTTAATGTAGTATATAATTAATTTAAAAAAGATTAAAAATAATTTAATTTTTTTTAATTTGTTATATATATTTATTTAAATTGTATTTATATTATTGTTTTATGTGTATAGAAGTATTTATAATTTTATATGATATTTAAAAAAATTATGTTATTAAAATAATTATTAAAAATTATTAGTAAGTATATATATTATATATTATATGTATATGTTTAATTTATTTTTACATTACATATAAATTACTTATAATTTTTAAACATTTTAAAATATTTTTAACTATGTTTATTTTAATTATCTGTATTATTTACTTTATTTTACATTATTTTTTTAACTTAAATAAAAAACTATATTTTTAACAACGATATTTTTGACTTCGATATTTTTTTTCTCTATATTTTTGTACTTACCATAATGTAGATAGGATGTCGATATTCTTGACTTCGATATTCTTGCGTCGATATTTCTTAGGTCGATATTCTGACCTTCGATATTTTGTCAGTGATTCATTTCTTGCGACAAGTTGAACCCAGATACTTTAAGAACGTTTGGTTTAAGACCTTACAGGGAGTCTTAAAATATGGACTTCACTCTGTAAGAAGCTGGGTTCAGGGCACTTCAATCATTGTACCCCTTTACAAAGAAACTCATCACTTCCAGATATTTTCAGGGGTTCTCTCATGTTTGGCTGGGGGGATTGTGGAATTAAGAGATTAGATGAATTCTTCACCCAGGTTGGAATAATTTAATTTGAAGAACTGCAGGCTAGATTCGAGGTTTCCCAGAAATACTTTTTAAATATTTACAAATTCGAGATTTTTAAACTCAGAAGGGGGTAAATCCTGAAAATAGAGCTGTGGGATGGGCTGCTCAGGGGTAATCATTGTACTATTAGCCAACTTTACAAAGATCTGAACCCCCTCACACTAGATGACCTGGAAAGAAAATCCGAAAAATTGCAGAACAAGTTGGGGACTGCAGATTGTTCTTTCCTGGAATAATTGGAGTTAGCTTGCACTACACTACCGTCGGCCAATCTGCAAGCACAACACTAAACTATTTATGATCTGTATTCTACGCCCGGGAAAATTACTAGACAGGCAGGGACGGTGGATATTGCATGCACACGCTGTCAATTTCGTGAGGCTGACTTAATACATATGCCTTACAGTTGCCGCCATCTGGAACCACTTTGGAGTGAGATTACCAAATTTTTCGATTCTTGTTTAAGAATTAAAATTGCTTTAACCCCTCAACTCATCTTATTGGGGGTACATGGCGAAGTAGTGCCTGGTCCCGCTCAGCGGTTTACATTTATCGCTATGGCGGTGGTCCGCGTGTGTATTGCTTCGTCTTGGCTTGATAATATCACCCTGACCTTTCAACAATGGCTTGCTCCACTGTTCGCAATATTTAACCTGAAATGCCTTTACATTCAAAAAGAGGTAAAAAAGCTAGCGTAAAAAGGAAACAGATCTGGGCACCCTTCTTAGTTTGGCGGAGTAATCAATCCTAGCATTCAATCCCCCATTAGAGACTTTACTAGTCGGATGGATAACATCATATTGGGGGAAAATGGTATCGATAAATGCCAGATAATAAAATGTAGCCCCCGCCTGCTTTTTTTAAGTAAGGCATCTGGAGGGTTTGCTCGCCCATGAGATCGGTCAGAAGTTTCCTGCACACTATGCACTTTAAGATTCAGATGTATTAGTTGCTATTCCCGAAGGAGATTTTTTAGGCATTGTATATGTCTTTCGGCATCCTGAATTTTATAATCATATATGTGATGAAATGAGATTTCCTTGTACGATAAAAATTGTTATTAATACCCCTTTGCTGTAGTATGTGTTCTCTCTTTTTTTAGGATAATGTTTGATATTTTTCAGTGGCACTGTCCTCTTGTGTTGCTTTTATGTGTAAAAACTGCAATAAAAATATAGTTTTTTTTAAATGAAACACCATACAACATGTGATACTTATCAGTGCACTTGCGCCATCGCATGTCCCTGCCGGCTATATTAAGTTGGAATAACCAACAGGAAAATCCCAGATTGTATAAATGAGCATAAGCATCAGACAGTTAAATATGAGAAACCTCTGTTGTCTACACATTGTGAGGATGCAAGACCTAATTTTCATTAATTAAGATGTTTGCTGCAAGGTGTTTGGCAAGCTGTTAAGGGTGGCTGATCTTACGTGTCTGGTAGATTGGTAAGGCACCACCATGTTGGAGAAACAGGAAAATCTCCATCCATAAACCTGATTACGTATGAGGAACAGGTTTTTAAATTAGATTCTTAGTTTGGTCCAGAGAAGGTGGAGTGATTGTAATGCGTAAGAGAATCCGTCTAGTCACTATAGACCAAAGTGAGGCAAGCCATATTATTTTGCACTACATGGAGCGTGACAGTCTTTATCAGTAGCACCCTGTAGATTAAAACAATAAAAGGCGATGTGCAGAATGCTTGAATTGTCAGCTCATGGCAATCACCCAGGCCACATTTCATTCTTTTTTTTCAGATGCCACTGCAGTAGTCTATTGTAGGGACCTTTTTATCTATCACAAGGGTGATCTCTTGCAGCATCAAGAACAAAGATAGAATTCCACCTCTGATCTTTAAGTAGTAGAATACATGTTAGTGACATTGTTCACCTCTGTATCTCTGGCAGGATTGTGTTGGCTGGCTCCAAAACTGAAGAATTTTTGAGAAGGAGAAGAGCAATGGGGCATTCGATGAAGGCCACCAAATGAATCATGTGGAAACACAGAGGCACCGAGATAGTGCAAGCTCTGGGCCGTCTTGTTTTGAACACTTAACAGGCAACACGTGTCTTGTCGAAGACCTCCAGCTTTATTGGAAACATTGGTGTTTATTTGGGAGTAATTGGCTGTGGTACCTTATGTTAAAGCTGTGGAACATATTTCCAAGGAGCACCGTGTTGATATTAAAGTGGGTTGGTGAGATTACCAACCCTTGTGGGACCCTACAGGCGATGTTGGTGGAAATGTACAGGCAGGTGGCCACGTTTTCTTGTTAAGACCAGTTAGGCAGGAAGGAACTGAACCCTTGAAGTGCCGGAGCTCCAATGCGACAGTCAGTTATAAGCCAATTTAAGAGTATTCTTTGGCCAACAATGTCAAACACAGCAGGCTAAACAGGGATTGATGCGTATGCTTCCCCTGGTCCAGTGCTGTGAGCAGATTATCGCAGATGTTCATTAGAAAGGTCTCAGTTGCCTGGCTAGAGGTGGAAAGGTGAACAGAGGTGGATATTTACCACAGATTTTAGGAAATTGGCTAGAGAGGAGAGGCTGGCTACCAGCTTGTGACTGGCAAATATTTCAGTCAGCATTGGCATCTTGGTGAATTTATAACTCTGGCAATTTCAGATTTCTTGTCAGTTGAGAATGTGATTATGCACAGAGTTGTTCTTGTGTCACTTGCTGGGTGCAGAAAGCCAAAGACGGCAGTGTTGGCTGGAGAGTATCTATTTTATCATAGACACATCTGGTAGGTACTTTCAAAACTACTTAGAAAGTACTGATGGGAGGCTGCCAGTGCTTTGCATTCCCTGAAAGGTTCTTTATATAGCATTGACTTGGTGTGATTGTCAGCATCCTAAGGCCAGGCTTACAAATATAGAAATGTGTAGGTCACCAATGTGCCCGTTTAAATCTTGGAAATATTTAAGGAGAGCAGTACATGACAGCCATGTTATGATTCCTATAGACATATTTCTAGCGCTTTTCCTTGAAGTTTCAGGAGATGGAGGTCACCAGAGAGCCATTTGTTGTTGAATGTCTTTGCTAATTTCCCTTTGCAGTTAGTGTGGAGAGGCGCTGGGCCAAGGGCAAAGAAGTAGGAAAAGTTTGATCATGGTTAACATAGTTGGTATCAGGAAATATAGGGCCTCATTACAAGTGCCCCGGATCGGGATCATGTTAAACTTTGGGGTTCAGAATTAACAGGGATTCCGATTTGAACCGTAAGAAATGATTACTTTTTTTCCAATTTAACACCTTGCTTGTTTTGGGGTATTTTGCTTGGCTTTTATAAGACAACATGCACAAACTCTTTCTGCTTTTTCATTCTTCGTCATATGCATTAAGTTTATTTTCTCGAATAAAACAGACATCTGTAGGTAAAAAGTCGTGTAGCCTGAATTTTGAAAGTCATAGTTCACAAAGTGTAACATATATGTCAGTGTGACGTGTGTTAAAGATATGGCCGAATTATACAGATGTAAATTCCGACCGGAAGAGGAATAGAGGGCCACGCTGGGTTACATCATAAGAAGTTGAATGGAATTTGACATGTAGATGCTACCCCAACGTATGATCGACAGGCACATTGGCAATTAAGCAGTTTAATTATTCCTGTATGTTTGCTGGAAAGGGGTGGCAATAATATAAACGGATTAGATTGTAAAGGTAAAAAGGTTCCACAAGTTTCTTGCAACATGTGCATCTTATATCTGTGTTACAAGGGAGCTGGCAAGAATAGCCAAATACTTGTAAAATATTTAAACTGTGATATGCACACATGCATTCGCGCACATTTTTTCAATGTGTTTATCGCAGTGATAGACATACGTTTTGCTTCATGATGATTTTATTGGTTTTATCTCGGGTCCTCTATCTCAGTTTGTTTTCACTTTAGATTTGGGCACTTTATATTTTCTAAAGCCGTGCACATATTATTTTTATACTTTATTGTATCATCCATGACATTAGCCTACTTTACTTTTTAGTACCTTTGGAGTTAAGAAACAAGTTCCCGATGCCTGCGTGTTTTTGCTGCCCAACTTTAGCTACCATTTACTTTGGGTTCCCTGTTTCTCTCAGTGTGCTGCTATGTATAAAAGCAGGCTTCGTTAAGTTGTGCGAACTATAAATATATTTTCCATGCTCTTTTTCCCCTTTTACCTAACAACATTATTTTTCGCTACACAAGGTTATCAAATAACACAATATTTATAATTCTTAGTGCGTCACATCACATCACTCATTTTATTTGGGTGCTCTTATTACAATACGTGGACACCATTGTGCTCATTGTATACGGTATAAACGTGAATGCTACAACGTGTACTGAGTGCACAAATGGTCCTCCTGCTAGTGCTGAGCCTCCACTTGGTGTTTTTGCCCGAGGGAGAAACCGTGCCCAGCACTTAATATTCCTCTCACGACGCGACGACAGTCAAGGTCGGTGTGCGCCTCCCCAGACCGCAGCCTCGAAGGACGAACCCAATGCTTACAAGGTCATTGTTTTCAGAAGTGAATATAAAACAGCAGACATTTACAAGGTGCAAATTGCTCAGAAATAAAAGATCAGCAAAATCAGCAACACTTCTGACAATTGACAGCGACAACAAGACAACTCTTTCTTATATCTCAGCAGCTGAATGCTTGAGTTGAAGTATACAAATCCGAATGAAAGAGGTGCACCAGTCAGACCTGGATACTCCAACACCAGCATTGCAAATGATTGCCCAGGGGGCTGTCTGAATTAAGTGCACAAACTCAAACAAAATCTTCCCATTTTCTTATGGCCTGCAGTGAGAATTCTTCTTTTGCATCTTTGCAGAAAAAGCTGTCATTGTCCTTAATACTGTTACTGCCTCATCGCCACTCTGCTTGAAACATTTGTTAACACATATTTCTCAGTTCAGCATGAAAGATTGCTGGGTCAAAAGCTTACCGCTATAACCTCTGTAGCAACAAAGTAATTGCATTTTTACATCAACTACTTATTTGGAGTTCCAATTATTTACATCGAAGTCTGCCGCACTGCTTGAGTAGATACACCTGTGATAGTATTATTTAGAACCATATAAAAGGTCGTAAAGAGCCATGCAAATTAATTTCACGTGTAGTAAAATAACATAGAATGAAGCAGTCCTTGATTTTCTGACACTACAGTGAGCAGCATGCCCTCAGGAAAGAGTAATGCTGTAAGCACTGGAGGCCAGGGATTGTATAGGTTCTGTTAGTCCTGGCATCCTTGGCGTTGTTCTCCCCTAACGTTTGCCTTCAACCCTCCTGTTTTGCTGACTTCGTTTTTGCTGGCATTAGGACTCTGAGCTCTTTACCACTGCTAACCAGCGCTAAAGTGCTTGTGCTCTCTCCTTGAAACATAGTAGAATTCAATTGCACCCAAAAGACCTATTTTATTTAGGTGTAAGTCCCTAGTAAAGTGGCACTACATGTGCCCAGATCCTGTACAACTACATGCTACCAGGAGGCCTGCAGAACTGATTGTGCCACCCGCTTAAGTAGCCCTTTAAACATGTCTCAGGCCTGACGTTGCAGCCTGTGTATGTAGTTTTAAACTGCCATTTCGACCAGGCAAAATAAACCTTTTGCCAGGCCCCAACCTTACTTTTTAATACATATAAGCCACCCCTAGGGGGTCCCTGAAAAGCCCAGGGGGCAGGGTGCAGTGTACTTAAAAAGTAGGATACGTGCTTTTATGTTTCACATGTCCTGGTAGTGAAAAACTCATACATTTGTCTTTCACTGCTGCAAGGCCTACCTTTCTCTTAAGATGAAATTTAAGTTACTTTATTACATTTAATAAGCTGTAACTCCCAATTGGGAGCAGGTGGACAGTTCGAGTTCAATGTCTAAAGAATTGCAATTAAAAGCCCTCTTTAGTGGTAAAGTCTGATTTTTAGTCACAATTCTGAAAATGCCAGTTTTAGAAAGTTGGCATTTTCTTGTCTATCCATTTGGTGCTTGGAGCCTGATCCTGGGTCACTTCATTAAGTGTAGCTGGCAGTTGATCTTTGTGTATTGCTCACAGACAGTGAGACAAAGGGAAGATAGGTGTTGGCAGGATGGGCCACTCTGAGTTAGAGAGAGGGAGGGGCTGTCACCTACTACACTTGCACATCACAAAGGCTCTGCCTTAGCACTCTCACAAAAGGTTTGTCACTAGTCCTTTGTGACCCCAGACAAGTTGGGGACAGGACAGTGAGGAAGAAGATGCCTGGCACCTCCGGGCGGGAAGGGGTGGAAACCTCTAGAAGCTTCTTCCACTTCAAAGTTGGAACCAGGTATAAATGTTGGACCCTTAGACCAAACTCTTCAGTACACTTCTGGACCTGTGGACTCTCCCAGCAAGAAGGACTGCTGTGCTGCTGAATGAACTGCGGTTTTGCTGGACAGCTTCCCTGAAAGACTGCTGCCCTGCTGTGCTGACCTGCTGCCCTCTTGCTGGGTGAAAAGGACGAGTCCTCCATCTTTAAATCCAGGACCCCAGAGTGACTCCAAGGGATAGTTGCCTGGCCGCCTGATCAGAAGCTTCAGGAACATAACAGGCTTCCCACAATCTTGAACCCAGCACCTGGACCCTGCCGTCTATGAGCCCTACCCTGCCATGGAAGTGGGCCTGAAAGTGTTCTGCCAGCCCATCTATGAACCTAGCAGAACTGACCCATCTCTCCTGTTGCGCGGTGCAATCCCGAGCAGAACAGACGCATCGACTCTGCTCCGTGGACTTTCTCAGCACAAGGACTTCTCATCGCCCACACAGCCCCATCGGAACCGCCGCTGGTTGACGTATCCCTGACACAGGCCCTCACATTGCCAGCCTCTTGTCGAGGGCAGCCTCAATGACGACGCAGGACCTTGCATCGCTTCGGCTGCACGAAGCATCTTTGACATGGGACTCCGTAACTCTTTGCAACCAGGATTTAAGGTACTTTTGTTCAGTGCTCCTAACGGGCTCCCTATAGCCGGCCCGACTCCATCACGGTCAGCCTGAACTTGTGACTTTGTACCAGTCTAGTGCACTTTGTGCTTTATGGTGCTAGTTGCATGTCACCGGTTCTACTGATTGTTTTTTTTAAATCATTTTGGTCTTGATTTAATAATCAAAATGTATTCTATTTTTCTAAATTTGTGTATGACTTTTCTTGTGGTGTATTTTCATTTTGCTGCTGTTTGAAGTGCTGCATAAATATTTTATACATTGCCTCTAAGTTAAGCCTGCCTGCTCTGTGCCAAGCTACTAGAGGGTTGAGCACAGTTTACTTTGGGGTTTGATTGTGCCTTTGCCCTGATAAGGATTGAGGTTCCTGCTTGAGTAGGTTTTCAATCCCCTCCTCCCAACCAGTAATTTCTTATACGTTCCATTTCCTGATAGCGAAAGAGTTTCACTCGAGAAATCTTTTCATCAAATCAGTCATATGTCATTGCTGAGACTGTCATGGTAAAGGCCAGGCCACAATGCTCTAGAGGACAGTAGGCAGGCAGCTACATCCAGTTTTTACCAGAGGTAAAACTATTTATTCTGAGGAATGGTACAGAGATAAAATTCTTCAACATAGTAAAGGTTTTCTCTGGCCACATTTGCATAATTCTTGCAAGCATTACGTTTCCTGTACTTGCCCGCAAAGCTGCCACTTGCAGGACTTCACATGAAAATTTGAGAGTTTGGTGCCACTTTTACAGAGGCGTAAGAGGTTATTGAGGGGGTAGATTATATATTCTAGCAAAATCCATAGAATGTCAACTATTATATAACAGGTCCAGGAAAACTGGAGAAGCAGTGAGGGAGAGGATGGCAGTTTCAATGAATGGATCAGTAGACCCACGTGGGTTTCTCATATACACAGTAAGAAAGAATTGTCAATCTTAAACCTTAAGACTGTGCCGCCTCAACAGGGTGATCTGCTCACGAGGAGTTCAACAATCCTACTGATGGTAATGTCTGCTAAGGTTAGACAGGTCCACCCACGAGTGCTAATGAAGAATCTTCCAAATGGGCGGTTTCTCTGTGTAAGGCGGAATTGCAACAAGATTAAAGGAACAAGCATACACATTATCAAACCAACTCTCTCAAAGGAATTACCCTATTAAATTAATTAACAAGGCTAAGATGAGAGCATGCAAAAATAACTGTGATGCCCTCTTATAAAATACTAAACGTACACAAAATGTTAGATCGACTTGCGTGTCTTTGAAAAGATAATTAAACGACGCTGACATATTCTGAACACAGGATCTGCATTATATTAACTTATAAACATAGAACTCACATCATTGCCTGATAACCCATGGTCACAATTGGAAAATTATTCTTAAATATTATTACTGATTCGCCACGTATAATGAAAATCTTGAAATTTGTAACAGATCACTCACATTAAGAAGCATTTGTTTGCCACTTACCAATTCAATATAAGATTACAGGCACATGTTCAAACACATCTTAACAAATGAACAGCAATAAAAACAGTGACAAGAGACTTGAGGGTCACATAGTTCTGCCCAGATCTGTAACAAAGTGAATAAAGGCTTACGGACAATGTGGGGAGCGTGACAAATATTTGCAAAAAGAAGTGCCTGCATACAAAACTAAACCACAGTCTAATGTTAACATGTATGTATGTCTGGCATAATGAGGGCAAGAACACGTTTTGTTTAACGTCACCACAAGAATACACTGGTGAGCCTGGTCGTGGTCAATTTAAGACTGGACTAAAATTGGACTAAACTGACACTGTTCCAGTGCTTATATGCACGTGCGCCTGACATTATGGCGTATGTTTTCAAGGCACTGGCTTCTATCTTTAAGAAACTGGCAAGTTGCAAAAAATAGGTAAATCTGCCTGGTCATACCCAGTGACCAGGAAAGCCCCTGTTGATGCACCATTGTAATGGACTGAATCGACCCTGGCTTATTGTTGCAAACCGACTCTTATAGGTCAAATAATTTTATTGACGTTTATATGTTAGACCTGGCACCAATGGCGTGGGTCTCCCCTGCATTTTCTGCCTTAGCCTCCTGTGTTTTGGCTGTGTGTTGGACTCCGTTTTGCTGGTCTAGATGCTTTGGGCACTTTGCCACTGCTGTTCAGTGCCAAAGTGCAAATGCTCCCTTTGTAAATTGTTGTTATGGATTGGTGTTTCCATGATTGGCTGATTTGATTTACTAGTCAGTCCCTAGTACAGTGCACTGTGTGTGCCCAGGGCCTGTAAATCAAAATGCTGCTAGTGGGCTGCAGCACTGATTGTGTCACCCACATAAGCATCCTGTAAATGTAACTCTGGCCTGCCATTGCAGAGCCTGTGTGCAGTCTAGTACTGCCATGTCGACTTGGCAAGTGTACCCACTTGCCAGGCCCTAACCTTCCTTTTTCTTACGTTAGTCACCCCTAAGGTAGGCGGCCTAAGGTACCCCTATTGGCAGGGTGCAGTGTATGTGAAAGGTAGGACATGCCCTGGTGTGTGTGGCATGTCCTGATAGTGAATTACTGCCAATTTCGTTTTTTACTATTGCAAGGCTGCCTGTTCCCATAGGATAGAATGGGGAGTTTGTTTATAACATCTTATAAACATAACTACCAATGGGAACAAGGTAGGAAAATAAAGTATAGTATGCCTGAACTCAGAATGTTAAAATGCATCTTTTAGTGAGGGTGATTTTTACATTCTGTGTTTGAAAATACCACTTTTAGAAAGTAGGTATTTTCTTGCTTAGCCATCCAGTGTGCCTCTGCTAGGTTTGTGTATTGCATGTCTGGCTTTTGGATGACAGGGGCTGGGGAGGAGCAGTGGCTCCAGAGAGCCTGATGAGTCAGGGGTGGGCTGAATAGACCTGGGCCGCATTTCGAGTTGGGGGAGGAGATTTCCTTTCACCTGAATGGGCCTGGTCTGCCTTCTACAATGCTGTCTCCACCTCCTGCCAGGAAGCTGCACCAGAGAGGACAGAACCGGTTTTGACCAAGCACAGGGCTTCTCTGCCACCAGAGAACAAAGGATTTTGTAGTATAAATATTGGGTCCCAGACCCCAGAACTTTAGATCATTTCTGAGAATCAAGAGGAACCTTTGCCAAGGAGAAGAGCCGGAGAAACTGAGGAGGAATATTGCCCCTGTGCTGTTTGCTGTCTGGGGTTGGCCTGCAGTGTCTACTTGCTGCCAAGGAAAGGAGAAAAGGACTTTGTTGTTTGCTGTGTCCTCTGTTTGAAAGAAGATCTCCAAGAGCTTGAATTGAGCTTTCCTCCTGTTCTGAAGTCTCAGGGACACAACGACTTCACCCCCAGCTCCCCTGAACTTCCTTGCTGAGAGTTCTGACCTGCAAAGAGGTGCCTGCTGTTGTTTTGGACCTCTAGAGACTGTTTTCCGATGGGAGCTGTAAAAGTAACGCAACTTTGAGAAGCGAGACGCATCCGCACCTGTTTCCGACGCTTTGCTGAGGAAATCGTCGCAGCGCCTGCCCGCGGCTCGAGAAATCGCCACACGCCGCATCGAGGGCACCGATCTCCGAAGTCGGAGATCACCGCACCGATTTCGACGCAAGGCCTGCTTTGCAGTTGCAAGAGTTCACGCATCGTTCCGGATCATCACACCGCATTGAGGCGTCAAGTTTGTCGCATTGTTGGGGGACGCAGTAAGAAACCGATGCATCACCTCCCCACACAGGAAGAAACCAACGCATCACCTCCTCTCCGGTAAAGGGACCAACGCATCACCTCCCCTGCGCTGCAGTAAGGAACCGACGCATCACCTCCCCCGGAGCAAGGAACCGACGCATCACCTTCCCTGAGTTTAAGGAACCAACGCATCACCTTCCCTGCGGCCCGTTTTGTTTGCTTGTGTGACGCATCCAAGGTACTTTGTGAGAAAAGTGCTGCATCTACAATTTGCTTTCAACTGAACTATTTCTACCATTTGAAAGTCATATTTTTATTACTGTATTGTGGATTTTTGTCGTTTGGTCTTGTTTTGTTTTAGATAAAGATTACTTATTTTTCTAAACTGGTGTGGTGTCCATTTGTAGTGTTTTCACTGTATTGCTGGATGTGTTCACAAATGCTTTACACACTGCCTCTGAGATAAGCCTGTCTGCTCGTGCCAAGCTACCAAGGGGATGAGCAGGGGTTATTCTAGAAGTATATCCCCCTTACCCTGACTAGAAGCAAGGGTCCCTATTTGGACAAAGGTACCTACTTCTGCCAATTAGAAACCCCCATTTCTAACATTGGTGGACAACGGTGAGGATCTGTACTTGCATTTGTGTCTTACATACAGTGATTGGTGTACACTACTAGTATAGTGCAGACCATTACGCAACCACATACATTTGGTAGAGTTTTTTTTCCTGGGAATTTTTTGCATCTTGAGAACTGCCAATTTTCACCATGAGTAAATCAGCATCACTTGCATCTGTGGAAATTGAATTTGAAGAGGAAAGGGTTGATACCAACACTGTGCCACAACTTAAAGCTGTCTGCAGAAAATTTAAAATCTCTGTGAGAGGCATCACCAGAAAGGAGGAATACCAAAAGGCGCTGAGGGCCTGGTTGGAATCAAGGAACGCCAGTGAGCATACTGAGGAGCCTATGGTGGAGGGAGAGAATTTAGATGGGCAGCAGGAGGGGCTATTGGGCCTGACTGGAGCGAAGTTGCCTTCCAGGGGGGCAGTAATGTGTCTTCAAATGGTCTGTCTCCAGAGGAGTTGGAGGACAGGTAGAGAAGCAAAGTACATGAGTTGGAGCTTACAAAGCTCAGGCTGGGGAAGGAGTGTGACATGGAGAATAAGAAATTGGAGTTGGAGAGTAAGAAATTGGCCATGGAAGAGAAGAAAATGCTCTTTAAGCATGAAAGAGGGTTGAGGGAGTTGGATCTGAAAGCCAGAAGTCTAGAGATCAATCCCAATGGTGGCAGCGCACCATCAGTGCCTGGAGAAGGAAAGGTATACATCCCCAAGGACGTTATTAAGGATTTCATGAAGCATGAGGACATTGGTCAGTGGTTCAAGGCCTATGAAGTAGCGATGAGGCCCCACAGGGTCTCCGAGAGAGATTGGGGAGCAGGGTTGTGGGGCTGCTTTATCAGTGAAGGAAGAGAGACATTGCTAGCATTGCCCACTGAGGATCAGATGTTCTATGCCCCCATGAAGGAGGCCTTAATAGCAAGGTATGGGTTGACCCCTGAGCTGTACAGGCAGAAATTTAGAAACTGCAAGAAGCTGGAGTCAAGTACTTGGGTGGAGTGTATGTCCTATTTTTGCAGAGCACTGGATGGTTGGGTGAAGGGTAGCAAGGTGAATGATTTGCAGGGGTTCTATCATTTGGTTGCATGGGAGCACTTGTCAGATAATAGTTTTCCAGAGCTACGCCAGCACTTGATTGACAGTAAGCTGACTGACCCCAAGACTCTTGCTGTGGAGACGGACCGCTGGGTCAGTACCAGGGTCCAAAAAAGTTGTGTGGGAGACTCCACCAAAGGTGGGCAGGACCCCCAGCAGAAGAGTGGGGGAGACAAGGGTAAACATAAGGAGTTCCAGAAAGGGCCCCAAAGTAATCCCCAAGGGAACCAAGGTAAGGGTTCCCAGCCTCCCACTGAAAAGAAGACATGGGTCCCGACAGGTAAACCTGTTCATAGGGGTTCCAAGGCATGTTTTGGTTGTGGTCAGGTGGGCCACTTCCAAGGGGATCCTAGGTGTCCCAAGAAGGTTACCACCGCACCCACTGGTGCACCGCCCCGGGAAATGGCTAGTGTAGCCTTGGGGGAGGAGACGGATGCCCAAGAGGGGTAGGGTCCCACAGAAATGTCCCTGGTCTCTTTAGGAGAGAGTGAGATGGTCCCAAGAGCTCATCTGCCTGATAGCACTAAAGAAGTACAGGCAGTGGGTGACCATCAATGGCCATAGTGTGGAGGCTCTGAGAGACACCGGAGCCAGTGTGACAGCTGTCAGTTGTCGGCTGGTGTCTGAAGAGCAGGTGGTCCCCAACACATTCTACCCAGTAGTTGCTGCTGACAACTCAGAGTGCCTCTGTAAAGTGGCACAGGTTCCCTTTGAGTGGGGGGGGGGTCTCAGGTACCTTGAAAGTAGCTGAGAGGCCAGCCATGCCTGTTGACTGTCTGCTAGGCAATGATTTGGTGAGCTCCCCTTGGGCGAAGGCAGAGCAGAGGTCTCATTTAGAGATGGTGGGTCTCCCTGAGTGGGCATGTGTGACCACTCGGTCAATGGCAGCCGGTAAGGGCATTCAAGAGGAACTGGAGCCTGAAAGAGTGGCCCAGGTGCCTGCCAGGAAGAGAAGAGGCAGGGGGCATGGGCACTGTTCCCAGTAAGGTGCGCACATGCGTGCGTGCGCACCTCTGTTCTCCCGAGCACGCAATGTCGTGTGTGGAGCGCGCACTCACACAGCACATGATCCCGCAAGAGCATATGTGCCGCTGCTTTTAAAAAGCAAGCGGCGCGAAAAATGAGTATTTCCCGAAGGAGCGGCAGGTAAGTCTGTCTTGCGGCAGCCTGTGGGATTATGGAGGGCACTTGCTTTATTCTTCTGTATCTAGAGCCCGGCTGCAGGGCATATTGTGTGCTTTTGTTTAAGTATTCATGTTAATTGCAGCGCCCGTCACGAGCTGCGATTAACATGATTACTGTAAACAAAAGCACACAAATTGCTCACAGCCGCGCTTTAGTAACAAAAGAAATTCAGCAAGTCTACAAACACGGCGTGTTTGTAGACTTGCTGAATTTCTCTTCTTAAGAGAGCTGGGCTGCGGGTGATTGTGTGACTTTGTTAAAGTTTTCTTGTTCATTGCAGCTCCTGACGGGTCGTGCGATTAACCTGAAAACTTTGGCTAAGTCACACAATCACCCCGCTGCCCAGCTCTATTAAGAAAAGATATGCAGCAACTCTACAAACATGGCGTGTAAAGCACACGCTGTGTTTGTAGACTTGCTGAATTTCTCTTTTTAATAGAGCTGGGCTGCGGGTGATTGTGTGACTTTGTTAAAGTTTTCTTGTTAATTGCAGCTCCTGATGGGCGCTGCGAATAACCTGAAAACTATAGCTAAGTCACACAATCGCCCCACGGCCTAGCTCTATTAAGAAAAGAAATGCAGCAACTCTACAAACATGGCCTATAAAGCACACGCCATGTTTGTAGACTTGCTGAATTTTTCTTCTTAATAGAGCGCAGCTGCGGGGTGATTGTGTGACATTTTAAACATTTCTGTGCTTGGCATAGTGTGCCGCCCGACTTGTATTTTCCTGTTTCTGTCATTGCATCCAGATATATGATACAACAAGTAACATCATACCTACAACAAGTCGGACTATTGGCTTTGTCAGTGGTTGTTAGTTGCATAAGATAAATAAGCAGCAACTATGGCTTCTATATAATATTGAAAAAGCTTCCACTTAAAGCCCTGGTGACACCACGACATTGTTGCTGCCCCTAAGTTTCAAAAAGAGAAGGGAAATCCAGAGAGAAAATGACTCTCTTTGAAGGATTTCCCTTCCCCTACAACGCTCACCTGGCATGACGTCATGCCGTAACTTCTCCACTAGTGAGAAGTGAACAGTGTGAGCACGCGCACATCGATGTGCCTGCTGTCACTGCAGTCCGTAAAAAACGGACCGCCTGTGCCAGGGCACAAAACTGAGCCCAATAGAGACCCGTTTCGAGGCCCCCTTTAAAAAACTGCTGGTGCTCAGCGCCGGTGAGACCCGGCCCACTTAAAGCCCTGAACATAGTGTCCGTCATAAGTCACCCACTGTCAGCTAGGAACATCACACAATCAGAATGTGAGGAAGGGCACTTTAGGTGCTGATTAACAAAGAGTCTAAATCTGCCAGTTAGCACATGAGGCCTAGCACTACATGTGAGATTTGGAGACAACCAGGAGGAAATGTCACAAACAAGGGAGCTTTCTCTGTGGAAGCCAAAAGCTGCGGGAAACGTTGGGTCTTACATGCAGTGGGGTCACTCTGGATATACTCCGTGCCAGTGCAAGACGACCATTCATAGCACCCGCAGCCCGAGCTCATGCCTGCAGGAAGTGGTTTGGAGAGTGTTGTAGGAAATGAGCAAGTGTTAGTGAATAGAATACTCCAGACAGATGGATCAGTCATTTACACACTTGCAGCTGCCATCTGCTCAGACCTGCATCTTGGCAAGTTCCAAAATCTTGGCAAGGCCTAACCAGCCTTCCACCCTTCTTAGTTAGTTCAAGTGAGCACGGTTACATAGAGCGAGCGTTGAGAAATGAAAAGATGGCGAAAAAGGCTCCTTATAGAACCCCAACGTCGATATGCAGAGACGCTACTTCTAAAGCCTTGCCATACCATACTCGCTGTCTTCTCTGACATATCTTTTGTCCTTTCTTCTTCCACTCCCCAGGTGCTCTCGCCGTCTCCTTCTCTTCTTTTTCCTCTTCCTCATATCTGTCCCGCTCCATGTTTTACCCACTTTCCCCTTCTCCCCCATCCCACTCTTGTCTCCCTTTCCCTCTCGCTGCCTGTTCTTTGCTTTCTCTCTTACCGGTTTTCCATTCTCCGTTCTCGCTTCCAGTTCTCCAGACCCTCAGGTTGCCTTTCTCTTTCCGTCCCTCTCTTACCAATTTCTCCATTACCCTCTTCTCCATTTCTCGTCTTTGCGCCCTGACTTTTTTCTCCTTTGTTCCTCTCTCCCCCTTTCTCCACCACTAAATCCTAATTCTTACTAGTATCCTCTCATTTTCCTTCTGGCTGCTATGTTACAATTTTGAAAACACCTATTACTATCCCTGAATATTATATGGAAGCACATTTAGAATTTGGACCAGTGTGCCTCTGCAGTGTCGGTGACCTGGCCGAAAATGACATGAAAAATCTGAAATTGGATCATAAATCCAAAGCTGTTCTGATCAGGGGCCCCAGAAATAAGTTTGGCCCAGGGCCCTCAAAATCCTTAAGATATCCCTGTGCATTTGTTAAAGTTTTCATGTTAATCGCAGCACCCATCATGAGCTGCAATTAACACGAAAACCTTAACAAATGCACACAATCAACCCGCAGCCCAGCCCTATTAAGAAAGGAAATGCAGCAACATAGCTGCCAAGGTTTCAAATTGCAATGTGGGGCGTTTTTATAATTTCACTGTAATTATTAGTGCCATTTGAACAGGGCCAGCTTTAGTGCTGGTGGCGCCTGGTGTGACAATGTTTGTTGGTGCCCCAATGACCACCTCCGCCACGGATACTCTCATTACCAACCTTTAACAGTGCCCCTCAAGTTTCCATAACCCCTCTCTCTTTCATATTTATTTTGTTTAATAGCGCCACTCATACCAGTGTAAGGTGTTAAGCACTTTACATTGCATACACATTACACAGAGACACTGAATCATAGTGTGTAAATCAATGTATAGGAAATGTTACATCAGACAGAGGAATACAATTTCTCTTCTTAACAGAGCTGGGCTGCGGGTGTTTGGTTTTTTAAGCAAAAGTTTGGAGTGATATTTGGCGCTGCACACAAGCGCGGTCTGGTTCCTGGTGCACATAGCCATGGCCGCAGCGAACAAAGACCCTACACTGCCGCACACAGAGGAAAAAAATTAGAGGGAACATTGGGCGCGGGAAACCGGCCCCTGAAGTTCCCACGGTCCAGGAGGAGGCAAACCTTGAGGTGGATGCCCTGGAGCCTACAGGGGAACAAGTGGCTGAACTGGGGGACCTGCCTGAGCTGACCAATTGGCAGCAGGAAGGAGGCCCCACCAAGGAGGAATTCTGCCAGGAGCAGCAGAAGTGCCCTTCTCTTGTTGGTTTGCGGCAACAGGCTGCAAACCAGGCAGCAAGTGATCAGTCTGGATCACATTGGGTTTACTGGGAGAATGGTCTCCTGTATAGCGAGCCTAAGGTTGCTGAGCCTGTATCAGCCCGAGTGCTGGTGGTACCCAGGCACTTCAGAGCCTTCCTACTGGGTCTGGCTCATGATGTGCCTTTGGCAGGACATTTGGGGCAAGACAAGATCTTTGAAAGGCTTGTCACCCACTTTTACTGGCCCCAAATGCGTAAGAGTTCTGATACTCACTGTAGATCTTGCTAGACTTGCCAGGCAAGTGGTAAGAGTGGGAGAAAGTGTGAGGCTCCTCTCCAACCTTTCCCTGTGGTCAGCACCCCCTTTGAGAGGGTGGGTATTGACATTGTGGGGCTTCTGGATCCCAAGACAGCCATGGGCAACAGGTTTATCCTGGTCTTGGTGGACCATGCTACCCGGTACCCGGAAGCCATCCCTCTCCGGACTGTGACGGCCCCTGTGGTGGCTCGTGTGTTGATGGGGATTTTCTCCTGTGTGGGGTTCCCCAGAGAGGTCGTGTCAGACCGTGGTACCAACTTAATATCTAAGTATATGAAGTCCCTGTGGCAGGAGTGCGGTGTTACCTACAAGTTCACCACTCCTTACCACCCCCAAGGTAATGGGCTGGTTGAGAGATTCAACCGGGCCCTGAAGGGCATGATTATGGGTCTTGGTGAGCCCATGAGGCGTAAGTGGGACGTCCTCTTACCATGCCTTTTGTTTGCTTACAGAGAGGTACCGCAGAAGTCCTTAGGGTTCAGTCCCTTTGAGCTCCTGTATGGGCATCCTGTAAGAGGACCTCTAAGTCTGGTCAAAGAAGACTGGGAGAAAGCTCCCAGTAAACCTCCCCAGGATGTATATAGCTACATGCTGGCTTTCAGGAACCAGACTAAGCGCTTCAGACAACTCACTCAGGCAAATCTGGAAGCCAGCCAGGAGGAGATGAAACGTTGGTATGATCAGAATGCCACTCTGATCGAGTTTCAGCCTGGAAAGAAAGTATGGGTCATGGTCCCAGTGGAGCCTTGTGTGTTCCAGGATAAGTGGACCGGACCATTTGAGGTGGTGGAGCGCAAGAGTAATGTCACCTACTTGGTGGACTTGCAGTCTCATAGGAACCCTTTGCGGGTCCTGCATGTGAACCGACTTAAGCCCCACTTGGAGCGGCCCGAATTGGGCGTGCTCCTAGCAACAGATGCTGGAATGGAGGAGGAGACTGAGCCTCTTCCTGACCTCCTGTCTGCGGAGGAACACAATGGGTCAGTGGACAGTGTAATCACTCTCCCCCGCCCTGACTCCTGAACAGCAGAGCGACTGCCGCCAACTGTTGGGACAGTTTGCTGCTCTGTTCTCCTTGACCCCTGGTGTCACTCAGTAGTGTGTCCATGACGTTGACACTGGGGACAGTCCTCCTGTAAAGCACAACATTTACAGAGTGACTGACAGGGTCAAGGCTTGCATCAAGGAGGAGGTCTCCAAGATGTTAGTGCTAGGGGTGATTGAGCCCTCAAACAGCCCTTGGGCCAGGCCAGTGGTCTTGGTTCCAAAGGCTGCCGCACCTGGTGCCACGCCAGAACTCCGGTTCTGTGTAGACTACCAAGGGCTCAATTCAGTCACCAGGACTGACGCACACCCCATCCCCAGGGCTGATGAGCTCATAGATCGGTTGGGAGCTGCCCGGTACCTCAGTACGTTTGACTTAACATCTTGGTACTGGCAGATTGCCTTAACTGATGGGGCAAAGGAGAGGTCAGCATTCTCAATGCCAGAGGGGCACTACCAATTCCGGGTGATGCCCTTTGGATTGAAGAATGCCCCTTCCACCTTTCAGAGGTTGGTCAACCAGGTGTCGGCTGGACTGGAGGATTTCAGTGCCGCCTACCTGGATGACATAGCAGTGTTCAGTGCCACTTGGGAGGAACATCTGCACCACCTCTGGGAAGTGTTGAAGGCTCTGCAGAGGGCAAGCCTCACAATCAAGACAAGTAAGTACCAGATCAGGCAGGGTTCTGTGGTGTGCTTGGGACACCAGGTTGGGAGCGGCCAGGTGGTGCCCCTACAGCCCAAGATTAATACCATTCAGGCTTGGGAACCCCCAAGACCCATACAGAGGTGAGAGCTTTCTTAGGACTCACCGGGTATTACAGGAGATTTGTCAAGGGGTATGGCACCATTGTTGCCCCCTTGACAGAGCTGACTTCCAGGAAGCAGCCCAGGAAAGTGAACTTTTGATGCCCTGAAATCTGCCATGCGCCCAACTTCTCAAGGGAATTCATTGGGCAGACAGATGCTTCAGAGCATGGTGTGGGGGCTGTGCTCTCACAGCTAAATGAGGAGGGCCTAGACCAACCCGTAGTCTTCATTAGTAGGATGTTACTTCCACGGGAACAGAGGTGGATTGCGATTGAGCGTGAGGCATTTGCTGTGGTCTGGGCGCTGAAGAAGCTGAGGCCCTACTTGTTTGGGACTCACTTCCGGGTTCAGACCGACCACAGGCCCCTCAGATGGTTGATGCAGATGAGGGGTGAGAACCCAAAGCAGTTGAGGTAGTCCAGTTCCCTACAGGGGATCGACTTCATGGTGGAACACAACCCTGGTACAGAACACGCCAATGCTGATGGTCTGTCCAGATTTTTACGCCTTAGTGAAGAGAACTCCCAAGAGGGTGGGTAGTTCTCCCCACATTTCAGCTGGAGGGGACACGTGTTAGACCATTGGCGTTAGTCACCCCTGCATTTTTGTCATAGCCTCCTGTGTTTCTGTGTGTTGGACTCTGTTTTGCTGGTCTAGGTGCTTTGGGCACTTTGCCACTGCTGTTCAGTGCCAAAGTGCAAGTACTCCCTTTGTAAATTGTTGTTATGGATTGGTGTTTCCATGATTGGCTGATTTGATTTACTAGTCAGTCCCTAGTTCAGTGCACTGCGTGTGCCCAGGACCTGTAAATCAAAATGCTGCTAGTGGGCTGCAGCACTGATTGTGCCACCCACATAAGCAGCCTGTAATGTAACTCTGGCCTGCCATTGCAGACTGTGTGCAGTCTAGTACTGCCATGTCGACTTGGCAAGTGTACCCACTTGCCAGGCCCTAACCCACCCTTTTTTTACATGTTATTCACCCCTAAGGTAGGCCCAAGGTACCCCTGTGGGCAGGGCACAGTGTATGTGAAAGGTAGGACATGGCCTGGTATGTGTGGGATGTCCTGATAGTGAATTACTGCCAATTTTGAATTTTCACTATTGCAAGGCTACCTGTTCCCATAGGATAGAATGGGGAGTTTGTTTATACCATCTGATAAACATAACTACCCATGGGAACAAGGTAGGAAAATAATGTTTAATATGCCTGAACTCAGAATGTTAAAGTGCATCTTTTAGTGAGGGTGATTTTTACATTCTGTGTTTAAAAATACCACTTTTAGAAAGTGGGTATTTTCTTGCCTAACCATCCAGTGTGCCTCTGCTAGGTTTGTGTTCTGCATGTCTGGCTTTTGGATGACAGGGGGCTGGAGAGGGCTGTGGCTCCAGAAGTCTGATGAGTCAGGGCTGGGCTGAATGGACCTGGGTTGAATTTAGAGTAGGGGGAGGAGATTTCCTTTCACCTGCCTGGGCCTGGTCTGCCTTCAACAATGCTGTCTCCACCTCCTGCCAGGAAGCTACACCAGTGAGGACAGAACTGGTTTTGCTGGGTACAGACACTCTCTGCCTTCAGAGAACAAAGGATTTGTGTGTATAAAAAGCGGGACCCAGACCCCAGACTTTTAGATCACTTCTAGGAAATCAAGAGGAAACCTTTGCCAAGGAGAAGAGTCGGATAAGCTGAGGAAGAATACTGCCCCTGTGCCTGTTTGCTGCTTGGGGTTGGCCTGCAGTGGCTGCTTGCTGCCAAGGAAAGGAGAAGAAGGACTTTGCTGTTTTGCTTTGTCACCTGTTTGAAGAAAAAGATCTCCAAGGGCTTGAAACTGAGCTTGCCTCCTGTTCTGAAGTCTCAGGAACACAAAGACCTCATCCCTTCTGTCTTCCTGCATCTAGAACTGCTGTTTTAGCTGCTACAGAAGGAAATTGCAACACCGACGCCGGCGAGCGACCCCATAACCTGCACCAAAGTAGTGAGCACTGCTCCGACTTGCGACGTAGGCCCACCACCAGCTGGCGTGCCACATCGACGCCAGCGAGCGACGCCGTAACCTGCCCGAAGCCGTGAGCGCTGCTCCGACTTGCGACGTGGGCCCGACGCCTGCTGCTGTGCCGCATCGACTCCGAAGCCGACTTCATCATCGCGGAGCCGATCCTCGACGTGGGTGACCCCCGAATCCATCGACATCGCGCCATCGTAAGGAACAGTGGATTTGGCGCCATAGTGACGTCATCTCCACGACGCAGTAAGGAACCGTCGTCTCGCCTCCCCTGCGCTGCAGTAAGGAACAGAGGTTGCACCTCCCTTGGGGTCGTAAGGAGCATACGCCGCGCAGCGCCTACGAAGCCGCACCTCCCCGACGCTGTGAACTGTCGTTGTTTTCATCATCTCCAAGGTACTGTTCTTTGTGGGTCTGCTTGACTTCGGGCCCGACGCCGAGCACCTCGCGGTCGGAGCTGTACTTTGGGATTTCCACTGGTCACGACGTCGTTATAACTCCAAGTGGAGTTATTTGTTGCTACAAGCTTTATTTGATTGAATAACTTATTTTTAAGGATATCTTGATAACTGTATTGTGGATTTTTGCCCTTTGGTCTTGTTTTGGTTTAGATAAAGATTATTTATTTTTCTAAAGTGGTGTGGTGTCCATTTGTAGTGTTTTCACTGTATTACTGTATGTGTTCACAAATGCTTTACACACTGCCTCTGAGATAAGCCTGTCTGCTCGTGCCAAGCTACCAAGGCGGTGAGCAGGGGTTATTTTAGGAGTGTATCCCCCTTCCCCTGACTAGAAGCAAGGGCCCCTATTTGGACAAAGGTACCTACCTCTGCCAACTAGAGACCCCCATTTCTAACATTGGTGGTCAGCCGTGAGGATCCTGGACTTACATTTGTGATTTACATACAGTGATTGGTGTATACTACTAGTGAGTGCAGACCATTACGCAACCACATACATTTTGGTAGAATTTTTCCTTGGAATTTTTTGCATTTTGAGAACTGCCAATTTTCACCATGAGCAAACAAGGATCCATTGCATCTGTGGATATTGACTTTGAAGAAGAGAGGGTTGATACCTACACTGTGCCACAACTTAAAACCATCTGAATTTTTTTTTAAATCTCCATAAGAGGCCTCACCAGGAAGGAGTTCCAAAAGGCGCTGAGGGCCTGGTTGGAAGCCAGGAATGCCAGTGGGCAGACCGAGGATCCTATGGTGGAGGGGGAGAATTTAGAAGGGCAGCAGGATGGGTTAGTGGGCCTAACTGGAGGGGGAGTGCCCCCCAGGGAAGGCAGCAGTGTGTCTTCAAGGGGTCTGTCTCCAGAAGAGTTGGAGGACAGGGAGAAATGCATAGTGCTTGAAATGGAGCTTGCTAAGCTCAAACTGGGGAGCCAGGATAACATAGAAAAAAAGAAATTGGAGTTGGAGAACAAGAGATTGGCAATGAAGGAGAAAAAGATGCTTTTAGAGCATGAGAGAGTGTTGAGGGAGCTGGAGCTAAAAGCGAAGAGCTTAGAGATCAGTCCCTCTGGTGGCAGCACACCATCAGTGCCTGTAGAAGGAAAAGTGTATATTCCCAAAGATGTCATTAAGGATTTCATGAAGCATGAGGACATTGGGCAGTAGTTTAAGGCCTATGAGGTGGCAATGAAATCCCACCGGGTCCCTGAGAGAGATTGGGGAGCCGGGTTGTGGGGCAGCTTTATGGGTGAAGGAAGGGAAACCTTACTAGCTCTGCCCACTGAGGATCAGATGTCCTATGCCCCCATGAAGGAAGCCTTAGTGACCAGGTATGGGTTGACCCCAGAGCTTTATAGGCAGAAGTTTAGAAATTGCAAGAAGCTGGAGTCTAGTACCTGGGTGGAATATGTGTCTTTTTTTTGCAGAGCCTTGGATGGTTGGGTGAAGGGTAGCAAGGTAAATGATTTTCAGGCGCTCTATGATTTGGTTGCATGGGAGCACTTGTCCAGTACTTGCTTTCCAGAGCTACGCCAGCACCTGATTGACAGTAAGCTGACTGATCCCAGGAAGCTTGCTGTGGAGGCGGACCACTGGGTCAGTACCAGGGTCCACAAGGGTCATGTGGGAGACTCTGTCAAAGGTGGACAGGGTCCCCAGCAGAAGAGTGGGGGGACAAGGGTAAACAGAAGGAGTTCCAAAAAGGGCCCCAAAGTAATTCCTGTGCAGAAGGGCCCCAGAACCTGTTTTAGCTGTGGTCAGGTGGGTCACTTCCAAGGAAGTCCCAAGTGTCCCAACACAGTGACCACTGCACCCACTGGTGCACCGCCCCGGGAAATGGCTAGTGTAGCCTTGGGGGAGGAGATGGGTACCCAAGGTGGGTGGGGTCTCGCAGAGATGTCCATGGTCTCTTTAGGAGACAGTGAGATGGTCCCTAGGGTCCAGCTGCCTGATAACACTAAAAAGTACAGGCAGTGGGTGACCGTCAATGGCCATAGTGTGGAGGCTCTGAGAGACACCGGAGCCAGTGTGACAGCTGTCAGTTGTCGGCTGGTGTCTGAAGAGCAGGTGGTCCCCGACGCAGTCTACCCAGTAGTTGCAGCTGACAGTTCAGTGTACCTCTGTAAAGTGGTACAGGTTCCCTTTGAGTGGGGGGGGGTCTCAGGTACCTTGAAAGTAGCTGTGAGGCCAGCCATGCCTGTTGACTGTCTGCTAGGCAATGATTTGGAGAGCTCCCCTTGGGCGAAGGTGGAGCGGAGGTCTCATTTGGGGATGTTGGGTCTGCCTGAGTGGGCATGTGTGACCACTAGGTCAATGGCAGCCGGTAAGGGCATTCAAGAGGACCTGGAGCCTGAAAGAGTGGCCTAGGTGCCTGCCGGGAAGAGAAGAGGCAGGGGGCGTGGGAAACCGACCCCCAAAGTTCCCAAGGTCCAGGAGGAGGTAGACCCTGAGGGGGATGCCCTGGAGCCTACATGGGAACAAGTAGCTGAACTGGGGAACCTGCCTGAGCTGACCCATTGGCAGCAGGAAGGAGGCCCATCCAGGGAAGAGTTCTGCGAGGAGCAGAAGAAGTGCCCTTCTCTTGTTGGTTTGCGGCAACAGGCTGCAAACCAGGCTGCAGGTGATCAGTCCGGATCACATTGGATATACTGTGAGAATGGTCTCCTGTATAGCGAGCCTAAGGTTTCTGAGCCTGGGTCAGCCCGTGTGC
Organism: Calotriton arnoldi; assembly: GCA_963921515.1. NCBI lineage: Eukaryota > Metazoa > Chordata > Amphibia > Caudata > Salamandridae > Calotriton > Calotriton arnoldi. The sequence continues at coordinate 453,387 of CAWUFW010004039.1, forward strand.
TGGTGGTACCCCAGCGCTTCAGAGCCTTTCTACTGGGTCTGGCTCATGATGTGCCTTTAGCAGGACATTTGGGGCAAGACAAGACCTTTGAGAGGCTTGTCACCCACTTTTACTGGCCCCAAATGCGCAAGAGTTCTGATACTCATTGTAGGATTTGCCAGGCAAGTGGTAAGAGTGGGAGGAAGCACAAGGCTCCTCTCCAACCTTTCCCTGTGGTCAGCACCCCCTTTGAGAGGGTGGGTATTGACATTGTGGGCCCTTTGGATCCCAAGACAGCCATGGGCAACAGGTTCATCCCGGTCTTGGTGGACCATGCCACCCGGTACCCGGAAGCCATCCCTCTCTGGACTGTGACGGCCCCCATGGTGGGTCGTGCGTTGATGGGGATTTTCTCCCATGTGGGGTTCCCCAGAGAGGTGGTGTCCGACCGTGATACCAACTTCATATCCAAGTATATGAAATCCCTGTGGCAGGAGTGCAGTGTAACTGGCAGGAGTGCAGTGTAACCTATAAGTTCACCACTTCTTACCACCCCCAAGGTAATGGGCTGGTTGAGAGATTCAACCGGACCCTGAAGGGCATGATTATGGGTCTAGAGGAACCCATGAGGCGTAAGTGGGACGTCCTCTTTCCATGCCTTCTGTTTGCTTACAGAGAGGTGCCACAGAAGTCCTTAGGGTTCTGTCCCTTTGAACTGCTGTACGGCCATCCTGTGAGAGGACCTCTGAGTCTGGTGTAAGAAGGCTGGGAGAAAGCTCCCAGTAAACCTCCCCAGGATGTATATAGCTACATGCTGGCCTTCAGAAATCAGACTAAGCGCTTCAGACAACTCGCTCAGGCGAATCTGGAAGCCAGCCAGGAGGAGATGAAACATTGGTATGATCAGAATGCCACTCTGATCGAGTTTCAGCCTGGACAGAAAGTTTGGGTCATGGCCCCAGTGGAGCCTTGTGCGCTCCAGGATAAGTGGACCGGACCATTTGAGGTGGTGGAGCGCAAGAGTGACGTCACCTACTTGGTGGACTTGCAGTCTCCTAGGAACCCTTTGCGGGTCCTACATGTGAACCGCCTGAAGCCCCACTTGGAGATGTCCGAAGTGGGCATGCTCCTAGCAACAGATGCTGGGATGGAAGAGGAGACCGAGCCTCTTCCTGACCTTCTGTCTGCAAAGGAGCAAGATGGGTCAGTGGACGGTGTGAACCTCTCTACCGCCCTGACCCCTGAGCAGCAGAATGACTGTCGCCAACTGTTGGGACAGTTTTCTGACCTGTTCTCCCTGACCCCCGGTGTCACTCAGTGGTGCGTCCATGATGTGGACACTGGGGATAGTCCTCCAGTAAAACATAAGATTTACAGAGTGACTGACAGGGTCAGAGCTTGCATCAAGGAGGAGGTCTCCAAGATGTTAGCACTAGGGGTGGTTGAGTCCTCAAACAGCCCTTGGCCCAGCCCAGTGGTCTTGGTCCCAAAGGCTGCCGAACCCGGTGCCACACCAGAACTCCGGTTCTGTGTGGACTACCAAGGGCTCAATTCAGTCACCAGGACTGACGCGCACCCCATCCCCAGAGCTGATGAGCTCATCGATTGGTTGGGGGCTGCCCGGTACCTCAGTACGTTTGAATTAACGTCTGGGTACTGGCAGATCGCCTTGACTGATGGGGCAAGAGAGAGGTCAGCATTCTCCACACCAGATGGGCACTACCAATTCCAGGTGATGCCCTTTGGGATGAAGAATGCCCCTGCCACCTTTCAGAGGTTGGTCAACCAGGTGTTGGCTGGGCTGGAAGATTTTGGTGCCGCCTACCTGGATGACATTGCAGTGTTCAGTGCCACTTGGGAGGAACATCTGCACCACCTCTCTGAAGTGTTGAAGGTACTGCGGAGGGCAGGCCTCACGATCAAGGTGAGTAAATACCAGATCGGGCAGGGTTCTGTGGTGGACTTGGGACACCAGGTGGGGAGCGACCAGGTGGCTAACCCTGGGCGTAGTTCGCGAAGTAGCGCTACGCGAAGCTACGCAAAGCTACGCAAAGTGCACTTCGCGCTACGCGTAGCACTACGCGAACTGCGTAGTGCGCTGTTCGCGATGATTGCACAGTGCCGGATGCTTGTCCGCACTGTGCAATCATTGAAAACGGCATCTTGCACAGTGCGAGCTGTCTTTACTGCCGCTCGAGTAGATTTTTACTCGAGCGGCAGCTTTCTAACGCGGACTGGTAGTTTCTCATCGCGAGCGGTCGCAAGCATACGCGACCACTCGCAATGAGAAACCTGACCTCCCGCGTTGAGAATCTCGCCGGGAGGTTTATTTTCCACGCTCGCGATCGGCAACTTGATGTTGCTGATCGCGAACGAGGAAAAGTCTCGCCGGGATGTCATTTTGCTTGCTCGCGGTCGCCAACTTGACATTGAGGACCGCGAGCAAGCAAAAAATGACCGCTGCACTACGCTACGCGTGTTTGCACTGTGCAACGTGCAATTCGCGTAGTGCGAAGTAGCGCAAACTTCGCAAACTACGCGAGCGTAGCGTAGTGCTTTGCCCAGGGTTACAGGTGGCACCCCTACAGCCCAAGATTGATACCATTCTGTCTTGGGAACCCCCCAAGACCCAGACAGAGGTGAGAGCCTTTTTAGGACTCACTGGGTATTACAGGAGGTTTGTCAAAGGGTATGGCAGCCTTGTTACCCCTTGACAGAGCTGACTTCCAGGAAGCAGCCCAAGAAAGTGAACTGGACTGATGCCTGTCAGGAAGCTTTTGATGCCCTGAAAACTGCCAGGAGCACGGTGCCCGTGCTTCAGGCGCCCAACTTCTCAAGGAAATTAATTGTGCAGGCAGATAATTCAGAGCATGGTGTGGGGCTGTGCTCTCACAGCTGAATGAAAAGGGCCTAGACCAACCTGTAGCCTTCACTAGTAGGAGGTTACTTCCACTGGAACAGAGGTGGAGTGCGATTGAGCGGTGAGGCATTTGCTGTGGTCTGGGCGCTGAAGAAGTTGAGACCATACTTGTTTGGGACTCACTTCTGGGTTCAGACAGACCACAGGCCCCTCAGATGGTTGATGCAGATGAGGGGTGAGAATCCAAAACTGTTGAGGTGGTCCATTTCCTACAGGGATGGACTTTGCGGTGGAACACCGCCCTGGTACAGAACACGCCAATGCTGATGGTCTGTCCAGATTTTTCCGCCTTAGTGAAGAGAACTCCCAAGAGGGTGGGTAGTTCTCCCCACATTTCAGCTGGAGGGGACACGTGTTAGACTTGGCACCATTGGCGTGGGTCTCCTTCCATTTTTTTGCTGTTGCCTCCTGTGTTTTTGCTTGTCTAGATGCTTTGGGCACTTTGCCACTGCTGTTCAGTGCCAAAGTGCAAGTGCTCCCTTTGTAAAGTAATGTTGTGGATTAGTGATTCCATGATTGGCTGTTTGATTTACTTGTCAGACCCTAGTACAGTGCACTATGTGTGCCCAGGGCCTGTAAATCAAATGCTGCTGGTGGGCTTGCAGCACTGGTTGTGCCACCCACAGAAGCAGCTTGTAAATGTGACTCAGGCCTGCCATTGCAGAGCCTGTGTGCAGTCTGGGACTGCCATGTCGACTTGGCAAGTGCACACACTTGCCAGTCCCTAAACCTTCCCTTTTCTACATGTTAGTCACCCCTAAGGTAGGCCCAAGGTACCCCTGTTGGTAGGGTGCATTGTATGTAAAGGTAGGACATGCCCTGATGTGTGTGGCATGTCCTGATAGTGAAATACTGCCAATTTCGTTTTTCACTATTGCAAGGCTATCTGTTCCCATAGGCCAGAATGGGGAGTTAGTTTATAACATCTTATAAACATAACTGACCCTAGGAACAAGATAGGAAAATAAAGTTTAATATGCCTGAACTCAGAATGTTAAAGTACATCTTTTAGTGAGGGTGATTTTTACATTCTGTGTTTGAAAATACCACTTTTAGAAAGTGGGCATTTTCTTGCTTAACCATCAGGTCTGGGCGCTGAAGAAGTTGAGACCATACTTGTTTGGGACTCACTTCTGGGTTCAGACAGACCACAGGCCCCTCAGATGGTTGATGCAGATGAGGGGTGAGAATCCAAAACTGTTGAGGTGGTCCATTTCCCTACAGGGGATGGACTTTGCGGTGGAACACCGCCCTGGTACAGAACACGCCAATGCTGATGGTCTGTCCAGATTTTTCCGCCTTAGTGAAGAGAACTCCCAAGAGGGTGGGTAGTTCTCCCCACATTTCAGCTGGAGGGGACACGTGTTAGACTTGGCACCATTGGCGTGGGTCTCCCTTCCATTTTTTTGCTGTTGCCTCCTGTGTTTTTGCTTGTCTAGATGCTTTGGGCACTTTGCCACTGCTGTTCAGTGCCAAAGTGCAAGTGCTCCCTTTGTAAAGTAATGTTGTGGATTAGTGATTCCATGATTGGCTGTTTGATTTACTTATCAGACCCTAGTACAGTGCACTATGTGTGCCCAGGGCCTGTAAATCAAATGCTGCTGGTGGGCTTGCAGCACTGGTTGTGCCACCCACAGAAGCAGCTTGTAAAATGTGACTCAGGCCTGCCATTGCAGAGCCTGTGTGCAGTCTGGGACTGCCATGTCGACTTGGCAAGTGCACACACTTGCCAGTCCCTAAACCTTCCCTTTTCTACATGTTAGTCACCCCTAAGGTAGGCCCAAGGTACCCCTGTTGGTAGGGTGCATTGTATGTAAAAGGTAGGACATGCCCTGATGTGTGTGGCATGTCCTGATAGTGAAATACTGCCAATTTCGTTTTTCACTATTGCAAGGCTATCTGTTCCCATAGGCCAGAATGGGGAGTTAGTTTATAACATCTTATAAACATAACTGACCCTAGGAACAAGATAGGAAAATAAAGTTTAATATGCCTGAACTCAGAATGTTAAAGTACATCTTTTAGTGAGGGTGATTTTTACATTCTGTGTTTGAAAATACCACTTTTAGAAAGTGGGCATTTTCTTGCTTAACCATCCAGTGTGCCTCTGCTAGGCTTGTGTATTGCATGTCTGGCTTTTGGATGACAGGGGGCTGGAGAGGGCTGTGGCTCCAGAAGTCTGATGAGTCAGGGCTGGGCTGAATGGACCTGGGTTGAATTTAGAGTAGGGGGAGGAGATTTCCTTTCACCTGCCTGGGCCTGGTCTGCCTTCAACAATGCTGTCTCCACCTCCTTCCATGAAGCTACACCAGTGAGGACAGAACTAGTTTTGGCTGGGTACAGACACTGTCTGCCTTCAGAGAACAAAGGATTTGTGTGCATAAAAAGCGGGACCCAGACCCCAGACTTTTAGATCACTTCTAGGAAATCAAGAGGAAACCTTTGCCAAGGAGAAGAGCCAGATAAGCTGAGGAGGAATACTGCCCCTGTGCCTGTTTGCTGCCTGGGGTTGGCCTGCAGTGGCTGCTTGCTGCCAAGGAAAGGAGAAGATGGACTTTGCTGTTTTGCTTTGTCACCTGCTTGAAGAAAAAGATCTCCAAGGGCTTGAAACTGAGCTTGCCTCCTGTTCTGAAGTCTCAGGAACACAAAGACTTCACCCCTTCTGTCTTCCTGCATCTAGAACTGCTGTTTTAGCTGCTACAGAAGGAAATTGCAACACCGACGCCGGCGAGCGACGCCGTAACCTGCACCGAAGTCGTGAGCGCTGCTCCGACTTGCGACGTAGGCCCACCGCCAGCTGCCGTGCCACATCGATGCCAGCGAGCGATGCCGTAACCTGCCCAAAGCCGTGAGCGCTGCTCCGACTTGCGACGTGGGCCCGACGCCTGCTGCTGTGCCGCATCGACTCCGAAGCCGACTTCATCATCGCAGAGCCGATCCTTGACGTGGGTGACCCCTGAATCCATCGACATCGCGCCATCGTAAGGAACAGTGGTTTCGGTACCATCGTGACGTCATCTCCCTGATGCAGTAAGGAACCATTGTCTCGCCTCCCCTGCGCTGCAGTAAGGAACAGAGGCTGCACCTCCCCTGGGGTCGTAAAGCGCCGACGCCGCGCAGCGCCTACGAAGCCGCACCTCCCTGACACCGTGAACTGTCGTTGTTTTCATCATCTCCAAGGTACTGTTCTTTGTGGGTCTGCTTGACTCCGGGCCCGACGCCGCGCACCTCGCGGTCGGCGCCGTACTTTGGGATTTCCACCGGTCACGACGTCGTTATAACTCCAAGTGGAGTTATTTGTTGCTACAAGTTTTATTTGATTGAATAACCTATTTTTAAGGATATCTTGATAACTGTATTGTAGATTTTTGTCGTTTGGTCTTGTTTTGGTTTAGATAAAGATTATGTATTTTTCTAAACTGGTGTGGTGTCCATTTGTTGTGTTTTCACTCTATTACTGTATGTGTTCACAAATGCTTTACACACTGCCTCTGAGATAAGCCTGTCTGCTCGTGTCAAGCTACCAAGGGGGTGAGCAGGGGTTATTTTAGGAGTGTATCCCCCTTACCCTGACTATAAGCAAGGGCCCCTATTTGAACAAAGGTACCTACCTCTGCCAACTAGAGACCCCCATTTCTAACAGTTGCTATGAGAACCATGGTCTTACAAAATACACTTGCCTTAGATGTATTATTGGCAAAAGAGGGTGGAGTCTGTAGTATGCTGAAAATTCAACAATGTTTCACATATATTCCTGATAAAAGTAGAGATCTAGAAGGATATATCAACAACATTACTCATTTACATGATGACTTAGCAAAACTGAAGGTTGATGGTGCTTGGGATAAACTTGGTAAGGGTTTCTCTTCTATAGGTAATTGGTTTTCAACATTTGCTAACAGCTTATTAGGTAGGATACCAACACCAACAGTTGCTGTTGCTGCTGGAGTACTAATGATATTATTGCTTTATAAATGTTGCAAAAATAAAACAGAAGATGTAAAGCGAAGAGCGAGGAAAAGGAAAAGAGAAGAAATAGAAATGGAAGATCGAAAGGGTGCTTATTATAGTGTCATGAAAGATTTAGAGGGTGTTAGGTTAAAACAGATGCGAATCATGGACTCTGCATTCTAAAAATTATGTTATCAGATAGTAATTTGATAAGAGTCATTGTGATGGTTTGGGATATCATCAGATGGGGGATTGATGGAGCACGATTTTTGTAAATAAAATCTGCTCGATGTAATCCACCCTAATGCATGATTTTGTAATGTGTGTGGAATTACTAACATATAATACTAGAGTGTACAACGCATGAAATCTGCATAAGGCATGACAAATATGAATTTCTTAGTTAATATTGATGCTGCTAATTAGATGTTATTCTGTCTTCCTAACTGCAGAAAATAAATGACAAAAGAAAAAGCTTTATTCTTCGTGAAAGTATAATGTAGGCTTTTAGAAATTATTCTCTGTTTTGCTAAAATAATGTAGGCCTTAGAAATATTAGGGGATGTGCTTTTCCATGCTCCTGTCCTTCAAATGTTACAAATGTTTCCTTAGAGCACAGATATTTTGCCTAATTCTGAATAAGCCTTTAGAGTTCTTTCCTGTCTAGGCGAGGGATGTAGATGACATGAATGTAACTATTTCAAGATTTTAAATACATTTGTAGCTAGGTTTTCTTCCTCTTCCTCTTTTGGGAGTTATACAATATTTGGACAAAGAGTGTTTAGAAAATAGTAGTAAAGTCACTGTCAGTAGACTGTCACACCATCGTGATTAACCAATAGAGAGTCTTGCTGAAGAAAGAGAATGCAACATATTAACGGAAGGAAGGAAGTAGCGTACTATAAAGATTCATGTGGGAAAGTGTTCCTCGGCTTGTTCACAAGTTCGGTGACCTGTCCCTGCGTTCGTGGTATGCTGAATGCCGTGCTGATTCCTGATTCTCTGGCTGGCATATCCTGCTAATCCTAAGAGACTTTACTAGAGACTTTGCACATCATCGGCTGGTGATGCTGCTCTTGCTATTCCCTAACGGCTGTGGGGTTAGCTTTTCAGACTAATTGCATGTTGTGCATTAGTATTTCCGATACGCAAGTGAACTGTGTTTCGCTGATGTTTTCTCTCACTCTCACTCCTCTATATCTGAGGTTCTGATGTTTTCATAAATGAGCTGTAAATGTTTATTGTGAATCTAACCTGTATCATTGAGAACCAAAGTAATGACATTCTGATTTGTATTTGTGTTTGACCATTCATATTATGAAATAACAAGTAAAACCTAAATAGAAAAAAATAGTGTTTGTCTTTATTCCTGAGTTTCAAAGTTATTTGGACATGTTTATAATGGCTAATGTTTAGCGTATTTCTTCATTGTAGGTCCTCGTGGAGAACTAGCATTCCTTCTTTCATTATTTAGTCCCTTTTAGCTCTACCAAAGATTTATCGGAGGATCTTTGATATTGGTAACTGAGTAATAATGACTTATGGGCCCGTCATTAGAGTTGCGTTTCCGATAGTTATTTAGTGGTTGGTGTGGATAAGTGAGATGCCAAAAATCCCCCAATGCTTCCGCTGCATCAAAAACATGTTTCACCATGGACAAACCCCTCACCTTTCACTCACATAAAGAAAGGGAGTGCTTCCTACAATGGCAGGGGATTCAGTGCAGCCCCATGCAGGAGTAAATCTCAGATCATTTCGAAAATGAGCAAAGATAGGAGAGGGGTTTGTGAATATCAACTAACTCAAAAGTTGTGTGTTCGTTCACATTGTTCATAGTGAACCACCCCTTGATCCGCATCCATTGCATGAACTTTGCTGCTGTGTAACCGTGCGCAGCTGTGGCGTTCGATTATGTATGAGTAAAACCAGGTGCGACTCCCAGGTATCTTTTGTGGATATGTGACAGGTGTAAATGGAACCATTTTCTTCTGTAAACGTAGGTTTATGGTCGTGTACGGTTCAGTGACTCAACCCCTTCATGATGTTTCTAGTTTTAAGAGCAACGCAAAATGGGCAAACACAAAACGAGTAGTCAAGGAAACACTTCGGGAAATCTCTGATTAAGCAGTGACATTTTAGCATCCAGTTACGACTATTAAAGAGCATACAGTCAATCTCAACACAAACTACATTTTATCATTGACATTTGTTTTATTAAATTATTCATCTGAATGTTCACACTTTCAAAACAATACTTATTTAATTAAACGATTCTATTTTTCCTTTCTACTCATGTTTTACTACCTAAATATTTACTTTTTTTAAGTAGACTTCAGACGCAGTGCAATCTCCTAAATATTTCCATTCCATGCAGGATTAAGCTCCAACCAACAGGCAGAACTGCAGCGAGTGTCTCAACGCTGCGTAAATGCACTCTAGCAGAGAACATGCAGGGTAAGCAGGAGGAGGGTTTCAGGACCGTCTCAGATCTCTGCCTGGATTGCCTGTCAAGATTATGTATGACAAAAGGCCAGCAGCCATGACCTCAGGCCTTGGGATGGAGTTGCTAAAGGAAAATGAACAACATAATTGGGTATGAACTTTATACTGTCCTTGGTGGAAAGGGCATCAAATACTCTTGTTTCCATGATGGATGCAATGTGTCTTGCTACATACATCTTAACTTCTTTCAGAGAAACTATGAGAAGCACATTACATGATTCCTGCATTGTAATGGTATTTTCAGGTTTGGTACTATCCAGTTCCTGAATATCTCTTCTTTTTCAATTATATCTTGCGATAATTGTGATTCCTTAATGCCGTTTTTTAGAATTAGCAAGTTTGCTAATTTAGCAGGAGCAGCTTAGAATTATTAAGTTTCAAGCCAGTGCATTTATGCTCTCTGTGTTAGTAGTCCACAAAACCACTAAGATGAGCATATTGTTCTGGAGTCTTACACTCTTTTCAAAGCAGTCGCACTCATTCACAAGAAGGAAAAGGAAGCGGAAACCAAAGTAGGTGACAACTAGACTGTGTATAATGAGGAAAAACGTCTGTTGTATTCCCAAGGGATGGACATAAAGAAAGGACAAACTAAACCAACCCAACTTGGTGATAAAACTACCGAACAACTAGAGCGCATTCTGTTAACTGTTGTAAGATCTGGCACAAGCACCCTGAGGGGAAGTGAACAAGCCTCGAGGAGAAAAGGAAGGACCTCAACGGCTGGAGGCGGGTTCAGCACAGTGCTCAATTTGAGCCGGTGGTTTCCAGTGTTTGTCACCGGCACTTAATTGTCAACACTGACATGTATGGCAGTCTGCCACATGGTGGCGCTGTTGAGTAGGGTCTCCCCTCTTAACCAGTAACCCAATTTCCAACAGTGACCTGTGATGTAAAAAGGAAAAATGAAAGAGATAATGGTGTAGTGGATGCATTGCATAATGTGAAAACAGAAAACCTGGAATCAATCCCCGCTTGATCAAACCGTGACCATAGGCAAAATTCACCAAGCCTCTTTTTTTCTTCATTATCACATATGAGATAACCTTCAAATACCTGAGTTCAGGATGTGCACTGTATAAAAAAAACTCTCGTCTTTGTTTTAGCAGATTATAATGTTGATCCATGTGTAATATGAATCTAGGCCACATATAGGATACTGTTGATAACTGACTTGCCTCTTATTCCATTCGTGGCATTGTCATCATGGAAGGGTGTGGAGAGCACAAACGTTTCCAAGTTTATGTTTAAAAACTACCACTTTTAATAAATGCCTCTTAATGCAGTGATGTATTCTGTTGTACTAATGTGGTACTCTCCACATGTCACATAATTAACATGGCAACTATGTTCAAGGCTCAGCTCATGCAAGTGCTCTTAGAACCAGACCATATTTTTGGCTTGGCTCTTGCTGTTAATTTGTTGGCTTGTTCACCTTCTACATGTTCAGTGAAGCCAAGGGAGAGGCAAACAGTAAAAGCTCAAATAAGCCTTTTCTCCAGGATGCTTGCTACCTGGAAGAAATGTAAAGGTGTGCAATTGGCTAATCAGTCAATTTAAAGGCTGCTTGGGGGCCAGTATATGGCTTTAAAAGATGGAGTCATTTGAGGCTTCATCATGGCAAAGATTTATTCTTTTTGAGACCTAATGTTATCAGCTGAGTTCTGACGTGCATTCTGCTAATGGAAACAACAATAATAATAAAGATTTCCACTAAGTACAGTTTGATTGCGAATTAATAAAAATATATTTTTTCAACACACTCGTTTTCAGGCCCTGAGTTAGTGTTTGTTGGAATCCAGGTGCTTTTTATTGCACCAGATAAGTATCATTCCTTAAGGTAGGCTGTTTATTGGGTACTATAAGTAGCAACTATTACAAATTTTGTGGAATGACATGCTGATTTTGTTGCTCAGCGCACCAAAATGTGCATGTTATGTCAAATACTGTGTACTTTTTCCCGTTTAAATTCTCGCAGGTTTGACCTGCAGAAATTTAACCATGGGTGAGGCATTTAATGCAACTTGTAATTACTGAATACAGTAAATAACACTCATCTTGGAATTCCAATGCTTACGCAAACATGGGTTTACACAGGAGTTGGAAAATTCTGCTTAATTCATAATCGGAGGCTTACATCTCTTTGCACATTTTGCGACAGCATATCTTATACTGTGTGCAGAATACAATTTAAAAATAAAGACCTGCATGTTAACAGTGCTTTCAGTTGCAGGCTGGGACCATATAAATAAATAAATATATATATATATATATTATTGAGTTCTGTGACTCTCTGGTTACACACATAAACATTTGGAGTGATTGCATTATCCAATTGAGCTTTCATAACATAAAACAACTTGCATTCATTTTTCATTTAAGCTGTGTGCATTATATTGTATATCTATTTACCTGAAGATGAAAGACCTCTAAAATAGTTGCAAACTAATTTATACTGTTTAACCAGTTCTCCGACGTGCCCCCAAACTCCCTGCTCCTCAGAGTCCCAACTTCCCCAGTCCTGCCAAGTGTCACGCATCAGGCGTGACGCTAACGCATTTCAGTGTGGTGTTCCGCATCACCGCACTGAAATGCATTGTCACGCATTTTGCCCACTCTACTCTGACGCGCTGAAACTGGCCCGCTAGGTATAACGCAGGTGCCGCAGGCAGCGCGGCGCGCGCTGGCGCTGCCGGGCTGGTCATGGTGTGCCTCTGACCTGTGTGCGCGCGGAGGGGGGGAGCTGCTGCTCTGCTGAGACACTGCTCTCGCTCCCCGCAGGTGACAGGGTAATTGACATGAATCCGGCGGTCCCTGCTGCTCTGAGAGCCCGTGCCTCAGCGTGCGTGCCCAAATTGAAATATGCTGCTAGCTTGCTACAATGTTGCAAAACCTGCAGGCTGCAGTGTGCTCGCTCTTAATGATTCCCGCCGCGGAACAGGAAGCGGAAGTAACTAGTGAGGCTCGTCTCTGACTGACTTTGAGAAGAAGCGGGCGGGAGTGACTCTGAGTTGCAGAGTCTGTGTCTCTCAGTGAGTCACACTAATGACTACTAACTACTGAGCAACAACCGGTCCAATTAGATGCCCGACGCTGCGGAGGACGTCACATCTTGTTGCTGGAGCGGGGAGTTCAGTTTAAGGAAGGCGCGCTGCTCTAGACTGGCTGTTTTGCGGTCAGCGCCGCAAATTCAATGATGGTATTGCTCACAGCGCTGTTGCATGCAGCTCTGACCGGCCCGGGCCGCCGCCGTGTAGCTCACTCAGCTGTATTAATTTTACCAGCGCAGCCCTTTCCTTTATCTACTTTGCCTGACATGGGTTCGGCCCTCGGCCCGCCGCCTCGAGGATCAGTGTCGGTGCATTTAGGTAAGCCGGGTTGGGGTTGTGGTATTCGGTGGGGGCAGAGGGCATGGACCTTTGGGGGCCAATTGTGGTGCATCCCTGTCTTTGTGCCTCCCCAACGTCAAAGGGAAGCTTAGAAATAGCACAGCTGCCCGTATGTTATGTGTTAGAAATGGGGGTCTCTAGTTGGCAATGGCTGGCCACTGTCCAAGTAGGGACCCTTCTTCCTAAGTCAGAGTGAGAGGGCTACACCCTTTGATAACCCCTGGTCAACCCTGTGGTAACGTAGCACGAGCAGCTAGGCTTATCTCAGAGGCAGTGTGTGAAGCATTTATGACCATACACAGTAACACAGTGAGGGACACTTTAAAGGGACACCACACAAGTAGTTATAAAAAATAACTATCTTTATATATAGACTTAACACAAGACCAATAACGATAAAAAGCCACACTACTGTAAAATAGGATTACTCTTGAAATGCTGCAAAAATAGTTCAAAGTGTGCCAAGAGGAGTTCAGTTCAAAGCAGTGGTCTCTGCGACCCTTTTACTTACAAAGTACCTGGATTTCGTAGCAAAATCAACAAATTGTCGCAAAGAAGCTGTAGCGATGAATTTCTGCACGCGAGGCCGGCGATGCGTTAAATCCTTGCCGCGAGGGAGGATGATGCGCCGATCTGCTGATGCGTGTGGAGACGATGCGACAAACTTCTGCACGCTAGACCGTTGATGCGATGACTCCGTGCCGCAAGGGAGGAGGCGAGGCGACGATCTTGTTGCGTGTGCGATCGGGTTGCGATGCGAAGAAATGGCGCTCCGCGAGGGAGCGACGATCCTGATGCGATGAAAATGGCGGACGCTCGGCGTCCGCGCTGCGATGTCGTGAAGCGATGATCTCGGTGCGATGACTCGATCTTTGGTTGCGAGCACTCGGCGGCAGCAGCGCGATGATTTTTCGGGCGCTCTCGGCTGCGGCGGCTCGCAAATGTGCGTTAGCGACGATTTCAGCACTCTCTTCTCTGTAGTAGAACTAGAGGCCCTGGAACTCACAGGAGCCTCACCTGCAGATAGAAATCCTCGCTGGGAGGAATCAGGAGGCTGGTGGTGAAGTCTGATGTGCCTGAGACTTCAACAGGAGGCTAGCTCTCTCCTAGCCCTTGGGTGATTGCTTTAGCAAGATTGATAAAAGTTCTCTCAAAGTCCTTTTCCCTCTTCTTCCAAGTCCAATGGTAACCACTGCAGGCCAATCCAAGAAACGGCACACAAGCACAAGGATAGTCACCTCCTGCAGATTCCTTCAGTTACACGGACAGAGGTTCGTCTTGATGTCCAGGAGCAATACACCTTGTAGGGGTTTCAGCACAGATATTTATACCCCAAAAGTCTTTGTTCTCAGAAGCTAAAAGTCACTGAACCCAGCCAGAACCAGTTCTGCTCAGTCCTGGAGCACTTTGTTTACCAGGCTGCATCCTTCCTTTCAGAAAGAGGGGGTCTGCCATCAGACGCACAGTAGGAGGTGGAGCCAGCATTCACCTTGCCAGGCACAGCCCTATTCAGGTCAAGGAGCCACCCCTCCCCATACTCCAAATGCAGATCTCTCTATTCAACCCAGGTCTGACTCAGCCTGCCCTGTCCCTCCAAAACCAGACAGCCAATACACATAACAGCAGAACACACTGGAAGGCTTAGGCAAGAAAATACCTACTTTCTAAAAGTGGTATTTTCAAACACAGAATATAAAAATAAACTTCACTAAAAGATGTATTTTAATATTCTGAGCTCAGGCATACTAAATTCGTTTTTCTACCATGTTCCTGGGGTCAGTTAGGACTATAGACTGTAATAGTCAAACTGCCCATTCTAGCCTATGGGGAACAGATAGCCTTACAGTAGTGAAAAACGAAATTGGGTGTAATTCACTACCAGGACATGCTACACACACCAAGGCATGTCCTACCTCACACATACAATGCACTCTACCATAGGGGTGACTTACATGATGCCAAGGGAAGGTTCAGGGGCTGGGGAGCGGGTGCACTTCACAGCCAAGATGGCAGTTCTGGACTGCACACAGACTCTGCAGTGGCAGGTCTGAGACACACTTTACAAGCTGCTTCTGTGGGTGGCGCAAACCAGCGCTGCAGGCCCACCAGCAGCATTTGGTTTACCAGCCCTGGGCACACACAGGCCACGCTACTAGGGGCTAACAGGTAAACCAAATAAGCCAATCATGGATGTACCAATTCACATACTCATATTTACGAAGGGAGAGCATATGCACTTTAGCACTGATCAGCAGTGATAAAGTGCCCAGAGTCATAAAACCAACAAAAGCAGGTCAGAAAAAATACAGGAGGAAGGCAAAAAGTTTAGGGGTGACCCTGCAAAAAGGGCCATTTCCAACACAACCCCCTTCCAGCCAAAACGGAGGGTAGACCAATCACTACCTTGATAGGATTCCCTGCTTTGGGCGATAGAACACGGAACTGGCCCGCAACTGCAGGGGCATATTCCAGTTCTATGCCAATCTGAACCCTGGTGGATCCCTCTGTCCACACTCTCAGGGCCCACTAAGACAAGCCATGGGGAACTCTTCCCCTCACCTGTGGACACCACCCGGGCAGCACCTAACCTTAACTGGCCCCCAGGTGTGTCCCAACAGATAGACAACAAGCCACAGTAGCCACTGACAATAGTCAGTGATGAGACCCAGGCCTTATACCTCTCAGGCTTCTCAAACCTTTGTGGCATCAGAGAGTGGGGGGCAGTAACCACAGGTGCTTGGCACCTTTTGTCCACTCTCCCTCCTGTCAGGTCAGGCAAGGCACCCTGACACTGACCCACCAGCCCTGGGCTTGTACCCAGCAGCTGGGCCAGAGACTGGGGTGGGCTCTCCCACACCCGGTCCTCCTCTTTGGGGCTCGGTACCCTCCCACCTGGAGCAGTACCCTTTTCCCGAATTGTCAGGGCACCTGTGGCAGGTGTCCTGCACAACTCGCCCACCAGTTCAGGGGTTCTATCCTGCAACTGGTATCCCAGCATAGGGTCTGTACCCTTAGACTGGGCGGAGGTCAGGGGTGAGGCTGCCCTCTCCCCGCCCCCTTTACTGGGGCCCTGCACCCTCCCACCTGGAGAGGTGCCCCCATAACACAAACCGGTAGGGGCACTGTTAGCAGTTGCCCCTTCCTCCAGGTCAGGGGGGACACCCTGAACCTGGCCCCCAAACCCAGGGTCTGTACCCTTAGGCTGGACCTGTGCCTGGCAACCCAGGACTTCTGGGGGAGTACACCAATTCCCCCCTAAGGAAAGTACATTCCTCTAGAGTTGTGCGACAGTCTGCCTGGCACACCAGGACTTCCTGGGAAGCACACAGGCCCCCCTCAAGGGAAACACACCCCTCCACCAGTTCAGGGCCTGGACCCTGCAACTGATCTACCAACCTGAAAAACCCTCAGGTTGCACCGGGGTCAGAGGCAAGGACTCCCTCCCTCTGCACCCCCTTCCAGCATACTGCACCCTCCCACCTGGAGTGGTGCTCTTAGAACAAAAAATGGTCGGGACACTGCTTACAGTTGTCCCTCCCTCCAGGTCAGACAACACCTGGACCTGACTTACCAACCCAGGGACCAACCCCTGCGGCTGAACAACTGCCTGGCCAACCAGGACTTCCTGGGGAGTACAACTACCCTCCCGAGGGTAACGCAGAACCCGTGTTGCGTGACAGTCTGCCTGGTGCAGATCTCCCGACCCCTGTCCACCAGACAGTGCGCAAAGATCCCCCCGGACAGAAGTGGTGTCCCCATGGTCACTCCTATGGGGCTCAGCCCTTCTGACTGGCCCCTGACCCACTGGTTCTCCCACTGGGGACTCCTTCCCCCTTTCACCCCTCAGGCTGGACTTCTGTACCCTCCCCCTAGGAGTAGCACTGCCAGACACAAGAACTGATGGAGGCCTGACTACAGGCATTCCCAGCTCACCTAACACGGGGAGACCCCCACAACGGACGGTCCATCCGGACAGACTAGGCTCCCAACCTGGTGTTCCCTCATGGAACCATCCAGTCCTGGAGACTGAGGTTGGGGCACTTCGGGACCTATCCCAGTCTCACTCCTGCTCCCACGAGACAGGATGTGAGGCCCTACAACCTCCTCACAACATGGGGACCGAGCTGTATCACTCCGAACCTCTCCCACCACTCTGGGTTGGAAGACATCTGAACCACTCCTCTTAGGGTCATTCCCCACTGCCTCTACAGAGCCTCTGGTACTGACCCAGAGGTCTGCCTCCTGTGCAAGTTCCCTAGGATCAGAGAACTCGCACTCTAACTGGTGTTGGTTTAGTTCTGGAAAATAGGAACTCACAATACGCTCTCCCACAATTGGATTACACAGTTCCACGCAGGTGCTAACCTTCACCTCACAATCCAGTGCCTCACACACGTACCCCACACCACTCTCCTGAAATGGGCGAGACATTAACTGACTGTCTCTATCACTCAACCCACACTCTTCTGGGCGGTCCTCACACTCATGCACCAGGACTTCAACCATGGGGGAACCACTCTCCCTGCACCTCTCATCCAGAGTCGGTAGAGTATCCCTCCCTTCACTAGGACTATGGGCCCCCGCGCTAGTTCCCCAATCCACCTCAGGGACACTGCACATCAATGGAGCTACCTCATATCCTTGAATCCCCTGGTGTAGATCAACCCCCTCCTTCAAGTCAGGTACCACATCTCTGGGTGGGTGTACTACACTGTCATCACTATATACCTCAATTTTGCTGCCACCACTGGACCCCACCATCACTGGTGAATCCAGACAATTAAAACTGCGCTCAGGGGATAATCTACCCTCCCGAGCTAACTTCTCCTTTCCTGCTATCTGCGCTAGGTGTGCCTCCAGCTGGGCAATCTCTATTTGGAGCCTCTCTAATTCCAGCTGGTGCTCCCTCTCCCTCTGTCTGTCCAACTCCTCTGGGTACCATGAAGGGAATTGGGCACTACCCTGTGCACTAGACCCAGCAAGGGACTCCCTACCTATGGGACCCTCCCGCCTGTCCACCAACTCCTCTGGGGACCATGAGGGGAATCGGGCACTACCATAGGCACTAGACTCAGCAAGGAACTCCCTACCTATGGGACCCTCCCGCCTGTCCACCAACTCCTCTGGGGACCATGAGGGGAATCGGGCACTACCATAGGCACTAGACTCAGCAAAGAACTCCCTACCAATGGGACCCTCCCGCCTGTCCACCAACTCCTCTGGGGACCATGAGGGGAATCGGGCACTACCATAGGCACTAGACTCAGCAAGGAACTCCCTACCTATGAGATATTCCATAACACTTTCTTCCTCCTCTTCAGACTCTCCAGAGCCACCCTCAGACCAACTACCCTCTTGGTAGGTGTACTGGGACTCCAAGAATCTCCATCTGTCTTGTTGCCAAAGTCTCAGGGATGTCTGCAGGGATAGCTGAGTCTCCTTCCTACTCACTGCTAAGCCCCTCTCCTCACAGAACCCCCTTAGCTCCTCTAGACTGTAGGTCAACAGATCATCTATATAAAAGGTAGGTCTCATTTCAGCAAGACCCATTGTAGCAATAACTGACAATATCAATCAAAAATAGAATCAAAAACCTCAAAAACGTATGTGGTTGCGTTATGGTCTGCACTCACTAGTAGTGTACACTATATTTACTGTATGCGATCATAAATGCAAGTCCAGATCCTCACCGCTGACCACCAATGTTAGAAATGGGGGTCTCTAGTTGGCAATGGCTGGCCACTGTCCAAGTAGGGACCCTTCTTCCTAAGTCAGAGTGAGAGGGCTACACCTTTGATAACCCCTGCTCAACCCTGTGGTAACGTAGCACGAGCAGCTAGGCTTATCTCAGAGGCAGTGTGTGAAGCATTTATGACCATACACAGTAACACAGTGAGGGACACTACAAAGGGACACCACACAAGTAGTTATCAAAAATAAGTATCTTTATATATAGACTTAACACAAGACCAATAACGATAAAAAGCCACAATACTGTAAAATAGGATTACTCTTGAAATGCTGCAAAAATAGTTCAAAGTGTGCCAAGAGGAGTTCAGTTCAAAGCAGTGGTCTCTGCGACCCTTTTACTTACAAAGTACCTGGATTTCGTAGCAAAATCAACAAATTGTCGCAAAGAAGCTGTAGCGATGAATTTCTGCACGCGAGGCCGGCGATGCGTTAAATCCTTGCCGCGAGGGAGGATGATGCGCCGATCTGCTGATGCGAGTGGAGACGATGCGACAAACTTCTGCACGCTAGACCGTTGATGCGTTGACTCCCTGCCGCAAGGGAGGAGGCGAGGCGACGATCTTGTTGCGTGTGTGATCAGGTTGCGATGCGAAGAAATGGCGCTCCGCGAGGAGCGACGATCCTGATGCGATGCGATGAAAATGGCGGACGCTCGGCGTCCGCGCTGCGATGTCGTGAAGCGCTGATCTCGGTGCGATGACTCGATCTTTGGTTGCGAGCACTCGGCGGCAGCAGCGCGATGATTTTCGGGCGCTCTCGGCTGCGGCGGCTCGCAAACGTGCGTTAGCGACGATTTCAGCACTCTCTTCTCTGTAGTAGAACTAGAGGCCCTGGAACTCACAGGAGCCTCACTTGCAGATAGAAATCCTCGCTGGGAGGAATCAGGAGGCTGGTGGTGAAGTCTGATGTGCCTGAGACTTCAACAGGAGGCTAGCTCTCTCCTAGCCCTTGGGTGATTGCTTTAGCAAGATTGATAAAAGTTCTCTCAAAGTCCTTTTCCCTCTTCTTCCAAGTCCAATGGTAACCACTGCAGGCCAATCCAAGAAACAGCACACAAGCACAAGGATAGTCACCTCCTGCAGATTCCTTCAGTTACACGGACAGAGGTTCGTCTTGATGTCCAGGAGCAATACACCTTGTAGGGGTTTCAGCACAGATATTTATACCCCAAAAGTCTTTGTTCTCAGAAGCTACAACTCACTGAACCCAGCCAGAACCAGTTCTGCTCAGTCCTGGAGCACTTTGTTTACCAGGCTGCATCCTTCCTTTCAGAAAGAGGGGTCTGCCATCAGACGCACAGTAGGAGGTGGAGCCAGCATTCACCTTGCCAGGCACAGCCCTATTCAGGTCAAGGAGCCACCCCTCCCCATACTCCAAATGCAGATCTCTCTATTCAACCCAGGTCTGACTCAGCCTGCCCTGTCCCTCCAAAACCAGACAGCCAATACACATAACAGCAGAGCACACTGGAAGGCTTAGGCAAGAAAATACCTACTTTCTAAAAGTGGTATTTTCAAACACAGAATATAAAAATAAACTTCACTAAAAGATGTATTTTAATATTCTGAGCTCAGGCATACTAAATTCGTTTTTCTACCATGTTCCTGGGGTCAGTTAGGACTATAGACTGTAATAGTCAAACTGCCCATTCTAGCCTATGGGGAACAGGTAGCCTTACAGTAGTGAAAAACGAAATTGGGTGTAATTCACTACCAGGACATGCTACACACACCAAGGCATGTCCTACCTCACACATACAATGCACTCTACCATAGGGGTGACTTACATGATGCCAAGGGAAGGTTCAGGGGCTGGGGAGTGGGTGCACTTCACAGCCAAGATGGCAGTTCTGGACTGCACACAGACTCTGCAGTGGCAGGTCTGAGACACACTTTACAAGCTGCTTCTGTGGGTGGCGCAAACCAGCGCTGCAGGCCCACCAGCAGCATTTGGTTTACCAGCCCTGGGCACACACAGGCCACGCTACTAGGGGCTAACAGGTAAACCAAATAAGCCAATCATGGATGTACCAATTCACATACTCATATTTACAAAGGGAGAGCATATGCACTTTAGCACTGATCAGCAGTGATAAAGTGCCCAGAGTCATAAAACCAACAAAAGCAGGTCAGAAAAAATACAGGAGGAAGGCAAAAGTTTAGGGGTGACCCTGCAAAAGGGCCATTTCCAACATTATGGAATGTGTTAGGAGGGACAGAAATACTGTTTTAATATGCTTGAATGTATTTTTATAATATAACATGCAGATGTGAAAGCAAAATGTTTGTTTTCATGAATTATTTGGGTTTAAAATATTATTTAAATTTAGGCACAAGAAGCTTTTTTGTTTGTTTGAATAATAACATAAAAATATATATAATATCAGAGTCCGGCGTATAGTAGTTGCTAACTTGATATGGCTGCTAAAATTTGCTTCATTCTGAGCTGCCTGCCCTCCCCCTATATGTTTCCCTCGGCTTGATTTTGCTAGCGAGAAAGTGTCACTTATAGTCGTTAAAATGTCACTACTAATTTAACTGAAATTAAGAAAATGTCACACATAGCAATCTGAAACCTTGGCAGCTATGGATCCCATACATTTTTAGGCACTTGAACCTCTGCATGAATTGCGAAATACTTGGTACTTGCTGAGCCCACAATCAGCAAAGCCCAGCACATCTCATGCCTGTGTCCTGGCAGCTGGGGCAGCCTGGGCCAAGATACAGGAAGGGGGCGAAGGCCTGTCACCACAATAGGCGTTGCGCGCCTGGTCAAATGGAGTTCCTATCAGGGCCTTCTCCAAAAAGGTACATCACTCGTTTACCTAATTGCGCGTCACAGGCACCAACCTTGCACGTGAGCTGTCTCTAAGCATTGGCCGCATGCATTAAAGTTGGCACTTCTTCATCTGGCAGGCCAGTGCACTGTGCAGAAATCTCTCTCCTACTGACGAGGGGAAGGGATTACAGAAAATTGATTTACGGCATCTTTCACTTGATCTGACACACTTTACACAATCCGTTTAAAATACGCCTTGCCTTGAAATAACAGCCCGCTAAGGACCGTTTATAAACGAGATGAAACGCTAGTTATTCCTGTTGTCGGTCCCCGAGAGCAGCTCGCTGCGATGCAAGGCATGCTTGGGAGTAATGAAAGAGTAATCATAGATTGTCAGGCCTGAGAGTGGGGAGCTGCGAGGCGGCCATCTTTCTAAACGGTCTCTTCGGAGAGGCGCGCGCGCGCGCTCTGATGCGGTCACAAGGCGATTAGTCACATGTTATTTTCGAAGCTGCAGCCTACCGCGCGGACTACCATAACAGCCATTAATGCATGAAATGTTTGCATTCATTTTCATTCTAATGCTTTGGGTACCATTTAGTTCCGACTCCAAAGCCATTTACGAAGTAATTGAGTTTGCAGCTCTGAAAAATCCGATGCTTCCTAAACAGTCAACGCGTATTGACTGTCAGCTTCGGCTTAAATTCAACCAGATTTCTTAAGGGCAAAACGGGTATTTTCACAGGAAGACAAATACGCGCTGAAACAGAACACGTCTGGGGTTGGTGTTTGTGGTCTCATCTGTAGCCGTTCATTTAGGGTTGTACAGTAGTGGCATAGCCAGTGAAAAACGATGGAACGGAATGCAGGCTAATTACTAATGGCCGAAAGAAATTCAAGCATTATTTATCATTTTGTTGTTTGTTGCAGTCGACTCAGTCAATAAGTTTATTTCAATTAAAACAACCATAAAAAAGAAATACATAAAAAGAATCAAATGGATCATGGTAACCTTTTTAAAACACAAACAGGTCAATTAATTTGCTAAACTTGGCATTAAATTAACCAAATTAAGAAAATAAATTACTTATCAAAAGGCAGATAGCATCAGCAAGTATAAGAAGCACTGGTAAAGACAATAGATCTGTTCTTTATTAATGCTAGAACACAACAATGGCTATTACACACAAACTCACAACAACTTTCTCTCACACACACAGTATTCCAACACACACACTCATGGTGGTAGTAGTGGTTATGGTGGTGTAGAACTGGTGATGGTAGATTTGATAGTTATAGAAGTAGTGGTAATAGCAGTGGTGTTCATAGTTGTAGTAGTGATGGTGGTTGTCCTAGTGGCAGCATTGATAGTAGTGGTATAACGGTCTTGGTGGTGATGTAGAAGTGGTGTAAGGGCTAGTTGTAACAATGGGGGTGATAGTGGTGGTGGTGATGGTGGTAGTAGCAGTCATGGTAGAGTAGAGGCAACTTTGACAATGGTGGTAGTATGTGTAATGGTGTGCATGGTGATAGTACTGCTGATGGTAATCATGGCTGTGATAATTATCGAGTTATTGGTATTTCAGTGATGGTGGTTGCAGCTGATTATGATTGTGGTAAGTGTGGTAGTAATAATGGAGATTGAAAAGGTAATGGTGGTGATAACTGTGATGGTGGAAATGGTAATGATGGTAAACGTGGTGGTAATAGAGGGAGTGGTAATAGTGGGGATGGGGTATTGTTGGTAATGGTACTGGTGAAAATTGTGGTGGTGGTGGTAGCAGTGGTGGCTAAGGTGTTCATAGTGTTGGTAGTGTAATGTCAGTGATGGTAATGGTTTTGGTGGTAATAGTGGTAGTGATGTTGGAAATGGTGATGATAATAATGGTGGTATTAGTGATGGTGGTAATTGATGTGGTGGCAACGTGGTCATTGTGGTAATGTGACAGTGGTATTGGTGGCAATTGTGGTAAGGTAATGGCAGGGTGGTACTGATTGTAGTATTGTGGTGGTAGTGGTTGTGGTCAGGGCTTTATTTAGGATGAAAAAACTGGGGGAGGTCTCTCAAAGGGGCGTGGCCAATGTAATTAAGGGCGTGGCTTAAAACACATAAGCGAAAAATCTGTGCTTAGGATAGTGTCCCGCCCAACTGGTATTTTGCTGCTTCTGTCATTGCATCCAGATATATAATACAACAAGTAACATTACACCTACAGCAAGCCAAAACTATCGGTTTTGTCAATGGTTGTTAGTTGCATACGCAACAACTATGACTTCGTTGAATATAATATGACAATCCTTCAGTTCTGAAATGATGAGACTGTGAAAGAACTTTAACGAGTCTCTTCAAAGTTACCCCAAAGGCAGTGAAGGGTGGCACTGCTGACAAGTTAAGATTTTTTTCCACCCGGAGGGTGATGGCAAAAATGGAGAGCCCGATGGGGACCCGTTTCGACACCTGCTTTTTAGAAATGCCGGTGTTCATCACCGGCAGGACCCGGCCCATTTAAAGCCTTGGTTATGGTAACATTTATATTTTGCTGTGTGGTTTTCTTTAAATGATTCTTGCTAAAAAAGTATTTAGACACATTTTAGCAAATACATTAGACACAGTGTCTCCAACTCCGACATTGGGCCTTATTCAGGTCTCGGCGGATGGGTTACTCCGTCAAAACAGTGACGGATATCCTGTCCGCCGAAATATAAATCCCATTAAATCCTATGGGATTTATATTTCGGCAGGCGGGATATCCATCACCTTTGTGACGGAGTAACTCGTCCGCCCAGATCTAAATCAGGCCCTTTACCTTTTACTGTGCCTCTTTGCCATTTAATTGCAAGAGCCAATTGATAAAATCTTAATTGCAATATTGTATTTCACATTGGCAAATAAGTGCAAGACAGAACACAAGATGACCCCAGGCTGTAATATGTCTGTCTACACTGCTACAAAGAGGCATTTTTTTTTTACATTTTGTATTTACTTAAAATTAAATATGTGGTGCTGCTATGTGTTTTGTTCCAAATCTTCCTCAACAGCTTCATGCTAGAGAAATTCATAGTAATAGCATCCAATGTTCCATATGGCCAGTCCTTGTGTAGTGGCGTGGTGTAACCCAGCTGAAACAGTGACATTGTGTTTTTTGTGTTTGGACTCTTTAGAGAAACATCATCTTTGCCTCCAGAATGAGATTGTTTAAACGTTGAGTACAGAGGCCGTGAAAAACCACAATAACACAGTTTACAGAGACACTGCTTTTCTTAGCCGCAACAAGAGACTTATAGTTATAGGAACGCTGACTCTGTACAGAGCAAAATTATGTTAACTACAGCAAGGCAGTAAGCACAAGCGCTGTGACTTTTTAACCATTAATATAAATATATATAATTTTTAACCACTTTATTTAACATTTTCAGATCTCAGGCACATATAACTGTGGAACAACCATTAATATTTAAAATTCTCCAACATGTGAAACGTACAGCTGGCACTGCTACTGTTACCACAAGGAATCTATTATTGTCTCGGCTGTAAGAGCAGCACTGCTGGAATTCGAAACAAGGCTGGCATTATAAGTTCTCCTTTGTGTGTATATATATATATATATATATCGCAGCTCCTTCGTTTCACCTCCTTCGTGCACTCCCGTGCGGGTGCTTTTTCGCGGGTGGTGTGCTCATGCAATATACTAGCCGCTAGTTCTTCTTCAAACACAAGAAAGCACTCACGGGGGCGAGTCCAAAGTTTTACCATCGATAAAGGCGTTTGCCAAAACGCGTCTGGTTACCGTGAGTCCGTAAAATAAAAACTTTGGACTCGCCCCGTGAGTGCTTTCTTTGTGTTTGAAGAAGAATACGAAGCTGGAGCTGTTATATATATATATATATATATTATCTACTGGCGGTCGCCAGTAGATAGTTATAGTTACAACCTATTATCCATAGGAAATCCGCGACATTCTATTTGAAATAACTCTCTTGCCGGTTGGACGTATCTTGCGAAATTTTCAACCTTCATGGGGCGCTCCGGTCCGCTCCTACCCTGAAAGTCTCGGGGTGATACGTCAAGCGGGGCCGAGAAAAAGGGGGTCCCAAAACGCGTTTTCCCCATGCATTTTCCCATAGGAAACTTTAGACACGGCTACAGCCCGAACTGCTGAACGGAATTACACCAAATTTGGCAAAGAGGTAGTTCTTGGTTCAGAAAGAACCCTTTTGTTAAATGGTGTAAATCCGTTCCAGTAGTTGCTGAGAAAATCAAAAGTAAAAGTACATATATATCTATGGGCACGGAGGATTCGCGCACCCTGAGCGCACCCTGCGCGCACCGTCCCGATCACGAGCTGCATGTTAATTGGCTGTCAGCTGGCTGTCAACATTCCGATTCAGGAAATGTTGGCAGCCATTTTGTCCCTCGGTAGAACCGAGGACAGAAACAAGTGCGCAAAGCGCACAAAGAGGAGGGTAGAAACACCCTGACCCCCTAGGTTTGCTCAGGGGTCCCACAAGGACCCCCTGGGCAAAAAAAAAATATTTTTTTTTTTAAAAAATCGGCAGGATGCGCTCAGGGTGCGCGAATCCTGCCCTCAGGATTAGGGGACTTAATCCCCCAACTTAAAACGCGCCACGGGGCGCGTTTGCACAGTGGTGAAGGGAGGGGGCGGGGCTTCAGGTGACATGTGTGCAAACAGGCCCCGTGGCGCGTTTTAAGATGGGGAATTAAATCCCCTTCAATCCTGAGGGTCCCCGGAGTCCAACTAGCCCAACAGGTACATCCAGAAAGCGCCACAGAGCTGCGTTGCAGAGAGTGTAAAAGGGGTGTGGCCTCTCTACACGTCTCTGCAACGCAGCCCCTAGTGCATATTGGAGGTTCCTGGTGGTCTAGTTGGCCCCTAGGGACCCTCAGGATTCAAGGGAACTTAATCCCCCAACTTAAAACGCGCCACGGGGCGCGTTTGCAAAGATGTCACCTCAGGCCCCGCCCCTCCCTTCACCATTGTGCAAATATTCCTCTAAAATCAGCCGAAATAGGAATTCCGATTTACTCACCTGTTATAAGGAGAGACCTCAGTGCTGTATCTTTCAGCCCAGTACTGGTCCTGAAAAGTAATTTTAACCGTACTTACCGGTAACTTGAATTTCCTTCATAGGCTAACATTGACTGGTTTCACTTGGAAATTCTTCTAAGTGTGGAGTTTTGGAACTTTAAAATATTCCTCTAAAATCAGCCGAAATACGAATTCCGATTTACTCACCTGTTATCAGGAGAGACCTCAGTGCTGCATCTTTCAGCCCAGTACTGATCCTCAAAAGTAATTTTAACCGTACTTACCGGTAATTTGAATTTCCTTCATAGGCTAACATTGACTGGTTTCACTTGGAAATTCTTCTAAGTGTGGAGTTTTGGAACTTTAAAATATTCCTCTAAAATCAGCCGAAATACGAATTCCGATTTACTCACCTGTTATCAGGAGAGACCTCAGTGCTGCATCTTTCAGCCCAGTACTGATCCTGAAAAGTAATTTTAACCGTACTTACCGGTAACTTGAATTTCCTTCATAGGCTAACATTGACTGGTTTCACTTGGAAATTCTTCTAAGTGTTGATTTTTGAAACATACAAATATTCCTCTAAAATCAGCCGAAATCCGAATTCTGATTTACTCACCTGTTATCAGGAGAGACCTCAGTGCTGCATCTTTCAGCCCAGTACTGGTCCTGAAAAGTAATTTTAACCGTACTTACCAGTAACTTGAATTTCCTTCCATAGGCTAACATTGACTGGTTTCACTTGGAAATTCTTCTAAGTGTGGAGTTTTGGAACTTTAAAATATTCCTCTAAAATCAGCCGAAATACGAATTCCGATTTACTCACCTGTTATCAGGAGAGACCTCAGTGCTGCATGTTTCAGCCCAGTACTGATCCTCAAAAGTAATTTTAACCGTACTTACCGGTAACTTGAATTTCCTTCATAGGCTAACATTGACTGGTTTTCAGCAAAAAGTTTCAAAGTGTTGATTTTCACAAACTACAAATATTCCTTAAAAATCGCCTGTATGACTTAAACGCATTCTTTCAACTGTTTACAGGAGATGCACCAGTGCTGGATCCAGGATCCAACACTGAGTAAGAAAAAGTAACGATAACAGTTTTTACCTGCTAAGTGAATTTCCTTCCATAGGATAACATTGGTGATTCTATGAGAAAAAGTTTCAAAGTGTCAACTTTTAAAATACAATAATATTCCTTAAAAATCACGACTGTAACCAAAACGCTTTTACTCAACTGTTTACAGGAGATGTACCAGGACTGAATCTAGGATCCAGTCCTGTGGTTACAAAAGTAATCCATAAAGTAACTAATTGCATTTAACTAGAAATTCACATTGAGCTGAATGTTGCATTGTGTTTGAAAATGTGTTGCCCATTGCAACAACTGTAACTACTGTACTTAAAAGTCTATTGCCTATCTGCAAAGTATTTAAACTAAAGTAATTCATTCTGAGAAAGTATTTTTGTAATGTATAATGTAATTACAATGTAATTTGACAAATAAAATATGTAAAAAAAAATTGTTTCTAAAAATGTAGTAAATCAGTATGAAAAAAATTAATATAACAATTAATACATTTAAAAATTGTCATTTACAAAACCTTTGAAATTCACTGAAAAACCGTAGGTTTCAGGCACGTTATAGTTAGAAATTAGCATTTAAAAACCTTTGAAATTCACTGAAAAAACCATAGGTTTCAGACACGTTATAGTTACAAATTAGCATTTAAAAAACCTTTGAAATTCACTGAAAAAACCATAGGTTTCAGACACGTTATAGTTACAAATTAGCATTTAAAAAACCTTTGAAATTCACTGAAAAAACCATAGGTTTTAGGGACAGTTATAGTTACTTGGACATTGCACTCGTACAAAACCCGTGAAATTCCCCGTTATAGTTAGTTCAGCTAACTATAACTCGCGCCCCGCAATGCACTGCTGATGACGTCACATATTACATCACTCATGACATGGTCAGTGACATCACTGATGACATCACTGATGACATCTCAAATGACATCACTGATGACATCATCCACGTGATAATCTGATGCACCTCCTCACACCCTAATATAACCTTTGATACACCCACTCTAAATTACAGACTGCCATTCGCAAAACCATAGACACTCCAACACCAATAACTACATACCCACTCACTGATTCTTAGGTCTACACACACACATCCACTCACTCACCCGTACAGTCACTCATACTTACGGTCACTCAGTACAGGACTATCATATGCACTCTTACTCCTATATAGACACTCAAACAACGCCACTCATCCATAGAGATACTCACACACCTAGTCAGTCATGCAAATAATTAAACACACTGCCATTTACTCACCTATACAGTTATACACACACCAGCTCACTTACTCATACAAATAGTAGCACATTGTTACCCTCTTATACAATCACTGATACAAGCACACAATCATCCATACAGCCACTATCACAATCACTCACTCTTGCTTATAGCTATTTATATACTCCAACACACATATATACTGCCTTTCACATATGTAGTTACTCACACATGTACCACTGGGACATACATTCACTCACTAACACACTCTTACACACACTTACCCACCCATACAGTCTATCACAGATGCACTCTTGAAACCATCCACCCAGTGAATCACCCACTCACACATCTATGCACAGAGTTGCACACACCCCTCCCACACAAACACTCAGGCACCCATACAGATACTCAGACAAGCATTCAATAACTCATATAGAAAATCATTTAGCTATTCACAAACACATGCAGCCACTTACACAGCAACAGACAGACGGATACAGACATACACCCAGTTTAGTCACTAACCCATGCATTCAGTAAGATACGTTAAATCACTCACTTATAGAGTCAGTCACGCACCTACTAAATCATCCATACAGACACTTACACACCCACTCATTCTTCAATACGTCTTTTCCTATATATTTTAAAAATATTTAAACTTTACAGAAACACACAGTCACTGGATGATGTCATCAGTGATGTCATTTGAGATGTCATCAGTGATGTCATCAGTGATGTCACTGACCATGTCATGAGTGATGTAATATGTGACGTCATCAGCAGTGCATTATGAGGCGCGAGTTATAGTTAGCTGAACTAACTATAACGGGGAATTTCACGGGTTTTGTACGAGTGCAATTTCCAAGTAACTATAACTGTCCCTAAAACCTATGGTTTTTTCAGTGAATTTCAAAGGTTTTTAAATGCTAATTTGTAACTATAACGTGTCTGAAACCTATGGTTTTTTCAGTGAATTTCAAAGGTTTTTAAATGCTAATTTGTAACTATAACGTGTCTGAAACCTATGGTTTTTCAGTGAATTTCAAAGGTTTTTTAAATGCTAATTTCTAACTATAACGTGCCTGAAACCTACGGTTTTTTCAGTGAATATATATATATATATATATGTATCTAATAAATTAGCTTCAGAGAGGAGTGGCATGAGCTGCAGGTGAGCTCCTACGGCCACAGAAACATGAACGTACATTAAAGTAACAGTAAAGGAGAGGCTGGGTGGCACTGCTGCAGCAATAACTGTCATGCACTGTTTCATATTAAACGAGTGGTATGACAAGCACTCCGATGAAGCCCTGCAAAAAAAAACTTTGGCAGAGGCAAAAAAATGTAAGAGCAGCAATTAAAGCATATACCGGCCCACCAGAGAAAGAACTGAAGTGCACTATTTTTGAAGCGGCTGGGAAAATGTGATCAGGAAAAATGCCATCACTCACAGTGCAAGACAGCGAACAGATGAAGTGGCCTGGCTTGTTTCCCTATGCGGTATACTGCGGGGTGGAAGCAAAATGTGAATGAAACTTGAACTGATCGATAGATGAAGAGAGCTGACCGAAAGCTCATCTATGTAAGCATATATGTATATATTTTTTAAATATATACATATATTAAAAAAAATATTTACATATATATATATATATATATTATATGTGTGTTTTTTTTTTAAAACATGAGACTTGCTATCCAGCTAAATCTGTCCCTAGGCCAGACCTAAAATACAACTCTACATCTAGTAAACGTTTCAGACTTCAGTAAGGGTACAAGTTATTTTGTCTAAAAGATCTATAAAAGCTGCAAAGAGAAAACAGTGCATCATTGTTTGGGTCAAACAATAACCACACAAATAAGGCTTTTGGGAATCTAAAGTAGTCAAGCCCCTCGGGAAAGACAACAGATAATGAACAATCCCCACCCTAAACCTTGTTAATAGGTTCACTCACAAACACTAGGAGCTAATGTTAGTAACAATTCCAACCTATGAGAAGTGTTAGGACTGCTAAAGACCTTACTGATGGTGTATGTATTTCAGTAGTATTAGCATCCGTAAGATAAACGTCTTTGCTGTAAGAAGGTATGACCCACAGTTTGTCTTTCTTCTCCAATTTCCAAGGGGATTTGAAACAGATCACGGTCTATGCAAGTCAGTGCAAACATAATATTGAAGGCACATTATTTTGTGATAAGCATCCATGTTCACACAGTCTAAAATGATATATCAATCCAGCTGTGTGGCTGAAGTGACCCAAACAGCGATCCACAAAAGAAGATGTGCTAGCTTAATCACATCCTCAAGATAGCACAAACCAGTTTGCAGTGACATTTGAAATAGAAATATGTGGTACACCCCAGAAAGCTCTACCAAATGTATTTTCTTGCAAATGTTGTTACAAGAGTTCATACCAATAAATGGTATTGCGGTCAATCCCTCTTGTTCCCGCTGTGGGTCTGCTCACCCCCTGTACTAGGCTTCAGGTGCGTAAAGGAGACCCATGTACAGGGAGAGATATGAGTGGAGAGAGAAAGATGGAGATTTGCTCAGCTGGTAATTGGTTGGAAGACCAAGGCTGGAGCAGCAGGATCCATGGAGTGATAAGGTTCTTGAATCGTTGTCGATGTACTGCGACTATCCTGCCAAGAGGTATGGAGCAGCACACCAACAAAGTACGATAACCATAAACATGGGATATATCGCAATAATTTGATATTTTACTTAGTTGGTTCAGAGTGCAGTTGAACTGTGACCATCCTCAAGACATACCAGGAATTCTGGCTCAGACCTGAAGTAGTAAATAGGGACACTACAAAAATGCTATGAGAAGTCTACAGGAAGGGAAACAGAACATAGCAGCACAAGGTAGGTATCAAATTATAAGAGAGTAAGGGACTGAGGAGGAAGAAAAAAATAAAGGTGACAGGACTGAAGGCTGAGTGTGAGCTGCAAAATAAGAGAAGGAGTTGTAACAACTGGGGTTGCCAGACTCCAGCTTATGCGCATGGCAGGTCTTATACCAACTCTGCCTCTATTGACCCAACATTGCACCTTTCAATGGCCGACCCTAGTATCACTACTGTGTCCTGGAAGTAGTTTCCCCATATGTCTATATATTCTATTGCCCTGTTCTCTATCTTCTCCATGTTTGATTTCATTGAAGTATTTTCTGGGCTACTGAATCTGGTGGTCAGATATCTGTAGATAACTAATGTCAGTAAAATCCCAGATTCCAATGCCATAAGAAAAAGTAGAAATACAATTAATTTTACATATGTCCAACATATACTTCAAAAGTTCAATGAGCCAGACTCCTGTGCAAAACATGGAAATTCGAGCAGGTCACCCCAATGATCAAAAACCTCCACTGGCTCTCTTTAAAGGCCAAAATACGTTTAAGATGGCTTGCATTACATACAGGAACCTACATCTTAAAAAATCCGACTACTTGCTGTCTAATATCAACAGATGTGTAGTTATTAAGGGTCTCTGAATGTCACAGAGCCTCAGCTAAGAAACACAGGGGCATATTAGCAAGACCGGCGATCAAATTATCGCCGTTTTAGCGGCAGGAAACTGCCGCTAAAACTGCG
Organism: Calotriton arnoldi; assembly: GCA_963921515.1. Taxonomy (NCBI): domain Eukaryota; kingdom Metazoa; phylum Chordata; class Amphibia; order Caudata; family Salamandridae; genus Calotriton; species Calotriton arnoldi. Next base: position 485,624 of record CAWUFW010004039.1, read on the forward strand.
ATAATGGGCTTGCTAATATGCGTTATAGAATTCCAATAGAAGCCCAGGTTAGATGTCCTGCACATCTAACCTGTGCTTCTATTGAATTCCATAACGCATATTAGCAAGCCCATTATCGCCGTTTTAGCGGCAGTTTCCTGCCGCTAACACGGCGATAATTTGATCGCCGGTCTTGCTAATATGCCCCTAATGATTTAAAACTGGGAAAGCTGCAACTTCTCTGAAGCTATAACAACAATTTAAACTCGCTTACAGTATGCATCCATATTGAATAATCCTTAATATTGTTCCAAAAAACTGAAAACATTCCTTTTTGAACAGGCAGGAGGTGTTGGGTGCCAACTGTACTACTGCAGTCTTTTGCCACTCGTGTCCTAGGGACCCCATTCTCCTAACCCCCAAAATGGGAAACAAATACCCTTTTTTAGCACCTCCTTCTCAGGGTAGCGAGGCACAGAGGCCTAAGACCTACACAGCGGAACAGCTGTTGGCTAGAGGCTCAGAACTAAGCAACGCAACAACAATATTTAATAAATCACACTCTAGTCAGCGTCTTTTTCAAAACAGGAAAAATACTTTATAATTCCTTTTTATTATACTTTATTTAATCTCTTAAATGAACCCTACGGCCCCCCATCATCCTGCAGGTGCCTCTAACAGTTTGTGCCCCAGTAAACCCTTATCCCTATAGCACAATATCCCCCACGTGTGCCTAGCACAACATGAGCGTTGCATTAATAAAAAGTCAGGCCTTCTGACTCTGCAAGGGTGTAAACATACTAATCATAATGTAAATAAACATATATAACCTTTCAAGATGACATACAAAATATGAGCAGTAATTTTAAATTTCAAAAATATAAAAGTTTTTATATGTTGAACATTGTAATGTCAAGAGTCTTTTTCTACATTTAACTAAGGTTGAAAAGCAATCACACTATCCAGTAGTTCTTAATCTTTTGACTTCTGTGGACCCCCACTTAATCATTGCTGGAATCCAGGGACCCCCACTGAATCATTATTTGAACCTGGGGACCCCCATTGAGTCATAACAGGAATCCGGGGACCCCGGCCTAAGCAATTTGGATGTTTTGAACTGGAAAAAAATGAATTTTACTTCTCTGTGTACATAGACTTTATTAATCTTTTAATGTATATTTTTTTATTTTCCTAGATTTTGCGGAACCCCTCAGTAGGCATAGCAGAACCCCAGGGGTCCCTGGACCACAGGTTAAGAACCACTAAAATGACCTATCAATAAATGTCCATGCACCATAAAGACTCTGGACAAAGGTCCAAAATCAAGGAGTGCTTGCAAAGGGAGCAAAACTGTTCACAAATCACTCTTTATATGGGCTGAGAGATTTAGGCTGGCAAGAGTCACAACCAATGGGGTTCCTGGGAGCCTGGTGCTCATCAGGCAGCCCACAAAAACTGTACTGAAACATTTAGTAGCACCTAGCTCGCCTGGGGCACCTCCAGAAACATTAGGAACATTTTCAAGCCCACTTGACTGCGGGTCAAGTTTCCATCTGCAACCAGACCTTTGAACCGTTTGCCACAGCACTGTAAATTTTCCTTTCCTTTAGGTTTTTTGTTCTTTTAATTAAAGCACTCGCTGGAGTGCTTATTTTTTTTCTTACCAGTCTCCCCCGCTCCACGTATGAGGAACCAATGTCCCAAGTAACACAGCTGAGTTGTAACCCAAAGCCAGTGCGGGCAGGCTCGCTCCTGCCTGCACAGCACGTTCTTTCTACTGGCGCACCAGTTGTGTTGTGCAACAGGGATTTCTTGCGCTCTCTCCCCGTGACATGGCGAGCAAGAGGGGTGCAAGTGCTCAGGCAGGCTCTTAACTGGGGAACTCCCCAGGATTAGGGACAATTTGTACAGGTCTGTAGTGTGAGCTCACCATGCAGATGTCAGTGACCCTCGGGTATCGGCCAATGATGGGAATAAATTGCTCTCCTGCTGTTCCTTTTAGGGCTGGTCTCCAGAGGTCTGGTTTTCTCCAGTCGAATAATCAAGGAAAGCGATGTATCTGGTATAGATTTTCTCTGTGTGGGGCATTGCCCATCTGCCAGTCATGCACTGCACAATTGAGACACTGTGTCAGGATTAGTGGAAAAGATCTCGCTAATGAAGGGCCAATACTCAGACATGCAGGCTTCAAGCCCAAGTTATCCTTGCAGTTATGGACGAGCTTAGAAGGGGCGCAGACAAGGGATACACTCAAGCTCTGGTACTCCTTGACTTATCCGCTGCGTTTGACACGGTCGATCATGATCTCCTGATCGACCGTGTCAGCAATGCCGGGATTCAGGGGCTAGCGTTGAAGTGGATATCTTCCTTCCTCAGCAATAGACATCAAGCTGTCCGCCTCGGCAAGTTCTTTTCCAAAAAGAGTGCTTTGATCTGTGGGGTTCCACAGGGGTCTTCGTTGTCACCCCTTCTTTTTAATTTGTATATTGCACCCCTGATTCGAGCTCTTCGCGAAAGAATGGTCAATATTTTTAATTATGCTGATGATCTTCAACTGGTTTTTGACATTCACTCTTCTACCTCTTCAGTGTCTAACTTTCAGGCTACTCTGAGTTTTATTTGTAACTGGATGAACTGCAATCAATTAAAGTTGAATCCGGATAAAACAGAACTCATCTTAACTGCTGGACTGGCTAACCCGTGGAACTCCAACTTCTGGCCTTCCTCTTTGGGCAGTCCTCCTCTCCCTGTGGCTTCTGTTAAGAGCTTGGGGATTGTGATTAGCAGCGACCTGACGATGAAAGCACAGATCAGTTCGGTGGTCTCCGCCTGCTTCTTTCATCTGCGCAGAATCCGTAAGATTGCCAGATTTCTAACCACTGAGGCTCTAATTTTGGTTACCCTTGCTCTGGTAATCTCGCGGATCGATTATGCTAACTCTTTATATGCAGGCATCCCAGCCTACCAACTCCACCGCCTGCAGCTGGTGCAGAACCACGCCGCCAGACTAATCGCTCGCCAGTCCAGTCGATGCCATGTTAAACCTCTGATGAAGAGCCTACACTGGCTCCCGGTAGGTAAACGTTGTATTTTTAAGATGGGATGCACCATCTTTAAGGCCCTTGCCGGTAATGGACCTGCTTTCATTTCTTCCAAATTGCAGCGGTACGCCCCTCTTCGAGAACTGCGCTCCTCCACTCTTAATTTGTTGACTGTTGTACCTTTCAAGCGTAAAAAGCATGGCGGACTTAGATTTGCGGTCTTAGCCCCCCAACTATGGAACGCACTGCCTATTGAAGTAAGATCTGTGACCCTGTACTCCCAGTTCAGGCAAAAGCTCAAGACCTGGCTGTTCTCTCAAGCTTATCAGTAATACTACCTCCTCACTTCTGCACCGTCCTCTTTGCCCTGAGCGCCATGAAACCGTTTTCGGTGTACGTGCGCTTAACAAGTACTTTTAACATTCAAGAGGTCAAAATTGACATACATGGAAAACGGAATCCTGGGGATTAGCTTGATGGATACATCTTGGTTGTGCATGGGGCTTCTGGAAGGGAAGAACTATATCAACTCAGTGTAGGCAATGAGTAAGTGTCTGCAACATCTAGTTATTTTGGCTCCTTTAGTACTTTGCAGTTCACCACTCAACAATCCATACCCTCACATTTGTAGTTTTGCTCCCTTTGGTCTTTGCCCCTCCAGATCCTTGGTCCCTTCTCCCTGCGATACCTCATGCTTAACTTTTGAATCCTTCCTTTGTTTCCTCCATTCTTCTTGTGCTCACTGCTCTGCTACTAGGGCGATTGTTCATCATCTTAGTAGCCTCGCCATTGGCGTGTTAAATCTTTGAGCAAATATATTGCATAACCTGCTTGCTACCACAATGAGAATCCTTCCTCTCTCTCAGCAGTCCTGGAGACTTTCTAGCAGATCTTGGCTGATAAATACCAATACATAGATACAGATTACATGTTTTGTGCTGCATAAGTCTCAAAGTGTATCAGGTTTTGTGTTTCATTTGTTCAAGACAAATGAGTAGGGGTTCTTTAATGACCTCAGTTGCTGTGGGTGCCCTTCTGTACCAGTGGCTCCAGTGTCATTTCCCTTCCACCCATTTCCCCCCAGGTTCATAACCTATGTATTATTAAGGAGTACCTAGGTTTGAACCAGTAGAGGATTGGGAAGGTGGGCTATTCTCCTCTTGAGGATTACGTTTTACCCATAAATCCTTACAAAAACAACTGCTCTTTTTGTCTGCCCGCTTGGGCCAATCTGAATTAGGTTTGCAGTGTTTTGCTCTCAGTGGCACACTTCAGCTAATGGGAGGGTTAAATTCAGGCTTCCTGGCTTCTAAATTTTTCAGATTGTTTTAGATGGTTTTGTTTTAGATTGCTCTTCCTCCAATGAGTAAGAGCTTGGGTATCTGCCCTCTTACCTTTTCAGCTACTTTCAATCCCTAGTCCAGGGTCTCTCAGCAGCAGCACCCCATGGATTCCAAATTAGACCACACTGCCTATCAGCACTCCTCAGGCCTACGACCGCCAGTACTGATCCACAAACATTTCAGGGGGAACCTTTTCTGAAGGGTCCCCAGGAAGTCCACTGTTAGACCTGGCCATTTCTGCAGGGTCACCCCCAAACCTTTTGCTTTCATCTTCCCCTTTTTCTGACTTCATTTTTATTGGCTTTACTGACTCTGAGCACTTTACCACTGCAATCCAGTGCTAAAGTGCATATGCTCTTCCCTAAAACATGGTAACTTTGGCATATCCATAATTGGCATATTTTATTTACTTATAAGTCATTAGTAAAGTGCACTACATGTGCCCAGGGGATGTAAATTAAATGCTACTAGTGGGCCTGAAATTCTGATTGTGCCACCCACTTAAGTAGCCCTTTATACATGTCTCAGGACTGGCATTACAAAACCTGTGAGTTCAGTTTAAACTGCCATGTCGACCTGGCACGGTCACTCACTTGCCAGGCTGAAATCATCCCTTTAAATACATATAAGTCATCCCTAAGGTAGGCCCTAGACAGCCATAGGGCATGGTGCAGCGTATTTAAAAAGTTAGACCTGAACTTTTAAGATATACATATGTAAGTAGTGAAAAACTTTTAAATACATTTTTCACTACTGCAAGTCCTATTTTGCTCATAGGATAACATTGGAATTGCCTTATTGCATCTAATAAGTGTAATTCTAAATTGGTAGAAAATGGAAATTTTTAGTTTGGTGGCTCTGGACTCACAATTTAGAAGCAAAACTTATGGTAAAGTCGGATTTTAAATTGTAAGCCTGAAAATGTCATTAGAAAGTTGGTATTTTCTTACTTTAACCATTCTGTGCCTCTGCCTGTCTCTGGATGCATCCTGGGGTGAGTAACAGCTGGGCTTTGTGCATTCCCTCTAGATAAGCTCTAAGGCACAACGAGTACAAGCATACGACTCCTACTCAAACATAGGGGGAGTCCTTTTAAGAGGACGGAATCCCATCACCCACCGAGGTGGCATGCTTCATCATCTGGGATCTCCTCTTGGTTGCAATCCCTAGTGCAACCAAGGGCTACAACCCCCTTACTGTGAGGGAGGAGCTCAGGGATGTTTTACTGATCATTTAATCGGCTCTCCTAAAATACACTTGATGCGAAGCGTTGAGAGTATTTCGGGTGATGGTTGCAGTGCAAAGAGTGGTGGTGTGAAAAGTGATCTAAAATTGGCTACCAAGAGAAAAAAGAGTTTATTAGTTAACACTTGGTGTCAAGGTTAAAAAGCAGTGCATGTGCAGTTTAAGAAATATTGACTGCACTAGTCCGAAAAGCAGGTCTACATGTTTCAGCCATGGTGATCAATTTCTGATCGTGGCCTTCCTCAGGACCTAGATAGTAATTGCTACTGCAAATAAGTATAATACACATGACAAAGATGTGATTGGAATAGATATAACCTACGAAAACCTGTAGTCTCATTTGCGAAGTTTTCACAAAAGTGTTGGTGTCACCTGTGGGAGAAAAAGAACACTGTGACTTCACATCATGAAAAAGTGGAGACAGTTATTAACAAGGCTTGTACTGTGTGGTGTGCTCAACGTCTGGGTCACTGCCCATCGTTTAGTACCTTAACGTGTACAAAATGCTTTACGAAGTATGCTATTAGTGGTAAGAAATATATGCTTACCCGTAAGTGTACGGGTGAACACATCACCTCACTTGGCAACAGCTCAGGACGTGAGGCACCGCTCTGTTAAAAAGGAAAACTAAAATTACAGATACAGCAAGCATTCTGTAATCTAGTCATCCATATGATTTCAGTCAATTCTATCACATCATGCGTTACTATTTCATAGATTAAGACCAAACTCTGTAAGCTGTAGTAATTATCGTGCTGTAGTACGTGCTTAGGGAGACAAGGTGATCCAATCCAGGTAGCAAGTACTAATAAGAGACTTAGTCTGAATATAGTGTGCTGTAAAGCACCTCGAGGCGATGTACACGGTTAGCAAGGAAAAAGAGGTATCAGTATATTCCTGACAGTAGTCAAGGGGACATGTCATGTGATATATCCAAGTGGATAATTATCATTAGCCTCTGCTCATGGCGCCTCAAAAGACATCTAGAACAGAAGTTATTCTAAAAAGCAGTAGTTAATTGGGTACGAATGATGTGGCACCATGGCATATTAATTATCTTACAAGTGGTTGAAAAACTCCGAAGCCTGGGAGTCACGAGTAACAAATGTCACATAATCCGGGACCTAGGTGTAACGTATACACGAAGGAGCCGCTGGTATCCTGACTGCCAAGAATCAAGTTTGCCAAACAAAAACATTGAGAAAAAAGCGATAAACGCACAGGGTTAAAGAGGCAAAGAGCTTACGCGTTCCAATACCAGGGGCATTGATAGACACAGCGCGTTCAAAGGTTGCTGGTTGATAAGGTCTAATATCGTAGGAAATCAGTCACAAGGCTACTAGTGACACAACGCAAGAATACAAGTGCCTAGGTAGTGTGCATAATCTAACCAGCTGCCTCACTCACCTCCCGTCGGTACCCCGGACTCCACACGAGCTGCAACCGGAGGTACCCGACGGAAGGGGGGACGTGCCTTTATATATTATAGAGGCGTGCTCACTGCAAGCGGGTGTATTCAATTAATCATTAACAGCGTCGCATGCTGCTCGCATCATATCAACAAAAACGACACAAAGACCTAGGAAACATGGGAAGTGTAGTTTGTGCAGGATGTACCGGCATCATCACGCCCAAAACTGCAAAAGAACCTGGGAAATGTAGTTTGTGCAGGGCAAACACTTCAAAGCACATATCCTGGTGCACTGGAGTAGTCAACAAGAAAACGAAGGACTATGTACTACCCCCTCGGCCCAAAGGGGAGGTGATACCGCATGTTTTGAGTGGATACTGTGACTTGGCAGTAGGATCAAGTGAATATGGTTTCCACTCTAAGTGAAGTATGTTGGTGTAGTTGCAAAATTAGAGGAACGTAAGTGCGCTACCATTTAACGCGTGATGCTCTATACATAAAAAAGCATCCTGTGTGATGTTATGACACCTAAAGATTGATGGTGTTAAGCCCTGTCCTCGGTTCAAATGTAAATTGATGTAGGGAAATCAAATATACTAACAAGGCAGATCATGTGACCTCCTGTACCAGTATGAATGTTTGAAGCATGTAATCATAGCACGAACCTACACCATGGTCAAGTTCGTGTAGGGACAGGGGAACACAAATGTGCTGTCCTAGACAGATCGTTTGAACTCCTGAGGATTTTGTGCATGAAATTGTTGCGTAGACCTACAACAAGGTCCTGCCCTACGCTCAGATGTATATTATAAAGGGACAGAGGACCCTATATGTGCTGAAATGACAGACCATAATGCCTCATGCAGCCAAGTAAAGATCTAAAGCAGGAAACAATCACGTGGAGCTATAGCAGGGTCCACGGAATATCATCATTCAGGCCCAGAGTGTCACTCTTAAGTTTAAAAATCCATCTCTGTTCTTTCTGGAACAGAAATTTAGTGATGTCTGTGACATGAGGGGGAACAAAAGGTTGTTCAAGAACCGTCCATTTTAATTCTTCTGCTTTGTGTTTCATGGCTAAAAAGTGGCCAGTGAGTCTAGTGGCTTGTTTGTTGCACCGAATAGTGCTCTTGTGTTCGTGTATCCGTAGTTTAACCTTACGAGTGGTCATTCCGACATAGCGGAGCTGACACAGACATGTTATTAAATAAATAACTCTGTCGCTGTTACAATTCGTATGCTTAGTCTGTTTCCATGGTCTCTCGGTGCCTATATCTACTGTTGTCGTGTGTTCAGTTTGTGGACAGGCTGCACACGAGCCGCAGGGGTAGTATCCTTGGACCGCCGGCATATTCCATAAGGTCTCCTGTTTATTATGTGACTTCACTTTAGGCCTTGTGTGGACTAAGTTATCACGTAAATTCGAGCTCCTTTTGAAAGAAAATAGTGGCAAGGGTATTTTTTCATTTGCAACATTGAGGATCCGCCAATGTTTCCGCACACTCTTCTGTATTCCATTTGACAGTGTGCTAAAGGTGTTTACACACGTGAGTCTCGTCATAGGTGGTTTGGGTGCTGGTGGTTCCAAAAGGGCCTCCCGATTGTTATTAGAAGCCCGCTTGTATGAGCGCCGTATGAGGTTTTTTGGATAGCACCTGTCATGTAGTTGTCGGGACAGGATTTTGGCATGATGTTCATATTTCTCTTTCACGGAGCAATTTCTTCGAATGCGAAGGAATTGCCCGTATGGTAAATTGTCACGAAGCGACATTGGATGATAACTGTTGAATGCCAGCAATGAGTTTCTTGCCATCGGTTTTTTATATAGTTCACTCTCCAATCCTGCGGCTGATGGAAAAATACGGAGGTCAAGGAAAGGCAAACTCTCTTTGTTGTATTCAACTGTGAATTTGAGAAAATTATTTCTGGAATTTAGCCAAGCTTGGAATTCAAGAATGGCGGTGGCATCCCCTCGCCAAATGACAAAAATATTGTCAATATATCTTTTCCATAGAACAATCTGTTCATGGAAAGGATTGTCATTGGTGAGTACATGCTCTTGTTCGAAGAGATGGACGTAAAGGTTAGCTAGACTGGGCGCAAAAATGCTGCCCATGGATGTTCCTGACGTCTGAAGGTAGATGGTTTCCTCAAATTTGTAAAAATTCTCTTTCATAGCTATCCTCGCACATTCCATTATGAAATGTACGGGTGTTATTGTGTCCAGAGCTCTCTGGTCCAGAAGCAAACGTATTGCGTCTAGAGTCTCTTCCTGGGGAATACACATGTACAAAGACTCAATTTCGAAAGAGACTAGGAAGTCAGTTCCGACGTCGAACTCTGTCTCCGGTAGTATCCTCAAGATGTCTTTTGTGTCCTGGAGATAGGTGGGCATCTCCTTCACCATGGGTCGCAGGAAGTGATCCACAAAAGTTGACAAGGGTTCCAACAAGGAACCTATGCCCGAAATAATCGGGCGACCTGGGGGTGGTCATTCAGGTTTATGTATTTTTGGTAATACATAAAAATACGGCATAGCCAGATGTATAGTAGTCAGAAAACTTGCCTCTTGAGGGGTGATCCACCCTTCAGTTTTAGCTTCTTCCACAAGGTCGGAAATTTCTTTAGTTATCCTGGGTGTTGGGTCCATCTTAAGTGGGCGATAGAATCGTCTGTCGGTCAGTTGTCTCAAGCACTCAGTCCGGTATGTGGAGGTGTTCATGATGACTATAGCACCGCCTTAGTCCGCTGGCTTGATTGTTATTGAGGCATCATTAGCTAGAGTTTGTAGAGCCTTTCTCTCGTTAGAGGGTAGATTGTGGAAATAGCGGTTCTTCGTAGCACATAGTGTGGAGACATCTTTGGTCACTGCCTTTTCAAAAGTCAGTACTTGATCTGGTATAAGATGTATAGGAGGATTAAAGGTAGATCGTGGTTTCAAACCGCTATTCATAGGTTCAGTGTCGGTAAGGATGATATCTTTTTCTTTGAAAAAGAAATGGAGCCGGATTTTTCTAAAAAATTGAGCCAGCTGGCACTGTGTCTAAAAAGGATCACCACAGTATGTGGGGACGAATCCCTCTAATTTTGCTACTACATCAACATACATCACTTAGAGTGGAAACCATATTCACTTGATCCTACTGCCAAGTCACAGCATCCACTCAAAACATGCGGTATCACCTCCCCTTTGGGCCGAGGGGGTAGTACATAGTCCTTCGTTTTCATGTTGACTACTCCAGTGCACCAGGATATGTGCTTTGAAGTGTTTGCCCTGCACAAACTACATTTCCCAGGTTCATCAGGTTCTTTTGTAGTTTTGGGCGCGATGATGCCGGTACATCCTGTATGAACTACACTTCCCATGTTTCCTAGGTCTTTGTGTAGTTTTCGTTGCTATGATGCGAGCAGCATGTGACGCTGCTAATGATTAATTGAATACACCTGCTTGCAGTGAGCACGCCTCTATAGTATATAAAGGCACGTCCCCCCTTCCGTTGGATACCTCCGGTTGCAGCTCGTGTGGAGTCTGGGGTACCGACGGAGAGGTGAGTGAGGCCAGCTGGTTAGATTATGCGCGTTACCTAGGCACTTGTATTCTTGCGTTGTGTCAATAGTAGCCTTGTGACTGATTTCCTACGATATTAGACCTTATCAGCCAGCAACTTTTGAACGCGCTGTGTCTATCAATGCCCCTGGTATTGGAACGCGTAAGCTCTTTGCCTCTTTAACCCTGTGCGTTTATCGCTTTTTTGTCAATGTTTTTGTTTGGCAAACTTGATTCTTGGCAGTCAGGATACCAGCGGCTCCTTCGTGTATACGTTACACCTAGGTCCCGGATTATGTGACATTTGTTACTCGTGACTCCCAGGCTTCGGAGTTTTTCAACCACTTGTAAGATAATTAATATGCCATGGTGCCACATCATTCTTACCCAATTAACTACTGCTTTTTAGAATAGCTTCTGTTCTAGATGTCTTTTGAGGCGCCATGAGTAGAGGCTAAGGATAATTATCCACTTGGATATATCACATGACATGTCCCCTTGACTACTGTCAGGAATATACTGATACCTCTTTTTCCTTGCTAACCGTGTACATCGCCTCGAGGTGCTTTACAGCACACTATATTCAGACTAAGGCTCTTATTAGTACTTGCTACCTGGATTGGATCACCTTGTCTCCCTAAGCACGTAGTACAGCACGATAATTACTACAGCTTACAGAGTTTGGTCTTAATCTATGAAATAGTAACGCATGATGTGATAGAATTGACTGAAATCATATGGATGACTAGCTTACAGAATGCTTGCTGTATCTGTAATTTTAATTTTCCTTTTTAACAGAGCGGTGCCTCACGTCCTGAGCTGTTGCCAGGTGAGGTGTTCACCCGTACACTTACGGGTAAGCATATCTTTCTTACAACTAATAGCATACTTTGTAAAGCATTTTGTACACGTTAAGGTACTAAACGATGGGCAGTGACCCAGACGTTGAGCACACCACACAGTACAAGCCTTGTTAATAACTGTCTCCAATTTTTCATGATTTTAAGTCACAGTGTTCTTTTTCTCCCACAGGTGACACCAACACTTTTGGGAAATCTTCGCAAACGAGACTACAGGTTTTCGTAGGTTGTATCTATTCCAATCACATCTTTGTCACGTGTATTATACTTATTTGCAGTAGCAATTACTATCTAGGTCCTGAGGAAGGCCACGATCAGAAATTGATCACCATGACTGAAACATGTAGACCTGCTTTTCGGACTAGTGCAGTCAATATTTCTTAAACTGCACATGCACTGTTTTTTAACCTTGACACCAAGAGTTAACTAATAAACTCTTTTTTCTTTGGTAGCCAGTATTAGATCACTTTTCACACCACCACTCTTTGCACTGAAACCATCACCCGAAATACTCTCAACGCTTCGCATCAAGTGTATTTTAGGAGATCCGATTAAATGATCAGTAAAACATCCCTGAGCTCCTCCCTCACAGTAAGGGGGTTATAGCCCTTGGTTGCACTAGGGATTGCAACCAAGAGGAGATCCCAGATGATGAAGCATGCCACCTCGGTGGGTGATGGGATTCCGTCTTCTTAAAAGGACTCCCCCTATGTTTGAGTAGGAGTCGTATGCTTGTACTGGTTGTGCCTTAGAGCTGTTCTAAGCTCGGCAGACCCGCTGATTATTTGTTTGATAGATTATTGGTTTTGGGGAATATATCCGCCAGGTCTCTAAACCTTTCCCTTACACCCTCTACCTACGGTTTTGTATTGTTTTTTCCCTCTAGATAGTCACACACAAAGGGAGCTGAGGTGTGCCTGATTGGCCATTCATATCCTTATGGGCAATTAACATCCTGTTGGGTCTTCCTGAGCTAGCTGAGAGGGAGGAGCTGACACCTGCACCTGAATAGGGCTGTGCCTGTCCCCACACAAAGAGCTGCATGCCTCTCTGTAGAGAGTCTGGAGACAGGGCAGGGACCTTGTGGGCTTCAAAGGCTTCTCTTTGAAGCCTCCCCCACTTAAAAGGCACAACTGGGCATCAGTACTGGACCCCTGACACCACCAGCTCTGCACATGTCTGGATCTGAAGACATTCTGCCAAGAAGAAGGACTGCTGTGCTGCCAAGAGGGTCTGCCACTCTGCTGAACTGCTTTGATGTGTTAGCCTGCTGCCTGTTGCCTCTTGCCTGGGAGTAAGAAGGACTGCACCTGCATCTCTACATCCTCCAAGAACATTAGTGCCGAGTTTCAGGAAACTGTTTAAAACCTGGCTCTTTGGAAGCTAATTCATTCTTGTGTCAGCAGCCGTGTGATTCTGTAGCGCCGGGACACTCCTTTTGGAGTATCTTGTGCACTTTATAAACTCTCTCATTCATTCATTCATTCATTCATTAGTGACTCCAAGGGCTTGCTGGTGTGACTCCTGTTTTGAAGTCTCAGGACCATCAAAGGCTTCCTTCAACTCTGCCTCAGCTGCTGGACTCTGCCAACTGTGAGTCCTTTCCTGCCAAGAGGTGCCAATCAACTCCTGGGCCTAGAAAGTGGGTTCTCCAGCTGTTTCTCTTCAAAACCCACGCATTGTCAACTTTTAGCTGAATGGAACCGACGGATCTCCTTTGACGTCAAAGAAACGCTGCTTTGAGGATATCCCTGCGCGGCTCGACGATAATGCGGAACCCAACTGCAAGGCTCGATGGCGATGCTTCACCTTCATCGTAAGGGGTTCGACGATGATGCGGGACCCGACTGTGAGGCTCGATGACAACATTTCTCCTTCATCATAAGAGGTTGGACGATGACGTGGGACCTGACTGCAAGGCTCGGCGATGACGCATCATCTTCAGCACAAAGGGAGTTTGACGACGTGGGACCCATCTGCCTTTCAGGCCTGACGATGACGCATCTATCCAACTGCATGACTCTAAACTGACGCTCTCGCCGTCAATGCAACCTCCAGAAAGGTACTGTTCTCGGCAGAGCTGCATGGCTCCTGTATCCGACATGTGCTCTATCACAGTTGGCCTAAACCTTTGGATTAACCCTGGTCAAGTGCGATCAGATATTCCCGATTGGCGCTTAATGCTTTTAAGCACTATATTGCAGTTTAATCTTTAAAAATTCATATCTCAAGTTCTATTTATTGGCTTTTTGTTGTTTTTGTCGTTTTGCTCCTAAAAATATTCTTTATTTTTCTAAACTTGTGTGTAGTCTTTTTCTGGTGTTTTCACTGTGTTACTGTCATTTGAGTGTTGCACAAATCCTTTACACATTGTCTCTTAAGTTAAGCCTGACTGCTCTGTACCAAGCTATCGGAGGGTGAGCAAAAGTTAATTTAGGTTGTGTATCTGGCTTACCTTGACTAGGATTGTGGTTCCCACTTGGACAGTGTGCAAATCTCTGTCAACTAGAGACCCAATTTCTAACATCCACCCTCAACTGTTCCCTTAGGAAGTGAGAAAGCCAGTGAGACTGGCCCTGGAGACAGGGTCTAAAGTATTCCCAAGAAGTACAAGCTTGGAGTCATCTAAGGGAATGGTTCCTCTACAAGAGATGTCAGGAATGCACATATTGTTGAAAGGGAAAGTGAGGCACCAGACTCAGAGGATAAATTCACCAATGTAGAACTTCCAAAGAGGTGGTATAGTTTGAGCAACCTCCCAGTGCAGAGCAGGGAAAGAGGGGTATAAGGGTAGGTAAGACGAGAGAGAGAACACACCTCGTTAGCAAAGAGATGTCACAGGAGAAACCTTCTGCACACCTGGAGGGGAAGACTTTGGAGTGAGTGACTTCAGGGTCAGAAAGAGATGCCCTCTAATAACAAATGGCCCAATGATGATTAACACATCTGAGCAACACATATGGATGTATGAATAGAGAAGGGAAGGCAGTACAGACTCACCGGGTACTTCGGAAGTGATGGAATTAATGAGCCCCAATGGCAACAGAAAACACCCTAAGACTCAGAAGCACTTGTTAGCAGTTTATGACAAGGCCAGCTGCAGGGCTGGAACCAATTAGCCCAGGGTTCTTGCAAAAGCAGGATCCAAACTGAAAAAAGGCGGTAAGACAACAAAGGAATAGGTGATGCACAAACCGGGGAAGCAACACATATTAAGGATGCAGCACAATGGCAAACTGAATGACAGCAGGATCCATACAAAAAACAGAAAGTTTTTAGGAGCCATGTTGCTAGTTCTCAGCCTTTTTATAGTAAAAGGAAAGCACTATGCTAGCTCTACCAGCTCTGACCTGGAACCACCTGTTCTTGACAATCTCTATCTCTGTGTGTGCCAGCCGCCAAGAGCCGATCCTCCACAGTCCCTTGTCCTTCCCTGCTTTTTGTGTGTTTCTCAAACATAATCAAATAGTCTTGCACTTGGTGTCCTCTCCCGAGTATTCCCCTTGATGAAATCTTGGCAAGAGGTCCATCTTTCTTTTTCTTGATTCCCTATTATTAAAAAAGTGTTTCTCTCGTATACATGGGTTTGAAAGCAGAGGTGGATACTTCTAGAAAGTGGGCATTTCTGCACAATAAAGAGACGCACCAACACCCGTCCAACTCCTTGCACATCATGCAGATAATTTTAAAGATGGCAAAATCAGTGATTGCCTGCAAGAGCTCACATGAGGGTTTAGCTCCACCCTTAACTGACCCAGAAAAACGAGTCGCTTTCTTCCAAGACTTTCGAGGGCTCCCCTAGTGTGGCTGGTGCCAGAGGTATGTATGCCTGTTTCCCTCCTGCCCACTTTGGAAGGGCCTGCTCAGGCTGGTTAGTGAAGTATCAGTTAATCAGTATATGCAGATTTCTTCCCTCTCTGCTGCTTCCCCTGCCGGGTCAGGACTAATCACACCCAAAAGGGCCTATTGTCTTGGGGATCCTTTTATCTACTGGCTGGCCAGCAGAGTAGGTAACATGGTTACCTGTGTGAAAATACTGTGCTGAGTTAGACAGAAATCCTATTCAATTAGCCCACACAAACGTTTGCCTGTGTACTCATGTCTGTACGAGCACAGAACCGAGCAGACCTTTTTTAAAAGGTGGGCAGTGGCAGTTATCAGCTTTTACTAGAAGTTTACAGTGAGTGAGACTCTATTAGTGAGACTCATTCCGGGCAAAGATACAAAAACCAGGTGGCTTATTTACAAGGCCCTTGCGCCACTTTTGCATCATTTTTAACATGGGAAAAGTGACGAAAAAGTGGCGCAAGGGGCTTGTAAATCTGCCCCCAGGTGTCCAAAATAAAAAAAAACCTACGGCATCAGAACCAAAGCAGTTCAGGATCCTACTTCTTCACAAACTCCCTCTATACTAATGTTATCTTAGCCTCTCTTGGCTATATACTTCCCTACAATATTGATACTTTCTTCTTTGTTGTCTTCCTAACTCCCTCTACCCTCTTATTTCTTCCTCCTCAACTACCACTTGTGGTTACTGTTGAATTGTGAACCAATGACTACTGTTCTTCATGATCCTTCTTTTTTTATCAAATTAAAATGTGATATCATCGTTCTTTTTGACCCTGTGATTCACCTCTGTTCTAGGTATGTCGAAGTTTCGGCTTCTACTGGTTTTATGTACAGCTCTCTGACACCCTAAGATAGACTCCGCTTTGAAAGAATGCATCAAAAATAAAACAAACTAGCCTGCTCAGGGGATATATAACTTGGCCTACACAGCGACAAACAGCTTTTGGAAACATTTTACGGTGGGTACATATTTTCTATAATATTAAGTATGCCCCACTTTTATACATTAAGCACTAAACGTTGTGGCCATAAAAAGAACACTAAGGGGACAGTTATCAATATATAAAAGTAGTTTTTTTTTTTTTAAATGGGAAAGCATTTTTCATTGCATTAGTCATTGAAAGGGTTGAAAACTGCAGATTAGCCAAATCACAGTGATGGCCTCTGCAGCCATACAATTTAGTTATATAAAATGGTGATGTAAATCTATGCTGCATTCCATATATGACAGTAAATTTCTATACTTTCCCTTAGTCATCTTAAAAAGAACTTACTTGGTGGGAAGTTTAAAAGCCAATTGGAGGTAACCAGTTTCACAGTATGTTTACGGACTGAGCACATGCACAGTGGCACTTAATGCTAATGTCACAATTCACAGACTCTTGCCTAAATGTTGACAGGTGGTGCAAGTATGATTATGCAAAATGAGTCACAGGATTGAGTTATGGTAAATAATTGCAACTCAACCTCCTATCTAACTGATTTTTGGTTAGGATGCTACAATAGTCCAGAAAGATCAGACCAGAATGTAACAGTAAACCAAGTCTCAGTCATGACGCACATGTGAAAAGTGTGCTTTAAGATGAGATCATGGATGGCTTGGGCATTTTTGGCTGTTGGTCTTGCACTGAGAATGGAAAACACAAAGGAGTTGACAGTAGGCTAAAAGTAAGCTTATGCATCTTAGCAATATTCTTTGGTGGGATGTCAGGAAATTACTGGCAGTTGGTGCAAGTGTGAATATGCAGAAATGGTGTCGTGGAAAAGTTGGTATTGAAATACTTGTTGAATGGGAAGTTTGGGACAAATCTAGGAGATGATGGATGAGTCAATTTATAGTGGATGTGTTGAGGTAAGCATAACAGCACAACTGTTGTTGATATTAATGAGGTGGGAGATTTATGGTCAGATTCTATCATTAACATTGGTGATGAATTCAACACTAATGGGGGAGATCACATCAGTAGATCTATTAGTAAAGAAGTATTGTCAAGGAGGCCATGAGACATCAATATTTGAGTGAGTTATTTTAGTTTGTTGAAAGACAGATCAAAGCAAGTAGAATTTCATGGTATATTTGGATCTTTATATTTAAGTCGCACAGTGGTTTATTGTGGACTGTGCATGGTGAGGATGGTGTGAAGTTCCTGCATGCTTGCCACCACCAAGAAACATAGGGCCTGATTTAGATCTTGGCAAACAGGTTACTCCATCACAATGGTGACGGATATCCCATCTGCCGAAATATAAATCCCATATGATATAATGGAAATGATATTTAGACGGACGGGATATCTGTCACCGTTGTGACGGAGTAACCCATCCACCAAGATCTAAATCAGGTCCATAGTCTCCTTACAAGGAGTAAATGGAAGTTTAAAGCTTGTTTGTCCCTCATCCACTTACCAGTCCACACAACCACTCATCCAAAGTCGCCATTGCACTTTAATTAAAAATAAATGCTTGTTGAGTTTTGAAAACAAGCAATGGCATGAATGCAGATTTTTAGCATTCGTGGATGACTTTCTGCATTTATGCACAGGGATTTTGATGCACGTAAGCATGCTTTTCTACTGCTCACCAGTCAGATAAATGTTCAACTTGCATATGTTCCATGCATAAGCAATGCGTATCGCATCCACAGTTATTCTTCACTTTAAGATTCAGTTCCTACATAGCATGTTGTTAATTATAGCGAGATTCCAGCAGCAGAGATTTCGATCAATGTACTCTACTGCATCCAATGCAGTGCTTAATTTGTGAAAAAAATAAGTGCCCTGACCTCATCAATAGGACACCTTAGCTTACACCACCCATTACCACTGGTAGTGCTGCCAATGACAGTACCCAGTGGGGTAGTAATCCCGGCCCCGGTTGGGTGCTCAGTGCATGCATAAGAGATCAGGAAATGCACCAAGTAGCAGCTCTCTTCTCACAAGATGAGAGCTGCTTCTATGATGCCCTAAAAAGCTCTGCTAGTGCACAGCCTGGCTATATTGTTTGGGCCATGGAGGCAGTAAAGTGTGCACAGAAGTGAAGACACACAGAGGAGCTTGTGGAGGCTGGGACTCAGGGAACAGTCACTATTTCGAAGCAGCAGATGGAAGGTCTCATTAAAAAAGGCAGTGAATTTTTCTATACAGGTCCCTCAAGAAAATAGACAGAGGCTACAAGGAGCCCTGGATGACTACCTCGAAAAGGGCCATCTGGGAAAATATGTGCAAAGGCACAAATTTGAGGAGATGCTCCATCATATACAGGAGGTTCTGAAGTTCGAACAAAAGCCCCCACAGCAAAAGGATGAACTTTATGCACAAAATACAGCATCTCAGGTGGATGTATTGCCCGAGTGAGAAGGACTGGACCTGCATCTTGAACCCAGGTCCAGTGTCGAGGATGAGTTCTGCAGCAGCAGTTCAGAGGAGTTGTGGAGTTGCAATAGTAGGTTTTGCGCCATGATGTGTCGCGCAGGGGCAGTTCTGAGGAGCTGTGAGATTCTGCATCAGGGATGCGTCCTGCAGTAGCAGTTCCCATGCTGAGCTGTGAGACGATGTTTCACTCTGTGTCAGTGCTGCTAGGACCACAGCTGGGCTGGCAGAGCACCTTCTGGCCCACTTCCAAGGGCCAGGACTGGGGTGGCACCACTTTGAGGATGGGTCTCACGGCAGACAGAGCCAGGTGCAGGGTTCCAGATGGTGGAAGCCTTTTCTGTCCCTGAGGTTCTGATCGGGAGGTCAGCCAACTAGCCCTTGGAGTCATTCTGTTGATCTTGAGTTCAAAGTGCAGGTCTAGTCCTTCTCATTCAGGCAGCAGGACAGCAGAGTACCAGTCCTTCTTGCAGCAGAGCAGCACAGCAGTCTTTCTTCTGAGTCTTCTACAGGTCCAGATGTGTACTGAAGTGTTGGGTCTGACGGTCCATTATTTAACCTTGGTGTCAGCTTTGTAGTAGGAAACGTTTGTAGATGGTTCCACACCCAGACTTGTTTGGTATTTCCTGCAACCCTGCACTGGCCACAGCTTGTAGGGGGGGACAAAACACTAGTTTGAAACCTTTTGTGAGTGTGCTGAGACAGTCTTTCTGATGTGCAATTGTAGTAGGTGACAACTCTGACCCTTATCAAGTCAGAAATGGCTCCCCATGCCAACACCCACACCCCCTCACTATCGGAGAGCAATTCACAAAGACCAACGACCAGCTACGCCTAGTTCTGTGACCCTGGATACAGGCTAGAGGCACCAGATTTTTAGGACAAGAAAATGCCAGCTTTCTAAAGGATGCATTTTCAGAATTGTGACTTAAAATCTGACTTTACCATTAAATAGGGTTTTAAAGTGCAATTCTTTAGAGACCAAACTTGACTTTCCTCCCTGCTCCAAATTAAAAGTGATCACTTATTAAATGTAATGAGGTAACCCAGTGTTAACCCAGTGTTATCCAATGGGAGGGTGTTAGAAATGGGGGTATCTAGTTGGCAGAGGTAAGTACCTTTGTCCAAATAGGGACCCTTGCTTCTAGTCAGGGTAAGGGGGATACACACTTTAGATAACCCCTGCTTACCCCCTTGGTAGCTTGGCACGAGCAGACAGGCTTATCCCAAAGGCAATGTGTAAAGTATTTGTACCAACACTCACAGTAACACAGTGATAACACCACAAATGGACACCACACCGGTTTAGAAAAATAAAGTATCTTTATCTGAACTTAACAAGACCAAAACGACAAAAATCCAACATACAAGTATTAAGAAAAATGACTCTCAAAAGGTTTTAGAAACTGAGTCCATAAAAAACAATGGATGCGTGATTTCTTGCAAAGTACCTGTTGTTGCGACAAAATTCACCAAGCCAAACAGCCGCAGTGATGAGAAGCGTCGAAAAACAAAGAGATGCGTTGTTCCTGAGACCTCCGTGGATGCGATGTGACAGTTCTCCACTGTGCACAGGGGAGCGATGCGTCGGGTCCGGTCTGAAGGGGGAAGCGATTCGTCGATTCTGAGACAACTCCGATTCGCGGGTGATGCGTCGGGGAAAACTTGCCGCACAGGGACGATGCGTGGAAATCCGGGATATGGCGGCGAACGATGCAGAGGCGGCAAACGGTGCTGCGTCGACCTTTTCAGTCGCGATCCCTCGATGCGTCAATCCTTGCCGCGGAGACAAGCGCTGCGTTGGTTTCAGCAGCGGTGATGCGGGGAGATTCTTCACGCACCACGGCGTTGCGTTGGAAAAACTGTCGCAAGAAGAGCGATGCGTCGATTTTCTTGTCTTTGCGTTGCTTTTCCAGCTCCCAACAGCAGAAACAACCTCCAGAGGCCCAAGACAGTCACAGGCACCTCTTGGCAGGTCAGCACTCCCAGCAAGGAAGTTCAGGGGAGCTGGGGGTGAAGTCTTTGTGTTCCTGAGACTTCAAAACAGGAGGCAAGCTGTACTCAAGCCCTTGGAGACTTTCCTCAAGCAGGGGACACAGCACACAGCAAAGTTCTTCTCCTTTCCTTGGCAGAAAACAGCAACTGCAGGCCAACCCCAGACACACAGCAAGGGCAGTGCTTCTCCTCAGTTTCTCCAGCTCTTCTCCTTGGCAAAGGTTCCTCTTGATTCCAGAAGTAGTCTAAAGTTCAGAGGTTTTAGGTCTAATACTTATACCCCAAAATGTCTTTGTTCTCTTTGTGCAAGGTTCTCTGAGCCCAGTCCAAACCAGTTCTGTCCTCTCTTGTGCAGCTTCCAGGCAGGTGGTGGAGACAGCATTGTGTAAGGCAGACAGGCCCTATTCAGGTGCAAGGGAAATCTCCTCCCACCACTCTAAATGCAGATCGGGCCTATTCAGGTGCTAGTGAGAACTCCTCCCCCTACTCAAAAATGCAGCCCAGGTCTACTCAGCCCAGCCCTGACTCATTCAGGAAGGTCAGGACACAGAGCAACCCCCCCCCCGGTGGCTGTCTGAGAGAATGCAACTCCCCAGCCCCTGTCACTCCAAAACCAGACAGTCAACACACAAACAGGCAGAGGCACACAGAATGGTTAAACAAGAAAATGCCTACTTTCTAAAAGTGGCATTTTCAAACACATAATGTAAAAATCACCCTCATTGAAAGATGCATTTTAACATTCTGAGTTCAGGCATACTAAACTTTATTTCCCTACCTTGTTCCCAGGGGCAGTTATGTTTATAAGATGTTATAAACAAACTCCCCATTCTGTCCAATGGGAACAGGTAGCCTTGCAATAGTGAAAAACCAAATTGGCAGTAATTCACTATCAGGACATGTCACACACATCATGGGATGTCCTACCTTTCACATACACTTCACCCTGCCCGCAGGGGTACCTTGGGCCTACCATAGGGGTGACTGACATGTAAGAAAAGGGAAGGTTAGGGCCTGGCAAGTGGGTGCACTTGCCAAGTCGACATGGCAGTTAACAACTGCGCACAGACACTGCAGTGGCAGGTCTGAGTTACCGCTTCAGAACTACTCATATGCAGTCCCGGCTCTGAAGGGAGTTCGCCGGCGGTGACGTGCGGCGGGGGAGGGGCAGGTGGGGGTAGTAAACCCAGAATCCGGCCGAATCAGTAGTTAGCAAATAAATAAATAAACGATTTCAGAGCGCGCCGCATCGCATTTGGCGATGCAGCGCGCGCTACGAAATTCGTTTTATTTATTTATTTGCTAACTTACCTGTGTTCAGCCGGATTCCGGTTTTTACTACCCTCCACCCTGCCCCTCCCCCGCCGCACGTCACCGCCCGGCGAAACTCCCTCCAGGAGCCGCGACTGCTCATATGGGTGGCACAATCAGTGCTGCAGGCCCACTAGTAGTATTTGATTTACCAGCCCCGGCACACTCAGTGCATTTTACTAGGGACTGACCTGTAAATCAAATATGCCAATCAGGGAGAACCAATCATAATAACAATTTACACAGGGGGTATATGCACTTTAGCACTCATTAGCAGTGGTAAAGTGCCCAGAGTCCTAAATCCAACAAACACAGGTCAGGAAAAAATAGGAGGAGGAAGCAAAAAGTTTGGGGATAACCCTGCAAAAAGGGCCAAGTCCAACAGAGAGGCAAGACTTGCTTTAGAGAAAAACTAATTTAAGAGCGTTTCACTACCAGGACATGTAAAAGTTAAAACTACTTGCCCCACTTTCAAATACACTGCGCCCTGTCATATGGGCTGTTTAGGACCTACCCTAGGGAGTGACTTAAATGTACTAAAAAGGAAAGTTTCGGCCTTGCAAAAGGATTATTTTGCAGGTCAAAACGGTGGCTTAAACTCCGCACACAGGTTGCAATGGCAGGCCTGGGGCATGTTTAAAAGGCTGTTTAAGTGGTGTAGTCCCACTAGTAGCATTTCATTTACAGGCCTTGGATACAGGAAGTACCACTTTACTAGGGAAATACAAGTAAACTAAATGTGCCAGTTGGGTGTAAGTCAATTTCACCATGTTTAAAGGAGAGAGCACAATCACTTTAGCATTGGTTGGCTGTGGTAAAGTGCGCAGAGTCTTAAGGCCAGCCAAAACAAAAGTCAGCAAAATCAGGAGGCTTGAAGCAAAAAGTTGGAGGACAACCTTCTCGAAGATGTCAGGTCCAACATGTGTCCATCCCAGATGAAAGCGATACAAAAGGGGATGATGGACGGAACGTTTGAGCCAATCAAACACTCACCCCCAGTCAACTGATCTGGGTTTAATCCATCATCATTCTTTAGCTCACTCCACCACCCCAGTTCAGACATGGCCATATGCAAATCAGTCTGACCCTGTGCCTCATGGGAACAGTCCAGCCCGAACTGCCAAGCCATGTCTTCCCTGGACCGGAAACAAGCATCCTAGGAACGGTTTCTGGCATTCCAGCCGTCATCAGCCAGGCTTGCTTGAATCCAGTGGCAAAGTGAGCAAGGGACCCACGTCTGGGCATACCCCCGCCAACTTAGGGCGACCAAAGCGATACAAAAGGGGATGATGGACGGAACGTTTGAGCCAATCAAACACTCACCCCCAGTCAACTGATCTGGGTTTAATCCATCATCATTCTTTAGCTCACTCCACCACCCCAGTTCAGACATGGCCATATGCAAATCAGTCTGACCCTGTGCCTCATGGGAACAGTCCAGCCCGAACTGCCAAAGCCATGTCTTCCCTGGACCGGAAACAAGCATCCTAGGACCGGTTTCTGGCATTCCAGCCGTCATCAGCCAGGCTTGCTTGAATCCAGTGGCAAAGTGAGCAAGGGACCCACGTCTGGGCATACCCCCGCCAACTTAGGGCGACCAAAGCGATACAAAAGGGGATGATGGACGGAACGCTTGAGCCAATCAAACACTCACCCCCAGTCAACTGATCTGGGTTTAATCCATCATCATTCTTTAGCTCACTCCACCACCCCAGTTCAGACATGGCCATATGCAAATCAGTCTGACCCTGTGCCTCATGGGAACAGTCCAGCCCGAACTGCCAAGCCATGTCTTCCCTGGACCGGAAACAAGCATCCTAGGACCGGTTTCTGGCATTCCAGCCGTCATCAGCCAGGCTTGCTTGAATCCAGTGGCAAAGTGAGCAAGGGACCCACGTCTGGGCATACCCCCGCCAACTTAGGGCGACCAAAGCGATACAAAAGGGGATGATGGACGGAACGTTTGAGCCAATCAAACACTCACCCCCAGTCAACTGATCTGGGTTTAATCCATCATCATTCTTTAGCTCACTCCACCACCCCAGTTCAGACATGGCCATATGCAAATCAGTCTGACCCTGTGCCTCATGGGAACAGTCCAGCCCGAACTGCCAAGCCATGTCTTCCCTGGACCGGAAACAAGCATCCTAGGACCGGTTTCTGGCATTCCAGCCGTCATCAGCCAGGCTAGCTTGAATCCAGTGGCAAAGTGAGCAAGGGACCCACGTCTGGGCATACCCCCGCCAACTTAGGGCGACCAAAGCGATACAAAAGGGATGATGG
Source organism: Calotriton arnoldi (assembly GCA_963921515.1). Lineage (NCBI taxonomy): Eukaryota > Metazoa > Chordata > Amphibia > Caudata > Salamandridae > Calotriton > Calotriton arnoldi. The sequence goes on from CAWUFW010004039.1 coordinate 509,856, forward strand.
ACGGAACGTTTGAGCCAATCAAACACTCACCCCCAGTCAACTGATCTGGGTTTAATCCATCATCATTCTTTAGCTCACTCCACCACCCCAGTTCAGACATGGCCATATGCAAATCAGTCTGACCCTGTGCCTCATGGGAACAGTCCAGCCCGAACTGCCAAGCCATGTCTTCCCTGGACCGGAAACAAGCATCCTAGGACCGGTTTCTGGCATTCCAGCCGTCATCAGCCAGGCTTGCTTGAATCCAGTGGCAAAGTGAGCAAGGGACCCACGTCTGGGCATACCCCCGCCAACTTAGGGCGACCAAAGCGATACAAAGGGGATGATGGACGGAACGTTTGAGCCAATCAAACACTCACCCCCAGTCAACTGATCTGGGTTTAATCCATCATCATTCTTTAGCTCACTCCACCACCCCAGTTCAGACATAGCCATATGCAAATCAGTCTGACCCTGTGCCTCATGGGAACAGTCCAGCCCGAACTGCCAAGCCATGTCTTCCCTGGACCGGAAACAAGCATCCTAGGACCGGTTTCTGGCATTCCAGCCGTCATCAGCCAGGCTTGCTTGAATCCAGTGGCAAAGTGAGCAAGGGACCCACGTCTGGGCATACCCCCGCCAACTTAGGGCGACCAAAGCGATACAAAAGGGGATGATGGACGGAACGTTTGAGCCAATCAAACACTCACCCCCAGTCAACTGATCTGGGTTTAATCCATCATCATTCTTTAGCTCACTCCACCACCCCAGTTCAGACATGGCCATATGCAAATCAGTCTGACCCTGTGCCTCATGGGAACAGTCCAGCCCGAACTGCCAAGCCATGTCTTCCCTGGACCGGAAACAAGCATCCTAGGACCGGTTTCTGGCATTCCAGCCGTCATCAGCCAGGCTTGCTTGAATCCAGTGGCAAAGTGAGCAAGGGACCCACGTCTGGGCATACCCCCGCCAACTTAGGGCGACCAAAGCGATACAAAAGGGGATGATGGACGGAACGTTTGAGCCAATCAAACACTCACCCCCAGTCAACTGATCTGGGTTTAATCCATCATCATTCTTTAGCTCACTCCACCACCCCAGTTCAGACATGGCCATATGCAAATCAGTCTGACCCTGTGCCTCATGGGAATAGTCCAGCCCGAACTGCCAAGCCATGTCTTCCCTGGACCGGAAACAAGCATCCTAGGACCGGTTTCTGGCATTCCAGCCGTCATCAGCCAGGCTTGCTTGAATCCAGTGGCAAAGTGAGCAAGGGACCCACGTCTGGGCATACCCCCGCCAACTTAGGGCGACCAAAGCGATACAAAAGGGGATGATGGACGGAACGTTTGAGCCAATCAAACACTCACCCCCAGTCAACTGATCTGGGTTTAATCCATCATCATTCTTTAGCTCACTCCACCACCCCAGTTCAGACATGGCCATATGCAAATCAGTCTGACCCTGTGCCTCATGGGAACAGTCCAGCCCGAACTGCCAAGCCATGTCTTCCCTGGACCGGAAACAAGCATCCTAGGACCGGTTTCTGGCATTCCAGCCGTCATCAGCCAGGCTTGCTTGAATCCAGTGGCAAAGTGAGCAAGGGACCCACGTCTGGGCATACCCCCGCCAACTTAGGGCGACCAAAGCGATACAAAAGGGGATGATGGACGGAACGTTTGAGCCAATCAAACACTCACCCCCAGTCAACTGATCTGGGTTTAATCCATCATCATTCTTTAGCTCACTCCACCACCCCAGTTCAGACATGGCCATATGCAAATCAGTCTGACCCTGTGCCTCATGGGAACAGTCCAGCCCGAACTGCCAAGCCATGTCTTCCCTGGACCGGAAACAAGCATCCTAGGACCGGTTTCTGGCATTCCAGCCGTCATCAGCCAGGCTTGCTTGAATCCAGTGGCAAAGTGAGCAAGGGACCCACGTCTGGGCATACCCCGCCAACTTAGGGCGACCAAAGCGATACAAAAGGGGATGATGGACGGAACGTTTGAGCCAATCAAACACTCACCCCCAGTCAACTGATCTGGGTTTAATCCATCATCATTCTTTAGCTCACTCCACCACCCCAGTTCAGACATGGCCATATGCAAATCAGTCTGACCCTGTGCCTCATGGGAACAGTCCAGCCCGAACTGCCAAGCCATGTCTTCCCTGGACCGGAAACAAGCATCCTAGGACCGGTTTCTGGCATTCCAGCCGTCATCAGCCAGGCTTGCTTGAATCCAGTGGCAAAGTGAGCAAGGGACCCACGTCTGGGCATACCCCCGCCAACTTAGGGCGACCAAAGCGATACAAAAGGGGATGATGGACGGAACGTTTGAGCCAATCAAACACTCACCCCCAGTCAACTGATCTGGGTTTAATCCATCATCATTCTTTAGCTCACTCCACCACCCCAGTTCAGACATGGCCATATGCAAATCAGTCTGACCCTGTGCCTCATGGGAACAGTCCAGCCCGAACTGCCAAGCCATGTCTTCCCTGGACCGGAAACAAGCATCCTAGGACCGGTTTCTGGCATTCCAGCCGTCATCAGCCAGGCTTGCTTGAATCCAGTGGCAAAGTGAGCAAGGGACCCACGTCTGGGCATACCCCCGCCAACTTAGGGCGACCAAAGCGATACAAAGGGGATGATGGACGGAACGTTTGAGCCAATCAAACACTCACCCCCAGTCAACTGATCTGGGTTTAATCCATCATCATTCTTTAGCTCACTCCACCACCCCAGTTCAGACATGGCCATATGCAAATCAGTCTGACCCTGTGCCTCATGGGAACAGTCCAGCCCGAACTGCCAAGCCATGTCTTCCCTGGACCGGAAACAAGCATCCTAGGACCGGTTTCTGGCATTCCAGCCGTCATCAGCCAGGCTTGCTTGAATCCAGTGGCAAAGTGAGCAAGGGACCCACGTCTGGGCATACCCCCGCCAACTTAGGGCGACCAAAGCGATACAAAAGGGGATGATGGACGGAACGTTTGAGCCAATCAAACACTCACCCCTAGTCAACTGATCTGGGTTTAATCCATCATCATTCTTTAGCTCACTCCACCACCCCAGTTCAGACATGGCCATATGCAAATCAGTCTGACCCTGTGCCTCATGGGAACAGTCCAGCCCGAACTGCCAAGCCATGTCTTCCCTGGACCGGAAACAAGCATCCTAGGACCGGTTTCTGGCATTCCAGCCGTCATCAGCCAGGCTTGCTTGAATCCAGTGGCAAAGTGAGCAAGGGACCCACGTCTGGGCATACCCCCGCCAACTTAGGGCGACCAAAGCGATACAAAGGGGATGATGGACGGAACGTTTGAGCCAATCAAACACTCACCCCCAGTCAACTGATCTGGGTTTAATCCATCATCATTCTTTAGCTCACTCCACCACCCCAGTTCAGACATGGCCATATGCAAATCAGTCTGACCCTGTGCCTCATGGGAACAGTCCAGCCCGAACTGCCAAGCCATGTCTTCCCTGGACCGGAAACAAGCATCCTAGGACCGGTTTCTGGCATTCCAGCCGTCATCAGGCAGGCTTGCTTGAATCCAGTGGCAAAGTGAGCAAGGGACCCACGTCTGGGCATACCCCCGCCAACTTAGGGCGACCAAAGCGATACAAAAGGGGATGATGGACGGAACGTTTGAGCCAATCAAACACTCACCCCCAGTCAACTGATCTGGGTTTAATCCATCATCATTCTTTAGCTCCCTCCACCACCCCAGTTCAGACATGGCCATATGCAAATCAGTCTGACCCTGTGCCTCATGGGAACAGTCCAGCCCGAACTGCCAAGCCATGTCTTCCCTGGACCGGAAACAAGCATCCTAGGACCGGTTTCTGGCATTCCAGCCGTCATCAGCCAGGCTTGCTTGAATCCAGTGGCAAAGTGAGCAAGGGACCCACGTCTGGGCATACCCCGCCAACTTAGGGCGACCAAAGCGATACAAAAGGGGATGATGGACGGAACGTTTGAGCCAATCAAACACTCACCCCCAGTCAACTGATCTGGGTTTAATCCATCATCATTCTTTAGCTCACTCCACCACCCCAGTTCAGACATGGCCATATGCAAATCAGTCTGACCCTGTGCCTCATGGGAACAGTCCAGCCCGAACTGCCAAGCCATATCTTCCCTGGACCGGAAACAAGCATCCTAGGACCGGTTTCTGGCATTCCAGCCGTCATCAGCCAGGCTTGCTTGAATCCAGTGGCAAAGTGAGCAAGGGACCCACGTCTGGGCATACCCCCGCCAACTTAGGGCGACCAAAGCGATACAAAAGGGGATGATGGACGGAACGTTTGAGCCAATCAAACACTCACCCCCAGTCAACTGATCTGGGTTTAATCCATCATCATTCTTTAGCTCACTCCACCACCCCAGTTCAGACATGGCCATATGCAAATCAGTCTGACCCTGTGCCTCATGGGAACAGTCCAGCCCGAACTGCCAAGCCATGTCTTCCCTGGACCGGAAACAAGCATCCTAGGACCGGTTTCTGGCATTCCAGCCGTCATCAGCCAGGCTTGCTTGAATCCAGTGGCAAAGTGAGCAAGGGACCCACGTCTGGGCATACCCCCGCCAACTTAGGGCGACCAAAGCGATACAAAAGGGATGATGGACGGAACGTTTGAGCCAATCAAACACTCACCCCCAGTCAACTGATCTGGGTTTAATCCATCATCATTCTTTAGCTCACTCCACCACCCCAGTTCAGACATGGCCATATGCAAATCAGTCTGACCCTGTGCCTCATGGGAACAGTCCAGCCCGAACTGCCAAGCCATGTCTTCCCTGGACCGGAAACAAGCATCCTAGGACCGGTTTCTGGCATTCCAGCCGTCATCAGCCAGGCTTGCTTGAATCCAGTGGCAAAGTGAGCAAGGGACCCACGTCTGGGCATACCCCCGCCAACTTAGGGCGACCAAAGCGATACAAAAGGGGATGATGGACGGAACGTTTGAGCCAATCAAACACTCACCCGCAGTCAACTGATCTGGGTTTAATCCATCATCATTCTTTAGCTCACTCCACCACCCCAGTTCAGACATGGCCATATGCAAATCAGTCTGACCCTGTGCCTCATGGGAACAGTCCAGCCCGAACTGCCAAGCCATGTCTTCCCTGGACCGGAAACAAGCATCCTAGGACCGGTTTCTGGCATTCCAGCCGTCATCAGCCAGGCTTGCTTGAATCCAGTGGCAAAGTGAGCAAGGGACCCACGTCTGGGCATACCCCCGCCAACTTAGGGCGACCAAAGCGATACAAAAGGGGATGATGGACGGAACGTTTGAGCCAATCAAACACTCACCCCCAGTCAACTGATCTGGGTTTAATCCATCATCATTCTTTAGCTCACTCCACCACCCCAGTTCAGACATGGCCATATGCAAATCAGTCTGACCCTGTGCCTCATGGGAACAGTCCAGCCCGAACTGCCAAGCCATGTCTTCCCTGGACCGGAAACAAGCATCCTAGGACCGGTTTCTGGCATTCCAGCCGTCATCAGCCAGGCTTGCTTGAATCCAGTGGCAAAGTGAGCAAGGGACCCACGTCTGGGCATACCCCGCCAACTTAGGGCGACCAAAGCGATACAAAAGGGGATGATGGACGGAACGTTTGAGCCAATCAAACACTCACCCCCAGTCAACTGATCTGGGTTTAATCCATCATCATTCTTTAGCTCCCTCCACCACCCCAGTTCAGACATGGCCATATGCAAATCAGTCTGACCCTGTGCCTCATGGGAACAGTCCAGCCCGAACTGCCAAGCCATGTCTTCCCTGGACCGGAAACAAGCATCCTAGGACCGGTTTCTGGCATTCCAGCCGTCATCAGCCAGGCTTGCTTGAATCCAGTGGCAAAGTGAGCAAGGGACCCACGTCTGGGCATACCCCCGCCAACTTAGGGCGACCAAAGCGATACAAAAGGGGATGATGGACGGAACGTTTGAGCCAATCAAACACTCACCCCCAGTCAACTGATCTGGGTTTAATCCATCATCATTCTTTAGCTCACTCCACCACCCCAGTTCAGACATGGCCATATGCAAATCAGTCTGACCCTGTGCCTCATGGGAACAGTCCAGCCCGAACTGCCAAGCCATGTCTTCCCTGGACCGGAAACAAGCATCCTAGGACCGGTTTCTGGCATTCCAGCCGTCATCAGCCAGGCTTGCTTGAATCCAGTGGCAAAGTGAGCAAGGGACCCACGTCTGGGCATACCCCCGCCAACTTAGGGCGACCAAAGCGATACAAAAGGGGATGATGGACGGAACGTTTGAGCCAATCAAACACTCACCCCCAGTCAACTGATCTGGGTTTAATCCATCATCATTCTTTAGCTCACTCCACCACCCCAGTTCAGACATGGCCATATGCAAATCAGTCTGACCCTGTGCCTCATGGGAACAGTCCAGCCCGAACTGCCAAGCCATGTCTTCCCTGGACCGGAAACAAGCATCCTAGGACCGGTTTCTGGCATTCCAGCCGTCATCAGCCAGGCTTGCTTGAATCCAGTGGCAAAGTGAGCAAGGGACCCACGTCTGGGCATACCCCCGCCAACTTAGGGCGACCAAAGCGATACAAAAGGGGATGATGGACGGAACGTTTGAGCCAATCAAACACTCACCCCCAGTCAACTGATCTGGGTTTAATCCATCATCATTCTTTAGCTCACTCCACCACCCCAGTTCAGACATGGCCATATGCAAATCAGTCTGACCCTGTGCCTCATGGGAACAGTCCAGCCCGAACTGCCAAGCCATGTCTTCCCTGGACCGGAAACAAGCATCCTAGGACCGGTTTCTGGCATTCCAGCCGTCATCAGCCAGGCTTGTTTGAATCCAGTGGCAAAGTGAGCAAGGGACCCACGTCTGGGCATACCCCCGCCAACTTAGGGCGACCAAAGCGATACAAAAGGGGATGATGGACGGAACGTTTGAGCCAATCAAACACTCACCCCCAGTCAACTGATCTGGGTTTAATCCATCATCATTCTTTAGCTCACTCCACCACCCCAGTTCAGACATGGCCATATGCAAATCAGTCTGACCCTGTGCCTCATGGGAACAGTCCAGCCCGAACTGCCAAGCCATGTCTTCCCTGGACCGGAAACAAGCATCCTAGGACCGGTTTCTGGCATTCCAGCCGTCATCAGCCAGGCTTGCTTGAATCCAGTGGCAAAGTGAGCAAGGGACCCACGTCTGGGCATACCCCCGCCAACTTAGGGCGACCAAAGCGATACAAAAGGGGATGAAGGACGGAACGTTTGAGCCAATCAAACACTCCCCCAGTCAACTGATCTGGGTTTAATCCATCATCATTCTTTAGCTCACTCCACCACCCCAGTTCAGACATGGCCATACGCAAATCAGTCTGACCCTGTGCCTCATGGGAACAGTCCAGCCCGAACTGCCAAGCCATGTCTTCCCTGGACCGGAAACAAGCATCCTAGGACCGGTTTCTGGCATTCCAGCCGTCATCAGCCAGGCTTGCTTGAATCCAGTGGCAAAGTGAGCAAGGGACCCACGTCTGGGCATACCCCGCCAACTTAGGGCGACCAAAGCGATACAAAAGGGGATGATGGACGGAACGTTTGAGCCAATCAAACACTCACCCCCAGTCAACTGATCTGGGTTTAATCCATCATCATTCTTTAGCTCACTCCACCACCCCAGTTCAGACATGGCCATATGCAAATCAGTCTGACCCTGTGCCTCATGGGAACAGTCCAGCCCGAATTGCCAAGCCATGTCTTCCCTGGACCGGAAACAAGCATCCTAGGACCGGTTTCTGGCATTCCAGCCGTCATCAGCCAGGCTTGCTTGAATCCAGTGGCAAAGTGAGCAAGGGACCCACGTCAGGGCATACCCCCGCCAACTTAGGGCGACCAAAGCGATACAAAAGGGGATGATGGACGGAACGTTTGAGCCAATCAAACACTCACCCCCAGTCAACTGATCTGGGTTTAATCCATCATCATTCTTTAGCTCACTCCACCACCCCAGTTCAGACATGGCCATATGCAAATCAGTCTGACCCTGTGCCTCATGGGAACAGTCCAGCCCGAACTGCAAAGCCATGTCTTCCCTGGACCGGAAACAAGCATCCTAGGGCCGGTTTCTGGCATTCCAGCCGTCATCAGCCAGGCTTGCTTGAATCCAGTGGCAAAGTGAGCAAGGGACCCACGTCTGGGCATACCCCCGCCAACTTAGGGCGACCAAAGCGATACAAAAGGGGATGATGGACGGAACGTTTGAGACAATCAAACACTCACCCCCAGTCAACTGATCTGGGTTTAATCCATCATCATTCTTTAGCTCACTCCACCACCCCAGTTCAGACATGGCCATATGCAAATCAGTCTGACCCTGTGCCTCATGGGAACAGTCCAGCGTGAACTGCCAAGCCATGTCTTCCCTGGACCGGAAACAAGCATCCTAGGACCGGTTTCTGGCATTCCAGCCGTCATCAGCCAGGCTTGCTTGAATCTAGTGGCAAAGTGAGCAAGGGACCCACGTCTGGGCATACCCCCGCCAACTTAGGGCGACCAAAGCGATACAAAAGGGGATGATGGACGGAACGTTTGAGCCAATCAAACACTCACCCCCAGTCAACTGATCTGGGTTTAATCCATCATCATTCTTTAGCTCACTCCACCACCCCAGTTCAGACATGGCCATATGCAAATCAGTCTGACCCTGTGCCTCATGGGAACAGTCCAGCCCGAACTGCCAAGCCATGTCTTCCCTGGACCGGAAACAAGCATCCTAGGACCGGTTTCTGGCATTCCAGCCGTCATCAGCCAGGCTTGCTTGAATCCAGTGGCAAAGTGAGCAAGGGACCCACGTCTGGGCATACCCCGCCAATTTAGGGCGACCAAAGCGATACAAAAGGGGATGATGGACGGAACGTTTGAGCCAATCAAACACTCACCCCCAGTCAACTGATCTGGGTTTAATCCATCATCATTCTTTAGCTCACTCCACCACCCCAGTTCAGACATGGCCATATGCAAATCAGTCTGACCCTGTGCCTCATGGGAACAGTCCAGCCCGAACTGCCAAGCCATGTCTTCCCTGGACCGGAAACAAGCATCCTAGGACCGGTTTCTGGCATTCCAGCCGTCATCAGCCAGGCTTGCTTGAATCCAGTGGCAAAGTGAGCAAGGGACCCACGTCTGGGCATACCCCCGCCAACTTAGGGCGACCAAAGCGATACAAAAGGGGATGATGGACGGAACGTTTGAGCCAATCAAACACTCACCCCCAGTCAACTGATCTGGGTTTAATCCATCATCATTCTTTAGCTCACTCCACCACCCCAGTTCAGACATGGCCATATGCAAATCAGTCTGACCCTGTGCCTCATGGGAACAGTCCAGCCCGAACTGCCAAGCCATGTCTTCCCTGGACCGGAAACAAGCATCCTAGGACCGGTTTCTGACATTCCAGCCGTCATCAGCCAGGCTTGCTTGAATCCAGTGGCAAAGTGAGCAAGGGACCCACGTCTGGGCATACCCCCGCCAACTTAGGGCGACCAAAGCGATACAAAAGGGGATGATGGACGGAACGTTTGAGCCAATCAAACACTCACCCCCAGTCAACTGATCTGGGTTTAATCCATCATCATTCTTTAGCTCACTCCACCACCCCAGTTCAGACATGGCCATATGCAAATCAGTCTGACCCTGTGCCTCATGGGAACAGTCCAGCCCGAACTGCCAAGCCATGTCTTCCCTGGACCGGAAACAAGCATCCTAGGACCGGTTTCTGGCATTCCAGCCGTCATCAGCCAGGCTTGCTTGAATCCAGTGGCAAAGTGAGCAAGGGACCCACGTCTGGGCATACCCCGCCAACTTAGGGCGACCAAAGCGATACAAAGGGGATGATGGACGGAACGTTTGAGCCAATCAAGCATTCACCCCCAGTCAACTGATCTGGGTTTAATCCATCATCATTCTTTAGCTCACTCCACCACCCCAGTTCAGACATGGCCATATGCAAATCAGTCTGACCCTGTGCCTCATGGGAACAGTCCAGCCCGAACTGCCAAGCCATGTCTTCCCTGGACCGGAAACAAGCATCCTAGGACCGGTTTCTGGCATTCCAGCCGTCATCAGCCAGGCTTGCTTGAATCCAGTGGCAAAGTGAGCAAGGGACCCACGTCTGGGCATACCCCCGCCAACTTAGGGCGACCAAAGCGATACAAAGGGGATGATGGACGGAACGCTTGAGCCAATCAAACACTCACCCCCAGTCAACTGATCTGGGTTTAATCCATCATCATTCTTTAGCTCACTCCACCACCCCAGTTCAGACATGGCCATATGCAAATCAGTCTGACCCTGTGCCTCATGGGAACAGTCCAGCCCGAACTGCCAAGCCATGTCTTCCCTGGACCGGAAACAAGCATCCTAGGACCGGTTTCTGGCATTCCAGCCGTCATCAGCCAGGCTTGCTTGAATCCAGTGGCAAAGTGAGCAAGGGACCCACGTCTGGGCATACCCCCGCCAACTTAGGGCGACCAAAGCGATACAAAAGGGGATGATGGACGGAACGTTTGAGCCAATCAAACACTCACCCCCAGTCAACTGATCTGGGTTTAATCCATCATCATTCTTTAGCTCACTCCACCACCCCAGTTCAGACATGGCCATATGCAAATCAGTCTGACCCTGTGCCTCATGGGAACAGTCCAGCCCGAACTGCCAAGCCATGTCTTCCCTGGACCGGAAACAAGCATCCTAGGACCGGTTTCTGGCATTCCAGCCGTCATCAGCCAGGCTTGCTTGAATCCAGTGGCAAAGTGAGCAAGGGACCCACGTCTGGGCATACCCCCGCCAACTTAGGGCGACCAAAGCGATACAAAAGGGGATGATGGACGGAACGTTTGAGCCAATCAAACACTCACCCCCAGTCAACTGATCTGGGTTTAATCCATCATCATTCTTTAGCTCACTCCACCACCCCAGTTCAGACATGGCCATATGCAAATCAGTCTGACCCTGTGCCTCATGGGAACAGTCCAGCCCGAACTGCCAAGCCATGTCTTCCCTGGACCGGAAACAAGCATCCTAGGACCGGTTTCTGGCATTCCAGCCGTCATCAGCCAGGCTTGCTTGAATCCAGTGGCAAAATGAGCAAGGGACCCACGTCTGGGCATACCCCCGCCAAATTAGGGCGACCAAAGCGATACAAAAGGGGATGATGGACGGAACGTTTGAGCCAATCAAACACTCACCCCCAGTCAACTGATCTGGGTTTAATCCATCATCATTCTTTAGCTCACTCCACCACCCCAGTTCAGACATGGCCATATGCAAATCAGTCTGACCCTGTGCCTCATGGGAACAGTCCAGCCCGAACTGCCAAGCCATGTCTTCCCTGAAGACATGGCTCACTTTGCCACTGGATTCAAGCAAGCCTGGCTGATGACGGCTGGAATGCCAGAAACCGGTCCTAGGATGCTTGTTTCCGGTCCAGGGAAGACATGGCTTGGCAGTTCGGGCTGTACTGTTCCCATGAGGCACAGGGTCAGACTGATTTGCATATGGCCATGTCTGAACTGGGGTGGTGGAGTGAGCTAAAGAATGATGATGGATTAAACCCAGATCAGTTGACTGGGGGTGAGTGTTTGATTGGCTCAAACGTTCCGTCCATCATCCCCTTTTGCATCCCAGATGAAAGCAGAGAGAACTGCCTGCCCTTATGGGAGGTCTCATCCTTAAGGTGGAAGAACCTGGAAAATTCCAGGATGATACTCCACCATAAAGTCCATTTCCTGTAGGGAGATGGAGCACCTCAGCAGTTTGGGATTTTCACCCCTCATCTGCAATATCCATCTGAGGGGTCTGTGGTCTGTCTGAACCAGGAAGTGAGGCCTAAACAGGTATGGCCTCAGCTTTTTCAGTGCCCCAACCACATCAAATGCTTCCCTTTCAATTGCACTCCACCTCTGTTCCGTGGGAAGTAACCTCCTGCAGATGAAAACTGTTGGTTGATCTAGGCCCTCTTCTTTTAAGTGTGAGAGCACAGCCCATATGTCATGCTCTGAGGCATCTGTCACCATAATGAACTCCTGGGAGAAGACAGGGGCCTTGAGGACAGGTGGCATGCACATGGCCTTCTTCAGGGTGTCCCAAGCATTCTGGAATGCATCTGTCCAGATAACCTGTCTAGGGCTGCTTCTTAGAAGTCAGCTCAGTCAAGGGTGCAATAATAGTGCCATACCCCTTGACAAATCTCTTCTAGTACCCAGTGAGGCCCAGCAAGGCTCTCACCTCTGTCTGGGTCTTGGGGAGTTTCCAAGCCAGAATGGTTTGAATTCTGGCCTGAAAGGGCTGCACCTTGCCCCCCTACAATGTGGTGATCCAAGTAGACAACAGAACCCTGCCCTATCTGGCATTTACTGGCCTTGATAGTCAGTCCTGCCTTTTGCAGAGCCTGAAGCACCTTCCTGAGGTAGCACAGGTGGTCCTCCCAGCTGGAGCAGAAGACCACAATGACGTCTAGGAAGTCGGCACTGAAGTTCTTCAACTCTGTCCATACAGAATCGGAGTTCAGGAGCAGTGTCTGGAGGGGCAGTTTTTGGGACCAGCACAACTGGCTTTACAAATGGCTGCTTGAGGGCTCAATTACCCCCAGTTCCAGCACTTTGAAGACTTCCTCCTTGATACTGGCCTTCACCTTGTCAGATAGCCTGCAGATCTTATTCTTCACAGGCATACTGTTCCCAGAGTCAGTATCATGCGTACACCATGTCGTGAGCCCTGGGGTTAGGAATAAGAGAGAGGTAAACAGCCTCAACAATTTGTGGCAGTCCCTCTGTTCTTCTAGGATCAGGGTAGGAGAGAGGCTGACACCCTCCAATAACCCATCCTCCTCCTTGGAAGGAAGGAGGTTGAGGAGAGGTTCCCTCTCCTCCTCCACTCCATCATCCGTTACCAGGAGATTGGTAACCTCAGACCTCTCAAAGTGGGGTTTAAGCGATTTACATGCAGGACCTGCTAGGGGTTCCTGGAGGTCTTGAGGTCCACCGGGTAGGTGACCTCTCCTTTGCACTCCTTCACCTTATACAGCACAGCCCATCAGTCTTGCAGGGTCAGCAGCTCCACTACACTAACTCCATCACCCACAGTTTTCTGACCCGGCTAAAACTCAACCAGAGTGGCCTTCTGTTCATATCAGAGATTCATGATCTCCTGGCTGGCTTCCAAATTATTTTTCACCTTCTTCCAGAAGCGCTTCATCTGGGTAGAGAGGGTCAGCATATACCTGACCACATCCTGTGGGGCTTTCTTAGAAGCTTGCTCCCAACCCTCATTTACCAGGCTGAGAGGCTCTCTGACAGGGTAGCCGTACAGAAGCTCTTCTTCTGCGGTACTTCCCTGTAAGCAAATAACAGGCATGGCAAAAGGACATCCCACATCCGCCTCAAGGCCTCTTATAGGCCCATTATAATGCCTTTCAGGGTCTTGTTGAATCTTTCCACGAGCGCATTGGTCTGGGGATGATAAAGTGTTAAGAATTTGTATGTTACTCCATACTCGTCCTACATGGACTTCATGTACATTGACATGAAGTTGGTACCTAGGTTAAATACTACCTCCTTGGGGAATCTCCCATGAGTAAATATCCCCATCAGTGCTCTTTCCACTGCAGGCGCAGTCACAAGGGGTATAGCCTCCAGGTACCGGATGGCATGGTCCACCAAGACCAGGATGAACCTGTTGCCTAGGGCTGTCTTGGGGTCCAGAGGTCCAACAATACAATACAATACATCAGCATTTATAGAGCGCGACAGCTACCTCAAACAGAGGTGTCCCTGCGCTAGCATGATCCAACAGCATAGGGGTGACAGATCTCCAAACCAAAACGTAATTAACTAGTCCCGGCTAAAAAGCCATGTTTTTAGAGCTTTCCTGAACTCCCCTTCTTCCGGTATATGCCGAATGTACAATGTTGATTCGCCTAGCATTTTAAAGGGGGTGCCAATGACTGGAAGGGGAACCAGGCGAGCCTTATGCTTTCCTCCTCACTTCCCACTGGCCTAGTAGGTGGGACTTGCCTGCAGAATGCATCTGAGGTCACCTCCATCTGGAGCCAATAAAAGTGGGTGACAAGACTGCCAAAGTTCTTGTCTTGCCCCAGATGACCTACCAGGGGAAACATTGTGAGGCAGGTCTAGTAGGAAGATCCTGTAGCGCAACACTGGGGGACCACCAAGACACAGGTTGCACCAGGCTCTGGAACCTTAGGCCTCTCTACAGGAAACCATTGTCTCAGTAAATCAGTTGGTCACAAGAGGTGTCGCCATCTGCCTGGGACTCGGCCTGCTGCTGTAGGCCTTCCAGAGTACAGCACTTCTTCTGCGTTCGGCAGAACCTGTCACTGGTGGCGACTCCTTTCTTCTGCCAACTGGCCAGTTCAGGTAGGTTTCCCAGGGTGGCAATGTCCTCCCCTGTAGGTTTTGAAATGTTGCCCTCAGGCTCAGCCTACTCAAACACAAGTACTGATTCCCACCACTTCCTAGGTGGAGAATTGGGTTAGTGGGTAAGAGGGGTATAACCCTGCTCAATCAGCAACCACAATTCTCTTCAGGGTGAAACACAAGCAAGCCCCAAATCAACCTGTAGTTAACCCTCTGGTATCTTAAACACATCCAACACTGCTATTGGCAAAGAGACAAATAGCACAGTTATAGGGCAGGGGATGAGCTCCAACTTCTGCAAAATGACTTAAACAGTGATATAATGCAACAAACAATAGGAATTGTTGGTTGAAATGCTACCTCAAGACCCAAATACCTATGGTGGCCACTGAGAGACTGTTTATTGCATAGATTGCATGTACCATGACAGGTAAGCAAAAACTCAGCATGGAGGGCACTGGAATGTACAGATGATATTATTGAACATAAGGAAATTGTGTAAAATTAATTTGTTGTTGTTCCTGACTGATGCTGATATGTGATTCCCCTAAATGTTGCTGTGAGGCAAGCTTCAAATAAGATGGCCAGATGAATGTAAACGTTGTAATATTTCAAGTAAAGTCTGTAGAATATGGACACTGATGTAATGTATGACTTTTTGCCCTAAGCTGTATGCTGTTATTTTGCATATTAAAATCAAGAAAAATACAATGCAACTTCTTGGTATATTCTCCTGAAAGTAGGAAATGTTGATCAAGAGTAGCAAATGCAAAAGTGATGTTTGCCACTGGGACAATGGACAGCTTGGGAATCCCAGTTTACACTTAGATAACAGCAGCAAGTATGGTGATACAGTATGTCATCACTGTAAGCTCTTATTAGGTTTTTAGACATAATTTACCTCCCTGAACAATTTTTCTGCTGCATAACGGACTGCAAAAGAAACAAAGAAAACACATTGGATCAACACAAAATAAGAAAATGTAGCTTTCTCTCAAAAGATGAGAAATATTGGTGACCTGCACCAACTGAGGAGTCCATTTATTCGACAACTGGGGCGTCCGTTGTATGAAAGAAAATGTAAGCATTTGGCTGATGAAATGTTAACAAATTTAGATCAATGAACTCTTAGTTGGCATACACTTACAATAACATATTTTATGGACCTTCTCTAAAAAAACGCAACACCACAAACACATATTTATTGCATGTATCAGTATCCTGAAAAATTGTTAACATTAGAAAATTGTCTTAATAGTGACTCTTTTGAGGCACACAAAGAAGCGTTGAGACTAAAGACAATGGCAGACAAGTTAAAAAGAACCCATGGCGAGCCCAGTATGTATTGAAACAAAAGAGTCAGAAAGCCAAATTCAGAAAGAGCAGAAGGAAGTTCAGGCGATGTGGTTGACAAATGGAGGCCCATATGAGCCACACAGACCGTGCCCAGCAGCCGCGAAACCTAATCTTGCTTCAACAGCCGAATCTTCCATTTTATTTATGCCTTCATAAAGAGAGTGCTGTATGCCTTGTGAGTAGGTTAACAAACAGCGCTGCTCATTAGTTTCAGGTCGCCCTTAGCAGTTGTGTGCAGGGTATTATTTCTTGAAATAATGCTTTTCTTGGAGAGGTGTGGTGCAGCGGCCAGGGCAGCTGACTTCGGAGCACAGGGTTCACGGTTCGATCCCCAGCTCCGGCGGCAGCTCAGCACCATGTGACTCTGGGCAATAGCTCACTTAATTTCCACGACGGCCCCCAGCGCCTTGAGACCCGTAAGGGTGAGTAGCTGCGCTATATAAAAACGGACTTACATTTTTTTTTTTTTTTTTCTTTTTCTTTCCAAACTTCGCCTTTGTACTGCACCAGGTTACAACACATTCTTAAGACATGTTGACGGCTGGAATTAATCTTGGATGGATATGTGGAGTTATTTTCGTTTTTTTACATAGTGATATGGGGATAAAATAGTCCTACCTGTCTGAACATAGGATTTCCTCTGAAATTATTCAACGTTCTCACTGTATGATACTGATTCGATCACTGCCTACCATGTATATACGTCGATCGCGAGGCCTCTAATTTTTTACATACAGTTCCAAAATTAATCATTTTGTGTTTGTATGTTATGTTATTGTAAAAGAAAAATCTTTTTTATGTTCTCTATTTGCCTGTAGACATTTCTGAAAAGGCTTCACATAACTTGCTCATACTTAACTCTGCAAAACGACGTAGAACTGAAAAAAGGTAGATAATAGATTGTAAATGTAATATCACTTTCGAATGGTACCTACTCATAAAAAGATATAAAAATCCTAAAGTGAGGCAAATAAATATTAATTCAAGAAAAGAACTTTGAGGTACCTAAAACTTTGAAACTTATAAAGTCCTGCAAACGCCCAGAGACAGCATCGATTTACAAACATTAAATTGGGATTTACACCCTTATTAAAAGGAAAACTGGAAACTCCCACAACCAGGAAACTTTTCTACTGAACAATGTTTTCCTAGAATGAATGGATGTGAAATAAACCCGATGTAATTAGGGACTGTTGTTAACAAGTGTTTGAATGATGCAGAGTGGTGTTGAATCATTGAGCATTAATTAATTAATGCAAATCAGGATGGACACTAATTATGGGCTTGCTCTGATTGCACACTGCTTTTACTCAGTTTAATGTTAAGATGTTAGGTTATAATATTGTGACACCACAAGCACTGGTCTTCTTTATTCATACTAGTAAGGATTTTTCTGTATGAATGGAAGAAAAAACACATTTACATTGGAAGAAGCCACGTTTTGCAAACTCCCACATCTGCTGGGCTTGACAACGGATTAGGCTGAGCAAAGCCGCGGAAGAGGATCTTTTCCATGTCCACCTTATTTGGAGTCTCAGAAACCTGCAGAAATCTGCACTACGGAAGAGATGTTAGATTGAACTTAAAGGATGTTGAAAATAGAAACACTTCACAACAAGTACTACTGGACGGAAGTGACGTGGAAGTTACAAATTCGTTAACGTTTTCATTAGACATTATTGTGAGCTCTATTCTTTTAAATTGCATTTAAAATAGACAATTTATTTTGGATCCGAACCTGCTCTGTTCCTTTATGAATTTTTCAACTATGGTAATTTTTAATTATGTGAAGTAATGGTTTGAATACTTTTTTGTTCCATTCAGTAACTGTCTTTAGGGTATTTGAATTATTATCTTTATTGCATACATGGACGTCACCTCTTCTAATTGCAGTTGGTTTATCCTGCTCACAGTAGTACTATTTCCACTAGAATATCCTTTTAGGTTTACAACTGGGAAAGCTGAAATGGAAGTGGAGGAGGCAGGGAGTGAGTGAGTGGTAAAACTGAATAAAATATTCAGGGATAGTGATGAAGGCTTTTTTGGGATTAATATGATAAATCCTTCTGAAGTAATTAACTTTAAGCTGGTTTGGGAGAATATGATGGGTATAGGGCCGTTTTATGTGATACTGTTTTAGAAAATATTTCGGAAAAATAATTCAAAATAATGTATAATGCTTCCAATGTTTAAAAATAAATTTAGTTTCTAGTCAGTAAAACAAAACTACAAAATAGTTGGCTTTTACTTATGGCACATCTATATACCTGTGTTAAAATTACTGTGCCCCACACAGACAGGAAAACCTATATTTCAGCGTAGTTTTTAATAATATCATACTTAAATTATATATTTTGTTATGAATGAAATGTATTACATTGCACTGATATGGATATGATATTAATCCCAGAGCTCTTCTCGAAGATGATTTTCAGGGCCAATTTCACCATATTTACTTGCTAGGATGCTTCATGTGAGACGCTCCATGTTTTTTGTCCAGCAAAAAGATATTTACTGTGGGTGAAGTCAACTACTCCAGTGTCACCTTTCGTGATGGGAGGCAGTCGGCTTGCACCAGTCACCCTGACCAAAGCAGTAGTGCAAGTGCACTTCTGTTGTGGAACATCACACTTCTCTGGTGCCATCCTGTGTGTACCCAAGATCCCCAGAGGTTCTTAACATTGTGAACAGTACAGCCAAACTGGAGAAATCAATGCAAGGCACACTTGTGGAAATCACCGAGTGGAACCTTCTCAGTGCCTTGAAGGATTCCTCATCCTTAATTAAAGCCCCTTCATGTGGTATAACCTTGCGTGGCAATCAGAAAGCACTGAGACGTTCTGATAAGCATCTATACATAAGCATAGAGTATTCTGTCCTTTGAGGAGGAAAGTCATATTCAAACCATGCATCAAGCAGTGCTGGGCGCCAAGTGACCAATCACTTCCCGCATTGACAGATGCAGACAGTGTTAACATTAGTCTTCAACATTTATGAAGAACAATTGTAGAACCTCAAGAGCATATTAGGAGCAATGCAAAAGAGCGTCAGTAAACCCCTAAATATAATATTGTTTATTCATAAAATAATTTCAAATGTAAACCTGGCTTGAAAGTAATTCAAGCATTCACCTTTTGTGTTAAGAAAGTAGAGAAAATGAGTTGATTGACAGAATGGTGTGTCTAGATCAGAATCAATGAAGTGTCTATCTCACATGCCTAAGAGGAAGCTCTTCCTTTGAAAGAGCATTTGGACTTTCGAAGAAACGACCCCTAACATCGCACCATGATAAAGTGAGAAAGTGCATGATCAGCACTTCGAATTCAGTCTTTTATGCAGCATACAGTTTGACTGCATAAGAACTTCTCAGTGCACACGAATGAAGTCTTACTTGGACTTCCAATTAAAGATGTTATTGAACTTAAGGTATGCAGCGATATACAAAAAGGTGTGTGGATGTTATTGAAGCTGCTATATGCATTCACACTATTTTCTCCATTGGAAAGTTTGCTTAAACTAATTTTATAGAAATAAAGATCTTGCTAGAGTCAAATAGAACAATACATACCTATATTTCAAGCAACCAAAGGTCTTTGGGGCATATTAGCAAGACTGGCGATAAAATTATCGCCGTTTTAGCGGCAGGAAACTGCCGCTAAAACGGCGATAATTGGCTTGCTAATAAGCGTTATAGAATTCCAATAGAAGCCCAGGTTAGATGTCCTGCACATCTAACCTGGGCTTCTATTGAATTCTATAACGCATATTAGCAAGCCCATTATCGCCGTTTTAGCGGCAGTTTCCTGCCGCTAAAACGGCGATAATTTTATCGCCAGTCTTGCTAATATGCCCTTTGTTTCTTAGGTGTGATTGATAAATTAAAAGTAAAAGAAAATTATAACTAACATTTAAACATTTAAAACCGATCAATAGTTTAATTTTGACTGAGTGCTGATTTCTGCATGTTGCTTCCAGAATCCATAGAGTTCTTAGGTATGAGCAGAGAACCCTGGTATAGACGTCACTGCTTTCTGTATGATGGTTCCAGAATCCATTGAGTTCTCAGGCATGAGTAGAGAACTCTGTTATAGATGTCACTGTGCCTAGAGGGCGCTAAAGAGTGAGCTGTCCACTTAGTTTCAAAGCATGTTTCAAGAGCTTCATGGGAGAGGGATTTTTTTTTTTAAACACTGTGGGGCATATTCTCAAGAACGTGTGATAACTACCGCAAAAGTTGCTTAACACAACCCTTCACATCGCAGTCCATCTCGGGAAAATAACACAGTGTCAACGTGGTATTCCCAACCCTGCGGCACCATGCGATAGTAGCAGGATAACGTGCCAAATGACCGCCCAAAAACCAACACGACGCAGAAACAATGCGAAACACGAACGTGAAAAAACCTGCGATGTCCCAAACCGAGATACAAAAATCAGCAACAACCAGCCACAGGCCCGCAAATCCCACGCGTCATGCGTGAAAATGCACTAGAAGAGCAACCAAAAAATAAACACCAAAAACAAAACAAACTGCGTAGCACCATGGATGCACCCGGACCGAGTGCAGAGGACAACCCGAACCTCACAAGCCCCATGGAGGACCAGCCAGGAACCCCGTGTTCGGGGAAGGGCAAGGAGAAGTGGAAGAGGAAGACAGGGTTCAGTCCGCAGGAAGACCGGATCATCGTCACGGAGGTGATAGAACACTACCAACAACTGTTCGTCACCTCCACTGCGTCATTGGCAACACAAACGGAAATATGGCAGTCCATCGTCACCAACGTGAATGCAGTCGGAGTGTCGAGGAGGTCAATGGAGGAGGTCAAGAGGCGCTGGCATGAAGTGCACAGCCAAACCAAACAGAAACTCGCTGCCAACATGAAGGCAGCAAAGGCGACTGGAGGTGGGAGTCCTGCGCCACAGGAGGAGCTGGATGAGCTGGAGGAAATGGTGGCCACAGTCATCAGCGTGGAGACGGTGCAAGGAGTCGGGGTCTGGACACAGCCCGATATGACCTGACCCAACAGCAACAGGGTGAGTAACGACCAGGGACTGGGGGGACGGGAGCAGATGGGCACAATGCCACACATTCACAATCATGTGCAGCACACTGCACACCCACAATGACTGTGGAACATGTCCCTGATACCCTTGGCACACTGCAGCACACATAGGAACACCAAGTAGTCCCCCGTCCCCAATCTGCACAAATGGGCCCCCCTCCATATCACCAATGCCACAACCTACCCATGCACATGTGCTGAATCCCAAAAAGCAGCAGCTCTGTGAGCCACACCGACAATGCAAGTGACACTGCATGACAGATAGCATGGCTGAAGTCACAATACATGACATGGTGCACGAGACGACACTGAGGTGGCTGAGTGTAGACCACATCCGTAAAGGAGCAGGTCACACTCTGACACATCCACGTGCACCTACGAACCATGACGTAAAAAACACATCTGCAGACAAACAATGCACAAGAGTACCAAATATCTCCAGTAGCACAAATGACCCAAGTCGCAAACATCCCAGCACCCGAAAAGCACACAAGTCAAATGCACACCAACTCAAAGGGATAAGGGTCCGCCAATGCAGAGCTGCAGGGGCGAATCGCCAACAATGCAGCACACACACATAGCAATCACAGTACATCAACCTTGACGACAATGTGGGACAGAGTGCAACCCATACACCACAGGACAGAGGACACAACTGGTGCCGCTCGTGCGTAAAACTGGCCAATCACAACTGGCAATGCATGACACTGTGAGCTGATAACGTACGAGTACAACCACACATCCGTCATGTAGTCGAAATGTCCACTGTCTCCCATCAAATAGCCAGCTTCACCAAAACAGTCACAATGTACATCGTCATGCAGTCTGAATGTAAACATCTACAATGCGTCAACATACATGGAACATACTGTTAACCTGCATCTCCCCTTCACATTGCAGAGGGACAATCAACACCTCCTGCAGACCAGACCACACATCTCTTCAGTGATGATGAAGAGGACACCCTGCACATTTGCACAGACACCCTCCAACGGCTCGTGGACAGCCTCCGCACCCCACCTCCAGGAGCAGGGCAGCCCAGCTGCATCGCGGTGAGCCCACACCCTGCACAGACCACACCGCAGGAAGCACACACCACCACAGCTGCCTCCCAGGACCCGCACGACCAACACACGGATTTCAAACTCTGTGTGTTAGGGTGCCAGGAGAAGATGGCAGATCAGCTGCGGCTGGGTTTCGAGCTCATGGCAGACAAACTCAATGCCATACGTGGGTGCCTGAGTCCCATCAGGGAGCACCTACAGTCCCTAACGGGTACCCACTGTCCGCACCATGCTCACCAACAATCCTTGGCTGACATCGCTGGGTCCATTACTCGGTTACAAGAACTGTCTAGGCAGACCGGCCCAAGCGATGACAGCACAGAGTTGGCACAGATGCGGAGGTCAATGGAGACCATGGAGCCGATGCAGGCTGGAAGTATGGCTGCCACTGCTGAACACCAGCGAGATGTAGCTGCGATCTTCCATGCCTTGCAGATCCTCATCTTGCCATTGCTGCCACTGAGCCTGTTCCAGGTCACTGCTGCAGGAACCTCGACACACACATATCCTCCCCCTGATGTGTCAGTGGCACACAGTGATGCAGCCCAATCACCTTCGCAACCTGATGTGTCAGTGGCACACAGTGACGCAGCCATAACCCCACCACACACACCTGACACACTGGACACAGAAGACGTCTCAGAGGAGTAAGATGTGGAGGGTAATGACTGTGTGAGGAAGGAGGTAGTAGCATCCGTCCCCGCCATATGGCCTGTCCCTGCCTGGTCGTGCTCTCTGCATCATGCCCTGGAACAACACCTCCCACTGTCCCCTGAAACACTCTGCGACCTTCACATGGACCCCGACATGGACTGCCATATCTGCTCTGGTACCAATGACACAGCAACCCGGCGGCGGACTGCACCCTTCCTCTTCATATCAACTTTGCCTTGCCACAAGAACTATGGTTGGCCCACCACTGGGCAACCATGTTATGTGGGCTTGAAGTGGCCATGTACTGCTCCAGGTCCGACACCCCCCAGAATGTGAATAAAACATTCCAAATCACACAGATGTGTCATGTCTATGTTCACTCACGTATAAATGTTTGGATGAATGTAGGGACATTGATTGCACTAAAAGGTACACCCTGGTAAATGTCATCAATGTGCATGTTTGACCCTGACCCACATGGCCACTTAGATGACTGTGAAGGTGTGAACTAGCTGTGGCCTCATTGTACAGTAACAACAATCTCGTTGCCCCCCAACGTAGCCCCACGTCCATGTATTAAATAGGGCTGTGTGTGGAAATGTAAAATTCGGTAGCAGTCCTGAAGTGGTGTCCCCCATAACATGTGACAACAGAACGTCATGCCTACTCACACACATCTGTGTGGACACAGTCTGTTTTGATGGATGACCTTGATCTACATGGCAAGAAGTTGGACACCATACGCACATTGCTGGGGACACGTAAGAGCACAGGTCTGCCAGCAACTATCCCAGCCGCAATGTCTGGCTCACAGAGGTGGAGCTGTCAATAGGGACTCACCCCCAATTCACAAGCGTCAGTCAATCCCTCCCTGTGTACGGACAATGCACATGTAGGCACAAGATCTGTCATTATAATCAACACTCATCACAGTTGTACACAGGTGAAGTTGTGTAGACTTTATTAGCATGTGTGTGTCAGTACGTGCAAGGCAAGGGCCACAACATGCAGACCAATGTTTAAGACACTTACAGTCAGCTTAGGAACATGGCAAGGTGCAAGTAATGGGGTGGCAGAAATGTACACCAATCATCACGGATGTCAACGGTCTCAACCCACCTTGCCTTGCTGGACGAGTCATGTGATGTTTTGCGTCTGCTCATTGGCCCGTGTCAGGGGACACGACTCACAGCCCATGGGATCTGCATAGTGCTGTAGCACCGGACTGCGCTGACTGTGTGCTCTGCTGACAGTGAGCAGGTGAAAGGATCCTACAAGGTCACATGTCGTACTACATTGCCATGTGTGTACTCTCCCCACAGCAGTTTCTCCGATTTTGGAACGTTGCCAGGTGATGCTGTGCAGCTCCGCCCATGGGACTGCATCACCTTGCACAGGTGTGTGTACACACGCGTAGGTCCACGCACATGCATTCTGCGTCCAGGCGAAGGCAGACATGTCCACTGTTGTGGTGGGATATGTGACCATTCCTCCAAGATGTTACAAGGTGTGGGGACCTGTGCTGTGGGTGACAATCAGTTGTGGCTGCAGGAACGTAGTTACTCGTCCATGTATGCGAGCGCTGCTTCATGGGCAATCTGTTCCAAGAGTACATCGTTGTCGAGGTCAAGGTACACGAGGGCGAGCCAATCCATTACCTGGTCCGGGCAGCTGTGCTCCGTCCACGCCGTTTCACCAATCCGCAACACAGCCCAATAGGGGAGCGCCTCGATGTGGTCACTGCACACGAGGAGTTGTGCAATCTCCCATGCCCAACTGCATGCACATACGCCAAATGTCAAGGCATCCCATGCACGGGTGTCACGGTTACACTCCTGTTCGCGGGCCAATAGGGGGCGCACACACGTGTCATAATCCAGTTCAGCTACCGTTCTGTTGGATAGGCAGACATCCATGGGCCACTCGAATGTGCATGATCGACAGTGGAACCAGGGCTGGACGCAGGTGACATACGCAAGACGTAAACTCAGGCGGTAACTGATGCGCAACACTGCCAGTGATCCCAACAGATGCAGCATTCGTGCACGGTACAGATCCACGTGACAGGGGTTGTGCATGTTCCCGGGATTGCCAGCCATTGCCTTTGTTGGTCTCGTAGCACCGGCACACTTCTGACAGGCGGCAGTTGTGTGGATGAGATGCCACTGCTCGGAGCAATGAGTCGTGTTTGTGTGCAACGTTTGGGCGTATGGGTTGTTTCTTACTTATGTGTCAGGGGCATCCCAAGCAGGTGTGCCTCAGGCAGGGACAAGTGTGTGTGGGGTGTGGACACGTTGGTCTTTCATTCGCGCAGTTCGTGGTGTGGGAGTCATCACGATCTGGTTTGGTATCTCTCGCAGGGAGTGCCAGCCGCATTCAGGACCAAGGTCGGGGGTTCAGGTGTCCTTCAGCCTTGTGTATTGAGACAATGGAGCTTTCATTCCTGATGTCGGCCTGACTACTGCTTGCATTTTTGAAATGTGATGTGGCCTTCGCGTTGTTATTGATGCCAGGCCTTTGACTTAGTGTGCACCAATAGCGATACACACACAACAGTTGGCATGTATGAGCCAGGAGCCCGATTGGCCTTGCGCTCCTTGTACAATATCTCTATTTCTCTCTCTCACTCCCTCTCCCTCTCTTTCTCTCACTCTCTCTTTCTCTCTCTCTCTCTCTCTCTCTCACTTTCGCTCGCTCTCTCTGTCCTTTGATGAGCGCATGACACACCTTCTTATCTGGAAATTTGTTTTGCAGGCTGTGACTTCCAGATTGTCCTGGGTGGACCCGCCATGACTCTTCAAAATAGTTATTTTGTGTTTATTCTGTATGAAACAAATTATTTGTAAAGTCTAAGATGAATGTATGATTCTCATTTTTCTGACGACACATGTAGGTTAGTTGTTGTTATTGTGCGACATCGGGCACATTGTTCTGTTCATGATTTCGTGAGGTTGATGTGACATATCTTTGTCCGGGTGTGGATGGGGGGTGCCCGGAGTGGGGCCCGGGGGGGGGTCCTGGGTGTGGTGGCGGTGGGTGTTGTTGCCCTCTCGGGGCTCTGGGATGCATGGTGAGTGGCACCATGGCATCTGTTGTTCTTCATTTGTGGCTGTGGGCTGTGCTCCCTTGTCTGTTGCAGGTTGTCGTCCGACTTTGCACCAGGTAAGAGCAGGTGTTAATTTCCTGCTGCTAACGCGCCTTATCGCATGTTTTGTGATCTTATCGCGGATCGGGCTGGTCGTTGAGAATGTTGTGGAGTGGTGTTGTCGCGGCTTTTTGCACGGGTACGCCTACTCTGCATATCATTAGCGTTAGTTGCCGGGGGCATCTGTGGCGATG
Organism: Calotriton arnoldi; assembly: GCA_963921515.1. Lineage (NCBI taxonomy): Eukaryota > Metazoa > Chordata > Amphibia > Caudata > Salamandridae > Calotriton > Calotriton arnoldi. The sequence goes on from CAWUFW010004039.1 coordinate 535,757, forward strand.
TTTTTTGCGACTGCTATCGCAGGTAAACTGGTGTTATGGGCTGTTAGCACCAGCTTGGGAATGGGGAGATAAATTTATTGCGGATTTGGCTGCGATAACGTGCCGATAACTCGGCAATAGCTCCTTGAGAATATGCCCCTGTGTTTCATAACAATCGATGTCACAAAGCCGTGGCAGGTGCGTTGTATTTTGGTAACTTTGGTGACTGTTGACTATTTTTTTTCTAGAAATTATTATGTATCACATGTGAGAACTCAAACAAGTCTTGAATTTTAGCCAAAAGCATTTTTAAAATCTACAGGCCAAGGGCAGAGATGCAGAAGTCAGACAAGATCAACTTATTATCTTAGTTTGATCAATTGGTGATCTTTGACCCAGAATTAAGAATTATTTTACATAACTGTGCCTTTTCTATAGGTTTAATTACGAAAAGGCATTGCGGTCTTATGACCCCATGTATTGGGGTGATTTTACACAAAAACACAAATCCCTATTCAGTAATTAATAAGTCCTTTTTTTAAAATTACAACATAGGATTCACACAGTATTCTAAGTCATATATTCACAGTGGTGCAGATTTAATCAGTGCAGCGAAGATAAAATTGTCAGTAATAGATTAAGAACTAATGACCAATATATGGGACAGTATAATATTTATTAAGTACAATATACATACAATTAGGGTTAAAAACTTTAAAATATTACAATCATATAAATCACAAAAAAACTAAAAATCAATTTTATCTCAAGAAAACTAAAAGTCGACGCAGCGTTTCGGTGAGATGATATTCATACACCTTCTTCAGGACAGTTTTCTCAACAATGAGGTTAATAGCAAAACAGACAGAAGAGATCTTCTTCAATACAATGTAGGATTGTTGATGTCCCACTTGTCATATGAGGTTAAAATATACCTTAAAATTAGTGAAGTACTTGATGTAAGTTAAGTTCGTTGGTGCCACCGATATAAATGTTTTTCGTAATAGGCAACAGATCAGGTATGAACTATTGCGTCCATAGATTCAACGGATGTGCCGTACTTGGAGGACCAATTTTTAAAACATTTGCGCCATTTACATTATCTGGCCAAATGAGGACTATCTCTTTAGGTTGCTCTGAGAATGATGCAACTAATATTTATAAAAAACCCGATGGGGACGAATCGGCCTCCCTGCAACCAACGAACAAAACAGCTTCCGGGTCAGGATACACAGTGATTTTAGCCAGTCCTAGTTTTTTTTTCAAACAACAGTAAATAAGCATTCTAGGACTTGGAGGCCAATTCTTGTAATGGGAAGAGAGGAAATACAAGTCCCAGCATGCTTAGCGTTGTTGGCTGAAAAACAGAACTGGCTGATGGCCACTCTCGTGATTTGAGCTCAGTTGACAGTGGTGCACGTGCTTGTGTACGTGCTGCTCAACCATCTTAAGGGAGTTCAGAACGACAGCACTTAGCTGAAACTTGTAGGTCGGTATATATTACTGGACAATGAAAATGACACAAATGAGGAGGCTAAGTTCTAACAAAGATTAAAATTCACAGAGAGCAAAAGTGGGATTCTGACTCAGTTCTTGGCTGGCTTCTCTAGGCTTACAGTGCTATGCATTTTCTCAATAAATTCAGAGAACTCAAGCTGCACCATGTTTAAGTGTGTGTAATTCAATCAGAGTTGTCTTGCATTGTACTGTTGACAAATACCTTCTAGTCTTCTATTACTGTAGTCTTAGGTAGAAATTAAAATTCTTACCAAGTAGTCATGAATGAAAAACACACAGTCTATAGTATTTTAAAGAATCACCATGCACTTTCTTAATGTAATCAATCAATCAAACTGCATTTGTAGAGCGCAACACTATCACCCCTAGGGGCATTTGGGCGCTGTGTCTCCGTCAAAGAGCCAGGTCTTGAGTCTCTTTCTGAAGTCTGCCAGTGTGGGGGCTGTACGGAGCTGGAGGGGAAGGTCGTTCCAGATTTTAGCAGCGATGTAGGAGAAGGAGTGGGCGCCACTGCGGCTGCAACGGATGTGGGGAGTGTGTGCGAGGTCGAGTGAGGAGGAGCACAAGTGTCTGATGGGTTGGTTGTAAGTTCAGTAGATCGTTGAGGTAAGCCGGTCCTAGGTCGTGGAGGGCTTTGTAGGCATGTGTGAGGATCCTGAACTGGCATCTTTTCTGGATGGAGAGCCAGTAGAGGTTTATCAGGTGAGGGCGATCTGGGTTCATTTAGGGAGGTCCAAGATGTAAGCTAATCCATTGGCTCTTCTAAATGGAACAAAGAATATAACTCCTGAAATGCACTGAAAATTAGAAGCTTATTAAAGTGGGCATGGAAGATTCTTTTTAAGTAATGTCACTTGTATCACCATGCACTACTTGATTTCAAAATGAGGTCATTGAGACTTAAGTGGTGTTCAGTGTAATTACCTTCCCGAAGCATTGGAAAAGACGGACATGCAGTTTCACGTTTCCCTCTTAAGTATTTGCACACAAAACCAATGATTACTAGTATTTTTCACTGAAAAACAATTTGCTGAAGTCACCTTCATGACATCGGTATAATATATTATTCTTGCATTCATCCATGGCAACACCCATTCTCACGGAGGATGACCTGGTGCCCCTGAAATTTTGCACTAGTACTTCAATGAGTATCTGGATCATACGACCGATAGGAACTGTCATTGTTTGGTCGTCAATACAAATGTAATTTTTTTGCAGCTGCTTGGTGTTGTAAATATTGGTGCAAAATTGCCATAGAATCGGCACACACTCGGGCCTGATACACGAAATTCCCAATCACAAATAGTAGTAGCAAATTGTGCACTGACTTTTTATGAATGGAAAAGTGTTTTATGGGCCGACCTATGTACTAATAGGGTGGTTTACAAACATTTGAATCGTAGTCTATCACAATCCGACCTACCTCATTAATATTCATGAGGTATGTCACAAATTGCCACTCACTAGTATTGGATGCCATCACAGGGATGGTGGCATGCTAAGGTCAGCAGACCACTTTGTCTTTGATTGCATTTAAAAAAAGTAAACTTTCTTTTTTAAATGCATTAGGCTTTCTTTAAAGGACATGGGCTGCATCTAAAAGAGAAATGATTATTATTTTTTAAAGTTTACGTGAGAGTTGCCCGTGGTCCGCTGGACTAATGCTTTCTCACCAAAAAAGATTTCTTTTTGTCTTCACAATTTTAGAATGTGTCACTACACCAGCTCGGTTGGTAACTTTTCAATGTTTTGCAACAGGATTTTGTTTGTAAAACATTGATACATGTTGAAGTGGGGGTCAGTAGTTGGCAGTGTTATACACCTTGTCCAAGTAGGGGCCCTTCCTTATTGTCAGAATAAGGGCGTTACCAGAACACGGCGGCACGCCTGATCCTGAACGCACCGCCTAGGACAGCCTCCCGGCCTCTGCTCTACCAGCTCCACTGGCTCCCAATACGGGAACGAGTACAGTTTAAAGTCTGCTGTACCATACATAAGGCCTTGTCCAATTCTGGACCTAGCTATCTTGCGGATAAATTTATTCCCTATACACCTCGGCGGTCTCTCCGCTCAGGATCCAAATCCTTCCTCGCAGTGCCTAGAATTAAATGGGCCAGACAAGGTGGGAAAGACTTATCCTATCTAGGCCCCTGTTACTGGAATAAGCTCCCTGTGCAACTAAGACAGTGCACGGAACATCTCCATTTCAGGAAACAGCTCAAGACCCTCCTCTTTCGCTTCTGATTTCTAGCAGACAGCCTTCCCACAGGTGGCCCGTCCTGAGCGCAGAGATACCCCTTCGGGGGTCGATTCTGGCGCTTTATAAATAAATAAATAAATAAATAAATTACACATTCAGATAACCCCTGCTCACCCACTTGGTAGTTTGGCTCAAGCAGTCAGGCTCATCTCAGAGGCAATGAGTAAAGTATTTGTACATAACACACACAGTAACACAGTGAAAACACTACAAATGGAAACCATACCAGTTTAGAATAATAAAGTATCTTTATCTAAACCAAACAAGACCAAAAGACAAAAATCCAACATACTCTACACACAATATGACTTTTTAAAGGTTTAAGCAATTTTGTCCATAGGAAACAATGTATGCTGTGATTTTGCACAAAGTACTTTCAGATGTGTCAAAACTCACAGGGCAAAACATCCGCAGAGGACGGAAGCGTCAGAAAACACAGCGATGCATAGGTTCCTGAGTCCACGGGGAGGTGATGCGTCAGTTCTGCTGCACGCAGGAGAAGTGTTGAGCCTAATCTGGACTGTAGGCGGAGGCAATGCGTCGAAATCCAAGACTGTTCTGGTCTGCGGGTGATAAGCTGGAAAAACTGTCGCACAGGTGCGATGCTTGGAACTCTGCACGTGCTGGAGATCGATGTGGCGGTGGCAAAACAAGCGCTGCATCAGTTTCTTCAGCCACAGTTCCACAATGCGTTGATTCTTTCAGCCGCACAGCAGGGCCTGTGTCAAAGTCAGTGCGGGGGTCTCGGACTTCTGAGAAACAGTGTGCTGAACTCAGGCTGTGGCAGTTTCTTCGGCCGCTGACAGGTGCTGCGTCGATTTCTTCGGCCGCATGGTGGCAGTGTGTGGAAATTTCGCCTGAAAACAGGGGCTGGGAGGGTGTTGCATCGATTTGATGGTTTCAAGCAGCAGAACAACCTACAAGGGTCCAGAACAGGAATTGGCACCACAAGGCAGGTCAGAACTCCCAGCAGTGGCGTTCAGGAATGCTGCAGATGAAGTCTTTGTGTCCCTGAGATTTCTTAACAGAAGGCATGTTCTACTTCAAGCTGTTGGAGAACCTTCTCAGACAGAATATAGCAAAGTAAAAGTCCAGTCCTTTCCACTGCCCACAGACAGAAGCAGCAACTGCAGGCCAACCCAGCAAAGCAACATATCCGCCGACCTCTCCCTCGCCACCGTCCCTCGCATTCGAAGAACCACCACCGGCGGCAGATCCTTCTCCCACCTCGCTGCCAAGACCTGGAACACCCTTCCACTAAGCCTATGAAAGACCCAAGACCTGCTGACCTTCAGGAGGCTACTCAAGACCTGGTTGTTCGACCAGTAGCAGCACCCCCCTTTTTTCTCCCCCAGCGCCTTGAGACCCTCGCGGGTAAGTAGTGCGCTTTACAAATTCTGTGATTGATTGATTGATTGAACATAAAGCAAAGGGGCAGTACTCCTCCTGACAGCTCTTCAGCTCTTCTTCTTGGCAGAGTCCTCTTGATCCAGAAGTGTTCTAAAAGTCTGGGGTTTTAGGTCCCATACTTATTCCCCTTTTTGATCTTTGAAGTCTTTGTAGTTTGTAAGTTTCTGCCTTGCCTGGCCTTGGCTCCAGACACACTCCGGCGGGGGTGGAGACAGCATTGTGAGAAGACAGGCACAGCCCTATTCAGGTGCAGGTTACAGCTCCTCCCACCACTCTAGCTTAGGAAGACCCATCAGCCTTGTGATGGGTCATCAGGATATGCAGGGCACACCTCAACTCCCTTTGTGTGACTGTCTAGGGTGAATGCACAAACAGGCCCCTGTCAGTCTAAACCAGACGTTGATTCCACAGGCAGGCAGAGGCACAGGATGGTTAAGCTAGAAAATGCCCACTTTCTGAAAGTGGCATTCCCAAACACACAATTTAAAAACCACCTTTACTAAAAGATGTGTTTTTAAATTCTGAGCTCAGAGATCCCAAACTCCAAATCTGTAGCTGTTCCCAATTGAAAGTTATACTTGTAAAATGTTACAAGGCAGCTCTAATGATAACCTATGGGAGAGCTAGTCCTTGCAATAGTGAAAAACAAAATTGGCAGTATATCTCTATCAGGACATGTAAAACACACCAGTACATGTCCTACCGTTCACATACACTGCACCCTGCCCATGGGGGTACCTTGGGCCTACTTGAGGGGTGACTTGCATGTAGCAAAAGGGAAGGTTAGGGCCTGGCAAGTGTGTGCACTTGCCAGGTCGACATGACAGTTTAAAAGTGCACTCACAGACACTGCAATGCCAGGTTTGAGTCAAGTTTACAAGGCTACTCATGTGGGTGGCACAACCAGTGCTGCAGGCCCACTGGTAGCATTTGCCCCTGGGCACACCAAACGCACTTTACTAGAGACTTACGAGTAAATCAAATATGCCAATCATGGATAAACAATCAGAATTACAATTTACCCAGGGAGCACTTGCACTTTAGCACTGATCAGCAGTGGTAAAGCGCCCAGAGTACCTAAACCAGCAAAAACTAGTCGAGGACTCAGTCAAAAATACAGGAGGTAGAGGCAAAAAGAGAAGGGAAACCACACCAAGGAGGCCAGGTCTAACAATACATGCCATAACAAATGATTATTTGGAAGGCATGACCTTAATGCACCCCTTTCAAATTGCGACTTGCTATGCTTTTCTAAACCAATTTTGCAATTTGGTAATGTGTTACCAAATTGTAAAATGGGTTAAATGCATTCAAAAAAGCCATTTTGTGGTACAAAAACCCCTGTGATTTTGCGAATCGCACGTTTTCCCACCACAAAATTACTTTGTACACCTGGCACTTTGTACTTTAGGCATATTGGAGCAGAATTGCACAAGTGCCTTATAAATAGCCGCCAAAAGTGTTTTTCATACTTGCATACTTTGTAAATTAATTGGCCTAAAACTATGCTCTTTAAAATAAGGTATGTTTTCCTTTCCTTTTGAAGTTGGCCTTCCTATGTAGAATTGTAATGAACTATTATTAGAGCCCTTAATTTACTGATGTGGTGCTCTAATCTCTGGAAATGCTGTCATCTAATAAAGACTCTTTAAAACTCAATTTAAATGCAAATGTGCAACATACTGTGAGTGTATCTGTAATTGTTGCAAATGACCAAGAGTGTACAGCCAAGTTCAGCTGAGAATAGAAGTCTTTCGAATGTAGAGATAATTATGCTTACAATTATGTATGTTTGGATGTACCCAGACAACTATAACAACAGGAGGCCAAATTATGCGTGGAGAGGAGCCCCCAAATATTACAGGAACATCACAATTTTCGTGACGTTTTATGAACGGGGAAGAAAGTCGATATTGTTTATTTATGTTAAACATATGTTGGTATCTGTGTTTTATGGCAAAGGTCTGATTTATGCAACAGCCTTGTGAGCTCAGCAGGCATATGTACTGGCTGTTAGTGCCCCTGGGGCACTTCTGTATCACAGAAGAGGCAGAAGTATGAACATCATTTTGAATAAGCCAGAGGCAGCAGCTGCTACACCTCGGTTTACGTTGTACACCCTTTCCGTCTGCCCTTGTTTAAGGGATCACAAGAACAAAAACAGAAAGCAACGTTAAATAACATTTAATACATTTTTATGGATTCCCTCTTCCCAAGCCCTTCAGAAGCAAATAAAAGGGTGTTGGGAGCCCAAGGGTGTGTGATCGATATTCCGCAATTGATGGTACTTTGGTGAATTGTAGTTATATTTATAGTGCCTCCTACCCCTGATGAGGCTTTGAAACACTTTTCGGTGAGTAGCACGCTACTCCAGAACCCAAAAGGGATTAGTGGTGTATTAGAATATGAAAATATAAGTTGTTGATTTGAGCGGTGGACATGTGAGTCTGTTAGTTTGATTGAATAGGATAAAGGAGAGAGATAGAAGAGGAAAGAGTCTAGAAAGTGTTATTTGGGAGATGATAGTAGTAAAATGAGATTTGGAATGAGTCAAAGGAGGGATAGAGGAGGGATGAGTCTAGAAAGGTTTATTTGGGAGATCATAGTAGTAAAATCAAGTTTAGTATGAGTCAGAGAGTCAGGGCCGGCTCTAGGGCGGTGCGATCGGTGCAACCGCACCAGGCGTTGACTTGGGGTGGGGGTGCCATTTTTTAAAATATGCATTATCATTTTAAAAGCACCTGCTGCCTCGTTCCTGGCCTCCAGCAATCTTCAGGCATCAATTAAAATGTCAAGAGAAGTCCGGTGATTAATCGTCTTCCTGGAAAGAGACCGGAGGGTTTGTCTAGTGGAAGTTTTGACTCATCCTAAGGTAGCGCAGAGGGTTAAAATGCCTGCTGCTAAGAACGTGTACCATGCAGATAACGAAGTGCATAGAATGTAAATAGGTCAGTGGGTTCCTGCTTCTGTAAGAGAGCTCCTTTGGTTACTTGTCGTTTACAAGTCAAAATCCTAATATAGAACATTGAGCCATTAACTGTCACCCTAGAGCTGCTGCAAACTGCAAGGTATATGTTAGAGCTATATGTTTTTTTGCCCAATCTTTCATTATCCTAATCTTGTGAAAAGGGTTCATTTGGGTAGAAAACAATTCTTATTATGAAAGAGAACCCCTAACAATGATGTTACGTTTTAAATTCTGAATTTGTGCCTTTCCTGAATAAGAACTTTAACTATATTGCCTACCAGTATCGATGACATGTCACTCCTACACTACACCTTGTAGTCCTGTCTGATGTAACATTTCCTATACACTGATTTACACACATATGATTGTCTCTGTGCAATGTGTGTGTGGTGTAAAGTGCTCTGACACCTTACACTGGTATGAGTGGCGCTATAAAACTAAATGAATCTGAGAGACAGTGGTTATGGAGACTTGAAAGGGACTGTTAAACGGTGCTAGTGCGGGACTTCGTGGCGGCGGTGTTCATTGGGGGGCGCCAACAGACATTGTCGCACAGGGCGCCACCAGCGCTAAAGCCGGCCCTGGTGGAGAAAGAGGATATATTGAGAGAGGTATAGGATGAGACAAAGAGTAGTGCATTGGAGAGAGTAGAAGGTTTTTTTTCTCCTACAGTAGGAGTAAAGAAATAAATATATAGATAGATACATAACTACATAGAAATGGAAAAAAATAATATATAGATATAAATTTGCATTGTGCAAAGTCCCATATGTTCATGTGTGAATACATAATTAGAAACTCAGACTTTCAAATGCTGCTGTAAGTAAAGCTTGTTTATTTGTGTATTTCTATATATTTTTTGTATTTATTTTAGTTTTATATTTTCCTCAATATTTTAATAGTGAAGCACTTATAGATACAATTGTTCTGATCATATATCCATATTGTGATAGATAAAATAAAATAAAACAGAGACCGATAAGCATCTAATCAAATAACTTATTTGAAAACTATGCAGTGACCTGTATACATAAGCATAAAATTATATATATATATATATATATATATATATATATATATATATATATATATATATATATATATATATACATATATATATACCATAAGTTATATACACATTTGTTAAGCAGATGTAAATAATATCTATATATTTTTAAACCATAGGTAGTATATATATTTGTACAAAGAAATGCACAAATCGAAATACATACATATAATCAAAATATAAATGTTTACGTACACAGGTATATGCTGTACATTTATGTTTGAGTATGGTGGTTATGTAGGAAAGAGACAACTCTTGAGTAGTCTTCTGAAGATAAGATAGTTATCCGTGAATCTTTTGGAAGCAATGAATTCCATAGTTTGTCTCCTTGAACAGAGAAAGATGCAACACCCATTGTTTTTTCTTGTATGCTGAGGTTTTGAGGCGATGTGCCAATTTGGAGCAGAAATTCCTTTGGTGTATGTATTTGGTGATTTTATTCCTGATGAAAAGTGGTCCTGGTCCATAGATTGCTTTGTGGGTGATACAAAGCAGCATGATGGTGGATCTTCTGGCAACTGGTAACCAATGTAGGGCCCTCCAGGCAGGGCAGAAGTGGGCTAGTGGTTTTACATGCAGAAGTAGTATGGCAGCAGAGGAGTTCTGAATTCGTTGTAGTATTTTCATAGTTGATAAAGATGATCGATTGTAGAGGCTATTGGCGTAATCAAGTTTAGACAGTACAAGAGAGATAGTAGTCTGGACCTTGTGTGGAAATCCTAGGTGGGGGAAGATGTGTCGCAGAGTTCTCATAGTAATGAAGCTTGATTTGCTAATTTGTCCACTTGCGCATTCATTGATAACTTGGAGTCCATGGTAATTCCAAGGTTTCTTACTTTCATAGGCAATGAAGAAGGTGGTCCCAGATTGTCAGGCCAGGCACAGAGTGGGTTAACATGTTTTCAATTGCCACATGTGAGTATTTCAGTTTTGGGATCATTCAATTTGAGATGGCTTTATGTCAACCACTGATAAATGGCTCTGAGGCAACTGAAGATTTTGGAGTTTCCAATGTCTCTGGTGCATTTCAGTTTAAGAAGTATTTGTGTCATCTGCATAATTATAGAATGTGGGCCAAAATTCATTGATCATTGCCAGTGATTACTTCATATAGATGTTGACAAGCATGGGTGAGATGATAGAGCCTTGGGGGACCCCTGCTTTTGTAAAGTACGTTTATTAGATTGTCATGGTCAACACTGTCGAAGGCAGCTGAGTGGTCCAAGAGAAGTAGTCAGCTATGACATTCCAGTCTGCTGTGTTTTAAAGGTCATCCCAGAAGGTGATGAGGGCAGATTTTATGTCTCTTCCAGGACGTAGTCCTGTTTGGAAGTTGGAAAGTATGGAGTTATCTTCAATGAATTGTGCCATCTGTTTGATGCTGCTCTTTTACACAGAAAAGGTCCATTTGTAATGGATATATATGCCTTTTTAAAGTCTCCTGGAAAGATTCCTGTAGTTAAAGAATTATTGATGATTTTTCTTACTGGTGTGGCAGGAGAGGTAGTTAAAAGAATGTTCTTGAAGATTTGTGATGGACGAGGGTCAAAAGGGCTCCCGGCTAGCCTGCTTGCTTTGACAAGATCCATAAATTCACTTTGTGATAGTTGTTTAAAGGAATGCAGAGGATGGATTAGCGTACCCTTGGAGGGAATTGTTGGGAATGGGTTGGCGCTGGTGGTCCAACATGTCTACTTTGGTTGTGTAATGATTTCCCAATTTGTCAGTAAATTCTTGAGTAATGGGATGAGTTATTCTGTGCATTTAGGTTTTCGACATTCAGTGAGAATTTTATCAAATTCTTTATTTGCACATTTAAATTGTTGAATTTTACATTCTGTTAAGTTTGTGTAGGTGAAGTTTGTCTTGATTGCTATGTGTTTTGAGCCAGGTGCGTGCAGCTTTGTAATTTGTTTGTTTATCTTTTTTAGTTCTGCATTCCTTCAAGGTGCTTCTTTTCTTTTGTCCTGTTTTGTTGTTTTTAGTGGTATTAGGACATCAAAAACTTCCTGGAGCCACTCTAAGTTTTTGACCGGAATTAATTGTGTCTAGATCTCAGTTGGTTGTTAGTTGTGTTTCTAAGTATTTAAATTTGAATTTTTACCATGGCTGATAGGTGGATACATGTAAGGTGGCCTTAGGTGTGTTAATTTGGGGTGTTTTGTGTTGGAAAGCTACCAGATGGTGGTCTGACCATGTGATTGGAATAATCCTTTGAAACGTAACTAGTTCTGGATTTGCAAAAATGACATCTAGGATATGTCAAGCAATGTGTGTGGGTTTGAGGACGATTTGAAATATGTTCAGTGTGTCTAGACCAGGGATGATAGGTTTTGGATGGAGCAAATTGGGTTTGTTAAACCATGTTTAGGTCTCCAAGAATGCATAGGTTGGAGTGTAGTGTCATAAGGTTTGAAACTGTGTCTAGAAATGTGTCTGGGAATGTTGCATTGCTAGGTGGTGGTATGTAAAGAAATAGGAAGTTACAGGAAGAAGTTGGTGTAGGGTTGATTCTAGTGATGAGGGCCTCACAATCTTGTAAAGAAATGTTGTCAGCTTTGGTGAGATGTATTGTTTCTTTGAAAAAAACAACTAGTCCTCCTCCTCTTTTGCCTATGAGATTTCGTGTGACAGTTTGATAACCTGGTAGAACAGCTTCATGCAACACTGGAGCCATGTCATCTCCCAACCATGATTCAGTTATGAAGAGTAAGTCAGGTTGTGTGTCTGTGAGTAGGTTGTAGATATGGCGCTTGTTTTTAAAGAGCGATTGAGCACTTATTAGTAGGCAGTCTAGAGATTGCGTTTTTGCGGTAGTGTGACTTTGTTTTCTAGACGAGTGAGTAGTATTCTTTGAACTTGTAGCAGGTGTGTTATTAGTGCTGGTATTAACTGTATGAGGATAGCAATAGTGTTGTTTGTCTATATCGTAATCCTCATCCAGCAGGCTTAGAAGGTTTTTGTTTGGTCTGCATGTGTAGGTGGTGGAGATTGTAGTTGGGAGTGAGTTGATAAGCTATATTGTTTTTGTAGAGTAGTCTTGTTTAATAGACAGGGAAATATGAAGTTGTGAAGAGTTGCATGTTGTATATTTTGTTTGCATCTGTTTAGGGGGGACGGTGTATGGGTTAGGGGTGGTGGTGGAGCATGTGGGTCATGTTTTAAGGCCTCTGTACAATGGATGAGAAGCGGGTGAATGGGAGTTATTGTGTTGGGGTATTTGTGGTAGGTGTTGGTGAAGATAGAAAATTTGTGAGTAAAGATGGTTTAGGATCTGCATTATTTGTGTAGTTATGAGGGTGGGAGTGGGTGTTTGTTTCAATTTTGTCACAGAATGTAATATGAAATTGTGAGATGTTGATGTGCAGGTGTGTGTGTTATGTTTTGTTTTTGTGGAGTAGTGAAATGAGATATTGATGAAGTGGTTTTCTGTCCAGGATTTGGATGTAAAGTATTGTTGGTGAGTAGCATCTTAAAGGTAAAGGGGTGGCGATGTGCTTTGGAAAAGAGTGTATGTGGTGTGTGAGAGAGGATGAAAAGGAGTTATGAGTATTTGTATTAGATTTGGTAGTAAGAAGAGGTAATATGTGTTGTGGAGTGGAGTGTAAGTATTGTTTTGTTGTGTGTTTTTGGTAAAAAAAGAGGAGGAGGATGTTGTTGGTGGATTATATGAGAGAGGGTGGAGTATTATGTTGGTGGTGATGAAATGCGGTCTGTTAGAAGGAAGCAGGGTATAGAGCTGGTGTTTTGTATGAACAGGGTGTGTGTGTTTGAAGGGATTAAGGTAATGTATAATGGGGGTTTAAGTTGTATTGGTGATATGTGGATTTGATAGTGGTACAGGACAGAGTGGTATTTTGTGTGAGAGTAAAGGTGTCAACTGTCTGTGGCAGTTGAGATAGAAGGGTGTATAGATGTGGTTTGCAGAGTTTGGTAGTGGTTGTTGAGACATTGGAATGTGGATAGGGTTTGTTTGTATTAAATGAGTAGTGTGCATTTGCTCAGAGTGTGTTATTATGTTTGTGGATAGGTTAAGGTGGTGGCTGGTAAATGGTAAAAAGGGCATCATTTTTGTCCCTAGGCCAGACTCGACCTGAACAGGCACAAACAGGCAACTACCCTTGTCCTCTCAGCCATTAGCCCGACACCCTGAGTCCTTGGGTTAAATAGACCTACGTCAGCTGACCTTTGGCCAATGGGAAGTCTATCCCTAACCAATCAGAACCCTGGCTCTAAACCCTAGAGCCAATAGGAGACCTGACCCCATCAACCAATCACAGCCCTACCTGAGCAACAAATTAAAACCCAACCCTAAGCCCTAGGTCCAAAAGAAACCCTATCCCTAGGAACCAATCAGAACCCTAACCCTATCAGCCAATCAGAACTCAAGCCCTAAGCCCAATATAAACCCTAGCTCTATGAACCAATCAGAACCCTAGCCCTATCAGCCAATCAGAAATCAAATCGTTAGCCCTAAGTCCAAGAGAAACCTTAGCTAGGAACCAATTAGAACCCTAGTCCTATCAGCCAATCGGGACTCAAACTTTAAGCCCTAAGTCCAATAGAAACCCTAGCTCTAGGAGCAAGTCAACGCACAGATGCAACAACCAGTAAGAAACTTAAACGCTTGGCTTGTGGCCTTCAGCAGAAACTGGTGTGCAGGGGGTCAAGGAGCTGCTCCTGAAGTCAGGCAGGATACAGACAGGCCCAATCCACACTTTGTAGCTCCTGTTCAACCCTGCAGGTAAGGCCCAAATCTAAGGCCACTTAAAAACTGCTTTTCGCGCACTCAAACAAACCACGTTTTCTAGCCAAAAATGAGTGCTAAATACATTTTCCAAACACAATTTAAATCGCAAAGCAGATTAAGCAGTCTCTTACACACACTCTGGGTTGACTTAGGGGTGTATTTTGCCTTTTTAGCTTGTAAAAAAGGGGTGGGGGATTGCCTTCTAGAGGCCTTAGCACGGTTTAGAGGAAAACCAGGAGAGACATTTAACCAGTCATGGGTAGAGGAAAACAGCAGTTTCAAAAGTACAAATTGCACAGAAACCAAGAGATAAATTTAAATAGTGATGTGGCCAGTGCTTAATTATGAGCCTGTGGTTTTTGGTGCTCGGCACCCGCACTTAATTGCCAGCACCGGTACTTATGACAGTCTGCCACATGGTGGTGCTGTTTGTCTAAGTTAAAGATGAGCACACAATAGTTATTTATTAATCAAATAAACATTCAAAAGGACTAATACCTACTACCCAAGCCATAGCATTGGGAGTCTGGAATACTCTGCATTGTCACTCTTGTACGAGTGTGATGGTTAGTAGGTATGTTGGTACTGTCACTGGCAGGGCTAGCAGGGGCAATGGGTGGTGCAAGCTGCAGTGGCCTCCTGAGGAGGGCACTGGCACTTCTTTTTGTTTTACAAATTAAGCACTGCACGGGTAGAGGAAAACAGCGGTTTTAAAAGTACAAGTTGCAAAGAAACCTAGAGATAAATTTAAACAGCTACGGCTCGAGGAAAAGAGCAATTTTAAAGTCTCAAACTATGCAGCACAAAGTCTGTGTTCTTACCACCTTCCTTTGTTGATTACCATGGGCTACAGACATTTTTCTGACTTCTTCTGTAATATATATTATATGGATGCTCATTATGCCAGCGCATGCATATGGACTTTCCATTAATTTAATTGGAAAGTTACTCCATGAAAATGAAGGAAACTCTGCCTGTGTGGTTGCATCATATTACTGATGCAGTCGCCAGCGAATGTGCTGTCACCCATGAGGTAATGGGAAGTGATTGTGTGATCTCCAAGGGTGCCTTATATGAAATAACACAGAGGGTTACACAGTGAGCCCCTCAGATCCTATCCATGTCCTCAATACAAGGCTTCCATCACAAAATGCACTTCCTTTGTTGGACGTTGGCCTTTCCAAAGTCAGGTCATGCAAAGACACAGGCAACATTATTATATACTATCGGTGCCTCTGCTTGCACACCTCGCATTCAGGATTCAGGAAGGGACCATGAGAGGCTACTATCCATACGCCTGTTGCATGTGTTCTAGCCCTAAAACAGGGTGCTAGATTGGCAAACACAAATTGGCATAAGTTACTTTTATGTAAGTCCTTGATAACATTGCGCAAAATCTGTGTCATAAATGTCAAATACCCAATATGAAACTCAATGTGGCCCTACATCACTAGTGTAGGATTTTATATACAAATCTGCAGTGTAGGCAAGTATAGACCAAACTGCAATGTGTCTGCTTAAAACTGCTGGACAGGTTTCAGCCTAAGATTGTAATTAAATAAGTCAAATATTTGGCGAGCCTTGACGCCCACTAGACCCAGTTGCATTATGCTTAGAAGTAAAACAGGCACTGTGGTTAACAGCCATGTTTCTTCCGTAATAATGGCTGAAAACATGATTTATTTTATAGGCTTCTCACAGCTTTCCTTTGACAATGGTGACACTATGTTTTAAAAGTAAATTCTGCAATCCTAGGCTATGAACAAAATAACGATCTCAATCTTACAAAATGTTACTTAACGATGAAGACCTACATTTTTGGTTGTAAATTGGAAGGCCAATCTAGTTCTAATTAGGCAGGAACCTACTGCACTATGTGGTGATGTCATGTTATGTTGTGTGTATTTTTATAGCATGCTAATCACCTGTGAGGGTATCCAGGAGCTCTCTAGCAGATGAGGGGCATACACGGAAAGCCAGGTTTCAGCTTCTTGCTAAGGTCAAGAAAATGTAGGAAGTGTAGGTGTGATCAGGTTGAATATATTGTTCTGTGAAGCTATGTCTTTTGCTGCTTCCTGGAGGACTGGAACAAGGTGCCAAAGCTACAAGAGAGAGTGTATCCCTGTAGGGCTGGATTTTTCTTGTTTGCGAGTGCCTGGTCACCAGGCTAGTATAATAACATTGGCTTCTCATCTCCCTCTTGTTTTTCCCTTGTTTGACTGCTTTTGCTTTATACTTTCCCCTTTAAAAAATCACCACTCCTGCTTCCTTTTACCAATGTATTGTCATTTTAGTGTGATTTAAATCATTACATTTTTCTTCTGCTTTATTAAATTGGCTTAGGAATTTTATTCTGATTTATTTCATCGTTTTTATGCTGTTTTGGTGCTACTGAATAATTTACACATTGTTTCTCTGAGAAAAGCCAAAGCTATCAAGGGTTAGCCCAGACTTCCTCAAGAAGCATGTACTTACTTTGTAGGCATTACATTGTTCAAGTTTGGGGGAGCTTAGCCACAGCTCATATCAAGACTGTGTCCCTCCTCTACACCATACAGCTGTCAACTTTAATTGTTGTAAATTTCAGTCGAAGTATTGCTGGCAATGTGATACCATGCATTGGATTCTTCTTCTGACAGTTATTCTTTCTCCAGAACCCCATTCCAGGTCGGATTAGCCCGAACCGTAACCAGGTACTGTTTGCTGACTTGAGCATCCACACAGACAATGTGTCTGGGGACTAAGAGGCAGATGTAACACTGTCTTTATACCCTTTCAGCTTTAATTAACAGTACTCGAGATGCACATGGGCAACTGAGCCTTTAAAGGATACATTGTTACTAACTCCTTCTCATAACACAGGGCAGTAGAAAACAAAGAGAATGATTAACACACATTCAAACATTGGAATGTTGAGAGCTCCATTGAAGACAATGGAGTAGCTCCTTGCTGATAATGGCTGGCATAAGCCCAGAGCTCCAACATTCCAATGTTTGTCTTCATGTTTCGCCCTTTATTAGAACATTCTACCATCACTGGGCAAAATGTTCTAATGGTCTTATAACCCTTCTGCCTCAGGCTATACCGGTTATTAAAGGTAGATAAGTGACATCTCCCTTACGCTCTTTCACCTCGTAGGGCCCAGACCATCAGTCTTGTAGGTCCCTGGGCTCCACAGGCTCAGTCACCCACACTTTTTGGCCAGACAGAAACTTGACCAGTGTGACCTTCTGGTCATACCACTGTTTCATAACCTCTTGGCTGGCTTCCAGATTGTCCATTGCCTTCTACCAGAAGCACTGCCTCTGGGTGTGACGGGCCAGCATGTAGCTAACCACATCCTGAGGGGCTTTCTTGGGAACATGCTCCCAATCCTTCTTCACCAGGATAAGAGACCTGTATGGCACTGCACAAACAAGTGCTGATCTCACCGCTGAACTGTTGGAAATTGGGTTACTGGTTGTAGTTGTTGAAACCCTACTGAAGCAGCAACCACAATCTCTATCAGGGTGAAACACAAGCAAACCCAAATTTAGCCTGTGCTTAACTCTCTGGTAGCTTGGCTTAACCTTGAGGCAATGTGTAAAGTATTTATGCAGTACTTCAAAAAGGATAAAGTGAAAACAGAACGCAAGAAAAACCCCACGCCAATTTAGAAAAATAGAGTAAAATGTAGTAAATAATTTAAGACCAATATGACAAAAATACAATCAGGTGAAGCGGAGATATAACATTTCAAAGTTTAAAGTGAAAATAGTGCCTAGAAGCACAAACTGCCAACTGTGGATATCTGGTTGTGCCAGACCAGGACAAAGTCACAAGTTCAAGCCGACCACGATGGAGCACGGGCCGAATACAGTGACCTAGTAAGACCAGCTGAACAAAGTACCTTATATCCTGATTTGGGAATCTGCGAGGTCCAGCGGCAGTTCTGAGGAGCTGTGATGCTTCAGTGCGTAGTCCTGCGTCATCATTGAGGAGCCCATCGATGAGGGGCTTGTGATGTGAAGGCATGTGCTGAAAATGCGTCGAGCAGTGGCAGTTCCAAGGCGACTGTGAGCTGTGTAAGAATTCCAGCTTAGGGGATGTGTCACACTGCGGTGGTTCTGATGAGGCTGTGATGAGATGCATCGTGCTGCATCATTTTTGCTTTCCAGGACCACAGCTGGGCTGGCAGAACACCTTCAGGCCCATTTTCAAGGGTCCAGGACTGGGGTGGCACAATTTGGGGGATAGAACTCACAGCAGCCAGAGTCTAGGTGCTGGTTTCAAGGAAGTGGGAGTCTTTTCTGTACTGGAGGCTCTGATCAGTAGGTGAGCCAACTAGCCCCTGGAGTCACTCTGGTGGGGCTGGGGTCAAGATGCAGGTCCAGGGTTTCACTCAGGCAGCAGGGTAGTAAAGTAGCAGTCCTTCCTACAGAGCAGCACAGCAGTCCTTCATCCTTCTCACAGAGCAGCACATCAGTCTTTCTGAGTCTTCCACTGGTCTGGAGGTGTGCTGAAGAGGTGGGACTGAGGGTTCAATATTTATAGCTGGTGCCCACTTTGAAGTAGGAGAAGGTTCTGGAGGTTTCCATCCCAAGAGGTGCTTCGAGTTTCCTGCCTCCCTGCCCTGGCATCAGCTTGTCTGGGGTCACAATAGACTAGAGTCAAACCCTATGTGAGTGTGTGTGCTCAGGCAGAGTCTTCATGATGTGCAAGTGTGGTAGGTGACAGCTCCTCCCCCTTATCAAGCCAGAGATGGTCTATCCTGCCAACAACTATGCTCTTTTGTCTCACTCTCTGGGAGCAATGCACAAAGACTAACTGCCAGCTATACCTAGTCGTGTGACCCAGGAAACAGGCTGCAAACACCAAATATTTAGGACAAGAAAATGCCAAATTTCTAAAAGCTCAAAACACCAAAACAATGTCAATCCTGATTGCCCTTTTACACATAATTTGTTTCTTTCATGAGCACAATATTCAATAGCAGTGATCACCATTTGTTTTTTTCAATCATTAATCATGTCACTTTTTGAAATTCATCCTACACAGAAGCACAATATGAACATATCATAAAATAACAATACATTAAACCCACCCAACAAACATATTCAACCAAGACATTAGACACAGATACCAATTTACAAACATTGGAAAAAACAAATAAGTTAGTTCTGAATTATGAACACCCAAGCAGGAGGTATTAATTACTTTCACACACAACTACAATTCATTTATACACTGCTTATTAATGGGCACTGCAACCTAACAATGCTGTTCTACTGAAACCAGGAGTATTATGATCTCTGCCGCTCGCTTTGAAGAAGCTGTCACTCAAGTAGAATGTCTACTTGAGTGGCAGAAAGCAGCAGCGCCCTCTCAGGTGATATGTAGTGCTGTTCGCACTGATTTTACAGCCCAGGACAAACTCCCAGCTCTAAAAATCAGTGTGAGCAGCGTGACTTAACAGACTTCGCCGCTGGCGGAACTCCACACAGTGCTGCGTAGTTTTTCCGTGCGAACTCCGCCCAGGCCTAATCTATACTTGCCATTTAGATCTAAGTACTGGAAAGTCAAACTGTCCTCGCTCTTCAGATGAATGTACCTGAAACATAGCAAACATGGCCTTCATTACAATTCAGCTATAGTCTACTGATAGACTCTCAACCCACTTAATGCTACCTCCATAGATACTCATACAAGTCAACAGGAGTGACTCCTTTATGCATGATCCCTGCCGAACCGATATGTCCTACTCGCTTCCGTACTCATTTAATGTAAAACGAAAAGCAACTAATGAAAGCAGGGTGCAACTTAGCTCAAGGCGTGCAAGTAAACATTCGGCACAATACCACACGCTTGATCAGAGAACTGAAATGTGGTAAGAATGGCATTTTCATAAATGTTACTTAAAATCTGACTTTACCAATAAAGAGTGTTTTAAATTACAATTCTTTAGACACCAAACACGACCTTCCTAACTGCTTCCAATTAAAAGTTAGCACTTTTAAAATGTAATAAGTTAACTCAATGTTATCCTATGGGAGAGATAGGCCTTGCAGTATTGAAAAACAAATGTAAGAGTTTAACTATTAGAACATGTAAAACCTAAAGGTTCACGTCCAACTTTTTAAATATACTGCCCCTTGCCCTGTTACTGTTTAGGGCCTGCTCTAGGGGTACTTATATGTATTAAAAAGAAAGGTTTGGGCCTAGCGAAAGGTTTATTTTGCGAGGTTGAAATAGCAGTTTAAAACTGTACATACAGGCTGCAATAGCAGGCCTGAGACATGCTTAAAGGGCTACTTAAGTGGGTGGCACAATGAGTGCTACAGGCCCACTAGTAACATTTAATTTACAGGCCCTAGGTACATGTGCACCACTTTACTAGGGACTTACAAGTACATCAAATATATCAATTGGGTGTAGCCCAATTCTGTCATGTTTGAAGGAGAGAGCACAAACACTTTAGCACTGGTTTGCAGTGGTAAAGTATGCAGAGTCTTAAAGCCAGCAAAAAGAATGTTTATAAAAACAGGAGGCTGGAAGGTAAAACGTTGGGGGAGAGCCACGTCAAGGAGGTCAGGTCCAACACCCAGCAAAGGTCTTAGAGAAACTAACAAACCAATGCAGCTCTAGCTACTTCAGCAACCACCAGCTCCTCGATGCCACGCAGTCTGGCTTCAGGTCCATCCACAGTACAGAAACAGCACTCATCCCACCACCGATGACATTGGCATGGACCTTGACAGGGCGACACAGAAGCCCTCATTCTTCTGGACCTCTCTGCAGCATTTGACATGATCTTACACCTGATCTTCATCAGACTCCTGCACGAGATTGGTATCCAAGGACCCACTCTCCGCTGGATCTATTTCTTCTGTCATTCGCGCACACAACATCAACATCCACTCCTATACCAACAACACACAACTCAAGATCCCCAATACAAAAAACAAGTTCACTGCATGCATCACAACTTTAAATAGGTAGCAGGCATATAACCTCACTTCCCTGCCCAATTGTTTACTATTCAGGCAGTTAGTCAAATCGTAAAGTATTTGTATTTTATGAGTGCTACCAACAGGTGACACTTATTTGGACCTTACAACATAAGGTCACAAAGATAACTATAACTATACATTTGATGGAGCTCACAAAATCATGTGTCCTGGATAGTTAACCCATAGATCTTTATTCTGGTGTGGGTTGGTCCTTCATAGTGGTTCAAATGGACACCAACGAGTCTTTACAGAAGCCAAGTCCAGTCACACGTAGTTCATGTCCAGTTATTTTATTGTAAGACAAATGGTACACTGTTCTTGTACATAGATATTCAATAAGGCACGGCAGTCGACACGTTTCGTCCCTTAGAGGACTTTCTCAAGGCTTTGCATGGTAAATCGAAAGGATAGGTGCTACAATGCTAAAAGGTCCATAATGTGGCAGGAATTCCAAAAACCGACTTAGTTGAACCTGGTATGGCACAAAACTATCCTCTCAATTTGGGCAAGGGGTAGTTTGTCAATCCTAATCCATATATTGCACGCTTCCATCAAAAATTAATATCATTGATGGTATCCCTGTGTAAAGCTACAAAATCTTATACAAAACTAGAGGCAGCTGGTGATGCAGTTTAACAAAAAGAGCTCAATCGTATCTAGCTATTATGTAGAGGTAGAAGTTGTCCTATACTGGTGCTGGGTGGTTTCCTGATACGCCCACAAATGTCAGAAAAGCGGCAGTATTCAAACAGAGGTTCATAAAGTGGCCATAATAAGCCGTAGCACTAGTCTGTAGCTCTGCATCAAGTCCTAATGAACACCGTAGTGCATGACCTCAGTCACCAACTGTCTGAAGCTCAACACAGACAAGACAGAAGTAGTGTTCTTCAGCAAGAACACCTCACAATGGGAATCCGGCTTGTGGCTGGCTAACTCAGACCCACACCCACACCCAGAACCCACGCCAGGAACCTCAAAAAGCAAACTGGACGTGACCACACAAGTCAACACCATCACTACATCCTACTTCCACACCCTGAAGATGCTAAGGAAGATCTTCAAATGGCTCCCAGCAACACTAGAAAAACTTTCACTCATGCCCTAGTCACCAGCAAACTGGAATATGGGAACACCCTCTACACTGGGCTCACCAAGCAACTCACTAGAAGACTACAAACCATCCAAAGATTGTCAGCCAGACTCACCCTCAATCTGCCTCACACAACTCACATTACACTACCCCTCAGGAAGCTCCACTGGCTCTTGATAAACCAACGTGCTCAATTAAAACTCATCACACACAAATTCAAGGCACTACACAACTCAGGCACCTTCTAACTGAAAAAATGCATTTCATTCCACCCACCACCCAGACACCTCCGCTCTGCAAGATGCCTAATTGCACACATCCCACACATACACAGAACCAGATCGGTAGGACAGGCTCTCTCTTCCATCACTCCTAAAACTGGAACAGCCATCAGAGCCTCCTCTTCTCTTCTTGAATTTCGCAAGAAGCTGAATACGTGGTTTTTCAATTAATCAACCTACCATAGGCAGGGATAGGCTCACACACCTGCATAGTGCCAGGAAACCCTCCGAGTGATGATGCACTTTACAAATACACATAGCAAAACATAACATACATGTAACACCATAGGGGACAAGTTGTTACACTCCCAACTCACCCATCCAATGAGATTGTTGCGGTACACACTGTCAATGCTTGTATATTGGAATGCATTGGATTGCATTTTATTTGCACTAACTGGACAGAGTAAACAGTCCTCTAAAAAGAAAAAGAAAATCTGTAGTCCATATTTACATACAACAATAAATTCAATCTTTATTTTACATTTCTTCAGGGGAAATTCAGTTGTCGTTCTTCATATGGAAATTTACATTATCTGTTCAAGGTGAAGTGTTTGAAAAAAAGCCTTAAAAAAGTACACAACGTGTTTGAAGGTACACTATCCTAAAGTTCAGTCCTTGTGATACTCAATGGAATCTTCATTCTTGCCAGACCCTTTTATCTAGTCACACTGGAGTGGGTCAAAGTCAAATGTTTAGGCTGACCACCATAGAACGTGGGCCGGATGCAGGGACCAGATTAATCCAGTGAAGAGTTTAACTTCTCTAAGTTCAAGCTCACTCAAGGACCCGAATTTTGCATTAGTGGGTGCGGCAATGAGCTCATCGGCGGCGGGAGGAGGAATGGTCATGGGACCTTTGCATTGGTAAGAGGCATGGGCGGTCACAGTTTGGCACAAAGAGCAGGTCACTGTCGGAACTTCGCATTGGCAGGAGAGATGTTACCATTACTGGAGTGAGGAGCCCACTCGCAATTGCAAACAATCCCAAACTTCTAGACTTTCACCAGCAGCTTGGTTTTGAGGCAGGAGGATTACACTCTGATGTCAACACAGGGTCCGGGACCTGGGGGCACCACTTGGAAATCAGGACTCACTGCAGCAGAGGCCAGCTAAATGAGTGGAAGAAGCATTTCTCTATCTGTTTCCAAACTGAAGTTATCAATTATTAAGTGAAATAAGGTGAGCCAGTATTAGATTATGGAAAAGCAAGCATTACTGCGGTGAAAAATTACTTTAGGAGTTTTAAATTGTCAGAACAAGTAAAATTTACATACAGATGTCCTACTTTTTAAATACATTACACCCTGCCTGATGAGCCTTTCTGTCCTACCTGAGGTGTGACTTATAAGTATTAAAAAGGAAGGTGTAGGCTTGTCAAAGTTCAAAACGGCACTATAGGCTTCAATGGCTGGCTGGGGACATGTTTTACAGTGTTACTTTGGTGAGTGGCAGGACGAGTGCCACAGCCCACTAGTAACATTTAATTTACAGGCACTGGGTACATGTAGTACCATTTACTGGGGACTTATAAGTAAATTAAATGTACCAATCAGGTGTAGGCCAATTGTACCATATTTTCAAGGGAGAGCACAAGCACCTTACCTCTGATTAACAGGAGTAAGGTGCACAGAGCCCTGAAAGCCAACAAAAACCGGTTCAGCAAAGGAATGGAAATATCTGAGGTAACTCCGTAGAAAGGGCCCGGTCCAACACAATGTATGTCTTATTCTTTCCTCCACTAATCTCTCTCAGGCACACACTTTCTTCAGTCTCCAACCCATCTTTAACAATACATTACTTCTGCTTTTAATGTATTTGACCCAATCTGAGGAATGCTCTACTCCTTCATCAATAGCTTTGATTTTTCTAGGTCAGGATGTTAAGCTTATTATATTTCCTGAATGCTTGGATTATTGGTCTAACACACCAGCTGATCGCTAGTCAATTAATGTCAAAGTTTTCAAATTACGGAGTGTTTGACATTCCCCTAGCGCAGGCACATAAAGTATTACCTTCTTTACAAGTGTAAAAGACTGTCATATTCTAAGACTTTGTTTATCATATCTTTGAAATGTCCCTCCCCCACAAACATCTCCTCCGAATCACAAAACCCCTGCATCACCATCTAATTCCCCCATATGAACCCCTGGAAGACTATCATACACCTTTTATCCTTCATTGTCCAATTGTTCAAGCAACACATGCTGTTTGCCGAAAGGTGTGAACTTCTCACTGGCAATCAAATAAGATTCAAATAACTTCTTCCCCTATTTCTGTGGCAGCACCGATTCCCTTACAGCATACATAAACATTTAGGTAGAGAAATACTAGCTTCTGCAACAGTAAAAGGTGTTTTATTTTTCACAACAAATTAACCTACTCATCCATCCCATAACTATACTTTGCACAACTGAACAGCAGTTTTGCTCATTTACATTTTTTTTTCCAAAGTGTCAGCTATGGCAGCTTTACAGTGCAAAATGTTGTCTTTATGAACAAGAGTACATGCACTTGAGAGACCTGGTCTGCAAGTATTATTTTTTCCAAACATCATAAAAGAATGGTTTCCTACAGAAAGTTACACATTTTGCTAAAGAGTAAATAGTTTTACCCCTAACTGCAAGAGGACAATATTGGTCTTTATTTGTTATGAGAGAGGACTGCTATCCTTTTAGTTTTTGTACATTGGATTACAAAACGCACAGTGTCTGCGATTATTTAATGATGACTAACATTGACTTCTCAGTTTAAGAGGATTATATTGTGTTGATAATTTGCATTGTTTTCGTATACTTTTGTTTATATTTTAAGGTGCATATATTTTAAGATATTATTTTTTAATTGCTGTTCTTTTATCTTAGCAACTACTACTGTTGAATGCTTGATCTGTATTGGCATTGTAAAGATTTTGAATCAAGTCTAAAACTTTGCAAGTCCCCCTCTGACCTAGGACCTATGGAACTTTTCTATCTCAGACCAAGTACCCAGCATCCTTGCTACACATACAGCGACAACATTGATACTTCAGATCTGGCACACATCTTGCCAGCTATAAAATACAAAGAAATCCTTAAGAATTTCTCAGGCTCAACCTTCCCTATCATATCTAAAGTATTTTGACTTATCTAAGACCTTCAGAGCAGCTGATGAAAAATAAACAACTGAAAATGTCTCCTTTAAGGGCATAAATGGCAAGGGAAATATATTTGAACTCTGAAATGTTGGTCGTATTGGAGCCATCATCAAGTTCTTAATATAGCCTTTTATAGCCCACTGCCGAGGGCTATCCTGGTTGTTAAAGGCCATGAAACCAAGTTATAGGCCCGAGCCACAATCTGGAGCACTTCTCTGAAGTGGACAAATCATCCTCCCAGCTAGAACTGAAGACCACATTGTCATCTACATAGGCAACACTGAAGTTCTCCAACACAGCCAACCTTTGAAAGGTTCCAGGTGCGTTCTTCAACCAAAAGGGGATTTCCCAGATCTAGAAGTGCCCTTCTAGAGTGAGAACGCAGACCTCTCTTTGCCCCCCCAGTTAAGGAAATCTGCCAGTCCCCAGACGTTAGATCAAGTGTTCTGAGGAGCTTGGCAGCTCCCAACCTATCTATAAGCTCATCAGCTCTGGGGAAGGGGTGTGCGTCAGTCTTGGTGACTGAATTGAGCCCCTGTAAACCACGCAGAACCTACGTTCCAGGGTGGCTGATGGAGGGGCAGCCTTGGGGACCAACACCACTGGGCTGGACCAAGGCTTGTTTGAGGGCTCAATAACCCCTATCTCCAGCATCTTGGAAACCTCCTCCTTAATACTGGCTCTCACATTGTCAGACAACCAGTACATTTTGCTCTTTACTGGTGTGCTGTCCCCAGTGTCAATATCATGGGTGCACCATGTAGTGAATTCTGGGGTAAAGGAGAATAAAGAGTCAAAATGCCACAACAACTGGTGGCAATCTCTCTGTTGTTCTAGGGTCAGTGTAGCGGAGAGGCTGACACCCTCTACTCACCCATCCTGCTCCTTGGAAGAAAGGAGGTCAGGGAGTGGTTCACTCTCCTCTTCTATCCTTGGCAAGAAGCATTGTTAACTCAGACCTCTCAAAGAGGGATTTGAGGAGTTTGACATGTAAAACACTAAAAGGGTTCCTGGGAGTCTTGAGGTCCACCAGGTAGGTGACCTCACTCTTCCATTCTTTAACCGCTTATGGTCTTGTAGGGCTACAGGCTCTACAGGCTCCATCACCCACACTTTTTGGCCGGCTTGAATCTCGACTAGAGTGGCCTTCTGGTCGTACTACTGTTTCATGACCTACTGGCTGGTTTCTAGATTCGACTTAGCATGCTTCCAGAAGCACTTCATCTGGGTCTGGAGTGCCAGCATGTAGTTGACCACAACCTGGGAGGCATTCCAGGTAGCTTTCTCCCACCCTTCCTTGCCCATACAGGAGTTCAAAGGAGCTGAAGCCGACCTCTTTCTGAGCACCTCCAGATAAGCAAACACCTGTAATGGCAAGAGGACGTCCCACTTCTGGTTCAAGGGATCTGACAGGCCCATGATCATGCCTTTAAAGGTCTTGTTGAAGCTCTCAACAAGCCCATTGGTTTGGGGGTGGTAAAGAGTGGAGAACTTTTAGGTTATTCCTCACTCCTTCCACATGGCCTTCATGTACGCTGACAGTTAGTACCAGGGTCTAACACCACCTCCTTGGGGAACCCCACACTGGTAAAGAACCCCATAAGTGCCAAGGCCACTGTGGGTGCAGTCACTGTCCTTAGAGGGATAGCCACCCTGTACCGTGTGGCATGGACCACCAAGCAAAATCACAAAAAAGAGACAGGGAATGAGCCTTCTCTGACTCCCCTTTCAGTATCTTAAACTCACTAAAGAGAGAAGGACTATAAAAACAGGGACAAGAGTGTAGTCCTGGTTTGGAATCCTGCGGTTCCTACTCCCTGTTATATCTAAAAAGTCTATACTAATAGTAGAATGAGAGACAGAGAGAGAGAGGGAAAAAAGAAACTTTTCTTAATACTGCCCTCACCCACTATGCAGTGGCATGCTTCATCATAGGGCCGCTGCAGACGTCCAGGTGCAGACCAACACACTGGACGGAGCGCTGTTTTTTCAAAGTATAAAGTGGTGAGGGAGAAACTTAGAAGAAAGAAAAGAGATAAATTGCTGGGGAAGACTGTTCCCTAAAGAAGGGATCTTGACTGCAGAAAAAATATAGAGTAAAACTGTCTAAGGAGATACCTTATAATTACCTTTATTCTTGGTTCTCCTTGGCAGGGTTAAAATAAGATTCGGGATACGCAGGACGGGTAACTGCCCCTATATCCCCATTGCAAAAACCAACATGTTTTGGCCTCCCATGTTAGCCCCCTTGGGTCAATGAGGCCTTTTTCAGGGTGTGGATCCCTTAGTTATTATGGTCTTGACCCTCACTGTGGTCTTTTAGTATTCAGGGTTTTGTTTAAAAAAGTATATAGTCTTTGGTGCACCTTTCTACTCTTCCAGAGAGGTGAACATTTTCTGTAGGGAAAACAAAATATACAACTTCTGTTTCATTCTCCTTAAAAATTCTCTCTTCAAACTATTATTATTGCCCATCTCTACTTCACACCAGTGTGTTATGTTATACTCCCCGTTACTATAATATATTCCATCCTAATTAAAAAGCACACTCATGCTGTTTAAAAATATATAGAGGCACAAACAACCGTGAAGTCGTGTAGACACTGGGTCGACCAAGCCTAGTTTAAACCACTCGGCCTCTCTCCATACTGTCATCAATATCTAGCGTACAGAGGAGCCGAGACCCCTAGTGATAACATACAGGAAGTCAAAACATTGTCTTACCCGAGTTTACAAGTATTTCTCTGAACCCGGGACCAACGTGGGAACGCTGTCTTATAGTCACACTCTACATATCAAAACAGAAGATTAGGTTATTATGCCAAAGCTCAATGTATGTTGTTAGCCAAGTATTAAGTCCCACACTCTTTTGTTTGGTTTTACTTAAACGAATTGCGTGAGGCCATTCCCTGGTATTAGATCCCAGACGCTCTGGGGAGATTAATTTCCTTGCGTCAATGTCAAGGCGCGACCGCCGAGTGCGTAAGTTAAACCCGCACCCCCCTCTCTCGTAATCTATGTCCCGCTTACTTCATCAAAGACCGACGTTCGTCCTTTCCCCCATTCGGGTCCTCCGACGATGCCGTCTTCGCGCTCTCATTGCTATTTTGACTGTTTCACGGAGTTCACGTGATCAGTCCTGAATCCAGCTGAGAGCTATGGAAACCACTAGAATGCCAACTTCTAGGTCGTGTATGCACGGACTACCGTGGCCATTTTGGATTTACCGCGATAGACATCATGTCTTATGAAATCTATTAGGCACAAAGAGTTTATCCAATTTGGTGGCCTTTCTCTCCACACATACTTATCACACCGAGATGTAAAAGGTCAAGAGATGGTGTGAATGCACTGATTACCGCGGCCATGTTGGATTTAACGCGGTAGACATCACGTGCCAATGATTTCAAAGGGGATGCCAATGACAGAGAAAAGTTGCAGGGAAGCCTTGTGCTTCCCTCCTGACTTTCCACTGGCCTGGCAGGTAGGACTGCATCTGCAGAATGCATCTAAGTCCCTCCTCATATGAGGCCAATAAAAGGGCGTGGCAAGCCTGTCATCGGTTATGTCATGCCGCAAATACCCACCAAGGGGAATTCATGAGCCAGTTCCAGTAGGAAGGCCCTGTAGCACTGGGGGACCACAAGCACACATGTTGGCCAAGCTCAGGAACCTTAGGCTCGCTATACAGGTGACCATTCTCCCCGTAAATTAGGAGTTCACCAGAGTAGTCGCCTTCTTCCTGGACCTCGGCTTGCTGCCACAGGCCCACAAGAGTAGGGCACTTCATCGCACCTTGCAGAACTCCTCCCTGGAGGGACCTCCTTTCTGCTGCCAGTTGGCCAGCTCAGGGGGCAGCAACATCCT
This sequence comes from Calotriton arnoldi, assembly GCA_963921515.1. Taxonomy (NCBI): domain Eukaryota; kingdom Metazoa; phylum Chordata; class Amphibia; order Caudata; family Salamandridae; genus Calotriton; species Calotriton arnoldi. The sequence continues at coordinate 565,070 of CAWUFW010004039.1, forward strand.
GTAAGCTCCAGAGTGTCACCCTCAGTTTGAACTTCTTCGTGGACCGTGGGAGTTCCAGGAGCGGGTTTCCCGTGTCCCTTGTCCTTCCTCTTTTTGGCAGGCACCGGTGCCATTCTTTCATTTTTCTTGTGTTGTGTTTTCATTTTATTACTGTTTGAAGTGCTGCATAAATACTTTACACATTGCCTCTATGGTAAGCATGACTGCTCTCTGCCAAGCTACCAGAGGGTTAAGAACAGGTTAATTTGGGGTTTGCTTGTGTTTCACCCTGATAGAGATTGCGCTGCTGTTTAGGTAGGGCTTCACCCCTCCTAACCCGTAACCCAATTTCCAATACCTGGTTTGTTAATTTGTTTAATATATTTGAGGATCGACACTGAGTGCAGTATCATGTTTGCCTTAGTTGATATTGTATAAATCATTTAAGAATGAAAATATCATTCAGAGGCAGAGTTACTGTGCACACTGTGTAAAATGTGACCAATGATTCTATTCTTTTAAGTGGGAGGCCAAGTAAGAATTAGAAAATTAGGTTGGCCCACAATGCAGAGGATGAGGTTCTGATTGTAGAAAGAACAATGCCATTAGTGGTTATATTATGATAGGTTAGGGTTCTTGAGCAGGGCCGGACTGGGAACCCAAAGCAGCCTGGCAATTTTGTCAGACCATCCCCCCAGGAGGGCGGGGGACAAGTGTGAAGCACTGCTGCTTTTGTTACTGGGGGCCAATATTGCAGCACCACTGCACAACCAGCCCCCAGTAACAAAACCGTCCCCCACTGCTGCAAAACAGGCCTCCATCCTTCTCGCCTCCCAGGGAAATGCCCAATGCCCATTACGGTCAGTCTGGATTTGTTCTTGAGAAACATTGAGCATCACATCATTGTTAAGAAGGAGGCTGTACCATTTGCACATAAAATTAGTTCTATACCGAATGCGATGAGGCGTTGTTGAGGATGGAAATAGAAAGGGGTTATAGAAAATATAGAATGTTGCAAATGATTGCCCCCAGTCATTTTACAACCAAACCGAGATGAATTATTCTCATATTCTAGGCATGGTGCCATTTTAGTCTGTTCCTCTTTCATCACAACATTTAGGTAGTTCTCATTTCTTTCTCCATAAGTATTCAGGTGCTGACCTGTCAGAGCAGAAGTTCCAGAGCTCTGATTTGCTCTGATTTGGCCAATTGTTCTTCTTTGTTTTGATTGGACAAGGAGTCCCTTGTTGCCCAAATAACAGTTACTCTTTCCTCCTTTCCAAGGTACATTACCTACTTAAGTCAGCCACCGAGATTTGCTAGCGTGTCGTGCTTTTCAATTTCTCCACCTATTGTGTTTCTTTGTATTTTGAGGAGCCAGGTGCCACTCTCATTTTAAATGCTTTAATTTATTTACCTAGCTGAAGTATTCAGTGTTTTTTTTGTGTTTGTTTTTCTTTCTCTTTTTTTGTTGCACATTTTTAGCTACTTCTTAGTTCTTTATCTGTACCACTTGGGCTGGGGAGCTGGCCCATCACAGCAAGAGTTGCTGAACTCTTGCTTGTTTTGATTTGAACAATGTGTCTTCTTTAGTTAAATAGGGATAAGCATCCCTGGTTCCCCAGGTGATACCAACACCATCACCTGCTGCTTGGCCTACTCGAAAATGCTGACGGCACGGCAATGCAGCAAACGCACACAGCGGTGCACCTCTGATGATCTCAACACAAGATCTTACCCCAATCTTAACACATGTTAAAGGCAAGCCCATCAAAGCCATCACAAACAGGGACACGCATTAACCCCACTGCCTGCTGTTCCTGCCACACACCTTCAATCCACCAATGAAACCCTGCTAGTACTTCGTTCACAACTATCCATTCAGATAAGTCCCGCCAAGCTGCATATTTACCGTTTTCCTTCTCTGTGTGCTACTGCCGCCACTAACCGCCCTGAGTGTTTCCCTTATTGCAGTTATTAATTTGTAAAAGAATAAGTGCTGGGGTCCTAAGTTTTGCACAAAAGCCTGCAGCTGGCACCACTGGAGGTCGGGGCGCTGAATACCAAGGCTGGCTAGTCTTGATTCCACCTGAAGACTCTTTAATCCACTATCAAACACTCCCTGCCTCTTAAACTTACTCTTTCAGGTTAATTTTTATTCCTGCTTCACCCCTTTGTCAGTGTATTTCTGTCTTTCTCTTTCTTTCCCCCCTTTTTGTTTTTTTTCTGTCCTGCTCAGGAGCAAAGTGTGTTGAGGAAACATAATTGCCAGTCCCCAAAAATTAGTGCAGGTGGGCCCCACCGGTAACCACTGGCTTAAATTAAGCATTCTTTTACTGTTGCTTCATTCATAACTTACACTCGCTTGATAAGCATACAATTGTATTGGGAGGCTTCTTTTAGATTTTCATTCTGGTCCCTGTTTTGGTATTAACATGGCTTAATGCTGCTGCAGCACCTGATTCGGGCCTCAACTTGCACGAGGGCTCTTTTGCCACTCGTTTAGGCAGGAAATCTCCTAGTGGGAAGGGGCCTTAGACTCAGTAAATCCCATCTCCCTGTCAAAATTGTGTCACCTCCAGTTTTTAACAATGCTGAACTACACATACTTAACATCACTAACCGCACCTCCTGTATGGGCTTTTGTCTTGCTTAGCACATTGACTACCCACAGGGCACGATAATTTAAGGCAACTTTAACTGATTTAATGTCTCCTTTGCTCCTAAAGCCTCCATTTTTTGTGGGGGAAGGGTTTACTATATGGGACGATGTATCCAGTGGTGGCTTCTATTGAAGAAAAGTGGTGGACCAGTGCAAGGAGAAAAAGACAGAAATAAATAAAAAACTACCTAACTGCCGGCCCCTGACTCAGTGCTCTACTCCTGTCCCAAATCCCGGCAGTCCATGGGTGCACTGCACATGCTCCCAGACTCCCCAAGGCCAATCCAGACGCTGCTCTCATGCTGGTAATACTATTACCCAGCATGAGTTAAGCAGCGGGATTGGTCTGAGCAGGCTGGTTTGGCGCTTAGTCTGGGCCTGGGAGCTGGTGCCTGTTCTCCACCTGGCTGTGCAACACTGCTTAGTCCTAAGACAGCCGGCCAAACCGACAGGTGCACTTACAGTGCTCACCACTCCTCCTTCATGCTGCTGATGTGAGGATGGCCTGGCCCCGCCCTAGACTCAGTGATGAAAATAAAATGATAATAACATTGTTTTATTATCATTTTATTTTTCATGTTTCTACTGCTGAGAGAGCAGTGGGGCGACGCTCCTCCACCTTAATGGAGGAGCCGCCACTGGACATATCCTAATGCCTTCAAGAGTACAGTCATGATGCAAACATCCCAGTGCGCTCCATTCATAACTGGCTGTACCAGAAAGAGTAAGTACAAACACCCCCAGACTATTTTATTATAATTTCACTTCTAAGAATCAAACATTGAATTGGATTCACAAAGATTTTAATATCCCTATTACGGTGAAAGAGAAGTGATACAATATACTAAAGCATTAGAAGACGAACCTATTTTCAAACGTAAGGTCTATGTTTTGAATAATAAACGCAATAAAGAAATAACAACTTGAATTAAGTTAAACGTGCAGAATTATGCAAAACCATTTATCAAACACCAAAGGGAGTTCAATCCCAATCAGAAAGAAACAGAAAGGAAATAAAGATATAAACACAACTCTAAGCTTAGGCAAGACATGAACTTCCAAAGTACCTGCACTTACACTCTTTAACAATCTGACAGAGATGATGACCTTAAAAGATCATTTTCGATGGCAATTTCAATATGGTAGCAAATTTAATATTCATACTTAATGGTTCACTTCAATGCGAATGACATCTGTAAAAATTAACAAGCACTATAGGACCAGGCATATCTGGAACTGGCTTCAGCTACAACATTAATGCTCTGCTGTTCTATTAATTTAATCGTTTAAATATCTTTATTGGTATTTTCTGATTTTATCATAATTGGCATTACGATTTTACACAACATTTCCAAATGTCTACAGCAGAAATATAAAACACATGTAACGAACAGCAGTATGAGAGTATCACTGACATATTATTCTTTTCTTACAGATACATATGTCGTGTGGGACAGTATTGCACTGTTCCAGTGTGCCATTGCTCACCTGTATTGCTACATCATGTTTTATAAATCGTAATCATGTCTGCTGTTCTAGTCATTGAAGGCAGGTATTCCATGACGGTCTTTTCCACAATGGATTCCTTTTTTAGTCTCTAAAATACTAGGGCGAAATATTGATGCTAATACAGCTTTTATAGTGGCGTCGAGGCGTGCAGATGCGCAGTTCGATATATGTTGTGAAGCGGTAGAAAGGTTGCTCCCAGGGGCTAATATACTCAAATTAAATGAGAACCGAACGAGAATACTGAAATAAGTTGGAAAACTTCCAGTCTCCCGTCATTGTCAAGTGAAGAGTGTTCTAGAAATATTATGACACCCTGACCACTGACTTCAAACTCAAAGGAGCGAACTATATGAAACAAATAAGAGGGCTCGCTTGACATAAGACGAGTCATTAGAGGATGCACCTCAAAACATCTGGAAGTCGTTTGCTCCGATAAGTAAGACATATGAAAATATATCAGAGAATGACTACAAAGTAATATTAGTGGCATATCACGCGTACTGCTGGATAACAAGTAGGTTAAACATGTCATAAAGATTTTCCGTTGCACCTGCTTCCTTATACAAATAAGTTCTTAATTGCATAAACCCTCCGTCTCTTCATTCGGCCCCTCTCCAGTAGTCCCGATGAAAGCCCAGTAAGGAAACTAGGGCAGGGCAGCCCGAGTGCAACTTCCACAATATGCCAGACCGATTTCATGATGGATTATCAAATATTAGTCTACAAAACGCATGAATTAAACGCACGAGTAGAACTCCCACGGTTTATTGACAAGCTATGTTTTTCAGGTTGAATAGTGCAAAGAGACGTGAACTAAATATTCAAAAATAAAGAAACAATAAAAAGTGAATTTTCTCTTCCAATCTTTCTGTTATACTTCCCCTCAGGGCATTTACCTGTACTGTTTTTCACCTCAGGGATGGCACGCTTCATCAGTCATTGTATATATTACTTTAAGTATTTTTTCTACTTTAGAAATGAATAGAACATAGAGAATGAAAGGCAAATCGTACCAAAGCAGTTGGGGGTCTGTAGTCCAAAGGACACCTAGGGTCATATTATAGAAAAGGCTGCACAGGGTATGTGTGAGCTCCGAGTGCATCATGCTATATTAAACAAGCATTGGCATAGCCAATAGGTCTCGCCTTTGGGACCTTATAAGTGTTTAACCATGCAACAGTTAATGTTGTTGCACCAAGGATATTGTGCTGCATAACTAAATACTTATAAGGTCCCAAAAGCGAGACCTATTGGCTATGCCAATGCTTGTTGACTATAGTAGAGGATAACGATCCCAGCTGACAGCAAAAAAACACTTTCTTCTGAAGCCCTACAGAGTAATTCCATCATTACTGACGTGCCCGCCCTTCACTGTTCAATACCTTACAATGATCTCTCCACAATTTCTCTCTCCAGCTATGCTTGCTCAGGACCACAAACTTCTAACAAAATATCGGGTTGGGCAACACAGTGCAGTACCCAGCTAAAGTAGGCTATGATCATAGGAAATACCTTAAAGGGACCTGCAGAGTCACTGACAACTAACAGTTATTGAAAATAATAAACTGTGTGTTTTTTTGCTCTCATATCTTCATCCACCTCACTGCTAAGTGCTGCATACTGTAAAACAATTACCACACCTCTGTGGGCATCACACATGACATGGAAACACTCCCCACAAAGAATCAAAAACAAATACAACACCTTTCTAACAACACAACCCACCTTGCGTATCTTGCTGCCCATGTACACAAGTGCTTCAATTCCCCACATAGGAGTAATAAGCACTAAATTAATGCATCAACACAATGTGAGACATTGTGCCTCAGTGATAGAGCCCCAAATTCCTGCCTTTGTGCACAAAAGTCTTTGCTTATTCTTCACATATTCCCTCATGGGGCTTTCCCTCTTGAGTTAGTTCTGCCCTCTCTGAACCCATAGCCACCAGGGAGAGGAGAGATGTTGCCTATTTAATGACAGACCTTCATGAAGTCACTAGGGAAGGCATGCTGTCTGGGGAGGGCATCCAGATGATCTGCTACCAGTGCCACTATGGCCAAGGACTTCTGCTGCAACGTTTCCATTCATTCTCTCTCACAAGGTGCAACAGATGCTGTGCTCATGATAGTAAAGTCAGGCTGTGCGAAGTGCAGCCCTGAAACTGCTGGTCACGCTTCCTGGATCCTGCTGTGGGTGGAGGATTTCAGTGACAGCCCGTGCTCCTGCTTCACTGATGGCAGTGAGGTACTTTCAACATCCCATGATTTCTGTTATGTTTTGCTTTGACCTGCTTTGTGAGTCCAGATGGGAGTTGCAGCTTTGTACAGCAGTCAGTCTGCACATGGTGAAGCCATGACGTGGCTTGAGGTGCCAGCCAGGTCCTGCTGCATGGAGGCTGTTGGTGGCAGTCCCGGCCAGTGAGTGTTAAATTCCTGCTGTAGTGTTCCTGGCACCTTTGTCACATGTTACATCTTCTCACATATCACTCACAGAGAAAGCTGATGCACCCGGCAGATTCCAGCCGGATGCCCACAGCAGTGGCTGAGTTGCCTCCCAGTCAATGTCTAAATGGCTATTGTTTGTCCTGACTAGATTACTCTAGGACACCTTCCAACATAGCCATGTGGCCAGCAAGTGATCCCTGGAAATATTCTCTGACAAAAATCAATTTGAAAAAAAAGTTCAGTGCTTAATTTGTAAAACATAAGTGCAGGGGTCTAAAGTGTTTCTTAGGAGCCTGCTGCCGGAACCACGGGAAGGTGGGGGTGAAAAATAACAAAGATGAATAGTCTTGATTTCACCTCATTCCTCCTGCTTCCACCACTCTACACTTCCTTTCTCTTTGAGTAAATCTTGAGTATCAAATTCATTGCTGTTTTCTCCTTTTGTCATTGTTTTTTCCCATCTATATTTTTCTTTCTTTCCTTTCTGCGTTTATCTATCTTGTTTTGGATCAAAATCTGATGATGAAAAATAAGTTCTGTTTTGCAAAAGTGAGTGCCAGTGCGCACCACCTGCAACCACAAGTACAAATTAAATCCTGGACAAAGCATTCCCAAAGATAGGGATGGAGTAGTACAGAAAAATCATCTCATCTAAAAAAAAAATCATGGACTAAAACAAGCTCAAAAACATTAGATTTCCAAGGGGACCTCTGACTTGTCTGTGTTTCTATCTAATCAGTTGTGGATTCTTATTTTTGCTATATTGTGGATTTGGCAATATCCTTAACCAGACTGAAAAACATCAGTGAAATCTATTGCATTCTCTTATATGATAAAATGCCTTGTTTATTGTATGTCCGATCATCCAGGTCAGGATAGCATGGCTAGTAATTTACTGGATACCCAAGGTCAAAGGGACCCATACTATTTATGTGCACTATTCAAGCACTGATTGTGACTCTACATAATAGATGTTTGTGCCAAAGTCAGAGAGATCTTCACCCATTGGTTACAGTGGCAGTTTAGGATAACCTTGAACTGGCATTGTAGTCTCTGAACCTGGAAATCTTTACACCTGCAAGTGGCTTTATTTTTGCCTGAGTGTCTCAGGCCACATGGTCAGATATTGAGGAGGGAATGGCTAAATGTAGCCTTTGTTTGCTTAGCATATACTGTTTCCTTGCAGTGGTATACCATGCAGCCTTGTCTTACTGGTGTGCACCAATCCACCACCTCAAGGTTAATTGTAAAATGCCAGATTAAAAGACCTGTGGAGAGGAACTGATTCCAGGAAGTCATGCAGATACTTTCGCACTGTTTACTAGCTACACGCAAATTCTCTGGCTAATAGCTCTTCCACGTTTGTGGTCACAGATTCTGAGACAGCAGCAGAAGGCTACCAATGCAATATCCTGGACAACAGTCCCCTTTTACCCAATCTTGCAAAGGAGCCTGCCCATTCCTATGTATCCACTCACTCAAGTTAGGAATCCAAGGCTCACTGGCTTCGACAAATTGCTTAATATCCTTCATGATATTGATGAAAGAAAAGGTTTCACACTGCCAGGACTGCATCTGGTTGACATTCATTGAAAACTGTGAAAACAGAGATCATGTAGTAGCAACAGTGTAGACATTTATAAGTGAATATATCATGAAATGGAAACGTCGCCGCCGCCGCTGCTGGTTTCCATATCGGTCCGTTACTCAAAGTGGTTAACTGTTCACACTATGCAGGGGATATTCAGCCAGACTCGATTTTTCACCCAACAGTGCAAATCACGAAGGGATCGATACTTTCAATATTAACATTAGAAATGTTTTTTTTTATCATTACTGTATATGCCGGTCGTCCTATATGTCTCTATAGTAATTATGTAAGAAAAGGGGGAAAAAGTTTGGTAAAAATATATTTTTTTTAAAGAAATATGGCCGTACAAGTCCCAGCATGCTTAGTCCTGCACGATGTAAAAACAATACTGACTAAAGCACCCCTTAACCTGGGCCCTGGGCCTTGCTACCTCTCTTCTCTGTATGTAGCTCTTAGTTGTTTAGAAACGCCGGCTGCATTTCTTCATAGCAGAGTAATAGTTAACCTTCACTTGCAATGTTTCTAGACACCACTATGTGCGAAGACTGGGTTATGAGTGGTTAACTGGAAATATTGGCCTCTGCTACACATTTGCCGCCTTCACGGAATAAAAGAAATGCGTTGTGTTTCGTCTTATTGGACGGACGGCATCATGTAGCACATTTCCCATGTTAGCTTGAATTACAGCTGTTTGTTTTGCAGCTTTCCTTAAGATTAATTAAATGCAAATGCAACTCGGAGAATCACGGGAATACCTGCCAGGGCCCTTATTAATACCTTCACTTAAAAACCCCTGTGCCAGAGAGTCGTTAATTTGCACACAAAAAAAAGTGCCAGAGCAGGCATTTGCCTGCGAACAATTCGCGGATGACTGCCCAATTAGTTCAGTAGCACTCGGATGCTCCTCTCATGCCCTGTGGCCCTTTGAGGACACAATACGGCTCCAATGATAACCTGGCAACCTAGGTAGAAAAGCAGCCAAGTGTGAGCGTTTGAAGCTGCAGTTTTGGCTGCCATCTTGTCGGCAAAAAGAAAGAATTCAGGCACCATGTCATCCAGTACAAAGGATAAAAACAGATCCAACCGGAAATTCAATGTGGCACCACATATGAGATACATGAGTGCGGTTATACAAAAGGCCACATCTTTTTTTTTTTAAAACAGTCTCCCGCCTGTGATGCCGAGGACGTGTAGCCATCAGAGCGTCTGCAGGAATCTGCTTTTAATTTGAGCCGGGGTGGTGGCAGGGATCGGAGATCTGAAGCCGCCACAGGTTTGTGGCAGATGGCTCTGTGTCAGCTATGACAAGCAGCCGGGCCCCGCTTCCTCGGCACATTTTCTGTTTCTCTCTGATCAGGTAAATATGGGCGCGCTGGAAAGTTCTACACAATCTGCCTCCGGCTGCAAGTTTGTGACTTCGCCCCCATCTGTCACAAATCTTTCCAGGGTTCTGAAGTGAGCTGAGACCTGATTTTACCATGGAGTGCTGCCCAAGAGAAAGCGAGCTGCTTCATCCAGCGAACATTAAAGAAATAAAGACATTGAGAAACCAACTGCCTTCATTTCTGCTATAACTTATCACTTTACACTTCCTCCCTGTTCAAGGTCACCGTTTCCAGCATTCTTTTCGAAATGCAAACAGAACAAGCGCTGAAACACAAACGCGGCCCCGCGGCAGCGAAAGTGAAACTACTGGGCTATCAAGTGGGAGGGGTGGGGGGAGTGCGAGAGAACACACAGCGATTCCCTTGCGGGAGCGAGCAAACATATGTTGCCAAAGCTCGCTCCCGCAAGGGAATCGCCAAACGTGCACGCATTGCCATTGAAAGCAATGCAATGTGTGCACGTTTTTGGCTGAAAAGCCGAAGCGATTACTATAGGTCTTTTTCCTATGCAGCGCATGCGCGCTGCGTAGGCGAGACCTAAAAAACGTGCTGTCCCCAGTGCAGGCTTGAACCTGCCCCTGCTCTGGGGACAGCAAATCACTGAAAGACAGACTGGCAATCTGAAACCTCCAGTCTGTCTTTTAATGCAGAGGGGTCTGCAGCATCTTGAGGATGGGGGCAGGGATATCCCACAGGCAGGAGCAGTGTGCCTACCCGCCTGGGGGATCACTGGGACCCACATGACTCCCTCCATATTGAGCACCTCAAGGAGGGTGTGCACCACTTCACATATGGCGTACATTCCAGTACATCTCCTGTTGGCTACATTGCCTCTGTGCTCGATCTGTAACACTGCACAGCAGCAAAGGAATGCCTTCATTTGCATGGGGCAAAGCTGGAGTTTAGCTTCAGGGGGCATGTTTGAGGTGTGACACACAGGAAAAATGCATTCTAGGCTTGGTAGTTGGGTCTCGGGGGCCCTGAGTCGGTCTGCCTGGTCTGTGTCGGATGTTTCTGCTGTGCACCAAGAATAAAAGACAAAACAGTGACCTTTGATGTGAAACAGGAGATATAGCGAGAGAGACAGAGATATATATTTGCTGGCTGAATTTGAAAGTTTGAAAACAGATAACCTGGAATCAATAAGGCTTCCCTGCATGTCCAAATTGTGTAATCCTAGGTAAACATTTTATTTCACACAGCCTCCCGTTTCTTTACTATCACAAATGAGAGCACTTTTAAATATTTGTGTTCAGGAAGTGCACAGCAAAAGAACCTCTTTGGTTTGATTTAATAGACTATAATGCTGCTCCACCTATAATAGGAATCAAGGCCTCATTTAGGGTTTACATAACTACTGACTTGCCTCTAAGGTCACTAATGGCATTGCCAATTTGGGGCGAGCCACCTATGTTTCCAAATTCATGTTTAAAAACTATCACTTTTTCTAAATGGTTGGCCATGTAGTGATATAATCTGATGTACTAAGGTGAAACTCTTAAACATGTTAAAGAAATACACTTTTTTGAATTTTGAAGAGATTAGATCATATTTTGTGTTATATTTGTTGCATGATATACATGGCAAAAGTTTTTGTTATTCGGCTCCTGTATAAACTCCTAGAGCCAAGCTAGACACATGGCTCGGCTCGCCCTATTAATTTGCTGTTGTGCACACCTCTATTTGTAACGAGGCCTCAGTACAAAGGGTCATCAGTCCCTTGATAAAATGATTTATAAAAGAAGAGGACTGGAAACATGGAGCCCTGCCTACATGCATCGATTTGACAACTTTACCATCAAGGCTTCTCATAGCAGAGACGAAGAAGAGCGTGTGCAGTGAAAATACATTTAAAGTGAATGCCACTCTAGACATAGGCTTACCCAATGGAAGTCAGTACTGCTCCTGTGCCTTATGGAAACAGTCCACCCGAACCTTGGTCATCTCACCCCTCCACTCTGCAGCCCACTGCTTTTTCAGTTGGGAAATTTGAGATTCACACTCCCCAAATCTTACTGACTGAGCTACACAACTGGAAGATAATATTTGTTTATTAGTCAATAAAAACCATTAACATGATTAAAATACAGAGTTGAGATCATAATAAATAAATAGAAATAAGAGGAGAATAACCCATCATTTGAAGACAGTATGCACAAGTGCAGGTTAGCTAGTTCTGATATTACTAGAGTGTGCAAAACAGCACATAAAGTGCAGCCGTGCTGATCATCTTTCTTGTTTGGTCAGTAGCCAAAAAGTGAAAGCCAATTAATCCTGTTTCTGTCTAGCATCCCATAGTGATAGTGCGCTAGTACAAAAATGGCATATGCCCAAACAATGTGTGAAATTATGCAAAAGTGCAGAAATGCTATTACTTTATATATGAAGCTGGCGAGAGCCTACACAATATGCAAAACTGCGCAAAATGTGCAGTAATGCTAATATTTTTCATAAGAACAGTTTGGCTAGAGTTCGGCTGATATCTAACCTGGAGGGATAGGGAGCCAGCAAGCTTAAATTGTCTCTGGCAGCCCTCCATAATATGGATGAATTTCAGGGATCTTATCAAGACCCTTCTTAACCGTCCATCTCGAATCCCGCCTGAGTCTGAGAATCTACTTTGACAAGGGATTTAAAGATGTCCAAAAACTGTACCAAACGAATGTTGAGCTTTGTATGCCTTGGATCTAATGGCTCAATTGGCGCTGATCTGCAGGACCTGATCCGTAATGCATTAAATTCTTTTTTCAGCCTACTTCTTCGCTGCTGGCCTAAAACAGAGCAGATACCAATAGCGGATGGTATTGGGGTGGAAGTGGTGGGGCAGCGTAGGGGCACAAAAAACAAAAAAAGGACTTACCTGATGTAGGAAGCTGGCTCTGTATTTACTATACCAAAGTGAGGTATAGTGTGCACAGAGTCCAGTGGAACCCCAAAGGTAGGCAAAGGTAAAAGTAGATAGCACCTTACTCTCTATTTGTGGTAGTGTGGTCGAGCAGTAAGGCAGTATCAGAGGACAGTGTTAAGCATTTGCTGTACACACTCAGTCAGCAAATGAATTCACACACTCAAAGACTGAACTTCAGATCAATTGTTTTTGTATAAAAATATTCTTTTAGTTATTTTATTTTACAGAACCAAGCAAGCCTGGCACAGGTAAGCAATAAATACTTTACAGTAGTAATGCAGTTTGTAAACAGTTTGAATTGTAATTGTATATGCACTTTGTTTTGACTTACAGGATGGTTGCAGAGAAATGCAATACTTTGTAAATACAATACATAGACTTGAATGGGCTTTCAGTAAAATACCAGGTAAGTTACTTGTTAGATTACTTTTCTTACTCAGAGTAGTATACCTGGATACTACTCAGGGGCATTTCCTGCAAACTGGTAAGTAAAATCGTTTTGGTTAAATAGTACAATTTTAAAGAATTTCTTTAGGTTTCCAAACCCCCCACTTAGAAACTTTTCCAAGAAAAACAGTCAATGTTATCCTATGGAGGAAAATAGTGTTATCGGTTTTGAGGTAAGTATTCGGTAGTGGGAGTTGAGGTTCTGGGGATAGACTCAGGGGGTCCCCAGGGTCAAGGATGCACTCTAGTTACACCCTCAGCAGCACTAGGGCGGCCGGGTGCAGAATGCTGAGGCCCAATGTTATCCAATGGGGATAGGGGGCCTCCGGTTGGTGGCTGCTTACGAGCAGGCCACAAGGTTGTGGGAGCAAAGCTCCTGGACTTAAGCTCATGGCAAATGGGGGTTCAAGCCAGCACAAAAGGTGCACCTTCAGTGGCACTGGGGCGGCCGGGTGCAGAGTGCTGTTTTGGCGTTGGGCACCCTGTAGCTTTCAAAGGGGAGCCTCCGGTTTGCAAACACACTGCAGGTCGGGGACGAAGGTCTTCTGGGTGTGACCACCACTTGGAGAGGTAAGTTGGGATGCTGGGGGTTGGTTAGACACCGTCGGTTGGGCCATCCAAGGCCGTGGGGCGTCGGTTGCAGAGGTGTCTTTTAGGGTCGGATCTTCTTACCAACTCCTTGTCGCGGTTGGGGGGACTTCCGGTTTGAGGCTGCAGGCGTCGGCTGGAGGCTTGAGGCAGGTCAGGGATCACTGGATCTCGGGTCTGGATCGCTGGGGAGACCTCCTCGTGGTGTTGGACCACTCCAACTCGGGCCGTGGGCATCGGGTGCAGAGTGGTGCAGACTCGCGGATCTTGCCAGAGCTGGAGTCTGTTGGTGAACAATTCCGGTGTTCACGGGAGACAGTCTTTTCTTTTGAAGGCAGGGCAGGCCCTCGGGGTTCTTGAGGCTGCTGACTGCAGGACACACCGGAGTTTCACTTCTGCAGGTTTGAGGTGGGGACAGGCCCGTAGGGCTGGGGCCAAGTCAGTGGGCGTCCGCCTCTTCTTAGCTTGGGCACGGCTGTTCGATCCTTCTTATTCTTTTCTTCTTGTAGTTTCTTGTCTGAGGAAGCAAGGTTCAGGGGGGCCCCTAAATACTAGATTTAGGGGCGTTACAGGTAGGTAAAAGGTTGGGACCAATGGGTCCCTTCCCTGGGGTGGGTACAACCCCTCTTATGCCACCCTCCAGTGGGAGCGGGGCATAAGCCTCACCCTGGTTGGCTGGGTCCCCCCATCTGCAAGATGGCAGGGACTGAGTTGTGCTTCACCTCACCTCCCCCACCTGAGGGGTGGGGTTGGCAGAGGTGGGCACACCTCCCTTCCTCACTTGGTTTTCCCGCCGGTTCTCCTGCCCAAAGTGGGGGTCAGAACCGGTGGTGACCAGTTGCTGGAAGCAGCAAAAGGCCTGGGGAAGTTCACAAAGGCGGCAAGCCCATCCTGGGGGAGGAGGCTTGGCACCTCGTCCCAGGATGTGCATTGTTTCAGACCTCCGAGAGCAGCAGGCTCTCGACCCAGGGGTCCAGAAACATGTCTGGTGGTGGCAGCTCAAAGCTGCCCCTCAGCCTGGACACTAGTGGTAGGTTGTTTTTCAGGGGGCATCTCTAAGATGCACTCTGTGTGCATTTTCATTAAATCCCACACTGGCATTAGTGTGGGTTTAATGTGCTGAGAAGTTTGATACCAAACTTCTCAGTTTTCAGTGCAGCCATTATGGTACTGTGGAGTTTGTAATGACAAACTCCCAGCACCATATACTCTTAATGGCAGTACTGCACTTACAATGTCTAAGAATTTACTTAGACACTGTAGAGGTACAGGGCTCATTCACCTGTACCCTCACCACTGGTATAGTACACCCAGCTAGAGGGGTGACTGATCTATGCCAGGGCAGTGGGTTGTAGGCATGGCACACAGGGATGTGTGCCATGTCGACTCTTCACTTTGTTCTGCACCAAAACACTCAGCCTGCAAGAGCAGTGTGTGAGTGTAAAGGGACAGGGCCTCTAAGGGTGGCACAATAAGTGCTGCAGCTCTTAGAGGCCTTCCCTGGTCACAGTGCCCTGGGTACCTGTGGTACCATTTACCAGGGACTGACCTGTGGCCAGAGAGTGCCAATTGGGTTTGTCTCCAATGCGGTTTTAGGGAAAGAGCATAGGCCCTGGGTACCTGATTGGCAGGAGCCCAGTGCACACTTAGTCAAAGCACTAAGCCCGGGCGAAGACCTCCGCTCCGCCTGCGGAGTGTGCAGAGATTTGCCTACTACGCGTTCCGCGGAGAACGCGGAGAAGGCAAATCTCTGCATACTCTGGAGCGGAGTTGGCCAGTGTTAGAACTGGGGGTCTCTAGTTGGCTGAGGTATGTACCTTAGTCCAAATAGGGACCCTTGCTTCTAGTCAGGGTAAGGAGGGACACACCCTTAGATAACCCCTGCTCACCCCCTGGTAGCTTGGCACGAGCAGCCAGGCTTATCTCCAAGGCAATGTGTAAAGTATTTGCAACCACACTCCCAGTAACACAGTGATAACACCACAAATGGACACCACACTGGTTTCATAAAAATAGCAGTATCTTTATAAAAAGGAATACGATGAGACCAAATGATAGAAAACCAACATATGCATATTCGTAATAATTCACTTGGCCGGTTATTAGGCCAGCAATCACTTGTATGTTCTTGCGGTATTAATGAGCAATTTACGATCTTTAATGCAGTCCTAATGCAATGCTATGCAGTTCGTAATGCAGCTTGTAATGTAATAATAGGACAGTCCTTAATGCAAGAATCAGGCAGTTCGTAATGCAATAATAATGAGATTCGTAATGCAAGAATCAGGCAGTTTGTAATGCAATAATAATGCGGTTCGTAATGCAAGAATCAGGCAGTTCATAATGCAATAATAATGCGGTTCGTATTGCAAGAATCAGGCAGTTCGTAATGCAATAATAATGCGGTTCGTGATGCAATCTGCACGGTCAACTCGGGCATCACCAGGCCCCAACAGCGGAGACAACGGTCATAGGCTTACAGGGGCGGCCCCGGTCCTGCTGGGCAGGTCCGGGCCGCTCGGGGACTCAGCGCGTCTAACGCGTTGCAGCGGGAGAGAGCTCGGAGCACTCCTGTACTCCTCCTGCACGCCTCCCCAGGCCACACACGCTTGCAGCTCCCAACCGGAGTTTAAGCCTTACCTGGGGGGGTGCGCTGCCTCGCTCTCTCTCTCTCTCTCTACCCGCTCGTCGGACGTCCTGCTGGGCGATCCCGATCACGTTGCGGCTCTGTTGCTAGGCGACGCTGTAGCCGGACAGGTTACGGCGCAGCCTTCTCCATCATTGATGATCTTGGGCAGATTCCTTTTGACGAACAACGATCACGATCCCTTTCACCTTGTAGCTTCCTTAGCTTCAAGAATCCTTTAGCACATTGCGGCTCGGGCCGGCAGCGGTGATCCTCACTCACAGCCTCAGTTACGATGACGGCTCAGGCCACAAACAGCAATACAGCAGCGTGGACGATGTTTCACGCTGCGGGGGCAATGCGATCACGGGCACCTCGTAAACAGTACCACGGACCACACGGCAGTCTCAGGCGTGCAAGAGCACCACGCACACAGCGTCGCTGAGACACAGTCCTCAGTTTCAAGTGCCCCGTTAGCACATTGCGGCTCGGGCCGGCGGCGGCGATCTTTACTCACAGCCTCAGTTACGATGACGGCTCGGGCCACAAACAGCAAAACAGCAGCGTGGACGATGTTTCACGCTGCGGGGGCAGTGCGATCACGGGGCACCCCGTAAACAGTACCACGGACCACACGGCAGTCTCAGGCGTGCAGGAGCACCACGCACACAGCGTCGCTGAGACTCGGTTCTTAGTTTCACACAATCCTTTGGCACGTTGCGGCTCGGGCCGGCGGCGGTGATCCATCCTCACAGCCTCAGGTACGATGACGGCTCGGGCCACAACAGCAAGGCAGCAGCGTGGACGATGTTTCACGCTGCGGGGGCAGTGCGATCACGGGGCACCTCGTAAACAGTACCACGGACCACATGGCAGTGTCAGGCATGCAAGAGCACCACGCACACAGCGTCGCTGAGACACGGTTGGAAACTTTTGTGTTCCTGAGTTTCCACAACATGGGACCAGCTCTCCTCGGGCCCTTGGAGACACGCTACTTCAGGACACAGTACACAGCAAAGTCCTCACAAGCAGGGGGACACAGCACACAGCAAAGTCCCTTGTCCTCTCCTTAGTCAAACCAGCAAACTGCAGGCCAGCCCCAGAACACACAGCAAGGGCAGTCCTTCTCTTCAGTCTCTTCAGCTGTTCTTCTTTGGCAGAGGTTCCTCTTGATCACCAAGTAGGTTCAATCCTTTTTCAATATGGATTTCAGTCTTGAGTTTAGGGGTTTCAGCTCTTACATTTGTACCCCTAAATGCCTTTGAAGTCTTTGTGTTCAGGGGGCTCTGACCTCGGTCCAAACCAGACCTGGGTGTCTTCCTGCCAGTGCACACCCTCCTCCTTTGATAGTCAGGGTCTGGGGCCCAGATGCTCAGCAGGAGGTGGAGCAATCCTTTTGTGGCAGCAAGCAACACAGCCCTCTTCACATCCAGGGGGCTATTCCTCCCCCCCCACATCAAATGCAGGCCAGCCTGTTGCTGTCTCGCCTTCTCCTCCCTGGGGTCAGGACACTTCCCAAACCCTGTCACGTCTAAACCCAGGCAGGCAATATACAACCAGGCAGAGGCACACAGGATGGTTTAAGACAAGAAACCAGCCACTTCTGAAAGCGTGGTTTCTAAACACACAATTCAAAAACCATCTTCACAAAAAGATGTGTTATTAAATTCTGAGTTCAGGCACACTAAACTCCATCTCTCCATCTTATGCCTATGGGAAGATATGCTGGAAACATGGTACACAGCATTTCCAAATTCTGTCCTATGGGCAAGATGGCCTTGCAACAGTGAAAAACGAATTTGGCAGTATTTCACTGTCAGGACATGGTACACACCTCAGTACATGTCCTACCTTTCAAATACACTGCACCCTGCCCAGAGGGGTACCTTGGGCCTACTATAGGGGTGTCTGATGTGCATAAAAAGGGAAGGTAAGGCCTGGCAAGTGGGTGCACTTGTCAGGGCAACAAGGCAGTTAACAAACCGCGCGCAGGCACTGCAGTGGCAGGCCTGAGATCTCTTCTTTGGGCTACTTGTGTGGGTGGCACAATTAGTGCTGCAGGCCCACTAGTAGCATTTGCATTACCAGCCCTGGCACACATAGTGCACTTTACTAGGGACTTCACTAGTAAGGCAAACATACCAATTATGGACAACCAATTACCATAACAAATTTATACAGGGAGCACTTGCACTTTGACACTGATCAGCAGTGGCAAAGTGCCCAAAGCATCTAAGCCAGTAAAACGAAATCCATCACAGCATCAAAAATAGAGGAGGTAGAGGCAAAAAGTCAGGGGTAACCATGCCAAGAAATGCCAGGTCTAACACGTGTCCCCTCCAGCTGAAAAGTGGGGAGAACTACCCACCCTCATGGGAGTTCTCATCATTATGGCGGAAAAATCTGGACAGACCGTCAGCATTGGCGTGTTCTGTTCCAGGGCGGTGTTCCGCCGTAAAGTCCATTCCCTGTAGGGAGATGGACCATCTCAATAGTTTTGGGTTCTCACCCCTCATCTGCATCAACCATCTGAGGGGCCTGTGGTCTGTCTGAACCAGGAAGTGAGTCCCAAACAAGTAGGGCCTCAGCTTCTTCAGCGCCCAGACCACAGCAAACGCTTCCCTTTCAATTGCACTCCACCTCTGTTCCCTGGGAAGTAGCCTCCTGCTAATGAAAGCTACGGGTTGGTCCAAGCCCTCGTCGTTCACTTGTGAGTGTACTGCTCCCACACCATGCTCTGAAGCATCTGTCTGCACCACAAATTCTTTGGAGAAATCAGGCGCCTTGAGCACGGGCGCCGTGCACATGGCAGTTTTCAGGGCATCAAAAGCGGTCTGGCAGGAATCAGTCCAGATCACCTTCTTGGGCTGTTTCTTGGAAGTCAGTTCTGTCAAGGGGGCAACAATGGTGCCATATCCCTTCACAAACCGTCTGCAATACCCCGTGAGTCCTAAAAAGGCTCTCACCTCTGTCTGGGTCTTAGGGGGTTCCCAAGCCAGAATGGTATCAATTTTTGCCTGTAGGGGTGCCACCTGGCCGCTCCCTACCTGGTGTCCTAGGTACACCACCGAACCCTGCCCTATCTGGCACTTACTTGCCTTGATAGTGAGGCCTGCCCTCTGCAGGGCCTTCAACACTTCGCAGTGGTGTTGCAAATGTTCCTCCCAACTGGAGCTGAACACAGCAATGTCATCCAGGTAGGCGGTGCTGAATTCCTCCAGCCCACACAGCACCTGGTTAACCAATCTCTGGAAGGTGGCAGGGGCGTTCTTCAACCCAAAGGGCATAACCCTGAATTGGTAGTGCCCCTCTGGCGTTGAGAACGCTGACCTCTCTTTGGCCCCCTCGGTCAAGGCAATCTGCCAGTACCCAGATGTCAAGTCAAATGTACTGAGGTACCGGACAGCTCCCAGCCGATCTACGAGCTCATCAGCTCTGGGGATCGGGTGAGCGTCAGTCTTGGTGAAGGCATTGAGCCCACAGTAATCCACACAGAACCGGAGTTCTGGGGTGGCACCAGGCGCAGCAGCTTTTGGTACAAGGACCACTGGGCTAGCCCAGGGGCTGCTGGATGGCTCAATTACCCCTAGCGCCAGCATCTTGGAAACCTCCTCCTTGATGTTGGCCCTGACCTTATCAGCTACTCTGTAGAATTTCTGTTTTACAGGTAGGCTGTCTCCAGTGTCCACATCATGGACGCACCAATGGGTGACTCCTGGGGTCAGGGAGAACAGGGAGGCGAACTGACCCAACACCTGGGGACAGTCCCTCTGCTGTTCTGGGGTCAGGGTAGGCGAGAGGTTCACCCCATCCACTGACCAATCCTTCTCTCTGGCTGACAGGAGGTCAGGGAGATGTTCACCCTCCTCTTCCACCCCATCATCTGTAGCCAAGAGCATGGTCACATCAGACCTCTCAAAGTGGGGTTTGAGGCGGTTCACGTGGAGGACCCACAGAGGGTTCCTAGGAGACTGTAAGTCAACCAGGGAGGTCACTTCGCTCCTGCGCTCCACCACCTCATAAGGCCCAGTCCACTTATCCTGGAGCGTGCAGGGCTCCACTGGTGCCATCACCCACACTTTTTGCCCAGGTTGAAACTCGACCAGAGTGGCATTCTGGTCGTACCACCGTTTCATTTCTTCCTGGCTGGCTTCCAGATTCGCCTGAGCGAGTTGCCTGAAACGCCTAGTTTGGATCCTGAAGGCCAGCATGTAGCTACATACATCCTGGGGGGGTTTACTAGGAGCCTTCTCCCATCCCTCCTTCACCAAACTCAAGGGTCCTCTTACAGGGTGCCCATACAGGAGCTCACAGGGGCTGAACCCTAGGGACTTCTGTGGCACCTCTCAGTAAGCAAACAGCAGGCATGGTAAGAGGACGTCCCACTTGCGCCTCATGGGTTCCTCAAGACCCATAATCATGCCCTTCAGGGTCCGGTTAAATCTCTCAACCAGATCGTTGCCCTGGGGGTGGTAAGGCGTGGTGAACTTATAGGCTACACCGCACTTTTTCCACAGAGATTTCATATACCTAGATATGAAATTAGTACCCTGGTCGGACACCACCTCTCTGGGGAACCCTACGCGGGAGAAAATCCCAATCAGGGCACAGCCCACCACGGGGGCTGTCACCATCCGGAGAGGGATGGCTTCCGGGTACCGGGTGGCATGGTCCACCAAGACCAGGATGAACCTGTGGCCCATGGCTGTCTTGGGATCCAGAGGCCCCACGATGTCAATGCCCACCCTCTCAAAGGGGGTGCTGACTACAGGGAAAGGTTGGAGAGGAGCCTTGTGCTTCCTCCCACTCTTACCACTTGCCTGGCAAGTATGACAGGTCCTGCAATGAGTATCAGAACTCTTGCGCATTTGAGGCCAGTAGAAGTGGGTGACAAGCCTTACAAAGGTCTTGTCCTGACCCAAATGTCCTGCTAAAGGTACATCATGAGCCAACCCCAGTAGGAAGGCCCTGAAGCGCTGGGGTACCACCAGCACACGGGCTGACCCAGGCTCAGCAACCTTAGGCTCGCTATATAGGAGATCGTTCTCCCAGTAAATCACATGTGACCCAGACTGATCACCTGCTGCTTGGTTTGCTGCCTGTTGCCGCAAACCTACAAGAGAAGGGCACTTTTTCTGCTCCTCACAGAATTCCTCCCTGGAGGGCCCTCCCTCCTGCTGCCATTCGGTCAGCTCAGGTAGGTCCCCCAGTTCAGCTACTTGCTCCCCCGTAGGCTCCAGGGCATCCCCCTCAAGGGGTGCCTCCTCCTGGACCGTGGGAACTGGGGGGGCCGGTTTCCCACACCCCCTGCCTCTTCTCTTTAAGGCAGGCACCTGAGCCACTGTTTCAGGCTCCAGGTCCTCTTGAACACCTTTACTGGCTGCCATAGACCGAGTGGTCACACAAGCCCACTCAGGCAAACCCAACATCTCCAAATGCGCCTGGCGCTCCACCTCCTTCCGGGGGGAACTCTCCAGGTCATTCCCCAGCAGACAGTCTCCAGGCATGGATGGACTTACAACAAACTTCAAGGAACCTGAGACCCCCCCCACTCAAAGGGAACTAGCGCCACCTTGCAGAGGCGCACGGAGTTGTCTGCTGCAACTACAGGGTGAAGTACATTGGGAATTACCTGCTCCTCAGACACCCACTGACACCTGACAGATGTCAAACTGGCTCCGGTGTCTCTCAGAGCCTCCACCCTCCTTCCATTGATGGTCACCCACTGCCTGTACTTCTTAGTATTCTCAGGCAGAGGCTTCCTGGACCATCTCTCGATCTCCTAATGAGACCAGGGTCATAACTGCTTGCTCCTCCCCATTCCAAGGACTCAATTCCTCCCCCAACGCTACACTCACTAAACCCGGTGTTGGAGCACCAGTGGGTGCAGGTGGTTTCTTGGGACACTTAGGGGCAATGTGACCCACTTCTTTACAGAAATAACAAGTAGGAGGACCTCTGTGGTCCCGCTTGCCCTTAGGGGGCCAGGGCCTCTTAGCCTTGGGGGACTGGGACCCTTTTACCTGGGAACTACTGTGGGGTCCTTTAGAGAACTCCTTGTGGTTACCCTTGTCCTCCTCCACCTTCTTCGGGGGACCCTGTACACCTTTGGCAGTGGTACCCCCCTTCCCCTTGTGGACCCTGGTGCTGGTCCAGCGGTCCGCCTCCTCAGCAAGCTTACCCAGATCAGGCAGATTACTGTCTAAAAGATGCTGGCGCAGCTCTGGAACACACAGACTACTCAAGTGCTCCCAACTAATTAAATTGCATAAGCCCTTAAAATCAGTTACCTTGCTGCCCGTCATCCAACCATCCAGTGCACGCATGTACGCATTCACACATTCCACCCAAGTACTGGATTCCAGTTTCTTGAAGTTCCTGAATTGCTGCCTGTACTGTTCAGGAGTGAGCCCATACCTGAGGCATAAAGCCTCCTTCATATTGGCGTAGGTCAGGGTTCCTGCCCTCTCTAAGGGTGGTAAAACATCCCTCCCAGAAGCCTCAAAGTGTTTCCATAGGCCCGCCCCCCAATGCTTCTCAGGCACCTCATTCATCCTCAGTGCGATCTCATATGCCGTGAACCACGCATAAATATCATCACCCCTCTGGTAATCTCGCACTAAGTCTTTGGGAGTGTACACCTTACCCGCTGGCACTGGCTGTGCGCTGCCACCATTCGAACTGGACTCCACCTGTTTAGCCTTAATGTCCAGTTCTCTCATGCTTAACTCATGAGCTAAGAGAATATTTTTCTCTTCCAAGGCGAGAGCGTTCTTGCTCTCCTCTGCTCACTTTTCACTTTCAATGAGCAGCTTTTTCTCCTCTGCTTGAGCCTTAAGTTTTAAAACCTCCAACTCATGCTCTCTGACTCTTTGGTTTTCCTCCAGCTCCTCTGGGGAAAAGCTCCTCCCTGAATGGTTACTACCAGCCCCTGTGGCTGGTCCTTCCACCGGCAAATCCTGTGGACCAAATCCATTCCCTGGGTCATCCTCATCCACCTCATCATCACCTGTCTCCTGAGCCTCTTTGGCTTCCCACCAGGCCCTCAAGGCCGTTTGCAGCTCCTCCTTCTTGGCGCTACTTTTCATGGGACATCCCAAAGCTCTGCAGAATTGCCTCAATTGATCAACTTTGTAGGTAAGCAATGCCTCAATGTCGAATTCCAATTCTGCAGCCTCACTGGCTACTTGACTCCTTTGAGACATGATGTGTGGCTTAAAGGTCGGTCAAAAATAGAACCAAAAATCAAAACACAATATGTGGTTGCGTTGTGGTCTGCGCTAAACTAGTGATATACACCAATCACTGTGAGTCAGTTGCAAATACACGTTCAAATCCCCAACCGCTGACCACCAATGTTAGAACTGGGGGTCTCTAGTTGGCTGAGGTATGTACCTTAGTCTAAATAGGGACCCTTGCTTCTAGCCAGGATAAGGAGGGACACACCCTTAGATAACCCCTGCTCACACCCTGGTAGCTTGGCACGAGCAGCCAGGCTTAACTCCAAGGCAATGTGTAAAGTATTTGCAACCACACTCCCAGTAACACAGTGATAACACCACAAAAGGACACCACACTGGTTTCATAAAAATAGCAGTATCTTTATAAAAAGGAATCTGATGAGACCAAACGATAGAAAACCAACATATGCGTATTCGTAATAATTCACTTGGCCGGTTATTAGGCCAGCAATCACTTGTAGGTTCTTGCGATATTAATGAGCAATTTACGATCTCTAATGCAGACCTAATGTAATGCTATGCAGTTCGTAATGCAGCTCGTAATGTAATAATAGGACAGTCCTTAATGCAAGAATCAGGCAGTTCGTAATGCAATAATAATGCGATTCGTAATGCAAGAATCAGGTAGTTCGTAATGCAATAATAATGCGGTTCGTAATGCAAGAATCAGGCAGTTCGTAATGCAATAATAATGCGGTTCGTAATGCAATAATAATGCGGTTCGTGATGCAATCTGCACGGTCAACTCGGGCGCCACCAGGCCCCAACAGCGGAGGCAACGGTCATAGGCTTACAGGGGCGGCCCCGGTCCTGCTGGGCAGGTCCGGGCTGCTCGGGGACTCAGCGCGTCTAACGCGGTGCAGCGGGAGAGAGCTCGGAGTACTCCTGTACTCCTCCTGCACGCCACCCCAGGCCACACACGATTGCGGCTCCCGCCGGAGTCCAAGCCTTACCTGGGGGGGGTGCGCGGCCTCGCTCTCTCTCTCTCTCCCCGCTCGTCGGACGTCCTGCTGGGCGATCCCGATCACGTTGCGGCTCTGTTGCTAGGCGACGCTGTAGCCGGACAGGTTACGGCGCAGCCTTCTCCATCGTTGATGATCTTGGGCAGATTCCTTTTGACGAACAACGATCATGATCCCTTTCACCTTGTAGCTTCCTTAGCTTCAAGAATCCTTTAGCACGTTGCGGCTCGGGCCGGCAGCGGTGATCCTCACTCACAGCCTCAGTTACGATGACGGCTCGGGCCACAAACAGCAATACAGCAGCGTGGACGATGTTTTACGTTGCGGGGACAATGCGATCACGGGCACCTCGTAAACAGTACCACGGACCACACGGCAGTCTCAGGCGTGCAAGAGCACCACACACACAGCGTCGCTGAGACACAGTCCTCAGTTTCAATTGCCCCGTTAGCACGTTGCGGCTCGGGCCGGCGGGGGCGATCTTTACTCACAGCCTCAGTTATGATAACGGCTCGGGCCACAAACAGCAATACAGCAGCGTGGACGATGTTTCACGCTGCGGGGGCAGTGCGATCACGGGGCACCTCGTAAACAGTACCACGGACCACATGGCAGTCTCAGGCGTGCAAGAGCACCACGCACACAGCGTCGCTGAGACACGGTTGGAAACTTTTGTGTTCCTGAGTTTCCACAACAGGGGACCAGCTCTCCTCGGGCCCTTGGAGACACGCTACTTCAGGACACAGCACACAGCAAAGTCCTCACAAGCAGGGGGACACAGCACACAGCAAAGTCCCTTGTCCTCTCCTTAGTCAAACCAGCAAACTGCAGGCCAGCCCCAGAACACACAGCAAGGGCAGTCCTTCTCTTCAGTCTCTTCAGCTGTTCTTATTTGGCAGAGGTTCCTCTTGATCACCAAGTAGGTTCAATCCTTTTTCAATATGGATTTCAGTCTTGAGTTCAGGGGTTTCAGCTCTTACATTTATACCCCTAAATGCCTTTGAAGTCTTTGTGTTCAGGGGGCTCTGACCTCAGTCCAAACCAGACCTGGGTGTCTTCCTGCCAGTGCACACCCTCCTCCTTTGATAGTCAGGGTCTGGGGCCCAGACGCTCAGCAGGAGGTGAAGCCATCCTTTTGTGGCAGCAACACAGCCCTCTTCACATCCAGGGGGCTACTCCCCCCCCCACATCAAATGTAGGCCAGCCTGTTGCTGTCTCACCTTCTCCTCCCTGGGGTCAGGACACTTCCCAGACCCTGTCACGTCTAAACCCAGGCAGGCAATATACAACCAGGCAGAGGCACACAGGATGGTTTAAGACAAGAAACCAGCCACTTCTGAAAGCGTGGTTTCTAAACACACAATTCAAAAACCATCTTCACAAAAAGATGTGTTATTAAATTCTGAGTTCAGGCACACTAAACTCCATCTCTCCATCTTATGCCTATGGGAAGATGTGCTGGAAACATGGGACACAGCATTCCCCATTCTGTCCTATGGGCAAGATGGCCTTGCAACAGTGAAAAAGGAATTTGGAAGTATTTCACTGTCAGGACATGGTACACACCTCAGTACATGTCCTACCTTTCACACACACTGCACCCTGCCCAGGGGGGCACCTTGGGCCTACTATAGGGGTGTCTGATGTGCATAAAAAGGTAAGGTAAGGCCTGGCAAGTGGTTGCACTTGTCAGGACAACAAGGCAGTTAACAAACTGCACGCAGGCACTGCAGTGGCAGGCCTGAGATCTCTTCTTAGGGCTACTTGTGTGGGTGGCACAATTAGTGCTGCAGGCCCACTAGTAGCATTTGCATTACCAGCCCTGGCACACATAGTGCACTTTACTAGGGACTTCACTAGTAAGGCAAACATACCAATTATGGACAACCAATTACCATAACACTTTATACAGGGAGCACTTGCACTTTGACACTGATCAGCAGTGGCAAAGTGCCCAAAGCATCTAAGCCAGTAAAACGAAATCCATCACAGCATCAAAAATAGAGGAGGTAGAGGCAAAAAGTCAGGGGTAACCACGCCAAGAAATGCCAGGTCTAACAGCCAGCCCCCACCTCCACCCCCCCTATTAATAAGTAATTTGGCATTAATTAAAAGTAAATTAAAAATCACTTAGGGAGAGGTTCACTCTCTGTCTCCTAATCCTCATCAGTCACTATCAGAATGGTGCTGTCAGCCCTGTCGTGGAAAAGCTTAAGGCGGTTCACATGGATCACCCTTTTGGGTGTCCTGCTTGTTCCCAGGTTAACCAAGTGGGTGACCTCACTTTTCTTCTCAAAGGATGGGGTAAGGGCCACTACATCTGTCCTGGAGAGCCCTTGGTGCCACTGGCTCCAAAACCCACACCTTTTGCCCTGGTTGAAATTCTACCAGTGCAGCTTTTTGGTCATACCAGTGCTTCTGAAGCTCCTGGCTGGCCTCAAGATTCTTGGATGCCTTTTCCATGTACTCAGCCATTCTGGACCTTAGGCCTAGTAAATAGTCCACAATGTCTTGTTTGGGTTCTTGGAGAGGCTTCTCCCAACCCTCTTTTACAAGACAGAGTGTTCCCCTGACAGGATGGCCAAACAGAAGTTCAAAGGGGGAAAACCCTACTCCCTTCTGGGGTACCTCTCTGTAGCCAAAAAGCAAGCATGGTAAGAGGACATCCCATCTCCTTTTGAGTTTTTCAGAGAGCCCCATAATCATGCCTTTCAATGTCTTGTTAAACCTCTCAACAAGACCATTGGTTTGTGGGTGATAGGGTGTAGTAAACTTGTACTGTACTCCACACTCTTTCCACATTTGTTTTAGGTAAGCAGACATGTAGTTGGAACCTCTGTCTGAAACCACCTCCTTAGGAAACCCTACCCTGGTGAAGCCACCAATGAGGGCCTTGGCTACTGCAGGAGCTGTAGTAGTCCTAAGGGGAATTGCCTCAGGATACCTAGTGGCATGATCCACTACCACTAGAATGAATTTGTTTCCTGATGCTGTGGGAGGTTCAAGTGGACCCACTATGTCCACACCTACCCTTTCAAAGGGAACCCCAACCACTGGTAGTGGTATCAAAGGGGCCTTTGGGTGTCCACCTGTCTTGCCACTGGCTTGACAAGGGACACAGGAGCTGACAAACTCCTTTACTTTCTGAGACATCTGGGGCCAGGAAAAATGGCTAACTAGCCTTTCTCAGGTCTTGGTTTGGCCCAGATGTCCAGCTAGGGGGATGTCATGAGCGAATGTTAGTAGGAACTCCCTGTACTTCTGAGGCACTACCACTCTCCAAGTGGCTCCAGGATTGGGGTCTTTGGCCTCAGTGTACAGTAGTCCCTCCTCCCAAATAACTCTGTGGGTACCGCTGACATCTCCCTTTTCCTGGGTAGCAGCTTGCTGCCTCAGTCTTTCAAGAGTTGGACAGTCCTGCTGTCCAAGGCACAGCTCTTCCCTAGAGGGTCCCCCTGGACCTAAGAGTTCAACCTGGTAAGGGTCAAGCTCCATGCGCTCAGTTCCCTGTGGGGTGTCCAAGTCCTCTCCCTGAGGAGTGGGGTCCTGATCCTCTTGCTGTACAGAAGCTGGTTTCCCAGTCTTCCTACCTTTTCTCTTGGAAGGTTTGGCCATACTTTCAGGCTCCAACACTTCTTTTTCACCCTGTTTTCTGCTCTGTGCTCTTGTTTTTCCACACACCATCTCAGGGATGTCCAGCATTGCTGCATGGGTTTTCAATTCTACCTCAGCCCATGCTAAGGTTTCTAGTTCATTGCCAAGCAGACATGCAGCTGGAAGCTTTGGAGAGACCACTACCTGTTTCAGGCCGGTAACCCTCCCAGTCTAATGTCACCATAGCCATTGCATGGTTAGTGGAAACACTGTCAGCATTGGTGACTGGGTAAGTTCTCCCAATCAAGTATTGCTCTGGGGAAACCAGTGTATCTCTCACCATAGTGACACTGGCACCTGTATCCCTCAGGGCTTCTATTCTAGTCCCATTGATCCAAGGGTACTGTAAGTATTTCTTTAAGTTGGGTGGCCACACAGCTAAAGTGGCAAACTCAACTTCCCCTTCTGTGACTAGGACTACTTTAGTGTGCAACCGGATTTGCTCTTGGCACACTGCTGATCCCATCTGGAGACTGGCTACACCAGGAGTAGGACTAGGGGGCTTCATGTTAGGACAAGTAGCATCTCCAGTTAAGTGCCCAACTTCCTACAGTTGTTACACCAGGCCTTTGCAGGATTAAGGTTCTTTCCCCTGTACTTATTAGTAGATTTGGAAGAGTTTTGGGACCCACCCCCTGTGCAGGATTTTGGGGCCCTTTGGAAGACTCAGGCTTTTTATCTTGGGGATTTTCACCACCTTTTCCCTGGGGAGGTTTCATAATCCCTTTCTTTTGGTCACCCCCAGAGGTTGTTTTTGTCACCCTTGTCTTGACCCAATGGTCTGCCTTCTTTCCCAATTCTTGGGGAGAAATTAGACCTAGGTCTACCAAATGCTGATATAACTTTTCAGTAGTGCAATTACTTAAAATATGTTCTTTCATAAACACATTGTAAAGTCCATTGAAATCATGCACATTGTGTCCAGTTAACCAACCATCTAGCGTTTTAACTGAGTAGTCAACAAAGTCAATCCAGAATTGGTTATGGGTTTTGTGAGCCCCCCTGAATCTAATTCTGTATTCCTCGGTTGTGAGTCCAAATCCCTCAATCAGTAAGACCCAGCATCTGCCCCTGAAAGGGTCAGGAGTCTGTCTCTGCAGTTACCAGAGAACAGTTCCCAAAGGAGTGCCCCCCAGTGTGACTTCTTCACTTTTCTCATTTCACAGGCCTTTTCAAAGGCTGTGAACTATTTTGTGATGCCATCACTCTCGTCATATTTAGGGACAATCCCTTTGGGTATTTTAGGATCATAAGATTGCTCTTTATCTTTATTAAGTAAATTGCTGCCACCATTGATGGGTGCTAGGCTCTATCTCTCTCTCTCTAGAGCCAGGAGTCTGGTCTCTAGGTCCAATCTTTTGGTCAACCTTGCTAGCAGGTTGTCCTCCTCATTGAGGCTGTCCTCAATGTCCTCAGTAGTACCTGATCCACCTGTGTGGGCTCTAGGTACTGAGAGGTTTATTCTTGGATTAAGGGCCACTGGGGCCCTTCTCTCCCTATGAAGTGGGGGGGGGGTTGGAATGTATCCTCATCCCCTCCATCTTCTTCCACATCTGAGAGGTCTACACCATTCTCAGAGGGATGGTCATTAGCATGCCCAGCCAACAGCTCCTGGAGCATTTGTTTGGTGGGATGGGACCCCATGATTATGTTTTTAATTTTGCATAGGGACCTTACCTCCTTGAAAGACAAGTGAAGGTAAGGGGTGAGGTCAAGCTCCGCAACCTGGTCCTCTATGTCATGGTGGTTATCTTCACTAACAGCTGGGTTCTTGTTAAGAGACATAGTTAAAAAAAACTTATAACCCCTCTTATCCCTAGCTAAAGTGACTTTTCTAAAATTCTAAAGGGACTTAACCAAGGCCCTAATAAGACTTTTAGTAATTTGGAAAAATTTGTCAATTCAAAAATCAGAATTCTAAAGACAATTTAAGAGTTCTGTCGTGTGATCAGGTGGTAACCAAGTTAGTCCAACAAATGCAAAGTTGTATATCCCACCACTGATACACCAGTGTAGGAAGCTGGCTCTGTATATACTATACCAAAGTGAGGTATAGTGTGCACAGAGTCCAGTGGAACCCCAAAGGTAGGCAGAGGTAAAAGTAGATAGCACCTTACTCTCTATTTGTGGTAGTGTGGTCGACCAGTAAGGCACGCGCATGTGCAGTTTTCTCAAGGATTACCCAGACGGCGAGGAAGAGGAGGAGGGCAGCCCGGGGACGCCGCAGTACAGGTAAGTGGTTTTTAATTTACTTTTAATTAATGTCGAACTACTTGTTAATAGGGGGGTGGAGGCGGGTGGCGTAGCGGAGCGGAGTTCCAAGGAGTTTGTTCGCAACTCTGTGGACCTCCGCATAGCCCCGCTACGCCCACTATGCCCAGGGTTACAAAGCACATCAGCAGTTCAGCAAAAAGTGGGGGCAGCCATGCAGAAAGAAGGCACTTTCTCACACCTGATGCTTGCCGATCGTCGCTCTTCTGCTTTCTGAAGGTAGGGGCTGCAAGCTAACTGCAGGCTCCCCAACCAGAGATCCCAATTGCTTGTATAGCAGCAAGAATAAATTGGGCCGTAATGACGAAGAACAATGCCATGTAATTAAAGGAGCTGTCAGACCGGAAAGCTTTGTAAAGCAGCTGGAACCAGCAGATGTAGCTGCATGGACTAATAATGATGAGCCAAAGGAAAGCCAACCTAAAATTGACACCATTACCACCACCAATCCACCAAGCAAGCGATCAGGTTCACTCCCAGAGTGATGCAATAAAAGATCCATATGTGGCAAACCTTTGAGACTAGTTCCCGGTGCTTGATGGGGATTTCATCTTCAAAGTTCTGGCAGAAGCACGGTTTCAGACGAACAAATTTTGGCAGTGGAGGGAAATTATTGATCCGACTCTGCCATGCCAGCCAGAAAGGGAACTTGAAGTTAGATTAAAAGCAGCAGTCCAGCTTGAGACGAGATTAAAACACAGTAGTCGATGTGGAGGCCAGGAAGGCCTGGATTTCACAGATTAATTTTGTTATTTTGCAGCTGCCGTTCAAGACTGAGTTGGGATACTCCTGTCCACCGGTACCACCCCACAGCAGCTACCAGGCCTTCGCAAAGCAGTCTAGCGGTGTACGTCTCCTCACTGCCGGGCTTGCTGGGAGATGCTTTCTGCTGTGCATACTACAGGCTGAGGCTCATGAGAGAAGCACTGGAATTGGACTGAGCTGGCTTGTTTTCCACTCCAAAGGGGACCGGGAGCCTGCCCGCTGTTCTCTCCACCCAGCAATGCAGCTCGGGTTGGAGAGATGTCAGTGCGCATGATGGATTAGCTAACATGAGACAGCGGGCAAAACTGTCATGCACATTCAGTGCAGTGCCCACCACTCACCCTCATCATTGCTCCACCCCCCCCCCGCACGATGGCCCAGGAGAGAAAAATAAAATGATAATAAACCTGTTTTATTATAATTTTATTTTTCTATTTTTCTCACTGCTGGCAGGGAGGCGACGCTCCTCTGCCATAGCGGAGGAGCCACCGCTGGCAGATACAAATGACATGCTGCAATGTTTCACCTGCCTGATGATATAAATGGCATTTCTGATGCCCCCCCCCCTTTGACCATCTTCCCTCCACTTTGGGATAAAGTCTAGGTGTGGAATATCACCAAATCTCAGTGTCCGTAATTTCTGTTTAGTCATCAGGGGGTAGGTGGCTTCCAGGAGGGGGCGCTCTCTTTGGATATCATAGGATTTCAGCACCAGCCACAGATGTGACTGATTGGCCACTTTATCTTTGTCTTCTAGCCAACTTTGCAATTTAATGGATTTGTTTACTGCCTTTCTAAAAGCTTGGCCAAAAGCTCAAGCTTTTTGATGTTTCTTTCGAGGTACTTTTTATATTCATCATTTCCCCTTTGAAGGCTTGTTTCAGACCAGACCAAATTAGGCAGCGAACCCTCGGTGGCTGATAGCAATTTGTGGCAGCATTTACTAAACGCGCAGGCCTGGCATGTGACTGCTTTATCAGCGAGAACTTCAGCCTAACTTGGGCGGGCGATGCAGATCTCGGCAGCTGTTGGATTTGTTTATAGGATCTTATCACGATTTTGTCAAGGAGGCTGGCCTCTGCGCCTATCATTATTTGCGTTCCACTGACTGAGCTACACCACGAGGGCCAAGCCCTCATGCCAAAGATGTAACAGGGGCCAAGCCCTCATGCCAAAGATGTAACGGGGGCCATGCCCTCATGTCAAAGATGTAATGGGGGCCAAGCCCTCATGCCAAAGATGTAACGGGGCCAAGCCCTCATGCCAAAGATGTAACGGGGGCCAAGCCCTCATGCCAAAGATGTAACGGGGCCAAGCCTTCATGCCAAAGATGTAACGGGGCCAAGCCCTCATGCCAAAGATGTAACGGGGGCCAAGCCCTCATGGGAAAGTTGTAACAGGGGCCAAGCTTTCATGCCAAAGATGTAACGGGGCCAAGCCCTCATGCCAAAGATGTAACGGGGCCAAGCCCTCATGCCAAAGTTGTAACAGGGGCCAAGCCCTCATGCCAAAGATGTAACGGGGGCCAAGCCCTCATGTCAAAGATGTAACAGGGGCCAAGCCCTCATGCCAAAGATGTAACGGGCCAAGCCCTCATGCCAAAGATGTAACGGGGGCCAAGCCCTCATGCCAAAAGATGTAACGGGGCCAAGCCTTCATGCCAAAGATGTAACGGGGCCAAGCCCTCATGCCAAAGATGTAACGGGGGCCAAGCCCTCATGCCAAAGATGTAACGGGGCCAAGCCCTCATGCCAAAGATGTAACGGGGGCCAAGCCCTCATGCCAAAGATGTAACAGGGGCCAAGCCCTCATGCCAAAGATGTAACAGGGGCCAAGCCCTCATTCAAAGATGTAACAGAGGCCAAGACATCATTCAAAGATGGAACAGGGGCCAAGCCCTCATGCCAAAGATGTAACAGGGGCCAAGCCCTCATGCCAAAGATGTAACAGGGGCCAAGCCCTCATTCAAAGATGTAACAGGGGCCAAGCCCTCATGCCAAAGATGTAACAGGGGCCAAGCCCTCATTCAAAGATGTAACAGGGGCCAAGCCCTCATTCAAAGATGTAACAGAGGCCAAGCCCTCATTCAAAGATGCAATAGGGGCCAAGCCCTCATGCCAAAGATGTACCAGGGGCCAAGCCCTCATGCCAAAGATGTACCAGGGGCCAAGCCCTCATGCCAAAGATGTAACAGGGGCCAAGCCCTCATGCCAAAGATGTACCAGGGGCCAAGCCCTCATGCCAAAGATGTAATGGGGGCCAAGCCCTCATGCCAAAGATGTAACAGGGGCCAAGCCCTCATGCCAAAGATGTAACGGGGGCAAGCCCTCATGCCAAAGATGTAACGCTCACCTTGGGATTGTGCAGACGCAAAGTATGAAGCAGTATGATCGATATTACAGAATTGGGGTCATATGAGGGTCTGTGGCCCCTTTTGCAATAACAATGTGTCCAAAATTTGAACAAATGATCATTGCACCACCAGGAATTTGTCAGTAATACGCTCCTAGGTTGTGTATTGGAATACAAAACTGCACAAATTACACAGGCGTAATTTATTATTCCAGGGCTTCCTTTTATTGGAAGTAAATGGTCACTACAAACCTTAAGCGAGCCAAACATTTTAACTATAGTCTATGTGTAATGATGTCAGTGAGGTGCCTATCATCTGTGCCAACCGCATTTTCACATCTTGTCTCCTGAAACAATTCGCACAGCATGTTTGGAAAGAGTCACAGTACAGATGTGGCTCTAATTAATGCAGAAGAAAGAACAGCTTGGCATACATTCAACGCGCTCTATAAAAAGACATTCAGAACAATGTTGTCTGGCAAATTATGTTACACCATTAGAGCACTGCATAATACAATGTATTAATTATAAAAGTCGCACGCGTATTTGTATTGAAGTAACTTACATTTATGTCTGCCCACTTCTTTCTTCTGTATGAATGAGCCGGTCTAAAATTGCAAGGATGTGGCATCCTTTGAATTGCACGCACAGAGCCAGTATATTGAATAGATTAAATGAAAGCTTTCTAAAAATGTATTTTTACTCCAGAAAAAATGGGAGCTTAAAGGCTTAAAAGTCACTTATGTTGATTGAAACCTAATTTGGAAATTATAAGCTATTTGAAGGGTTAATGCATGTGCGAATTTGTGAGTATATGTCCATGAGCGTGAATTATGGGAGTCCTCTCAGGAGGAGGGCGTTCATGCGGTCACACATGCGTCTTCATGTCATTATTGATGGGGAGAGCTTGAGGAGGCCGTGCTCAACCTTCTTCTCTGCTGCAGAATTATTTGACAGCACTTTATTTTTTTTACCTCAAAACACTTGTATCATTTTAACTTCCAACCACCTTACTGCGAGAGATAGGCTTTCATGTAAGTGTTCTATTTGTATTTTATTTGCAACACGCCGCAATTTCCCTTTGAGTTTATTTCGTACAGTGTTTAAAGTTCCATCCTCCCCCAAGGCTCTGCTATTATATGTACATGGTCCAACAGCTGAGAAGAGAGAGCAGAGCTTTTACCATGGCCTCCAAACACCAGCTCCCAACACATGTACCACATATGGGGCGCAGGGGGAAGCCATCTTCCCAGTGGGAATACACTGGAGTATCATCTTTGATTATATAAGACACAAGTTCACCCCCAAATGTCTCTTGGCTCTAATAACAGGTGTTCCATGTTACTCACCACAATGGTACTAATCGTATTGCTCTCCGGAGGTCGAGGATGAAAGGTTGAGTGGGCCTGTAAGGATTTAAACCCATAAGCAAAGGATCAACCAGAAATCCCTTCAGTGGATATATTCGGCCACTGAGCCACTAAGCCTGGAATGGCAGCTTCCATGGTAGGACATTTACAGTGCTGTGTTTACCACATTTACAACACAGGTACATACGAGGGCCCTTTGTTTAAGTGCTTTACAACGCAGGCTTGATAAAGCAGATACGTATTTTGTTTTAAATAACAGTTTTTATGTCACCTAAAAAAAGGGGGGTTTAAGGGTTAAGGGATTGGGAATCAGGGACAGGTAGGGTCCCCCTACAAAGCTCTGTAATATTTCCAGACCAGCTAAAAAGCTTTTTCCTCCCGTCGCAGCTCAACAACTCTCCAAGACCCCCTAATAATGGCTATTACTGCATAGATACCGATCATGGGACACTCACTTACTCTTTTCCACCATTTCCTAACTTGACTAACTTCGTCCAATTTACTGTTCTCCTGAGCTTAGTAGCTGACCTTGGTCTCATGTTAGAGAAGTTTTGAATTGTGTTTTTAATTGTGCAGGGCCGATGTGTCTATATTTCAGCAGTTATGAGAGCAGCTTTACAAGAATATCTCAATAGTCACACCACTTCTGCGTACTCTCTAGTCACTCTATGTCATGGGTCTCACATTTTAAAAAAGATCTTACTCACTATTTTCTCCCTAGATTAAAAAGTCAGTACTCTAACCAATTTCATAAAAATGTCCACTTACCACTCCACTTTCTTGGTCGCTACCTAAATTTGCCATCCTATTTTCCCTAAAACGTTTTGAAAGCTCGTTTTAACTGTCTCACTCAATGCTTTATCGCCAATATCCTCTGAGAACCAATTAATACTGGCTTTTGTAGAATGCATGCCTTTGAGACATCTCACACAGACGTTCTCAACTTCCTAACCTTTGCCTCCCACAATCCTTCGTCCCTTATCCACATTATTCTTGATCTTGACCACTAAAGCATATTTAATGCAGTTGCTCGTGGGGGAAACTCTTAAGAAGAATGGTAGGTTTGAGTAATGCTATTCTGCCTGTCCGAATAACTGTACAAATAAGTGTCCTGTTTCTCCTTTTGATCGGTGCCCGCCTATCAGTGTGAAGCCTCCAAAGGTTTATCTTTTCCCCTCTACATATCCTCTGTTGAGGTCATTGCTTCCTTCTATGGTGTCCCTTGGCATCTCTCTCCCAATAACACCTAAATGTACTTCTCCTTCTACTTCCTGAGATACATACATTTGTCTGAAGTTGGTAGATGCTTTTTGCCTTCAGATAGAGAAACACCACTTTCTGCTAAATCTTAGTCTAACAAAGATTCATCAAATGCAAATAAAAGTACTCAATATTCAATCTCTTACACTTCTGACATATTATTCCCAGATACCATAATGCTTAATGATGACTTCAACAGGGAAATGCAGCCCCCCACTGTCATCACTGACACCTCAGACCGCTACCCTCATCTCAAAAGTCATACCATATATCGCTTGACCTATCTTTTCCGCCAAAAACCTTCATTACCCTTCTAGGTCTCAGTAAGCAAAACGAGTGCAACATCCTCCTCTTAGGCAGACAAACATCAGATTAGTTTGTCTGAATGTTTACAATCAGTCACTCTAGGGATTCTTTGTTCCGTTGTTCATATTGGACTCTGGCCTCATACTCTTCCAATCTGCACCACAGATCTTCTTATACCGACATCTCTCTACTGTTATTTTTATTTTTGAGGTGTTTGCGTATGTGATGATGATTGTGGGTTCAATCTGTGGATTTATTACTGTCATACTGATGTGTTATTCATATATGTAAACATGTTTGAAAATAATTTCAAGTTTTATTAGTTATATTGGTTGAATTTGTTTGGTTATCGGATTTGGCTAAATCCAAGATCTCGCGATATATTGGTTTACTTCTCTGAAATTATGATGGGTAGAGCAAGGCGCTGCTAACACGTTGATAGAGACTCTGAACTAAAGATTTTTTCTTTTCCAGGTTGTGTGTGTAATTTGGGTTGGTGATTCTTGCTCTTGAGTGAAGAGGAGCAAGTAAACTGACTAGGGTGGATTACCACTAGACGGGATTATGACTTGTGTGAAACGTAGTACTTTGTGGATTGTTATGTGGGTTTTTCATTTTGATTTAGAACTTTGTTCCTGTTTCTAAAATCTTATGGTTGTGATTGAATTGTCTCACTTTATTTATTGAATGTATCCTTCCTTTCTATAGTAAACAGACACAGGTTTATTTAGTTATTGGTTTAAAATACGTTTGCGATTATTTTCCTGTTCACAGATAAGATGTAATATGACTGGTTAGTTAGCCAGGGAGTCACTAGGATTGGTGATACATCATCATAAAGCAGAGCTCTGATTGGTTGGTTTCTGACCAAGTTGCGCTGTGATAGGTTGGCCTTTGACGGAGATTGGCTGTTGGTTGCTGGTTTGTTTGTTGTGATTTTGAGCTTATTTTTTAGTTTATTTAAGCAAAAAGAATGGGAAGCTTTCTAGTAAAGCCTAAAGTTACTATAGTACTTAGGGAAGACCAGAAATTACCAGCAGAAGGAATGCCAGCCTATGAGATGATGAAACGACTGGGTACTATATGTATACATGAATTTCATACTGGAATAAATATACTGCACATGATGAAGTTTTACAATTTCCATTTGAGGGTATCTTTAATGTTAGGAAGGTAGATTTATTTAGACACATCATGTATGATATGAAGCCGAAGCCTAGAACTGCAAATTTTGTGGTGCTTAATAAATTAGATTGCAAGGCGACAGAGAAGAAGAGAAAAAAAGCATCAAAGCAGGTGAAGAGCTAATTTAGACATTGGCTTAAGAGTAAAATGGATAGGCATGAAAAGAGTTAAAAGGAGGATTTGGCTTAAGAGTAAAATGGATAGGCACGAAAAGAGTTAAAAGGGGGATATGACTGAATGCGTAAAAGCATTTCCTGCTATAATTAATTAGAATGATGAGAAGGAGATAAATAAAAAAAAGAAACAGTATAATGATTCAGATGAGGAGGATACATGTATAAATGAGCTTTTGAATTCTAGACCTCCTCCACACACAGCAAGATCAGCAAGTGAGACAAGCTCAAAACCTGATACAGGTGCTGAGGGAGATGGTGGTTCAGTTGTGCAGAGTTCTGTAGTGGTACCGAGTGCACCGACAGAGATAAGGATGGCTGTTCTGCCTAGCACAAGTGGAGATACACAATTGGGAGTACAGACTTATGCTACTGCATCCGAAATAACAGTTGTCGTTCGAAAGGTTCCTAAACACGTTTTTTTGGAATTTAAAACATTTAATTTGGTGACATGCTGCAGGGAAATATTGATTTAAATAGATTATTAACATACAATGCTGATGAAATTAGATATTTGATTAAAGAAGCAGATAAATATGTACATAAAGCACACAATAATTTAGAGAATTTACCTGATGAATTAGAGGTTGACGTCAGCAAGATGAAGAATGTGAAACAAAATTACAAAATGGATTTGCCTCATGATGAAATTTAAAAAAATGGGTTTAATTACACTGAGAGCCTATATTAAAGATTTAATTGCGAAAACAAGGGACTGGAGTGACGAAGAAATATCAATAAAGATGGAAGAAAGGGATTGAAGATAGGGCGAGAGCGTCACAAGTGATTTGGAAGTTGGGACAGGCACAGTTCAGGAATTTCCTTTGAGAGAAGTTCCTGGAGGAAATTTTGTGCATGTGCAATTGACTACAACTGATTTATATGTTTTAACTAATAATTTTCCAAAATTGAGAGAGGATCCAGGAAAATGGTATGAGGAGATGCATTAACTAAGACATATTTCCCAGATATGGGCTCATTTGAATATGCTGTTTGAGATTTATGCTTCCTAGCTGAGTGTAAGGCTGTTGTTGGATGGCTTACTCAAGAACCAGCAAGGATTGTACCTAGTGCTACTTCTGAAGAGGTAGCTTCCAAATAAAAGAATATGACTGAATATTTGAAAACGCAAGTACAGGAGAAGGATATAAATTGGAATCAAATTTTGAGAACTTCACAGGAGTCAAAGACGCACTGCATACCCTTATGAGAGGCTTATGCAAATAAAAAAAAAAACACAGTGGAATCCAAGACCCCAAAAGAGATGGGGCTAGTGAATTCATGCCTGCTTTCATGAATGGTTGGAGGTCAGTCATCACATTCAACAGAGTGAATTGTGTTGGCAGACAAAGAGTATAGATGAAATTTTGAAATTGGCGTGGAATAGTAGAGACTATATTGAGGCAAAACAGAAAAAGATTAAAGAGAAGTTGATGATTGCTCAAACGACCCAATGCATACTAAGGGGGTTACCAATAAAGCTGAAGGACCTGGGTTTAGTGTGATACATACAACAAAATTGATCCTAATGGACAATCCAGACAAGTTAAATTAATTAACGTATCCTACCACAATACAAATACACCAATCCACAAGAAAGAGATAGATCCCATTTCTCAGAAGGGAAGAGTGGACACAAAATTACATCACAAAAAGAAATGCAAAATGGATGCAGAAGATTCAGATTGCATTAGAAATCAATAGTATATATGCAATATTTCATACAAATGGTTGCTCCATTCAGTACAACAAAGTGCTCAGAAAAAGTGCATGTGTGGAGATTAAAGAAGAAAAAGGGGGAAAAAACCCATAACATAACCAATGTCATTTGAAACAGAGCCTGTCTGTGTATCCAATCAAACAATTCTATTTTATTCTACAATAAAGAGGTAATTGCTTGAGTCAGTCCTGCCTCCCTGTGGACAGTGAATTCAATTCAGGCTGTAGAAGCAGGGAATTGTTGACGTTTCAACCCGAAAAATAAAGGAGAAGGCCAGTTAGGACTTTAAATGCGGGTCTTCATCAGGACAGGGAAAACAAAGAAAAAGGGAGTAAATTAAGAAGTAAAAGGGATCTATAACTCATTAAAATATTTAAAATGTGTGTACAGATAGAATCAAACTCTTTCCCTAATGTGCAAAAACCTCAACGGGAGTCATACAACCTCCAGTATGGGGACTGATGAATGGATCCTAACGAAGGCTGAGTGGCTCAACGTCTCAAGGGAAAACTCTGCGAGGGAAGACTTACTCACCAGACAACCAAAACTACTCTATTTGGTTGAAGGTGAGAGAATCCCTAGTGAACGAATCAACTAATCAGCTCTGAAACAGGCCAGAAAAGTAAATTAATTATCGCTGTTAGACAGAGTTGAAAGGAAACAAGACAGTGACTCACGGCAGCCCAGCCGCTTACCTCTCATGCTACAAAGTGTTAAAGGCTTCCTCTTGCCCTCAACAACCGTGAGTGGTTCCCGAGAGAGAAGTTGAAGAGGAAGTGGCATCAGCGTGCACGCTGGTGATTGCCTGCCTGTTACAGGCAGCACTGACGTAGCACTTACTGTGACAATGACAGAAGTTTTAGTAGTGAAACCTAACTTTACCCTAATCAGAAAAAACGGCAAGGGCCAGATCTGTGGAATTGGTGGCAGGCGATTCAGTATCAACAATATGCTAGCTGCGCACTCCTTGCAGATAACACTGACGAGACATAGCCAACCCTACAGTGACACTAACTACATCTTTACAGGAATTGCATGGGTGGAGGGAATCTAACTTCATTTAGATTGCAAAATCGGCAAGGGCCTGCTTCGAGAACATGGTAAGAGGCAACATTGTATCAGCAATATGATTATCGCACAGACACAACTAAAAAATATCATAATATCCAATTTTTCATTTACAATTTTGTACTGAAGATTATTACTTTAAAGGTTCATATTCCTTAAATGATACGTACAACCTAACTGTCAAAAAGACAGTGACAGATTTTAATGGTAAACATCCCATGTTTTCCAAGCATATTACACGTGCCTCCAAAATGATTAAGAGCATACCAGAAATCTGTATAGCATTGTTCAGATTAAACAACCTGCTGATTAAAACAGGGACAGTTCCTAATCTGTACAAATAACACTCTCGCACATAGAAACAGAAGGTCCACATATGGCAATAAGGGCCTATTGTGATGTGGGCGCACATATTGTATAATGCAAGACACAAAAGACAGGGGGCAGTGGACCTTAGCAACATGCCGCACCCTCGCCGCTATTTCCCCAAATCTTATCTCAAAGGATATATATCATGATGTGTGCGCTCTCTATAGGCACCCTCTGCCCAAAGGGTGCTGCCCTACTATAGGGAGATCATTCTTTTAAACAATACAGCCAGAGGTGCACCAACATTCAAAATGTACTCAATGATTATAAATGGGTTCTTTTTCTAAAAACAAACATTTATCCAAAAAAAGTTATATAAATCCATAAATGATCTTGGTTTATTGATTCTTCTTAAGTATAATTCAAAAGCCAGCCAACACGTTTCGTCCAACAACAGTGGACTTCTTCAGGGCTGAAATATGACAAGTATACAATATATATATAAACGCACTAACATGAAATGAGAAATATACAAAAATACTAAAATACACATAAACAAAAAGTAACAATTTCCTTTGTATTACCACATATGTGACAAAGATACCCATACATAAGTGACATTTAAACAGACATGACATAACAGCAATTTTCCAATGAAATTTATCTACCAAAACATAGGCGCTATCCACAAATCTAATTCAAGTACCCAAGAGTGACATTTCATCATAACTAAACTTGTGATAGCAATTGTGGAGAATCTTTGAGAAGCATGGACAATCAGGTGTCAATTAGTATTTCCTATTAGTAAATTGCAATTTGTAGAGATTGCAATGTCATACATGATTTATTGGCTGCAAATTGTCTGACCAAATATCATGTTTGCAATTTACAATTGATGATAGTTACAAAGTTCAAAATAATTAGTAAGCTAAAAGTTGTCTGACAGCTGTTGCATACAATGTTTCCCTGAGGGCTAAGGAAACTTGACCTACACCCACAGTGCTATCTGTGATGGATCAGATCCACAATCTGAGTAGAGAGCAAGAAAGAAAAATATATCCAGTGATAAAGTGAGTAAACACCCAAATGTGTGAAAAACAATTCTATATAATGAACAGAGAGAGTAGAGTTAAAAACAGACTGTTGGGGTGTGTACATACCATAAATATGGTGAAAGCGATATATGTTGTGTAATCAAATTCCATGCAGTGCATATGAATCCGCCCGATGTAATAAATGGAAAAGCACCGACGGTACAGAATCTGATAAGGGGAAAAAGATGAATAAATATATGATTACAGCACACACCATGATACAAAATAAGCAAATGGTTGTGTTACGGTAATGTAAGGAGTTCAAGAGAGAAGAAAAATATGGCAGAAAAAGTATATTAGAAGACATACCCAATGATAAAAGGACCGGTAGTCATAAGTTAGTTGACATCCCCCACAGCCGCGATGGTACGTATGTGGATCCCGTGTTCCCAGTGTGCATTACACAAGAGGCTTATCAGCCTCACGACGAGCACCTATCAATATAGGTAAATCATTTATATCACCTATAATAGGATCCATTGCGAAATCAATGAACACTATCAAAACTACACAAAAGTTTGGGAATGTATAAAAATATAAGTTAAGTTATGTGGAACCTATGTGGTTCCTCAACAGCCATATGCTTGGATGTATGACAATTCACATGTGCGTAAAAATATTTATAATCCTTTTTGGATAGTCATTACGCTGCGTCAAGACACAGAGTAACAATAATTCAATAAAATAGGGGGCATATTATAAATGATCCCTATCACGAAAAGCGAGACCTTACAACCATTGTATATCTCAAGGTGTCCCCAATATTAATACCAAAACAAGCAAGCAGCGTGTACAGACATTACATCTGACCCAGAAATTCCTTCCGGCCATAAAAAAGTAACAACAATTATGTCACAAACGTAATATAAACAAAATCCCTATGGCTCAGTAACATTCCTATATGCAAAAAAAAAAGGAGAGCAAGAGGGAGGAAACGCAAGCTCATTACAGCCAAATGCGACAACAATCATGTCAAAAGTAAAAGTACTGGTAGCTCAATAACGTTTCCACAATTAAATCAAAAGAAAGAGGAAAGGACGGTGAAAGAGAGAAAAAAATCTTTGTCATCGAGTGCTAGTTAATATGAGGGCAACTAATAAGATTCTCATAAAACGCATCCAAGTAAAGCGAACTATGTTAACTGCTCAGTAAAAATATATTTGTCTGTTGGTGATCACAATATGGGCAAGTCAATTTCATAAGAACGGCGTTTATTAATATATCTAAATATTCTGATGGACATTAAATAATGTAAATCGGTCCGTATACAGTTTGCAACAGCCCACAGTGGCCATCCGGAAGTTGGAAAAAATCGTAACACTCCAAAACAACCAAATACAGATCGCACGGGACACATCTAGGTCCAGCGAGCTGTATAAACCGTTTAGAAGTATTTTATTTAGGTGTTACTAATCACAATGTAAACCAGACATTTCAATGAGACCGACATTTCTTACTATATATAAGTGCTAAGATGTTTGATATGCAGATTGTTACAGACTGCAGTGGCCATCTTGGAAGGGAATGGATTGTACATACCCAAATAACTAAATAGAGATTTGGACTTTCAATTACACAAACCAGTGTGTGCTTGTTTGCTTGTTTCTTAGTTCGACATGTTTTAAACATATCCTGTTGGGTCTGTTTTATAAGCACCTATGGTGACTGGGTGCATAGCATGATAGCACCACCTTGAAATTTTGTCTATTCATATGCTTTTTTCACTTTACATTGGATACCTATTATTTACAATAGATGAGCAGTCATTCAGGCCAAGTCACCAAAGCTATCTAATTTTGTCTCTAACTAAATACAGATTGCATGGTACGCATCCCAGTCCAGCGAGCTAAGTCCACTACTCAATGGTATTATATGTATATATAGATGATCTCAATATGAAGGTCGTTTCAAAAAGAGAGCAGCATTACTAAATATAGGTGGGTACTCAAAAGGAGGTCTAGCTATGCCAAATCACCCACATATATATAGGTGGATACTCAAGAGGGTCTAGCTATGCCAAATTACCCACATATTTAATGTCATTTTTCCATTACTTCTATTTGAGCAAATAATCTCGTGCCATTATCTAGAACCAGATATTGATATAAAAAAGAATAAATAAACAAAAAATAATAATGAGTGGAGTAAGAGTGGAAATTTAGTACTAAAGATAAATTGGCCTTCATGGTAATACAAGTGATCAGTGCACACCA
The DNA here is from genome assembly GCA_963921515.1 of Calotriton arnoldi. Classification (NCBI taxonomy): domain Eukaryota; kingdom Metazoa; phylum Chordata; class Amphibia; order Caudata; family Salamandridae; genus Calotriton; species Calotriton arnoldi. The sequence continues at coordinate 609,152 of CAWUFW010004039.1, forward strand.
TATTATACCCAACAAGAAGGGAAAGTATAGAGGTGTTATCCATGAATCACCCCCTCTACGTTGGAAAAGAGAAATCACCCATATTGGTGTTTCCTCCTCATCATAGTGATAGTTTTCATAAGTATCAAGCAAATTTGTAATTAGACGTAATTACTTCAACAAACAAATAAGAAACACTGATTAAACTTATTGCATGTCTCCTCCTTGTCATAATGATAATTTTCATAAATAACAAACAAATGTCTAATTAAACATCATTGCTTAAACAGACAAATATGAAACACGTTAATAAAACTTGTTGCACATATTATTTTTCGTGTATATGGCAATTAACCCAAAGCTTAAACAAGAACTCAAGCCATGCTATACAAAACAACTGTGACAGTAACTACGGGATAATAGGGCATAATGTAAATATGGAGATATACAGAATACTTATAAGAAGTAATGTAGTTCATCGTCTGTGCTGTGTCCTCTGTCAATGCAGCGTAAAAGGCATATCCATGCGGCCTCCCGGCGTCTCAGTGCCAACTCCCGATTTCCCCCCCTCGGATCCGGGGGGATGTGGTCTATGCCATGAAACCAAATTTTATTGTCCTCTATATGATGTTCCCCCATGTGAAATGTCATTTGGTATCTCAGGTAATTGTTCCTAATGGCCCTGATATGTTCCTGTATGTGCACTTTTAACAATCTCACCGTACTGCCCACATATATTTTATTGCACCCACATCCAATAATGTAAACCACAAATTTGGTTTTGGAGCTGATGTTGTGCCTAATATCATACTCCCTGTCAGAATTGTATCTGAGTTGTTTGATTTTATTCCTACCTAAAGAGCATACATTACAATCTTGGCAAGTGAAGAAATCATGTGCAATGGGTGGTAACAATGTGTTCTTTATCCTAGTGTTTATGTAACTTGGGCATAGTTTATTTCATATAGTCTTCCCCCTGTGATAAATCACTTTGGGAGATTTGGTTATATTGTCTTTAAGTTCTGGTACTTCACTGAGTAAGCCCTAGTGTTTCTTCAGAATCATATACACTTTATCACTCCAGGTGGTATACTGTGTGATAAAGGCAAGATGTTTGCGTGTCCGTTCCTTTTTCAGATTGGGTCTCCTGACTAATGTGTCCTGTCTAGTGACTTTCCCAATTCTTGTCTCTGCCTTTTTTAAGGTGCCATCATCATAACCCCCATTGTGTAAATGTCCTTGGTCACCCTTTCTCTAAAGAGATCAATGTTCTTATGCATTCCAGTAGGTGTAAATTTGGAACAGAGCTTGAGCCCACTGTCTATCTGTACGTCCACCTTAATGTTGAGTTCCTCCCTAAGTGTATCAATGTCCACACAGTCATCCCCCGGTAATGACATTAGAAATTGCAAATCGTACAGATCTGATCATGTATGTGTGGATGGTTGTGTGTGTAGAGTAATGGGCAATGGTCTCACAAGGTTTGCATTGGAAAAACTTTTAATTTGAGCAAACGAGTAAACTTATACAAATCAACAATAAACCATATCCCCTGTTTGTGTAGGGCAAAAAGAACCCATTTATAATCATTGAGTACATTTTGAATGTTGGTGCACCTCTAGCTATATTGTATAATGCAGTCATCTCCTGAGAACTTATGAATCACCATGCTTAGCCATTACTCAGGGTGGCCACTTGCCTCCAAATCTCCGCATATTCATTGAGATCTCGGGCCACCGTATCCAAATGGTGAATCAACTTGCATTCACTCAAGTTTAGGATGTTGGCAATATTGCTACTTCTCAGGTTAGAGCTCACTTTCTTAATTACTAACTATCTCAGACTGTCCGCTGGATGGTTGAAAGTATTGAAGTGTTCAACCGGAGGTGCCCCTTGTACGCTATATCTGATCCTGCTGCAGTGCTACAAAATGCAAGTTTTTACCTTCTGACGCATCTGGCCAACATATAAAGACCCACATGGGCATATGATCACATATACACTATTGCAGTTTGTGTGTTCTTTTAAAAGTGTATGTGTGATCATTGTGACTGAAAATCTTTGTTTCTACGGTCATCACACATGCCTTGCACTTCCCATATTTATAATGACATGTAACCTGTGGTAGATACCATAGTGTTAAAGGAGTGAATGGGTAGCTCATCAGTCCCAACCTCAACTGCGACCAGGCTCCAGTGTCGATTTATAAATCTTTTGTATCTCATCAGTACGTGTGCAGAAGTAGTCTCACAGATCATTCTGTTCTGAGTCTCATCCTCACGCTGTTTGGGTTCAAGTAGGACCTCTCTGGGGAAAAACGAGGCCCTCTTACAGGCTTTCTTCAGTAAGCTCTTGGGATAGCCCCTTTCTGCCAGATGCCTAATTAGATCATCGGATTCCCAAAAGTAGTCTGGTTTATGTGAGCAATTCCTCTGAAGACAGAGAAATTGCCCATAGGGTAAGTTGTCTCTTAGGCTCCTAGGATGGTAACTGGAATATCGTAAAGGGTATTTCTCTAACTGTTCTTCCTGAAAAGTATAGTGTACAAAAAGGGTCATCGTCGACTCTAATCGTAAGGTAGAGATGATGGTATGAATATGAGTGTTGAAAATTGTGAAAAAGAATGCAACGTCACTTCTGTATGAAAATCAGACACTGGAAGAAGGAATGCCATCAGAATCCTAACAGGGTTCAGGGAAATGTAGAACAGATTCCACAAATGCAGAGGAATTATGTGATGGTTCTGAATAGGCAAAATTCTACACAAAATGTGCACAGTCAGAATTAATTTTAAATGCCATTGCCTACAAAACAGTAATGCAGCAAAACATGAGAAATCAGATACCCTATAGTATAGGGTACCAGCAGAATCAATTGATTCTGAGTGATGAATTGACAGGAAATAGTTCACAATGATGGTACCTGAAGGGGGAGGAGGACTGCAAACTTGGATCTGTCTTATAGGTCGACCAAAGTGGCACATACTTTGACAAAGAAGTAAATGGCCATTCCGTTTTGTTTTTGATTGATACGGGGGTAAACGTTCTACAGTTTATTTTGTGTAAGTCCCAAAACTAACCTTTTCGAGAAGGGAAGCCCAGGTTGTAAGGATCAGCAATAAACAAATTGTTAATCGGGTTACAGCAGATGTTCCAATTAAAATTGTCCTAAGCGCCAATTTATTTTGTCTGATTCAGGCCTGTGAACTTTGTAGGGAGGGGACTTGCTTTGCAAAATGAATTGTATGATTTATTGCACACCAGATGGTGTTGCAATTGAGACACAAGATAAGGATTATGTGTTCATAATAAATTCATCAGAGTCGAGAATTTAGTTCTTCCCAGTTTTAACCATGGAAGACATGCCTCTGGATTTAAGACATACTGTCAAAGATGAGGCATGTGATTTTTCTGGAAAAGAGACTGGATTCATTAAAAGATCAAAGCTGGTTAAACATGATGCAGTACTTCTTAGAACGAGACTTACAAAAGAGGCAGAAGAAGGAATGAAGCCAGTGACTGAAAAGATGAGCAGGGAGTTCTCAGGGAGGTACTTGGTAGTCCTTGTCAGGGCCGGAATGGCTACCGGGCGTTTTTTGCTGGCTTGGCAAAGTGAGATCCAGGTTCACTGCTGATGGGCTGATTTTGTTGCTGGGGAGCTGCCGGCGCTTCTAAATGAACAACGCAAAACAAATAGCTTTAAAGCGTACTTTTTTAAACATTTGTTTTGCATTGTTTATTAAGGAAAGCCCGGTAGCCAGTCCGGCCCTGGTCCTTGTAATGCACCTGTGATGGGAATTAAAAAGCCGAATGGCAAGTGGAGAATCCTACAGGATTTCTGCAAGATTAATAAAATGTTGTTCCACATTGTGCAGTGGTACCGACTCCAGCAGTAATTTTGTTTCATATTCCATCAGAAGCAGAATGGGATACAGTCATTGGCTTATGCCAAGTGTTCTTCTAATTTCCTTTGCATAAGAAATCACAATTTCTTTCTGCATTTAAATTTTCGAATAAAGTTCTTGTGTGGAATCCCACAAGAATATATGAAAAGTCATTTGATTTTTAGGCAAATCTTGATGAAAGATCTAGAAAGTTTTAACCTGCCATCCAATTCAGTCTTGCTGAAATATATTGATGACCTACTGGTCGCATCCAAAACAATAGAGGGTTGTAAACCTGATACCATTGCCTGGTTGAATCATCTAGCTGAAAGTGGACATAGAGATTTGCTAACTAAAATGCAGTATTGTAAAAAGAAATCATCTGTCTTGGACACAATATTGAAAAGGGTGTGAGAAAAGAACGTGCTTCTGCAGTTCTGAAATTGAGTCAGCCGACTACTGAGAGGGAGGTTCAGATGTGTTATTGTTGAATACTGTCATCATTGGATTCCAAACTTTTCCTTGATTGCGAAGCCTTTAGTAAAATTGACACTTGGTGATGTCCAAGATCCTGTACCATTTAATGATGAATGCATTGATACATTTAAGAAATTAAAAGATAGGTTGTGTCATGCACCCAAACTTAGGATGCCTGATTACAATTTTATATTTTTTCTGTTCTACCATGAGAGAAATGGATGTGCACTTTCGATTCTTACACAGAAACATGGACGTATAATGCATCCAGCGGCATATCTTTCTGTTGTATCAGATCCAGTAGCTGTGAGCTTTCCAGGTTGTTTGAAATCGGTAACAGCTATGTGCTTACTTCAGAGACCAATATGGAGCATTTAGATCTGTATAAGCAGTATGTTTCATTCCTGAGACATTAGAAGCCTCTTCTTTGCCAAATGTAACTTCAGCATAAGTGTCAGAATTGGTTGCAATGACAAAAGCTTGCTGTTTATCAGAGAATTTGGATGTGATAATCTATACAGACAGCCAGTATAGTTTTGGAGTTGTCCATGACTATGGTCAACTATAGTCACAAAGGGCTTTTATGACATCTTCAGGAGCCCCAATCAAAAATGGTGTTTACATATTGGATTTGTTAATAGCTTTACAGAAGCCAACAGAAATTGTAGTTGTAAAATGCATAGCTCATAAAACTGGAAAGGATATATGGTCATGCTTGGAAACAAGTATGCGTATCAAGTGGCAAAATATTGTCCATTACAAGATGGTGAAAATGCAGGGATAAGAACTGATTCAGTACAAAATGTAGAAACTGTGAATTGTTTCTTTATGGATTTAATGCTGACTTCTTAAATCAAATTGAGAGATTTGCACGAAGATTCCCCAGAGAACGAGAAAAGAAAATGGAAGATGTCAGCTAAGCATAAGTATGTGCTACCTGATTCGATGTTGTATCTTATGTGTATGTATTTTCACAACAGGATACACTCAGGTAAAATTAGTTTAGTTTGCATTTTCAAAAAGTACTGGGAAAAATACAGGATTTTGAAATGTTGCTTAAGATGTTTGCAGCCGATGTTTGGTGTTTCATTTAAATAATCAAGGCAAAAGAAAATGTACTCTTATGAATCATACTGGCAAATCAGAAGGCCCATTTATAATACTCCAAGAAGATTTTATTGAGATGCCAAACTGTGACGGTTTGAAGTATGTTGTTTCTAAATGGGTGGAGGCATTTCCCACCAGGAGAGCAGATAGTCTTACAGCGGTCAAATTGTTGTTGAGGGAGTTGATATCAAGATTTGGCCTTCCAACTTCTATTGTTTAGGAGTAGTAAAGTTAGGACTCCTAACTTTAGGATTCTTAAATGTGAGAAAAATCCTAACTTTAAGACTTTCGGTATTCACAGAAGGCATTTAGGAGTCCTAAAGTTAGGACTACTAACTTCTGTGAATACCGAAATGAGTAAGTTCATTCTGTGAATACCAAAATGAGTAAGTGTATTCTGTGAATACCAAAAAGTACTAACTTTACATTTTTGACGTAAGTTAGTTCTGTGAATCAGGCCCACAGTGTGTAACAATGGTTTCCCATATATCTATGATTGATTGTTGATGTGAACTAGGCTTCCCATTAAGTGAATGGTATAGGGTCAATGTTGCACATAACACATACTTGCTACACCTAAGGGCGTTGTATCTGTGACAGCATTAGTGATGCTTCATAATATTTTGAGATACTTTGTACCTACTTTCAGATCTCTAATGCCATATTAGTTTATATAGTAATGTGTAAAAAAGAACCTTGGATGATGTTATCAGTGATGTCATCAGTTATGTCATCAATTGTGTCATTTGAAATGTCATCAGTGATGTCATAAATGATGTCATAGAACATGCCATCAGTGATGTAATATTTGAGGTCATAAGCAGTGTAAATCAGTGGTGCAAGTTATAGTTAGCTATGCTAACTATAACTGGTGAGTTTCTGATTTGGCCTTTGGCCGTGTGCAGCGGGGATTGGTCACTAGGCTTGGCCTTCCACGAGGCCCTGGGGTAAGACACCCAGCAGGCTGCCAACCCCACACCGTGTACAGCTTTTGCGGTGCTCAGCATATGGTTGGCCTTCGGGACCCTGAGACCCCATCCCCTGTGGCCAAAGCATATATATTAAGTAGACCATTAATTGGCCCCGGGGACCCCACCACCTGGGACTGAATACAATTAAACTGTAAGGAGCACATGCAGCCCCCTTCCTCAAGCCGTAATCGGCCCAGCGGACCACATCCCCTAAGGCCAAATACAATAAAAAATAGGAGGCGGGCCATGTGCCCCCCTCCCCAAGCCATCTTGGGCCCCAAGGACCACATCACCCTGGGCCAAACTCTAAGCGGACAGGGCATGCAGCGCCCCTCCCGGAGCCTAATTAGCTCCAGGGGACCCATCCCCAGGGCCAAATATAACAAAAAAGGGGAGGGGGCCTTATTAGGCCTCAGGGATCCCATCCGCTGGGGCCAAGGCAATAAAAAAGGGGAGGGGGGCCATGTGGCCCCCCTCCCTGAGCCTTTTCAGGCCCTGGGGACCCCATCCCCTGCGGCTGTGTTGTTTTGTTGAAGGGGAGAGGGGGCCATGCCCCCTTTCCCGAGCTTCATTAGGCCCCAGGGACCCCATCCCCCAGGCCTGTATTTATATTTTTTAAAGGGGAGGGGGGCTGAGCGGTCACCATCCCCAAGCCTCATCCCGGCCCTGGGGACCACATACCCCACAGCCATATCTAAGTTAAAGGCTAGGGAGGCCACATGGCCTCCTTCCTGAGCCTCATTAGGCCCTGCGGACCCCATCTCCCAGGGCTTATGTTTTCATAAGGGGAGGAGGGCTGCTTGGCTCCCCTCCCCAAGCCATTTTCAGTCCTGGGGATCCCATCACCTGGGGTCCAATCAATTTAATAAGGGGAAGGGGGTACGCAGTACCCCTCTGTGAGTCATGTTTGTCCCCCGGACCCTGTCCCCCGGGGCCCAATGTGTTAATTAAAGAAAGGGGGCCATGTAGCCCCCTTCCCAAGCCTTAAAAATGACCTGGGGACCCCATCGCCAAGGCCTGTGTTTTTAAATGGGAGGGGGCACGCAGTAGCCTCCCCGAGCCTATTTTGGCCCAGGAGAACCCATCCCCAGAGCATCTCATTAATAGCCCCAGGGCCCCACGGCCTAAGCCATCTCCCCACATGAGGCGGGAGCCAGAGTTCCAACCCTCAGGGAGCAGCTATTTATGCTGCTCCCTCTGGGCTGGAGCAATCTATTGATCTGTTTCCCTTCCTGCATTAGTGCGGGCAGGGAAACAGATCTCAAGCGTGCTCCCAGCTGGCGGGAGCATTATTAAAGCTCCCGCCAGCTGGGAGCAGACTTGGTGTTTGCTCCCATTTGGTGGGAGTTTTAGAAATGGCAAACACAAGTTTCCCTACCTGTGCAGACAGGAAAACCAATGTCCCCTGGGGGTGGGCTCCCCGGGACCCAGCAAGTGAGTCGGCCCCAGGGGATGGGGTCCCCGAGGCTACTGAAGGCACAGGAGTGCGTCAAAATAAGTGTGTTTCTCATGTTAATTCTCATTGGGATTTTGAACATGACTACAGCCCGAACTGCTGGACAATATTACACCAAATGTGTCAGGAATATAGCTTTTGGTCCAGAAAGCATGCTTTTTGATATATGGTGTACATCCATTTAGTAGTTTTAGAGTTATTTATAGAAAACCAAATTTGTATATATAGGGACGTGAACCCTCCTGATCCCGTGTAGAGATCTGATTGGCTGTCAACACTTCAACCAGGAAGTGTTACGAGCAATCTTGGGACTCGGCGTAAAAAAGTAAAGAGGAGGTAGGTTAGGAATACCCTGACCCCTTAGACCTGGCCCTGGGGTTCCCCTGGGATCCCACCAGGGCAAAAAGCATTTTGTTTTAATTTTCGGAAAGAGTTGCAGCAGGATCCATTGAAAAATCCCCCCCCAAAAAACAAGCCTGGATAAACCAGGCCCTGGGGACATACTCAGTTTTGTGTCTTTTTGGAGGGGTGTGCCACCTCCCCGGGGCTTTGGCATTAAAGAAAGGGGGCAGTGCGGACCCCCCTCCTATTTCCTAATTGCCCCCAGGGACTTCCACCTCCCAAGTGGGCACAAAAGAACTGTCAGAAAGAGAGTGGGCCCCCCGTCCCAGGCCATATTTGGCCACAGGGACCACCACCTACTCAGGGCCAGCCCATACCAATAAAAGGAGGGGAGCCATGCGACCCTCTGCTTCAGCCACTAATAGCCCTGGGGACCACCATCCCCAGGAACGGCTCCTGCTATCTCCTGATGTGCCCACCCTCTGGAGATAGCGTTTCCTTTTGCTTCTCCTGCTATCTCCTGATGTGCCCACCCTCTGGAGATAGCGTTTGCTTTTGCTTGGCGGGAGCAAACACTAACTCCGCTCCCAGTAAACGGGAGCTGTCAAGCTCCTCCCGCTTGCTGGGAGCAGAGTTTTCATCTGTTTTCCTACCCTCTGTGAAGCTTGCAGGGAAACAGGCAAATTGATTGCTCCCGCATGGAGGGAGCTGCATATTTAGTAGCTCCCTGGGTGCAGGAGCAATAGTTGGGACTGCGGAGTCATTGAGGCTCCCCCATGGTCTGTAACACTGCACACTGGGTGCCCTGGGTGGGCTCCAGGGCACCAAGGAATGGGAGGCCAGGCCCCAGTTGAAGCTCCACTTCAGTAAAGCAGAAACAATTCTAACTTCTTGGGCTTGGCGAAGGCAAAGCAAGTGTGTTTCCTCTCATATTCCACATTGAAAAAGGGTCTGAAATCCTTAATGGACGTGAATGCATCATTGATCTATAGGAGTGACGAGTGGTTTCTTTGTTGTTGTCTTCTGGTGAGAGCAAAGTCCATGGTTCTCCCTTTTAAATACCCTAAGTATGCAAATGCCAAAAAATCCATAGAACCAATCACAGACCCACTCACAGACACACACAGGCACTCACACACCCACTCACAGACCCACACAGCCACTCACACACCCACTCACAGACCCACTCAGACACTCATGCAGCCATTCACAGACCCAATCAGACACTCACGCACCCACTCAGATACTCACGCTAATGCTAATTCCAAACTATAACATCCCTGTAACTTTTTCAACCTAAAACTTTGCATACAGTCTTATATGTAACTGTCTTATACACACTCTCAACACAAATGCTCTTGTCAGAGCCACCCAAGAGCCCAAAATGTTGTTAATTTTCTTGTTTAATGTTTTTTTTTAAATTCGATAGCGATGCCACGATGATCACCATCACGTCGCAAAATCTCAAAACAAATGCAAACATTCAACAACCGCTACCACATTCAAAAATGATAACTTAAAAAATGAATTCTAACTATTACAATACACACATTAATAACTTAGAGAACATGTTTGTACACATATATTTGTAGTAACTTTTTTAAAAACTGTGTTTGAACCCTACTTCCTGTCTTCGCCATTATGCAAAGTGTCGCAATGACTTTGGTAACCGCGACAATCGCGCCTTTTTTAAGAGGTGTAAAACACATATATCCACACATTTTACAGTATTTTAGACACTAGGGGATTATTACTGCACTGTTTAAAGTCATATTTTTATGGGGAGTTTGCGCAAAAACAATCTTCTAAACCTTATTTCCATATTCGCGAAGATCGCGCCTTTTTTTTAATAAAGTGTAAAACACATATATGCACACTTTTTGCAGTATTTTAGACAGAAGGGGTTTTTTAGTGCACTGTTTAAAATCATATTATTCAAGGTAGTTTGTATAAAATTCATCTTTAAAATCGATCTACTGTTTTTGCGGTGACGTCGGGCGTCGCTACCCATGACAGTATGTGGGAGGGCCGCGCTGGAGGTCGCGGCAACGTCGCGAATAGCGCACACAATTAAAAAATCAATTTTGGACTTGTGTCACTAATACCCCCATTTGTAAAACATGGGGTCAGAGTACTTCTACCCTGATCCCTTATGTCCCTTTCCCTAAAAAATTTCATACCCGGAAACCGTCCCCAATTCATAAAATGGCAGCCGCAAATTTCTGTTCAGGTAATGTCCAACCAATCACAGCATTCCCGTTGGCGCACTTTTGTGATTTACCTCGAACCTGTTGCGATGTAACCATGAGCACCGCAAAACCGCCGCAACTTTCTGTTAAAGTTGCATCCAGCCAATCAGAGTATCCCTGTTGCCACATGCTTTCGAAGTTTACAGCCAACTCGTCGCAATTTAACCACGATCACCGTGAAACAGCCATGAAATTTCCACAACCAGAGATATCACTATTCTGTTCGGATTTAATTTCTCAAGAACTACTTAACGGATTTGCATGAAATAACAAAAAGCACAATCTGCTTAACAGCATCTACCTTTCTTCCAAATTTGGTGTAATTCCGTCCAGCGGTTCGGGCTGTACGTTCGATAACGCGATCTCATCAGAATTAACATTACAAACGCACCTTTATTTTGTGCCCCTATTTCTCTGTCCCCACTGCATGGATCACCCCCCCCAACTTTTCCATGACACACAGAATCTACTTTGCCACTTTTTGTCTGGGAAAACTTCATGCAGATAGTAAAATGACGCCAAGTTATAGGCAAGTCAAAAAAATGCTTTTCCTATGGAAACTAGGTCGTAACTATACCTACCTACTGGCGACCGCCAGTAGGTAATATATATATATATATATATATATATATATATACATATATATATATATATATATATATATTCACTGAAAAAACAGAGATGTTATAGTTAGGCTCAGGTTTCATTCATACAAATCCAGTGAAATTCAGCAGTTATAGTTAGCTCAGCTAACTATAACTCGCACCCCCGCAATGCACTGCTTATGACCTCACATATTACATCACTGATGACATCTCAAATGACATCACGGATGATATCACTGACATCATCCACAAAATCACTAATGCACCCACTCATACCCCCATAGAACCTTTCATACACTCACTCACATTCTCAAACAACGATTCACAAACCCATTCACAGAACCATACCAGTAATTACACATCCACTCACTGATTCATAGATCTACACACACATCCACTCACTCATCCATACAGCCCCTCATACACCCACTCACTTATACAGACACTGATCCTCAATAGACAAGGAGACTTCATCCCCCTACTAGTAGTACGCCAGGAGGCGCATGTGCAGAGTGGTGGGGAAAGGGTGCGTGGCCTCCTACCAGATCTGGGTCCTTGGGGGCCAACAAGCCCTCCTGTTACCTCCAGTAAGACCCACACAGCTAGATTGCTGAAAGGTCCCCCGGGACCCAGCCTACCTCGAATAGGGGAGGAGGGGGCACGCAGCCCCCCTCCCCGGACTGATATTGACCCGGGGGACCTCATCCCCGGGAACCAGCCATTCACAGATAGGGGAGGTGGGCTGCACGGCACTTCACCCCTGCCCATCTTTAAAGGGGTGCCCCAGGGTACCCACTCTCCACTGGGACCGCAGGGGAGCCTGAAGGTCCCCGCAGTCCCTGTCATTACTTTTAGACATAAAAGGCAGCTCCGTGTCTAAAAGCAATTTTTCTCCACTTCTAGCAAGCGAGAGCATTTTTTCTGCTCTTGATTGCTAGAAGCAGAGCATTTACTATGGCTTGGCGGGAGCGGTAAAGTCATAGCAAAAAGCTATGTCCCAGGGTTGGGCAGCCCGGGGGATGCCCAGGTCGATGTATGTTTACAGGAGACGGGCTGTGCAGCCCCCTCCATTCTTACAACATGCCCCGGGGAGGTGGTTGTCCTGGGGCTGTGGGGGGAGGCTTGTATCCCCCTGCATTCAACAGAACAAAAGCCCTGGAGAGGTGGTGGCCCCCAGGCTGTGGGGGGGTCTGCATGCCCCCGCATTATTTGCAATTAAAGCCCTGGGGTGATGGTGTCCCCTGGGGCTGCGGGAGGTCTGCACGGCCCCCTCTCATTATTTTCAAGTGAAGCCCCGGGAAGGTGGCGGTACCGGGGGCAGGGGAGGTTCAAGAGGCCCCACATTTATAAAATAAATAAGCACAGGGGAGCCCTGGGTGGGTGGTGGTCTTCGAAGCTGCATTTTCTTAAAAAGGTAGCCCAGAGGAAGTCGTGGTCTCTAGGGCATTAGTAAGCCCCAGGAGGGGGGCCCGTGAGCCCCTCCTCCTATAATGTCCAAAAGCCACCGGGACCTGGCCTATCCGGGGACCGATTATAAACGAAGCATTTTAAAAAATATTTTCTGCAGGATTCACGGATCCAGTTTGACTATCGCCGATTTGTTTTTTTTAATGCTTTTTTTGTCCTGCGGGGGCCTGTGGGACCCCTCCCCCCCAGAGACCTAGAGGGTCAGGGAGTGTACACCCTGCCCCTTTTCTTTTTTTAAGTTTTTTTTTCTTTGACTCGGTTCCTGTTTTGAAGTGTTGGCAGCCAATCAGATCTCAGCACAAGATCGAAAGGGGTCGCAGATCCTCCGTGTCCCAAGATATACACCCGGAAATGTCTTCAAATAACTCCGCAACTACTGAACTGGTTTACACCAAATCACAAAAAGGCACTTCCCTGGGCCAACATCTACCTTCCTGCCATATTTGGTGTAATGCAGTTCAGGCTGTAGCCGTGTCTAAAGTTCCTATGGAAATTTACATGGGGAAAATGCATTTTGGGACCCCCCCTTTTTCTCAGCCCCGCTTCACGTATCACCTCGAAACTTTTAAGACAGTAGCTGAATTGATCATCGAACTAGTTTTGAAAATACGTGAGGATTCATAATTATTGGCAAAACAAAAAAGCTCTTCCTATGGAAACTAGGTCCTAATTGTAACTACCTACTGGGTGTAGGTAATATATATATATTTTAATTAAACAGCTTTATATTTGTGATCTTATGTTGTCTAGGATAAAAGCACTTAAAAAAAATTATATATATATATATATCCTCCTACACTTCCGGCACAGACGGTCATCAAGCCAGACTCCGATGATGCCGTTTCAGTGATAAAGTTAGCTTTATTTAGCAAATATCAGGGCTGTAACGCGTTTCGGCAGGATCCCCTGCCTTGTTCACACATATATATATGTATATATATATATATATTTGAATACCTGTTGCGTCAATCCCTCCAAGGAGGCATCGGGACACAGACCCAGAGTTCTCGTGCAATTATTTGATCTACCTCAAATCCGCCATATATATATATATATGAAATTAGTGCATAAAGTATACATACGTTTAAAATGAATATTACCTTTCAAAACTAACATAAAGATATATAATATACAGTAATCTTACACAATTTTAAAGTATATTACAAATATAATTAAAATATAAGTGTATATTATTATTACTAACAATAATCTTAATGATAATTTTAAAGATGAAATAGAAGAAAACTAGTGGTAAAGTAAGAAATAAAACTAAAACAGGTTTTAAAAGGGCATATAGATGATGATTATATTTATTTGTATAGATATATATGAGTTAAGTGCAATATATATTGCACTTAACTCATATATATCCATACAAATAAATATAATTGCCATCTATATACCCTTTTAGTTTTATTTCATACTTTTTAGAGTTCTCTAATAGCTGTCTTAGACAGCTTGGTTAGAGAAAGCGCAGGCCTCCAGCGCTCTTAGGAGCGTTGAGAGAGGCTACTGTATCCAATCCGGGCGCTCCTTTCATGCTGTGATTTGTAGTGCAGTTTCCTGCTTCTGTGGCTTACAGAAGACGCCAGAGGGAGGAGGACGTCGCGCGGCGAAGAACAGAAAGTACGTTTATTTTGATTTGATTTTGTTGTTTGCCCCCCCCGGTACATGCCAGCCGCCACTGCTAAGCAATGACCCAACATGTCATCAACAATGCCCTCAAGATTATATAGAAAGGTCCCCCCTACCTCTAAGTTCTCCTGAACCTCATTTCAGTATTTGATAACTTTGAACACCTTCAATGCTGAAGGCTCACTTGAGTAGAGAGACATTTTTGACATGTTCCCTAAATACCATGCCTCATTCCTCTCAGACAATGTCTAATTGGATTCTTCCGAACCTCCCAGTCACAGATTATCACAAAAATCCCTGTGACTCCATCTTCATTCAGTTTTTTTTCAATATTATACATGTATCACTCAACATGGTTACTAATCAGACCATACATCACACTTCACCAGCATCTCAACAACACAGAACTGTACCTTAAGGTGTGCTCATCAGATATCCAAGGGCTGTAACAACGCCTACACTCCATTCAATACTGAGTGTCAGCCACTCACCTCAAACTAAAAACTAGAAAAACAAACTTGTACACATTACTTGTCTCAGAATGCAATCACATTTTGATTATTGGCTGTCCATGATCACTTCACCCCTTCGAACACCTTCAGTGCAAAATCTTAAGGCTCATGCCTCTTCTTTAGGTACCATATTCACAAAGGTGACCCAAAATTGCCTGGGAGCATACTAGAGCGTAACGAAACAAAGATTTTCCTACCAGATGCCATTTTCCTCATGGTTGCATATGCCCTCATCCTCTTCAAATTGACGGTGGTCCACACCCAACAATTATTCAGTTGAGAGCCTCATTCCTCCTCTTTGGAAAATGAAAACCTGATCACATACTGCCCACTCTTAGAAACATACCCTAGCTTATTCCAACTTCCAAACGTCCTAGTGAAATCCCTACACATAATTCTACAGACACCCAAATATATAGCATAAAAACTCATTTTGCTGGCTTTACTCCCAACCTAATAAAATTTCTTTGCCTCCTCCCAGTGGAACGTCCTCCCTGCAGGAAAAGTCCCTTAGAGAAAAACCTCGAGCTTTCTTTTTCTCAAACTACCTTAGTATAAGAAGCAAACACAGTGTCCAGGAACAACAGTGCTTATTTTTTAAAACTGTAAATGCCAGGGCCCTTCTCAGGAGGTCATAGCATCTTGCACTACCCATTGTCTCTGCCAGCACCGCCAATGACAGTGCCAACATGACTACTAACCATCACACTCCATCAGACTATTCCAGGCCACCCAATTACAATAAGAATTGCGTGGGTGGCAGATATATTATTCTGTTTTAATGTATATTATCAAACACTGTTGTGCTCATCTCAAAATTGGCAGACATCGCCACCATGTGATGGACTGTTATTAGTGCCAGTATTGAGAATTAAGTGCTGGTGCCTAGAACCAGAAGCCACCAGCTCAAATTAAGCACTGATTGCTCACATTTGCAGGGGCCCAGAGATAACTGATTCTGGATATTCTTACATTTATTCTGCAGGTGTCTAGAAGTTCGTCATTAGAAAAAGATGATTGATTATCAAATGCCCACTGGTTAATTCAATCAGATCAATGTATTTTCAGCTTTATTCGAGCACAGTGGAATGCTCCGAATACACTTGAAAATAGTAGGTGAAACACTGGCAAAATGTAATAATGGCTTTTTTGGGATTATTCACTTAGACTCCACAAAACTGAACACTATCATGCAGTTTCAGCAGTCTATAACACTGGACTGGAAAAGAACCATTGAAAGAGATGCTTTTCACTTTTAAAATGTACACATTTTGTTATTAAGCTTTTAGCACGAATGTTATTCTGTACAGTTTCAGTAAAAGGAAACTCGGTAATTGGACCGTGCAATAAAACCTAACGCATCATTACAAAAGAGAGGTAGGTGACTGTTAGTGACACATCTTTAGAATAAATAGGTGAAGCCTGCAGCGTGCATCTAAGCTGTATAATGTATAGAGGACCCCAAACAAACAGACACAGTTTGTTTTGAAAATCGATTTTAGGAAATACGGCCATCCAATTAATTTAACCCTGTCATCAGAGTGAGTCAGAGTTATAGTATTAGGAATAATTGCAAGGAAGAAAATTAAATCTTTGGTTTCCACAACAACAAACTGTTCTGGAAAGAGTGTTCCCTGAATTTATTTCTCAGTCAATTGGGATCTTTAAAACCCATGTGTCTGTCTCATCGAACCTTCCCTCTTGACCTCTCCTTACCCTTTTCTCACTTCACTTTTAGGAACATTGAAAAATGTTGTTTCTAAAATATATTATGATTTTTCATTAAAGTGTCATGTGAACCGGGGATTGCACTGCTCCCAGATGATCTCTGAAGTAGCCGGCTTTGGATGTTGTTTGGCAGTAAAATATTAAATATTTCTGATTGACCTTCTCAACTATACACATAAGAAAATTAAAACAACCACAATTGCTTGATAGTGCCAGGACTTTCCTGGAGCTATTACACTACACTGTCAACAGAATTTCGTAGAAGTACCTTTTTGTTTCCCTTACTATAATAACTGTGAGAAATTGAGTTGTTGTTTGACTGGGGCATGAGCCCTGGTCAAGCAACAGCCACCATCCCTTGCAGGGTGAACCACAAGGCTTAATTCAGAGGCATTTTGTAAAGTATTTATGCAGCACACAAACAGTAATAAAGTGAAAACACAACACAAGCAAAATTCCAACCAGTAGAACCGCAGTTATGAATTTTTAAAGGTTTTAGTAAAAACTAGCACCTAAAAGATAAAAGTGCACGAGACTGGGTCAAAGACTAAAAATATAGCCGACCTCAGTGGGGCACTGGTCAAATACAAGAAGTGGATTGGGCCCGGTTAGCACTAACCTTCAGGTTTAGAATAACAAAATTTGAGCAAAATGTCCTGAGAAGGTAAAGTTCAGTGAAGGCAAGCCTGCAGGCGGTGTCCGAGGAAGGAGCGTCATCTACAGGGAGCCTTGGACCGAAGCTGCAGTGAAGATTTCCACATTTGGACCTAGTCTCTTTTTTGGAAGCCGGAAATCTCCAGCAGAATGAGGCAGGAGCCTCTAGCCGAAGACATATGCAGGGGCTTGGATACCACTTTAGCATAAGAATGCTGACCAGGTATATTTCAACACACAGCAAGAGGCAACATAAACAAGGGGTTCATAGTTGAGAGTTATGCATACAGTAACAGAACCCAAAAAACAATAGGATGAATGGGTCCTTTGCTTGTGTTTGTCTTTTTTTAATCATGTTCTTCTTCAGAGAATGCAAACAAGCGCAGCCTACGCATTTCGCCCAATCACAGGATTCCTCAGGGCTGCAACATGCAAGGAACATGTGAGAGTCATATTCCTTTTAACTTGGTAAGTACATAGTGCATGATGTGTTTTGACACATAATATAAAATAACCAAGACAGTTGGAAAAACACACATCAAATTATAAAGAACAAAAAATTAAATTTTTCAAAAAACATTGAACACCTGACAGTTGGTATTGAGACTTGACACAACATGTTTATACACTTGGCGAACACCTATACAGCAATACCATATGTCTACTAATACAGGAACTTCACAGATGAAACATGTAAATAAACATACTGTAATGAAATGAACAACAAACCATCAACTAATTTCGATCTGTACAGGAAGAACTGAAAGCAAGAAGGCACAAGACAAAAGAGAGTACAAAACCATTTAGACACTGTGAGTAGGTGTGGAAGTAAACGTACAAAATACATGTATATGGGCAAGAGAGAGAGAGATAGGAGAAGAATGCCATAATACTCAGGACTACACAAGTGTTAAAAGTGCTCAGAAAAAAACTAAGCGAGGGGCAAAGAAAACTCTAAAACTATACCTCAATGAGAGTACTGTCCCAGAAAACTTAGTGACAAAGTGGTGGAATCCCCACACTCAGAGTACAAAGTGATCAGTAATAAAACCATTGTCTTACTAGAAAGATATGAAACAGTATTGTAGACAGATCTGAACAGAAACAGCGTCACAAGTGGACAAGCAAACATCCGAGTACACTAAAATGTAAGACAAATACATCGTAAGTAATGGTTCCATATTGGAACTCGAGAACCCCAAAGCCGGCAACACCAAAAGGTTTAGGTATGTGACTAAAAATTATATAGAAGGAGTCAGAAGTCCAAGTGCCATAGAAACTAGCCAATTTGCACCATCTACCAGAATGCTCCCTGAAGAGTTTAGCTTAATGCAAAAAAACCTTAGAACCCAAGTAAAAGTCCAAGAGAAAATGTTATTCAATAGAAAGGAAGAAACAGTATCTTACTGTAAGACTCAAATAAATTGCATCATGACTTCTGCAATGTAATCTGGTTCACAAATTCAGAGTCCAAAAAGAGAGACCATTGGAACATTGTGAGTATGTATTACATTTTATTGTACTCCGGATGTTTGCTTGTCCACTCGTGACGTTATTTCTGTTCAGATCTGCCTACAATACCGTTCTATATCTTTCTGGTAAGACATTGGTTTCATTACTGACCACCTCATACTCTGAGTGTGGGGGTTCCATTACTTTGTCACTAAGTTTTTGGGGACAGTACTCTCATTGACATATAGTTTTAGAGTTTTCTTCCCCCGTCATGGAGTTTATTTCTGAGCATGTTTGACACTTCTGTAGTCCTTAGTATTACGGCCTTCCCGATTCTATCTCTCTCTCTCTCTTGCCCATGTACATGTAGTTTGTACGTTAACTTCCACATCTACTCACAGTGTCAAAATGGTTTTGTACTCTCTTCTGTCTTGTGCCTTGTTGCTTTCAGTTCTTTCTGACAGATCCATAGTGGTGGAAGGTTTGCTGTTCATTTCATTACAGTAAATGTGTTTACGTGTTTCATTTGTGAAGTTCCTGTATAAGTAGACATATGTTATTGCTGTATATCTGTTAGCCAATGTGTATAAACATAATGTGTCAAGTCTCTAGACCTACTGTTGTGTTCAATGTTTTTAAAAAAGTATTATTTTTTAATGTGATATGTGTTTTTCCAACTGTGTCTGTTCTTTTACATTATGTGTCATGACACATCATGCACTATGTACTTACCAAACTAAAAGGAAAATAGACTTACACATGTTCCTTGCATGTTGCAGCCCTGAGGAATCCTGTGATTGAGCAAAACGTGTTGGCTGCACTCGTTTGTATTCTCTGAAGAAGAACACGGTTAAAAAAGACAAACACAATATAAGGACTCATTTGCCTTATTATTTTTGGGATTTTGTTACTGTACGTATAACTCTCACTATGAACCCCTTTCTATGTTGTCTCTTGCTTTGTGTTTAAATATATCTACTGTATGACCAATTTGTAGCTGGTCATTTGAGGTGAGCAACTTTTGTTTGAAACATAGTGAGTACTCCAGGTCATGCTGCAACAGGTCCCTTAGCTGCAAGTGTTTCTTCAGACTGCTGAACAGGATTTGAAGCTGCGAAGAAGAACATATCGGGAACAGCCACAAAGTCAGGGTGACAGGTGATGCACCTTGAGGAGATCAACAGGCAGGTTGGTCCTGGCCTCCTCTCTATTCTCAGAGCAGTTTTAGCCAAAAGTCCTCCGTTTTTCATTTTGGCTATCTGGGCACCTTTAGCACAACAAACAAGGGTAAAGGACTGGTGTGACACCGCTTGAGAGTTCAGGGCTCACTCAGGCTGGGTCCAAGTGTGGGTTCCAGATGGTGGGAGTCTTCTGTGTCCCTGTGGCTCTGAACAGGAGGCCAGCAAACGTGCCCTTGGAGTCACTCTGGTACTCTTGGGTTCAGATGAAGATGCCCTCTGAGGGTTCAAGGCAGGGTCCAGGCAGCAAAGCAGACCTTCCAGGTACAGCAAAGCAGTCTTGCAGAGTGCACAACTGGTCACAGCTGCAGTCAGTCCTCTGAGAGCCACTTGGCAGGTCCTGACATTAAACTGAAGAGTGGGTACGAGGGTCCTATCTTCATGCCCAGTTCTGCCTTTGAAGTTGAGAGAAGTTTCTAAAGGTTTCTACTTTGAAGTAAGTGCATGGCATTTCCTGATTCCTCTGTCCTGGCTCCAAGCTGGCTGCAGAGACAATGTGGAGGTGATGAGCCCTTTGTATGAAGGTAGAGCACACCCTATTCAAGTGCAAGTGGGGATGTGCTCAGGTTTGCCCCCTATACTACCAGCAGATGGCCCTTTCAGGCACACCTATTCCCTCTATTGTGTGACAGTCTGGGAGGAATTCACAAAGTTTAACTGTCAGTTACACCCAGTCTTGTGACCCAGGAGACACTGCAGGCATCAAATGGCTAAGGGCAGGAAAATGCTAACGTTCTAAAAGTAAAAAGGTGATGGATGGAATGTTGAATTAATCTCAGCCACTGACAATCGATCAGGCCGCATTCCAATCAATCATTTTTGTACCCATTATGCCACCCGAGTTTGGACCCAGTCATATGCTAATCTGTCTTGACCCTGCTTCCCATGGGAACAGTCCAGACCAAACTGCCAGGCCAGGTCCTCCCTGGACCAGAAACAAGAATCCTGGGACCGGTTTCCTGGTCTCACCCCTCATCAACCAGGCTACATTGAATCCAGTGGCACAGTGAGCCCGGGAACCACATCTGGGCATACCCAGCGCATTTAGGGTGGCAAATGCAAAAACAATAAGATGGTGAATGGAATGCTTGAATTAATGTCAGCCACTGGCAATCGCTGGGGCCGCATCCAATTCCATTGTTTTTTTGCCCACCATGCCAACTCAGTTTGGACCCAGCCATATGCAAATCAGTCTCGACCCTGCTCCCCATGGGACAACTCCAGCCCGAACTGCCAGGCCACCCTTCCCTGGACTGGAAACAAGCATCCTGGGACCGATTTCGAGGTGTCACCCCTCATCAGCCAGGCTATCTTGAATCCAGTGGCACAGTGAGCCCAGGCCCCACATCTAATACATTCTTCATAGTAAATTCTTATTAGTGAATCCTGAGCTTGTGCTTCTCCAGATCAAGTACGTTTTTAAAAATGCCTACCAATATGGATGACCTGTCAATCCTACACATTGTAGTCCCCTTTGTCTTAGGTAACATTTTCTATATACTCATTTACACACATATCATTCATTGTTTCTGTATCTGTGTGTGTGATGTAAAGTGCTCCAACACCCTACACTGGTATGAGAGGTGCTACAAAAACAAACCAAATGCAGGTGAGAGAGGGGCTATGGAGAGATCAGAGGCACTGTTGAAGGGTGATAGTGAGGGAATCATTGAAGAGCCCCAACAAAGATTGTTGTATCCTGTGCGATGTGAGATCGTCATTTACTATGCTTTAAACGCTAATACAATTGAATATATATTGAAAAATCTATTGTAGAATGCACCATTTTTGCCATTTCCCCCCAGATTTTCTTGGAGGAGCATTCCCCGAAACCCCCCTTGGAGTGGTTAGGCTTGCTCGCTAGTCACTGTACAGGGTTCCCAGTCCGACCTGCTCAGCCCTGGTGCTGTTCCTATGCAGGGCAGCCAATGCTGGGCAGGCAGTGCCCTGTCCTGGACTTATACTTGGTAGGCAGTAAGTGCTGAGTCCTACTCATGTGGATGACAGGCAGTAGAGCAAAGGTCACAGACTGTACAGAGCAGAATTCCCTGGACCAAGCAGAGATGCATGACAGACAGCATTGGATCCCAGTACCTGAGCCTAATAGACGCACTCTGTGCAGACCTCACTGCACCTTGTACAGATTCATGACTGCTAGTACTGCGCAGACATTGCTCAGCCCTGTGCAATATAATGTCAGACATTTCTGAAGAAGTTACAGGCTTCAGCAGTATCCTGCACATAGCACAGGCGGTTTCACTGTACCCTGCACTTATGCATGACAAACACTGGCAGCACTGTGTAGACCTGATGCATCTAAATAGAGATCATTAGAAGAGGCAGACATTCCTGCACAGGGCGCAGGCCGCAAGCAGCATGTTTCATCGGAAACAGCACATGTGCATAGTGGGCAGTATAGTTTGGGCTTCAATGGACCTTATTCAGGAGAGGAAACATAGCCAGACAGATTCACCTACCAATAACAGACAATGTGGTATCTTTTTGGTTGGCAAGTCTTAGAAATAAAAGGTGTTGTGTAAAGCAGGAACCAATCAGGCCACAGCTTGCCTGGAGCTGGAAAGGAGGTTTTGCAAATTAACAACATACATCCATGTTCTGGAACATCACTGCGAAGCCCAACGGAGAGCCTTTCCTAGGTATTGTAGCGCTGGAGCCAGGATCATGGCTAGACCATGGCTGCAAAGCCTGAGGAAGGGGCCCCCATCCAAAGACTTCACAGTGCTGGAGTCTCGAACATGGCTGGACCAAGGAAGAGAGGCCTAGGAGAGGGCAGCTAGGTTGGCATCCTTCAGATACCACTTTGCAGGACACTGCAATGAACAGCAATTTGTGTGCACAGACATGTCAGAAGATGTTTATTTTGGGGGACATGAGTCACAGTGGGGTTTCATTCCATAGCGCCCAGAGCCTTCCTCTACAACAGCCCCCTGGTCTCTTTAATATCCGTAGATCTGACCCCACATTGAATTTATTTGGCATAATTACTATGCCATGCTTCATCTGTGTGGCTATCACTACCCATGCGGAATCAAGAGTACAAAGAGGGTAACTTAATTATCAAAATAAAATAAAATACCATATTTAAGTCCTGGAACACCAACGATAAACATCGATGTGAACAAAGGATGCTGCACAGTAATGCCTTGTCCTATGACCACGAGAACATGTCTTACCACCTCCTTCAGCCTTTAGTTCTTTAACTGCAAATATTGGGAGCATTTAGAAATGTACTTAATTCAGGTAGCTAGTACTTTGAAAAAAGACGCTTGATAGTATCTACAACAAGGAGGACAATTCACTGGGGCGGGTACACACCACCACTAGATGTGCTCCAACCGGTGGGTTATAGCAGAGGACTAGGTGGCAAAACATCCAATCCCAGTTTAACCAGTTTACCGAACTATGCTGGTGATAAACATTGGATTAAAAATCTGGACAGGGACACAAACATAGTTGCATTTTCCAACTATGGGAAATCACTGCCTTATCACTGCAGCCTTACTTCTGGCTGTGGCATGTAGTGCAAATTAGAGACAGTGGAACCTAGAGACATGGTTTTTAATGCCTCCCCATGTGACCAAATTGTGTAATCGTGAGTAATTATTTAATGAGCATGGTTTTTTTTGTTATAGTTTTGGGAAAGACTGGAAGAATTTACAATTAGGCTACAAGCTGCCAGCAAACTATCTGACATAAAAACAAGACTGGAATCCAATGCACATTGAATATTACCCTACGGGAGGCCACACAGATTCTGACAGTCTACACACAAAAAATACACTATGGTGGGAAAGTGGCACTGGAGCAAATCAGTAATCTTACGTTGCAGTCTTGGGTCTCTTCAACCAATTGTTTGATCGTGAACAAAATACATTTCATAATATCCCAGCTGACAGGCAATGCCCAACTGGCCATCCACATTATTATTACAACAAAGATGTGTGAAAGTACCGGATGGAAAATCGATTCCAATGGGAGGTGTGCTCCTGGGGAGTTTGGGATATGGTGCAGCCCAGGCTGCATTGGGCTTTGTTTGGGCTGGTCGGCGGTTGGGCTTTATCGCCCAGTATAAATATGGACATTGTGTGGTGACACAGTGACCGTCATTAGCTCTGAGGACAATTTTGAGTTGTTCGGAGATAGTGCTATAGATAGCGTCCAGCCGTAAGGATCAGTGTTCCGTGAGAGCGGTCATAGTCTTAGCGCACTTATCTGCGGTGCGATGTCAGACCGCCAAGTGCAGGAGGCCATGCGCCTGTTGGCCGAGGCAGGCCACATGGACTTGCTAACGCCAGGCGCGCATGTCTTAGTGCGCCCGGCACGACGTGCAGGGAGCGGGGTGGCAGTGGCTGTCTTAGCCTGCCCGCCCTGCACAGTGGAGAAAGTGCACCGGTAAATGGGCGGGGCCTCTTGGTGAACAGGAGAGCGGCCCAGAATGTAGCACATGGCTCACACGCTGGCAAAGGCCCAGTGCCGTTCGCCTGCTCTTACTTTTATAGAGGGGTAAGAGGGCAGGGTCAGGGTCCGATTGGAGCAAGAGAAGCAGGCTGGGTGCTCATCGGGAGACACGGGGCCTGCTGAGGCAGCAAGTGTGGGCACGGAAGGGAGGGAGGGGGGTGAGGGAGCAGGGAAGTTTGGAGTAAAATGGTCAATGAAGGCAGCAAAAGGAGGTGACGAGCTGATGGCCCATGGGCATCAGACGGGGTGGGGTTAGGGGAGGTGAAGCGGAGGCCACAGAAGCAGGCTGGGGAGCAGGAGATTGCAGGGGAGAAAGTGGTTGAAGGCGGGTCATGGAAATGTCCCCCAATGTCATTAGAGGCTAAGGGGTGGCTCGACTGGGACCTGAGTGCAGTGCGAGAGTTATGGAGTGAGGAAGCTGGGTAAGGGAGGGGGTGGAATGCAGCAAGGAAAAAAGGAGGACCGAGGTGAGCTCGGGTCTGGGAGGGGGCCCAACAGTATGTGAAAGGCCCAGCCTCTGCCTTGATTGCGGCAGCCCTAGAATGCAGTGATGAAGAAGTCAGGGAGGAGGAGGCTGGAGAGGATGGGGTATTGGAAGGTGAGGGGGGGTGAAACTCCCAGTGAGGACCTATGCCAGGAACGCCCAAGGGAGAGGGGGCCTGGCGCGGAGAGGAGGAGACGTAGGAGGCGGAGGCAGGGGGAGACAGGGTGTGAGGCGTGGAGCCAGGGTGTAAGGTGCAGCATAGGGAATAGCATAGGTCAGAGGAGGAGAGCTGGGTGTGGGTGCCAGAACAAGGGGAAGGGCAAGGGGTGAGGGAGCTTAGCGAAGGCACTCTGGACCTGCATTTTGTATTTCAGGCTCAGCTTCAGGGTGGACATGCTGACTTGGGAGAGTCTTATGCGGATCACAAACCCTGAGGAGAAGAGATGGCAGGGTCTCGGGCAGCCAGCCGGATGGCGTCGGGGGACCACGACAACACTGCCTCAAGGTCTGGAGTGGCCTCGATAGTGCGCTGACCAGGACTGGTCAATGCAGCCTCTCGGACATCAAGCATTGGTGGAAGGAGGAGCAGGATGGGGGCACAGCCGGGAGGGTGTATTTCAACCCACTGTCTGCCCTCTGCATTGGTAAACGGGTCACACATTGGGGGGAACAGCAGGTTGGATGGACAAGAGGTGCAGCATTTAAGGCTGGAGGAGCTAAAGCACGAACAGGAACAACTGGACTATGATGAGGCTACCTTAGAAGAAGGTGAAATTGTGGACATCCAAGAGGATGAGTGGTGAGAGAGGGGCGGACAGGGGGTTTCATGTAATGCACTTGTTTGTAACTCATTTAAGGAGTGTCATGACGGGTATGGGACACGTCAGACAGAAGCAGCAGGTGGTGACCCTTCACAACTGGTTGGGTGGCTGGATTCATGGAGTAGACCGACCTTGACACCACGTAAGGGTGCTGGAACCACACAGCCAGCTACACAGTGACAAAGGATGGTGCCGGTGGGACTGATGGCGGGGATGATAAGGACGGGGGGACGTACATCTAAGGAAGGAGACATGCGTAAACAACACTGGAATAGCCACAGAGGTACAGGATTGGGCGGGACAAGCAGGGGACAGGAACATAGCCCCAGAGGGGCAGGACAAAAAAGTGTTGAACAGCCCAGCGAATGAAGGAAAGGAGATGCTGCAGGGGACAGGGGGGAGGCCACGAAGACGAAGGAAAGCATGGAAATAAAGATACAGAAATTTGCTTACATGGGGGTGTCTAAACCACTGGGTCGCAATTTGCTGGCAACAAAAGAAAAAATACGGAAAGGGGACTATGTGGAGAAGCTGAAGCTCCTCCACAAAGAATTAAGGGTTAAGAAGGGGTCCAAGGAGGAGGAAGTAGAATTAGCCAAGAGGTCTAGAGTGCCTATAATAATAGAGAACTGGACAGCGGCTTTTCTCATTTTTGTGAGTATCTATTGCGAGAAATATTCTGAGCGGTGCGTATCATTATTTAAATATATAGATGTGATCCGCAGACCCCAACTCACTTATGAGGGGTATGTATGGGCACATTATGATGGGTAATTCAGGGCAAGGATGGCATGGGATACAGAGACGAAATGGGGAGTGATTGACACTGGCCTATACCAGCAGACGATGTGGTCAGTCAAGTTCGGTAAGACGACATACACAGCGAGCGGGTTACTGTTGGTATATCTGCCCTTTCTGCCCCGTTCCATCTGCGGGGGGTACATGGCCAGAACACAAATGGGGACAATGGGGATGTGCTGGGATTTTAACAAGGGGGCATGTACCAGGGATTATTGCAAGTTCAAGCATGAATGCTTGAAGTGCGGGGGTAGACATCCCCTCATCCAATGCAACGGGTCAGGAGAGAACACACAGGGCAACCAGGCAGGACAGTGGAATCAGTATTACGGGGGTTTACGGATAACAGGGTAATCCAACGGCAATGAATAGAGGATGACGAGGGGCACACAGCAATATGGGGAAAGACTCGTACTCCAAATAAGGCCGACCGGCTGGAGGCATGGTTGATGGGTTATCAGAACAGAAAGGTTGCTAATTTGCTGAGTGATGGACTCGGGAGGGATTTTCTTCAGATGGGCTGACAATTTGAAATTGGTAGCTACACATAAGCAGGTGGTCAGGGACAAATTGGCCAAGGAGGTACAGGAAGGTAGGATGGCAGGACCTTTTGGACAGTGGCCTAATCCTAACTTGACTGTCCCCTTGATCGGGGTGGTACCGAAGAAAGTGCAGGGGCAATTTCGCCTCATACAACATTTATCATGTCTGGAGAGGAACTCTGTTAATGACTTTATTCCAGGTGAGGAGACCTCAGTGTCATATTCCTCATTGATGTTGCAATGGTGCTGGTGGAACAGGTTGGAAGGGGTGCACTCATGGCGAAGTGTGAGATTAATCGCCTCCCGGCTGTTGCCAGTTCATCCAGAGGACTTTCAGTTGTTAGGCATATAGTTTGAGGTAAATTGGTAGGTAGAGAAGGCGTTACCAATGGGTTGCACTATCTCATGTGCACTGTTTGAGCAATTCAGCTCTTTTCTGCAGTGTTTTTTTTCGTCACACACTGGGAAGATGACAGTGATGCATAACTTGGTCAACTTTTTTTTCGTGGGGTTGCCTGGTTCTATGTACTGTCATCAATAGCTGACAAGTTTCCAAGAGCTCATGGCTGACATTGGGGTATGGCCGGCTCTGGGAAAATTGATGGGCCCAGCAACTGTGCTGTCCTTTCTGGATATTGAATTGGATTCCATAGCTATGGAAGCACTTTTACCACTGGATAAAAAGATGCAAATGCAATTTCTTTTGGGAGCAATGTTGGAAAAACCGAAGGTGACTGTCAAAGAGGTGCAGGTTTTGCTCAGACATTTGAATTTTGCATGTAGGGTTGTCAGAATGGGTAGGGCTTTTTGTAGGCAACTGGAGATGTCTCTGGCAGGACTGTCCTTGCTGCATCATCACATGCGGTTGTCTGTGGGCACAATGGAGGACTTGTATATGTAGAGCAGGTTTCTAGACGACTTCAATGGAATTCCCATGGTTAGCCAGTGGGAATGGGAGTGGGATGTATAGATATACTCAGATGCTGAGGGAGGGATCTGCTTTGGCCTCGACTGGCAGGGCAGGTGGTGCGCAGAGGAATGGCGAGGGGTAGGAGTATAGCTTTGTTGGAGTTTTTCCATTTGGTGGTTGCTGTGACATTGTGGGGGCAGGAGCTTGCGCACAAAAAGGTACTATTCAGAGTGGATAATATGTCAGTTGTACAAGTAGTGAACAGGCAATCAGCAAGGGATGAGCAGATACTCAAGCTGCTGTGAGCTTTGTGATGTGTTGTTTGAAGCATGATGCTTTTCGAGCTAAACATGTGCCCGGAGTGGACAATGGAATTGCGGAGGGTTTGTCTTGTTCACAGTGGGAGAGGTTCCCTGTGCTGGCCATAGAGGCAGACAAAGACAGGACGAGGATACCAGACAACATGTGGAACATAAGGGGAGAGAGGATGCTGTTGGTGGTAGGGTCTCTAGCCATATCGACCAGGAAAGCGTATGCTTTGGCCTGGAAGGAGTTTCGGGCGGGGGGAGCTGAATGGAGGTCAAAGCAGTGGAATAGGGAGGAAGATGTTGTACAATATATTCTAACATTGATAGAGAGAGATCTTTCCAGGGTTATGATATCGGGGAAACTGGCAGGCATTGCATTTATTGGCAAACTATTATGGGGTTATACGCCTGCTGGGGACTGGGTAGGTGAATGTTAGTAGGGTGGTGTTAGACCTGGTACCTTTGGCGTGAGGCTCCCTTCCATTTTTTCACTGATTGCCTCCTCTGTTTTTGATATGTGTTGCTGGTTTAGATGCTTTGGGCACTCTGCCACTGCTATTCAGTGCCACAGTGCAAGTGCTCCCTATGGTAAATTGATGTATGGATTAGTGACTCCATGATTGGATTATTTGATTTACTTGTCAGACCCTAGTATAGTGCACCATGGGTGCCCAGGGCCTGTAAATCAAATGCTGATTGTGGGCTTGCAGCACTGGTTGTGCCACCCACAGAAGCAGCTTGTAAAGTGTAGCTCAGGCCTGCCATTGCAGAGCCTGTGTGCAGTCTGGGACTGCCATGTCAACTTGGCAAGTGCACCCACTTGCCAGTCCCTAAACCTTCCCTTTTCTACATATCAGTCACCCCTAAGGTAGGCCCAAGGGCAGGGTGCATTGTATGTAAAAGGTAGGACATGCCCTGATGTGTGTAGCTTGTCCTGATAGTGAATTACAGCCAATTTCGTTTTTCACTATTGCAAGGCTACCTGTCCCCATAGGCCAGAATGGGCAGTTCGATTATAACATCTTATAATCCTAACTGACCCAGGGAACATGGTAGAAATTCGAGTTTAGTATGCCTGAACTCAGGATGATAAAATACATCTTTTAGTGAAGTTGGTTTTAACATTCTGTGTTTGAAAATACCACTTTTAGAAAGTAGGTATTTTCTTGCCTAACCATCCAGTCTGCCTCTGCTAGCTTGTGTATTGTAAGTCTGGTTTTGTGAGTGACAGGGGCTGGGGGGCTCCAGGAGACAGGGTGAGTCAGCACTAGGCTGAATAGACCTATCTGCATTGGGAGTGGTGGGAGGAGTAGCACCTGGGCCTGAATAGGGCTGTGCCTGCCTTCCACAATGCTGGCTCCACCCCTGTGGTGTGTCTGATGACCCTGGCCCACACTGACAAAGGAAGAAGGTGCGCACTGGCAGAATGCACCCAGAACTGGTTTGGACTAGGTACAGGACTCTCTGCCTTCAGAGGACAAAGGCTTTATGGGTATAAAAAGAGGGACCCAGACCCCAGAACTTTAGATCACTTCTGGGAAATCAAGACGAACCTTTGCCAAGGAGAAGAACCAAGGAAGCTGCAGGAGTTTGGACTGCCAGTGTGCTGTTTGCTGGGTTGACCTGCAGTGGTTTCTTTATTGCCAAGAAAAGGAGAAGGAACTTTTAAGGAACTTTCATCATCTTGCAGAATATTTCTCCAAGGGCTTGAACTTGTGCTTGCCTCCTGCTGAAGTCTCAGGGACAAAAGACTTCACCACCAGCTCCCCTCTGAATTTCCTTGCTGGGAATTCTGTCTGCAAAAGCCTGCGTGTCGCTGGGAGCTGGAAGCGCGACTCAACGAGAAGAAGCGTGTCGCAGTCGCAGCTGTTGCCGTCGCATCGCTGGAGAAGTGTGTCGCCGCCGCAGAGGTCACCGCCGCATCACCAGAGAAGCGTGCCTTCGACGCAGCTGAGTACCGACGCATCACCGGAGAAGCGTGTCGCCACCGCAAGGGTCGCCGTCGCATCACCGGAGAAGCGTGTTGCAGGGCCTGTCGCGGCTCCAAAGTTACAGAGTTCGCCGCACGGCCGTCGGGCATGCACGCATCGTCTTCACGTCATCGCATTGCATCAAGGGCGCCATCTTATCGCATCGCACCGGATTGTCGCATCGCATCGAAGCGCCATCTTGTCGCATTGTAACCGGAACGCAGTACGAGAATCAACGCATCACCTCCTCTCTGGTAAGGAACAAGACGCATCCCCTACTCTGCGCAAGCATTGAGGAGCGACGCATCGCCTCCCCCGAAGCAAGGAACCGACGTATCACCCTCCCTGCGAACCTTTTGTTTGTTTTGCATTACGCATCCAGGTACTTTTGTGAGAAATGTGTCGCATTTATCATCAACTTGAACTAAGTTACTTCTACCATCTTTAAGTCTATTTTGAGTACAGTATTGTGGATTTTTGTCGTTTGTGGTCTTGTGTTAAGTCTATATAAAGAATACTTATTTTTATAAAACCTGTGTGGTGTCCATCTGTAGTGTTTTTACTGTATTACTGTATGTGTTCACAAATGCTTAACACACTGCCTGTGAGATAAGCCTGTCTGCTCGTGCCAAGCTACCAAGGGGGTGAGCAGGGGTTATCCAGTAGTGTAATCCCCCTTTCCCTGACTAGAAGCAAGGGTCCCTATTTGGTCAAAGGTGTATATCATTGCCAACTAGAGACCCCCACTTCTAACATTGGTGGTCAGCGGTGAGGATTCTGGACTTGCATTTGTGACTCATATACAGTGATTGGTGTACACTACTAGTGAGTGCAGACCAAACGCAACCACATACTTTTTTTTGGTAGAATTATTTCTCCTTGGACTGTTATTTTTTCTGAGAACTGCCAATTCTTACTACCATGAGCTGACCAGCATCTGTTGCATCTATGGATCTAGATTTTGAGGAAGAGAGGTTGGAAACCTACAATGTGAAACAGCTAAAGCGCGTTTGCAAAAAATTTAAAATTGCTACCCCAGGCATTGCCAAAAAGGATGAATACCAAAAGGCGCTGAGGGCCTGGGTGGAAGCAAGAAATACCCCTGATCTGGTGGTGGAGCCAGTTGGGGATGCAGAGGGGCAGCTGAATATACCATTGATTCCAGCCAGGGCAGGGGTACCGTCCCCGCCTGGGAGTAGCGTCTCTTCCAAAGGCCCGTCCCCAGGAGAGCTGGAAGACAGGGAAAGAGACAGGGCGCACAAGCTGGAGATGGCCAGGCTCAAATTGGAGGGTCAGAGGGACCTAGAGAATAGCAGGTTGTCCGTGGAGAGAGAGAGAATGAGGTTGGAACATGAGAGAATGTTGAGGGAGTTAGAGCTCAAAGCAAAAGGCTTAGAAATCAATCCCTCTGGTGGCAGCGCACCATCTGTGCCTGCAGAAAGCAGAGTCCATATCCCCAAGGATGTCATAAAGGAATTCCACAGACAGGAAGATATTGGACAGTGGTTTGCAGCCTATGAGATAGCAATGTTGGCCCACCGGGTCCCTGAGAAGGATTGGGGAGCGGGGTTGTGGGGCTGCTTTGTGAGTGAGGGGAGGGATACATTGTTAGACCTACCCAGTGAGAATAGGATGTCTTATGCCCATATGAAGGAAGCCCTGATGACAAGGTATGGTTTGACCCCAGAACTCTATAGACAGAGGTTCAGGAATTGTAAGAAGCTGGAGGCAACTACCTGGGTAGAGTATCAGTCTTTCTTTTGCAGAGCTATGGATGGTTGGGTGAAGGGAAGCAAAGTGGATACTTTTGAAGCGCTCTATGATTTGTTTGCATGGGAGCACTTGTCTGCTAATTGTTTTCCAGAGCTACGCCAGCACCTTATTGATAGCAAGTTAACTAACCCTTGGAAGCTTGCTGAGGAGGCGGACCGCTGGGTCAGCACCCGAGTCCACAAGGGTCACGTGGGAGACTTCGCCAAAGGTGGGCAGGGTCCCCAGCAGAAGAGTGGGGGTGACAAGGGTAAACAGAGGGAGTTCCAGAAAGGGCCTCAAAGTAATTCCCAAGGGAACCAAGCGAAGGGCTCCCAGCCTCCCCCTGAGAAAAAGCAAGAGGCCCCAACAGGTAAACCTGTTCACAGGGGCCCCTCTAAGTGCTTTATGTGTGGTCAAATGGGCCACCGTTGGCATGATGCACAGTGTCCCATGAGGGATTCCAAAGCACCACCACATGCACCACCCCGTCAGATGGCGAGTGTAGCCCTGGGGGGGAGGAGATGGGTGCCCAAGGTGGGTGGGGTCCAGCAGAAATGTCCCTTGTCTCGCTAGGAGACTTTGAGATGGTCCCTGAGACCCAGCTGCCTGATAACACTAAGAAGTACAGGCAGTGGGTGACCATCAATGGCCATAGGGTGGAAGCTCTCAGAGACACTGGGGCTAGTGTGACAGCTGTCAATTGCCGGCTGGTGTCCAGAGTGCAGGTTATCCCCCATGCATTCTTCCCTGTAATTGCCGCGGACAACTCGCAGAGCCAGTGTGAGGTGGCTCAAGTTCCCTTTGAGTGGGGGGGGGGTCTCAGGTACTCTTCAAGTAGCTGTGAGGCCAGCCATGCCTGTTGATTGTCTGTTGGGCAATGATTTATAGAGCTCCCCTTGGGCTAAGGTGGAGAGAAGGTCTCATTTGGAGATGTTGGGTCTGCCTGAGTGGGCGTGTGTGACCACTCAGTCTATGGCAGCCAGTAAGAGTGTTGAAGAGGTTCTGGAGCCTGAAAATATGCCCCAGACCCTGCCTTAAAGAGAAGTGGTAGGGGGCACGGGAAACCGGCCCCCATAGTTCCCACGGTCCAGGAGGAGGCAGACCTTGAGGGGGATGCCCTGGAACCTACAGGGGAACAAGTGGCCAAACTGGGGGACCTGCCTGAGCTGACCCATTGGAAGCAAGAAGGAGGCCCCTCCAGGGAGGAATTTTGTGAGGAGCAGAAGAAGTGCCCTTCTCTTGTGGGTTTGCAGCAACAGGCCACAAACCAGGCAGCAGGTGATCAGTCTGGATCACATTGGATCTACTGGGAGAACGACCTCCTATATAGCGAGCCTAAGGTTGCTGAGCCTGGGTCAGCCCGTGTGCTGGTGGTACCCCAGGGCTTCAGAGCCTTCCTACTGGGTTTGGCTCATGATGTGCCTTTAGCTGGACATCTGGGGCAGAACAAGACCTTTGAAAGGCTTGTCACCCACTTTCATTGGCCCCAGATGCGCAAGAGTTCAGATACTCATTGTAGGACTTGTCAAACTTGCCAGGCAAGTGGGAAAAGTGGGAGGAAGCACAAGGTTCCTCTCCAACCTTTCCCTGTAGTCAGTACCCCCTTTGAACGGGTGGGCATTGATATTGTGGGGCCTCTGGACCCCAAGACAGCCATGGGCAACAGGTTTATCCTGGTCTTGGTGGACCATGCTACCCGGTACCCGGAAGCCATCCCGCTCAGGACAGTGACGGCCCCCATGGTGGGACGTGCACTGATGGGGATTTTCTCCCGTGTGGGGTTCCACAGAGAGGTGGTGTCAGACCGTGGTACAAGCTTCATACCTAACTATATGAAGTCCCTGTGGCAGGAGTGCGGTGTTACCTATAAGTTCCCCACTCCTTACCACCCCCAAGCTAATGGGCTGGTTGAGAGATTCAACCGGACCCTTAAAGGCATGATCATGGGTCTTGAGGAACCTATGAGGCGTAAGTGGGACGTCCTCTTGCCATGCCTGCTTTTTGCTTACCATGAGGTGCCACAGACGTCCTTAGGGTTCAGTCCCTTTGAACTGCTGTATGGTCACCCGGTAAGAGGACCTTTGAGTCTGGTCAAGGAAGGCTGGGAGCAATCTCCCAGGAAACCTCCCCAGGATGTATACAGTTACATGCTGGCCTTCAGGAACCAGACTAGGCGATTCAGACAACTCGCTCAGGCGAATCTGGAAGCCAGCCAGGAGGAAATAAAGCGGTGGTACGATCAGAATGCCACTCTGATTGAGCTTCAACCTGGGCAGAAAGTTTGGGTCATGGCCCCTGTAGAGCCCTGTGCGCTCCAGGACAGGTGGACCGGACCATTTGAGGTGGTGGAGCGCAAGAGTGATGTCACCTACCTGGTGAACTTGCGGTCTCCTAGGAACCCTTTGCGGGTCCTGCATGTTTACCGCCTGAAGCCCCACTTAGAAAGGTCCGAAGTGGGCATGCTCCTAGCGACAGATGATGGAATGGAGGAGGAGACCGAGCCTCTTCCTGACCTCCTGTCTGCAACAGAGCAAGATGGGTCAGTGGATGGTGTCAGCCTCTCTGCCACACTGACCCCTGAACAGCAGCAAGATTGTCGCCAATTGTTGGGACAATTCTCTGATTTGTTCTCCCTGGTTCCTGGTGTCACTGAGTGGTGCGTCCATGACGTGGATACTGGGGACAGTCCTCCTGTGAAGCACAAGGCTTACAGAGTGACTGACAGGGTCAGAGCTCACATCAAGGAGGAGGTCTCCAAGATGTTTGCCTTAGGGGTGATTGAGTCCTCTCACAGCCCTTGGGCCAGCCCAGTGCTCTTGGTCCCAAAAGCTGCCGCGCCTGATGCCACACCCAAACTCCGGTTCTGTGTGGACTACCGAGGACTCAATTCAGTCACTAGGACTGACGCGCACCCCATCCACAGAGCTGATGAGCTCATTGATCGGTTGGGGGCTGCCCGGTACCTCAGCACATTTGATTTAACGTCTGGGTACTGGCAGATCGCCTTAACTGATGGGGCCAAGGAGAGGTCAGCATTCTCCACACCAGATGGGCACTACCAATTCCGGGTTATGCCCTTTCGGATGAAGAATGCCCCTGCCACCTTTCAGAGGTTGGTCAACCAGGTGTTGGCTGGACTGGAGGATTTCAGTGCCGCCTACCTGGATGACATTGCAGTGTTCAGCGCCAGTTGGGAAGAACATCTGCGCCACCTCTGGGAAGTGTTGATGGCACTGCGAAAGGCAGGCCTCACGATCAAGGCGAGTAAGTGCCAGATCGGGCAGGGTTCCGTGGTGTACTTGGGGCACCAGGTAGGGAGCGGCCAGGTGGCGCCCCTACAACCCAAGATTGATACCATCCTGGCATGGGAACCACCCAAGACCCAGACACAGGTGAGAGCCTTTTTAGGACTCACAGGGTACTACAGGAGGTTTGTCAAGGGGTATGGCAACATTGTTGCACCCTTGACTGAGCTGACTTCCAGGAAGCAGCCCAAGAAAGTGAACTGGACTGACACCTGTCAGAAGGCTTTTGACGCCCTGAAGACTGCCATGTGCACAGCGCCCGTGCTTCAGGTGCCCAACTTCTCAAAGGAATTCATTGTCCAAACAGACGCTTCAGAGCATGGTGTGGTGGCTGTTCTATCACAGATTAATGAGGAGGGCCTAGACCAACCTGTAGCCTTCATCAGTAGGAGGTTACTTCCACGGGAACAGAGGTGGAGTGCAATTGAGCGTGAGGCATTTGCTGTGGTCTGGGCACTGAAGAAGTTGAGACCATACCTGTTTGGGACTCACTTCCGGGTTCAGACAGACCACAGGCCCCTCAGATGGTTGATGCAGATGAGGGGTGAGAATCCAAAGCTGTTGAGGTGGTCCATTTCCCTACAGGGGATGGACTTCATGGTGGAACACTGCCCTGGTACAGAACACGCCAATGCTGATGGTCTGTCCAGATTTTTCCGCCTTAGTGAAGAGAACTCCCAAGGGGTTGGGTAGTCCTCCCCACATTTCAGCTGGAGGGGACACGTGTTAGACCTGGTACCATTGGCGTGAGTCTCCCTTCCATTTTTTCACTGATTGCCTCCTCTGTTTTTGATTTGTGTTGCTGGTTTAGATGCTTTGGGCACTGTGCCACTGCTATTCAGTGCTACAGTGCAAGTGCTCCCTATGGTAAATTGATGTATGGATTAGTGACTCCATGATTGGATTATTTGATTTACTTGTCAGACCCTAGTATAGTGCACCATGGGTGCCCAGGGCCTGTAAATCAAATGCTGCTTGTGGGCTTGCAGCACTGGTTGTACCACACACAGAAGCAGCTTGTAAAGTGTAGCTCAGGCCTGCCATTGCAGAGCCTGTGTGCAGTCTGGGACTGCCATGTCGACTTGGCAAGTGCACCCACTTGCCAGTCCCTAAACCTTCCCTTTTCTATATATCAGTCACCCCTAAAGTAGGCCCATGGGCAGGGTGCATTGTATGTAAAAGGTAGGACATGCCCTGATGTGTGTAGCATGTCCTGATAGTGAATTACAGCCATTTTCGTTTTTCACTATTGCAAGGCTACCTGTCCCAATAGGCCAGAATGGGCAGTTTGATTATAACATCTTATAATCCTAACTGACCCAGGGAACATGGTAGAAATTCGAGTTTAGTATGCCTGAACTCAGGATGATAAAATACATCTTTTAGTGAAGTTGGTTTTAACATTCTGTGTTTGAAAATACCACTTTTAGAAAGTAGGAATTTTCTTGCCTAACCATCCAGCCTGCCTCTGCTAGCTTGTGTATTGTATGTCTGGTTTTGTGAGTGACAGGAGCTGGGGGGCTCCAGGAGACAGGGTGAGTCAGCACTAGGCTGAATAGACCTCCCTGCATGAGGAGTGGTGGGAGGAGTAGCACCTGGGCCTGAATAGGGCTGTGCCTGCCTTCCACAATGCTGGCTCCACCTCCTGTGGTGTGTCTGATGACCCTGGCCCACACTGACAAAGGAAGAAGGTGTGCACTGGCAGAATGCACCCAGAACTGGTTTGGACTAGGTACAGGACTCTCTGCCTTCAGAGGACAAAGGATTTATGGGTATAAAAAGGGGGACCCAGACCCCAGAACTTTAGATCACTTCTGGGAAATCAAGACGAACCTTTGCCAAGGAGAAGAACCAAGAAAGCTGCAGGAGTTTGGACTGCCCCTCTACCAGTGTGCTGTTTGCTGGGTTGGCCTGCAGTGGTTTTGTTATTGCCAAGGAAAGGAGAAGGAACTTTTAAGGAACTTTCATCATCTTGCAGACTATTTCTCCAAGGGCTTCAACTTGTGCTTGCCTCCTGCTGAAGTCTCAGGGACAAAAGACTTCACCACCAGCTCCCCTCTGAATTTCCTTGCTGGGAATTCTGTCTGCAGAAGCCTGCGTGTCGCTGGGAGCTGGAAGCGTGACTCAACGAGAAGAAGCGTGTCGCAGTCGCAGCTGTTGCCGTCGCATCGCCGGAGAAGCGTGTCGCCACCGCAGAGGTCACCGCCGCATCACATAGAAGCGTGCCTTCGTCGCAGCTGAGTACCGACGCATCACCGGAGAAGCGTGTCACAGGGCCTGTCGCGGCTCCAAAGTTACAGAGTTTGCCGCACGGCTGTCGGGCGTGCACGCATCATCTTCACGTCGTCGCATCGCATCAAGGGCGCCATCTTATCGCATCGCACCGGATTGTCGCATCGCATCAAAGCGCCATCTTGTTGCATCGTAACCGGAACGCAGTACGAGAATCAACGCATCACCTCCTCTCTGGTAAGGAACAAGACACATCCCCAACTCTGCGCAAGCATTGAGGAGCGACGCATCGCCTCCCCCGAAGCAAGGAACCGACGCATCACCCTCCCTGCAAACCTTTTGTTTGTTTTGCGTTACTTATCCAGGTACTTTTGTGAGAAACGTGTCGCATTTATCATCAACTTTAACTAAGTTACTTCTACCATCTTTAAGTCTATTTTGAGTACAGTATTGTGGATTTTTGTCATTTGTGGTCTTGTGTTAAGTCTATATAAAGAATACTTATTTTTATAAAACCTGTGTGGTGTCCATCTGTAGTGTTTTCACTGTATTACTGTATGTGTTCACAAATGCTTAACACACTGCCTCTGAGATAACCCTGTCTGCTCGTGCCAAGCTACCAAGGGGGTGAGCAGGGGTTATCCAGTAGTGTAATCCCCCTTTCCCTGACTAGAATCAAGGGTCCCGATTTGGTCAAAGGTGTATACCATTGCCAACTAGAGACTCCCAGTTCTAACAGGTGGTCTAGGGAAAGGGGTTGGCGGCCTCGCACAAGAAAGCTGTTATCTAGGCGATTGCTCAAACATCTTGAAGCAGTACGCCCGCAGATATGTAAAGATCAGGTAGAGAGCGTCCTTTTCTTGACGCTTATGTCATGGACGTTTTTGGGGCTTTTTGGGTTTCGGTACTGTTGGGTGAGAAGGGTATTCCGGGTTGGATTGGGGAGCAATAGAGCGACAAAATGACGGACTGGAGTTGTGCGTTCAACAATCTAAGACTGATCGGAGGGCAGTTGGCAGAGGGTGTGACTCCAGGTTTTTCCTGCCATGGAAGTGTGTCCAGTACGATGGGGGGCAAAGTTGTGGGATGTTAGGGGGGCACCTGGGGGAGAGGTTTTTCATCACAAGGATGGGTCTAGGGTGGCAGTGCATCAGCTCCTATGGGTCATGCAGCTTGCGTTGGCCAGCATGGGAGCATGGGAGAAAACCCAAATGAATTCGGGACTCACTCCTTTACGATTGGAGCGGCCACTGAAGCGGCCCAAAGAGGATGGGGCAGGGAAAGGATTATGGCACTGGGACGATGGTCGAGCTGCTTCTGCCAATATGAGAGGGGGGAACAGGAAGGGGATTTGTGATGCCGCATTTCCGTACCTTACATTTGTATTTTTTTCAGATGCTGTAGCTGGGCCGAATGCCAGTGATTTTCCCATATGGATCGTTGGACATTCATTTGTTAAATGGCCGGAACTACATGAACATCAAAAAGGCAGAGGTGGGAATCTTGGGTTGGATGGACAGCCTTTTACAGTGCAATGGCATGGAAAAGGTGGTATGCGTTGGCACAAATTGTTGCCTTGTCTTAATTCGGCTATTGTAGAGATACAGATGCCCTGACATTTTGGTTTTACATATGGGAGAAAATGATTTGGTGATACGTAAAGGCCTGTCATTGTTGAAAGAGATAAAAAAAAGTTATGTTGGAAATTAGGACATAGTGATCAGGGACGTACAATATATGGACAGAATTTGTTCCAGCGCAGCACTGGAGAGTGGCGAGCTGGCCAGCCGCCATTAACTAGGCCAGGCATAAGATTAACAGGGATAAATGGGGTTTTTGTAGGCAAGAGAGGTTTGAAAGGATAGAGTATCTGGAGTTAAAGTTTGAAGGGCCATATTTCTTTAGGGGGGATGGGGTGCATCTGTCACTGTACGGGTTACAGTTGTATTTAATTGAAATAAGAGAGGCTCTGGGTAGCGGGGATAGAGGCAGTTCTTAGAAAAGGGGGGGCAGAAAAGGGTAGGAGAATAGGCCTTTTCTGAGTGACAGTAGGCATTGCAGTTGACATGTTTATACTTTAAGATGATGGTTGTGAACATAGGGCAAGCAGGACAATGGGGGCGGGTGCTCATAAGGTTAAACCTGGAGGAAGAAAAAGTTAACAGTTAGGCTACTTAGACAGTTAGATGATAATAGATGTAGGCCTAAGTGTTTACCGTTGTAAAGGGTGACAGTTCAATGAGGGGTAGGAGTTACAGTTGCAAGATAAGGATGTTAAAGGGGGTGGTAAATTGAGGAGTGGGGTAGGGGATAATTAGGTGAAACAATGTATAGTGAGGTCTAGATTTGTGAGGCAAAGGTACAATTGTATGCAATGTGCACCTGTCTTCAATAAAGCAGTTTTTTTCACACTGGAAGTGAGTATGTGGTCTGTGCTGCTCCTTGTGCCCCAATGGGCTTTGGGGGGGTAGCCAACCACAGGGAGGTGTGCCCCCCTAGGAAGTTTGGGACATGGCGCAGCCCACGCTGCATTAGGCTTTGTTTGGGCTGGTCTGTGTTGGGCTTTATTGCCTAGTATAAATACGTCCATTTTATGTGCCCTGCCACCATTTTGTGGTGACACAGTGGCCGTCTTTAGCTGTGAGGCCAATTTTCCCCTCCCACCCTACCCTGGAAGGAGGTTTTTCGGGGTAGGTTTCTATAAAATAGGGTGCCTTTTTTGGGGGATTTTAAAGTCATTGTTGGAGGTTTTTGGTTGGGGACAGGTGCACAGATAATGGAATTTTTGTAAACTGTTGTCGCTTGAAGCAGGTGCCGGTGGTAGGCATTGCAGTTGACATGGTTGTACCTTAATATTATGGTTGTGAATATATCCTTATTAGCATCCCGTTAAGTAAAAACTGATATCTAAACCTGCGTTTAGCACATCATCCTGTACTGCGAGTCATTCATTCCCCTACCATGTAAACAAAGGTGGCCCCTTGCAGGTACTTGTTGCTTGCAGTATGTACGCTGAGGAATAGACACTCTAACCTTTTCAGTGTTGCCTCCCCAACTACCTTTCCCCAGGGCCTCTTTGTCTCAATACACACATTCCTATGGCTGGCATATTTTTCTTCATCCTTCTTCATTCTTTAAATTTAATAAATGAGGTAATGTAGTAAATGCTGATATCAAGATGGAGAATGGCAAATCCTAAGACTGTAGTGTATTTCAATTTCATCTGCTGCACACATAAACACCTTGGCTGTCACTACTGCTGTTACTTTGAGGTGGTAAAAAGTGGTTCATTTGGTGTCCCGCACCAGCTTAGTGAGGGATATGAGACAGATGTCTTAAATAATGGACAATTGTGCAGAAAACAGGATGACTGCCCTCCCTACCAGGTCATAGTGATGGAGTCTGGACCATCACTGCGAGACTCAGGTGAAGAAGCTCTCCCAGGAAAGGAAGAACACCGGTGGCAAACTAGATGACAATATAGAACTGACAATTGACATATGTGTGACCACAGAAGTAGTTCCTCCCCGATGTGGCTGCTAAGCCTGAGGCCAGTAATATATGGGTGGAAAACTGTTGGACGGTTAGAGGTAAGGCTTACTCTTACTTGCATGTACAGATGAGTATTTAGAACAGATCATATGGGTATCTTAATTGCCCTGACGAAGACCCAAGACCCTCCTTCAAGAGATATTGTTGTGGCAGAAACATGTTGGCAAGCTATAAAAAGAGATGATGCCCAAGACATAGGCTCACATTACCATCCTGTTCTGTTTTTAATCCTGTCCTGTGTACCCACAAAATAAATGTAGATTCTGGGCTAACACAGAGGCTGTTTCATATGGGCAGACTGGCCTATGATGATACGTGCAATGAATAAGTGGGTGAGGCCTTCCCATCCAAATCTTTTTTGCTTTTAGTTTCTTATATGCAAAGTCTCTTTATTCCAGTAAGGTGTAGGAATAAACAAATTGCCATATTTTTGTGGTTTTGAAGAGGATCTCCTTCCCTGGATCTCACAGCACTGGACCATACTGAAGAGGCCCTGGAGAAGGGGGACCCTTCTCTGAGCCTCGCAGCAGCACAGTCTGGGCTATGTCTGGAGTCACTGTGGCAAAGCCCAGGAGATGGGGTACCCCATTGATGGGCCTTGTAGTGCTGCAGACTGCACCATGACTTTGAGACCCAGAAGAAGGGCCCCACTTGCCTGGTCTTTTAGGTGCTCGACCATAGCTGTGAGCCTCTGGAATGAGGGCCTTGGCCTTGCAACACTGGAGGCTGTTAAAAGGTGGAACACTGGCACGGGGCCCCATGGTAGTCAGCTGGTACTGGGCCCTGGGCAGTTACCCACAAAGACCATGCCTAGCACTGAAGAGGAAGCAGGTGAGTCAACAAACAAATCAACCATAGTTCTTTTAATGCTGGCAGGTCACGCAGCACTTATTTAAAACTCAAGCCAAACACATACGACTAAAATATCCTTTACAACTACAACACTAGCCGTTTGTGAACAAGATGTAAATTCATGCACATGCTTGAAATAGATACTGATGCCAGATAATTATACATCAGCCAGTACGTTTTTATTTTTAAACCAATATGAATATAACATTTTGAAAATAAAGCCTAGTTTTGGCCATACAATTTCCCCTTCGCTGTCTTTTGAAAACCTAAGTGGATTTCCTAAAGCGGTATAAATCCTCCATAAGTGATATGCAATTTGCTGTCATTAATGTATTTTCAACACAAAAAAGATGATGGACAAAATGCTGAGCATGTCAAATATTCACCCCCAGTCACAGATCTGGGTTAGATCCATTGGTTTTTTGCTCACCCTGCCACCCCTGTTTGCTTGTTTCCAGTCCAGGGAGGACCTGGCTTGGCAGTTCGGGCTTGACTGTTCCCCTGGGGAGCAGGGTCAAGACTGATTTGCATATGTCTAGGTACAAACTGGAATGGAATGGCGAGCAAAAAAATGATGGATTTAATCCAGATCTGTGACTGGGAGTGAATGTTTGATTTGTTCAGTATTCCGTCCATCATCTGTTCTTTTTGCATTAATGTATTTTCAACAAGAAGTACCACAGATGTCACATTTAGTGTGGCAAGCACTCATTGGATTTACAAGAGGTCTGGCATACAGTGGAAGCACATAGAGTGGAGAGGGATACAGTGGAAGAATGTATAGTGGAATAGCATATAGTAGAGTAGCGTATAGTGGAGTGGGCGTAGAGTGGAGTTGTGTATAGTGTAATAGTGCAGACTGGACTGGTGCAGAGGGGAGATGTGTACAATGTATTAGGGTAGAGTGGAGTAGAGTGTAATAGCATCGAGGGGTATACAGTGGAGTGGCGGAGAGTGGAATAGCGTACAGTGGAGTGGGGTAGACTGGAGCATACACTGGAGTGGTGTAGAGTAGAGTATAGTGTAGTGACATATAGTGATATAGCATACAGTGGAGTGTTCTAGATTGGATTGGCATACATGGGAGTACCATACATTGGATTGATGTACAGTGGGGTTGGCAGAGAGTGGAATAGCATACAGTAGAGTGGAGAAGATTGAAATTGTGCACAGTGCAATAGCCTACAGTGAAGTGGCATACAGTGGAATTGCATATAGTGGAGTACAGTGTAGTGGAGTAGAATGAAATAGCATAGAGTGGAATAGCGTACAGTGGTGTGGCATAGACTGAAGTGGTGTAGAGTGTAGTAGCATACAGTGTAGTGGTACACAGTGAAATAACATTCCCTGGAGTGTTCTAGATTGGATTGCATACAGGGGAACAGCTTTCAGTGACCAACAGTGGGGTGGAATAGCATATAGTGGAGTAGCGTACAGTGGAGTGGCATACAGTGGAGTGTTGTAGACTGCAGTGGCATAGAGTGTTGTGGGGTAGAGTGTAATAGCATACAAGTGGAGTAGCATCCAATGGAATAGCGTAGAATGGAGTGGCATAGAGTGTAGTGGCATACACTGGAGTGGAATATGGTGGGGTAGTGTACACTGTAGTGGCATGCAGTGGAGTGTAGTACAGTGGAGTGGAGTGGAATACAGTGGAAGGCTGTAGAGTGGAATAGTATTTAGTTGAGTCGCGTATACTGGAGTGGCATACAGTGCAGTGGGGTACATTGAAGTGGTTTAGAGTGGAGTTGTGTACAGTGTAATAGCATAGAGTGGAGTGGCATAGAGTGGTGTGTTGTACAGTGGAATGGTGTAGAGTGTAATAGAGTATAGTGGAGTAGTGTACAGTGGAGTGCTGTAGACTGGAGAGGCATACAGTGGAGTGAGGTAGACTGTAATGGCATGCAGTGGAGGGGCATATATTGGAATGGCATCCAATGGAATAGCGTAGAATGAACTGGCATAGAATGAGGTACCCTACAATGGAGTGGTGTAGAGTGGAGTAGCGTATAGTGGGTTGGCATACAGTGGAATAGCGTACAGTGGAGTGTTGCAGAGTGGAGTGGCATACAGTGGAATAGGGTAGAGTGGAGTGGTGTACAGTGGAATGGTGTAGAGTGGAATAGCGTTTAGTGGAGTAGCATCCAGTGGAGTTGCATATACTGGAGTGTCGTAGAGTGGAGGTGCGTATAGTGTAAGAGAGTGGCATACAGTAGGGGCATACAGTAGAATTGCATACAGTGTAGTAGTGTAGAGTGGAGTGGCGTAGAGTGTACTCTCGTACAGTGGAGAGGCATAGAGTGGAGTGGCGTAGAGTGGAATAGCGTATAGTGGAGTGGCATTGAGTGGACTGGCATAGAGTGGAGAGGCGTGGAGTGGTGTAGAGTGGAGTAGCATATAGTGGATTGGCATACATTGGAATAGAGTACAGTGGGGCGTTGTAGAGTGGAGTGGCATACAGTGGAATAGGGTAGAGTTGTAACAAAGTGCCCTCTTTATGCATGGTCACCCCCACTTTTTGCCAAACTGTTGATGTACTTTGACTGAGTGTGCCCTGGGTTCCTGCCAAACAGGTACCTAGGGCCTATGTTCTTTCCCTAAACTGCATTGAGCCAAAACCCAATTGGCACTCTTTGGCCACATGTCAGTCCCTTGTAAATGGTACCACAGGTACCAAGGGCACTGTGGCCAGGGAAGGCCTCTAAGGGCAGCAGCACTTATTGTGCCACCCTTAGAGGCCCTGTACCTTTACACACACACACACTGCCATTGCAGGCTGCTTGTTTTGGTGCAGAACAAAGTGAA
Source organism: Calotriton arnoldi (assembly GCA_963921515.1). NCBI lineage: Eukaryota > Metazoa > Chordata > Amphibia > Caudata > Salamandridae > Calotriton > Calotriton arnoldi. The sequence continues at coordinate 653,717 of CAWUFW010004039.1, forward strand.
GAGTCGACATGGCACACATCCCCATGTGCCATGCCTACAACCCACTGCCCTGGCATAGGTCAGCCACCCCTCTAGCTGGGTGCACTATACCAGTGGTGAGAGTACATGTGCATGAGCCCTGTACCCCTACAGTGTCTAAGCCAATTCTTAGACATTGTAAGTGCAGTAGTGCCATTAAGAGTATATGGTGCTGGGAGTTTGTCATTACGAACTACACAGCATCATAATGGCTTTACTGAAAACTGGGAAGTTTGGTATCAAACTTCTCAGCACATTAAACCCACACTGATGCCAGTGTGGGATTTAATGAAAAATGCACTCAGATGGCATCTTAGAGATGCCCCCTGAAAAACGACCTAACTCTAGTGTCCTGGCTGAGTGGCTGCTCGCCAGCTGCCACCACCAGACATGTTCCTGGACCCCTCGGTTGACAGCCTGCTGCTCTCGGGGGTCTGAAACAATGCACATCCGGGACTAGGTGCCAAGCCTCCTCCCCCAGGATGGGCAGGGTCCACGAAGGGGAAGCTTCAAAGGCTTGCCGCCCTTGTGAGCTACCCCAGCCCTTTGCTGATTACAGCAACTGGCTCCCACCGGATCTGACCCCCACTTTGGGTGGGAGAATCGGCGGGAAAACCAAGTGAGGAAGGGAGGTGTGCCCACTTTTGCCAACCCCAACCCTCAGGTGGGGGAGGCGAGGTGAAGCACAACTCTCAGTCCCTGCCATCTTGCAGATGGGGGGACCGAGCCAACCAGAGAGAGGCATATGCCCCCTCCCACTGGAGGGTGGCATAATAGGGGGTGTACCCACCCCAAGGAAGGGACCCATTGGTCCCAACCTTTACTTACCTGCAACGCCCCTAAATCTAGTATTTAGGGGCAACCCCAAACCTTGCCTCCTCAGACAAGAATCAACAAGAAGAAGAGAAGAAGAAGGACCGAAGAAGCCGTGCTGAACTAAGAAGAGGAGGACACCCAGTGACTTGGCCCAAGCCCTACCGGCCTGTCCCCACCTCGAACCTGCTCCAGCAAAATCCCGGTGTGACCTGCAGCAAGCAACCTCAAGAACCCGGAGGACCTGCCCTGCCTTCCAAGCCAAAGACTTTGTCTCCTGTGAGTACCGATTTGCTCACCAACAGACTCTGGCCCCAGCCAAAACCATGAGTCTGCACCACTCTGCACCCGATGCCTACGGCCCGAGTTCGAGTGGCCTAACACCACGAGGAGGTCTCCCCAGCGATCCTGACCTGAGATCTGGTGATCTCTGACCTGCCTCGACCATCCCAATGACGCCTGCAGTCTCGTTCTGGAGGGCCCCCACGACCGAGACCAGAGCTAGTAAGAAAACAAGAGGCCTAAAGACACCCCTGCACCCAACGTCCCACAGCCTTGGGTGGCCCAACCGATGGTGTCCCAGCATCCCCAGGCATCCCAACTTACCTCTCCAACCGGTGGTCGTCTTCAGAAGATCTTCGTCCCCGAGCCTGCAGTCTGTGTTGCAACCGAAGAATCCCCAGTGAAAACAACAGGGCGCCAATGGCAAAACAACACCCCTGCACCCAGCCACCCCTGCACCGCTGCGGGTGTACTCGGATCCCCCTTTGCCTTGAGCCTAACACCAACCATGTGGCCTGCTCGTGAGCAGCCACCACCGGAGACCCCCTATCCCCCATTGGATAACATTGGGCCTCAGCACTCTGCACCCGGCCGCCCTAGTGCTACTGAGGGTGTTTCAAGGGTTCATCCTTGACCATGGGGGAACCCTGGTTCTAACTCCAGAATACCAACTCCCACAAACTTGTACTTACCTATAAACCAAAAACTCAATTTCCTTCCGTAGGACTGCATTGACTGCTTTTCTTGAAAATTGTTTTAAGTGTGGAGTTAGTTTGTTTGAAACTCTGAAAAACTGCAAATGTACAAAAACTGATTTACTTACCTTTTCTCAAGGAATTGTCCCAGTGTCATATCTAGGCATATCACACTGAGTAGAAAAAGTAACTTAAAAAGTAATCTGAAAAGTAACGTACAAAGTAATCTGTAAAGTAACTGAAAAGTAATTTGAAACATTGACTTACCTGTAATTCAATCAACTGCATTTGAACCTGCATTCAACTGTAAAACATTGCATAAGATTTTGCAAAGCATTTATTTCACTTACCTGCACCAGGCTTGGCTTGGTTCTAGAAATAAAATAACTTAATAGTATTTTTGATGCAAACAAAATTGGTCTGAGTTCAGTCTTTTAGTGTGTGACATTATTTGCTGCCTGAGTGTGTACAACAAATGCTTAACACTACCCTCTGATAAAGCCTTACTGCTCACCCACACTACCACAAATAGAGAGTAAGGTGCTATCTACTTTTACCTCTGCCTACCGTTGGGGTTCCACTGGACTCTGTGCACACTATAACTCATTTTGGTATAGTATATACAGAGCCAGCTTCCTACAAGAGTGGATTGATGTAAAGTGAACTGGCGTAGAGTGGAATAGCGTTTAGTGGAGTAGGATCCAGTGGAGTTACATAGACTGGAGTGTAGTAGAGTGGAGGTGCGAATAGTGCAAGAGAGTAGAGTGAAGTGGCGTACAGTAGAATTGCATACAGTGTAGTAGTGTAGAGTGGAGTGGTGTAGAGTGGAATAGCGTATAGTGGAGTGGCATACAGTGTAGAGGCATTGAGTGGAATGGCGTAGAATGGAGTGGTGTAGAGTATACTGGAGTGGCATAAACTGAAATACCATAGAGTAGAATGATGTATAGTGTAATGTCATACAGTGGAGTGGCATACGGATGTATGTGAAATTTAGAAGCAATGTAGATCATGGTGTGCAGAGTAACGCGAAACAGCTAATTGCACTCTTTTGTGTTTTTCCAGATTTACCAATCAACACATGGCCACACATTTTGGCCTTGCGTTGCTTTGTAAATCGGACTTTACCCATGTGACTCTGCCCATGTGACACCATGCGTGATGCACGGGTACCACAATACAATAATAAAGCTATGTCTTAGTTATATTTTAGACCATGTGTACCAGTGTAACTTTGCAGTATATTGTGGTACATGGCGAGGACAAGCCAGCATACAATTGGCTAATGACTGTCTTTAGAAATAAAAAGGCAGTCATATTGTTTTTGCTACACTTTGGCTGTGTTCTGTGTGAGGGCTTTAGATATAGGTAAGTAGTAGGTTTTATTGTTGTTCCTTACCTATTACCACTTTACTAAAGTGGTAATAGGTAGGGAAATATATTTTTTTTAACTATTTTTAAAAAGGTTTACAGAGTACTGTGTTAGTATCTAGTAGTTACCATATTTCTTATGAAATTCTTTTTTTTTTTAAGCTGCACTGTATTTCTTAGGTATTTCTGCAGTAATCCATACATTTTTATTTACAAAATTAAATATGTTAAAAATTGTAAATACACTGTACTACACTATCTTTGTGAAATATAGTGTATTACAGTGTTTTTCAAGATTTTTACCACAGTACTTCTTAGATAGTACTGCGGTACTCCATAGCATTTTATTTAAATAAATAGAAACTTATAATGCTTATTTCTGGTCGAGGGAAGACATGGCTTGGCAGTTCGGGCTGGACTGTTCCCATGAGGCACAGGGTCAAGACTGATTTGCATATAGCTGTGTCTGAACTGGGGTGGCGAAGTGAGCTAAAGAATGATGATGGATTCAACCCAGATCCGTGACTGGGGTTGAGTGTCTGAAAAGTTTCAGCGCTCCATCCATCATCTCCTTGTGTTTGTTTAGTACTTAGAGCGCCAATAAAAATAAGGTGCAAAGTGGAGACTTAATGAACAAATTGAGAGGACTGGACAAATTATCGCGTCCTGAACTAACAAAATGGTGGGAGAGCAAATCTCTTTAAAGGTACATGGAGGTCGGCAGAATCCCAGGAAGATTAAGCATCCCAGTATCTCAAAGCTTTGAGAACCAGCATCAAGATATGCTCACGGAGTGGGTACAGAGTAACACAGATGCCTCAGCATGCTTAGTTCATATCTTAATCAAGTATGCTGACATAGACAGACAGATCATTTTACAAGAAATCAACAAAATAAACACGGAATTAGCATAAGAGACTGATCAAGAGAAAGTGAATGCATTCAGGGCAGAAATGAAAGTAAAGCTTGGCAAACAAGAAGAAATCATTGTCAACCGAAAAGCACAAATGTTTAAAAGAGACAAAAATGATTACGAGTGAGGATAGCTTTTTACCTTTGCCCGCTGGTTCAACACTATCAGAAGACAAAAGCTCTTAGATAGTAATCGGCAGATACAAGAACATTACCATAGTGACACAACATCAGTAGTAAGCTCAGAGGTAGAAACTGGCACCAGTGAACCTTCTGCTAGTGAGAGAACAAGGGATGTGACAATAGTTGTAGACAAGCTGCATTTTTTACGGCTGGACAGGAATCAAAATTTAAGACTGAGAAAGAAAGACCAACAAGGAAAAGGAAGCACAGAAAAAGATGACGCAACAAATACTAAAAAAACACTAGTGAAGGACAACAAGGTGAAACGCAAATACAAACGCAAATTAATTCGGAGAGTGCATCGAAAATCAGTCTGTCAGAGATAACCTTGTGTCAATCCAAAGAAAAAATCTTGAAACTAAGCTTGATGTTATGCCCTGAGAGAAGTTTCATATATGCTCAAATACATGTGGATGTGTAGAAGTTTATAAGAAAACGTAAACTCCAGAGGTTCTATCGTACACAAGTAAAACAAAAAGCTCAACGCACTATCAGGACCCCATATAAAAATAGCAATCTCGAAATTTCTGACATGAAGTTATTGATAGAACTTGAAAATTAAGTCCAAGGGATACAAGAAGTTATCACTGGAGAAAATATAATTTCCTCCATGGATTTGGAAGTATACTGTGAAGCAACCACACCATTTAAATCCCCATCAAGTTTTGTGCTGAATTTCCTAAGGGATGGCCACAATATCTTTTCAGATCTTGCAACTCAAGAAATCAAAAATCTCCAAGAGTAGACAACAAGAGAAGTTTAGTGCAAGATGAACATATGATAAATTCATCAAGAAGCTTCAAGCCGGCTTAAATTTGGTGATTAGGAGTGCCAGTAAAAGGCAGACGTGTTAAACTTTGGCGTTTACAGTTATACATGAGTGAAGCCATGCACCAACTGAATAACACAGAGTGCTACTTGAGGACTACCACCCTTAAAGCCAAAGGGGTCAAGGTTGAATTCCACAAAGAACTCACAAAGTGGCGAAACAATGGATTGCTGACACAAGAAGAAGTTTGCTTCCTTAAAAATGATAATCCAAGGAAACCTATTTCATATTTAATTCCAAAGGTGCATAAAGATCTCAAGCATCCTCCAGGACGTCCGATTATCTTAGCCATTGATAGTCTGTTGAAAAGAGCCTCCAAATATGTGGACTATTTTTAACAGGACTATATCAAGAATCTTGTGTCATATGAACAGGATACAGGAGACTTTCTCAAATGAATATTTGATATCCCATGGTAAAAGGGCTTCCTTTTGATTTCAATGGATGTAACCTTGCTCTATATGAGTATTAAGCACAGAGATGGTTTCCAAGCCATGAAACACTTTCTTAGTGCAAGACCTTTGGCACTGCTGAGGCATACAGAGGTGTTCATCAATATGGTAAAATAGGTTTTGGAAAATTATTATTTCCTGTTTAACAATCAAATGTACAGGCAGGTGAGGGGTACGGAGATGGGCTCCTGCTTCACCCACAGCTATGATAATCTGCATATGGGCTGGTGGGAGGAGTAGGGGCTCCAGACCCAATTCAGGCCAGCATAGAATGATAACATTGTATTGTGGACTAGGTTCATAGACGACCGGTTTGGTTTATGGAGGGGGTCAGAAGTGAGCGCCAGAGAATTTATCACAGGCATAAACAACAAGAACCTGAATCTCCAATTTACCAGTTCTATTCAGAACTCAGATGTGGATTACCTGAATCGACTGGTTTATATTAATGATCACCAGTTAGAGACCAGGATCTATACGAAACCTACCTCGGGCAGTACTGTATTGCACAACAGCAGTTTCCATCCTTCCAAGCTAGTAGCCAACATCCCATATGGAGAGGCACTATGCATGCACAGAAACTGTAGCAAAGACAAGGAATTTGAAACTGCCATTACAGAGTCGACGGCAAGATTCAAGGTTCAGTGGTTAGACAGATGAGGTGATTAATAAATCAATTGAGAAAACCAAAGGCTTGAAGAGGGAAGCAGTCCTGTTCAAACCCCACAGGAACAAACAGCATAGCCTAAAACAGCACAGGCCCATTATAGTACTGAACATAACACCATCAGAAAGATACTTAATAGGTATTGGCATTTGGTTAGAAATGACTTCATAATCAACACTACTATTTAAGCTGGGAGGCCCATTCAGGAGTGTAAGGTCGATGCGGGACGACCAAGTCAAAAGCAATCTGATAGGGACCACAAAAAGTAATTGGCTCAAAGGCAGCTGTGGATTCCGTAAATACAGCAAGTGCAAAGCTTGTGAATAGGTAGGGCATGATGAGCACATATATATTGAATTGAAAATGGCAGCTCCCCTTATGTGACAAACGCTTTTTACAAGCCTTAACACGTAATTGGCAACTTTCAATAAATAAATCCCAGTGAACAAGGACTTTGGTGTCCTGGCATCTGGCATTTGCAAAGGGTCATAAATATCAAAGGAGGGAGTGGAGAGAGAATGTGTCCGGGCGGACACAGGGAGTGGATTCGATCTCCCCTAGCTATAACTTATAAACAAGTAGAATCCACCCACACAAGATAGGCGAAAAAGGTAGATGGTCTTGGGTTAGGATGTGTTTCCTACAATGGTGGGAAGCACATTGTGTTCTTTAAATACCCCTCACACACCAAAAGGGCCCTTGGTGTCATGCTTCATCATAGGGGTCTTCGCGCCCCTCTACGGAACGCGGCGTGCTACTAACCAGCGGGTACGCGGGAGCACTGATGTAACCACTATGTGTAGTGTGAGAGGGGGGGTTGTTTGGTGAGTGGTAGGGTCAGGAGTGGATGGTGAGTGAGTGTTAAAAAATACCTAGCAAGTGAGGGGTAAAAGAAATTTTAATAAACCTCCGTGCCGGTATTGTTAAAAAGGTGAGGTGGAGGTTTGATGTATTAATGTACAAAGCCTCCTGCGTGTGTCAACATGTTTCGAAGCGTGCTGCTTCTTCTTCAGGACGGGTACACAGATCCCTACCCTACTCACATGCGACAGTATAATACCGTCTATACATAAGGAATACTATGTGTAGAATTAATGTATAAATGTTGCCAAATATGCCTATTATGGACAATTTGTACTGCGACAAGGTAATGCCTTAAATGTCAATCTGAAAAGAACACAAATGTACAAAAAGAACATTAGGTGAGTAGAATCACTCTGGACGTGAAGATCGTGACCTGTAAAAGTGAAATATACAGTGTCTATTCGTAACCTTGATCAGTGCTGGTGCAGTGTCCTGTAAAAAATGGGACAAATACTAGACATACACAACACGTAATATAAAACACACACTCTATATAAGTCTATTCCCATAGGTTGCTGCGGTATTTCCATAGGGTGGAGAAAGTTATAAAAATAGGAGACAGATTGCATACTTGCTATCCAGAAGCCAGAGGCGTCATGAGCCTTCAGAACGGTGGGGACCCCGTGCTATTTGCACTCTGTAAGGAGAATGATTGTATTTAGCGATGTGCAGGGCACTCACTTGGTTTGAGCAGTGGTGGTCCTGCAAAAGTGGCTATGCCGTACTTACATCTGTAGCGATACTACCTATTTCGATCGTCCCCTCCGCGGCTCCGTGGTGAGTGAGAAGCCTGGAGTTCTCAGAATTTATACTCTACTCAATTGCCTGCATTTTCCCGCCACTCGTAATGTGTACGTGTGTAGCGGGATGTTCCCAAATTGCAGCTCTGATTGACGGAGATCTGAAGCGGTTCCGGTGAGCCTAAAACCCGGAACTGAAAGGGCGGTATGTCGCGGTAAAACTAGACCGCTAACTCACCACCTGACTGCGGTTGCGCTGTAATAATCTGGAACGAACGTTAATGGTTGACTGCATTTAGTAATACGCAACCAGGAGGGTGCGCGGAAATGGTGTGCCGGGTCATGCGGGCACCTAGGTTTATTCAAAAATGCAAGAAAACGCAAAAAAAGCAACAAAAACACACACACATGTGGAAGTTCTTTACACAATGTGGGGATAAAACGGATTTTGGGTTCCTAGACTGAACACGATTGCTTAAGGAACGAGTATTGCTAATCTCAGTTAATGAAGAGAAAGAAAATAAAATAAAAAATAAAGTGATCTGCAGGTTAGTCTTTAAAACCCCTCTTTTGCGGTGGCTGCGGGAACTATGTGGAAAAATTACCCCAAAAGGACGAGGGGTGGCAGACTAGAATGAGTGCCATTCTCTCAGTGGGCTGCCAAGGTGGCACCCAGAGATTTTTTTATTCAAGAAAATTGGCTCCAAGGAATATTATCATTAAGTCCAGTGATATTGGTGCCCAGGCGGAATACCCAGCGTTGTTCTTTTTCTAGGAGGCCAATATCCGATGGTAGTTGCTCTATGATTGTCCACTGTAGGTCATTTACTGTGTGGGTTTCAGACAGGTAATGTGTCGCCATTTTTGTAGTACTCTTTTGACATCGGACATTGCTCTTATGTTCGCCGATGCGGATTTTGGCTGGTCATGATGTCATGCCAATGTACTCTAGCCCACAGGGGCACGTGATCATGTACACGACGTTCCGGCTGTTGCAGTTGGTGAACTTCCTCTGCTCCCATTCACTGCCATTCCTAAACTTGACCCATCTGCTTTTCTTGGTCAGGTGGCACGTGCTACAATTACCACAAGGGTGGTGGCCTTGGACAGGTTGTAGAGTAGGATTGCTCGTGTTCATGGCTGGGCCTGCGCGTGGTCGTGTGTGGACAAGCATGTCCTTGAGGTTTCTGCCTCTTTTGTGTGCGAACAATGGTTTCTCTAAGTTTAGGTCACCGCAGTTAAGGATTCTCCAATGTTTGTTCACAATTTTTGATATCCTGTTGGAATGGGTGTTGTAGGTTGTCACGCAGATTGGTTTGGCGTCTGGATCCTTGGGAACTCTTTCTTCCAATAGAGCCTCCCTGTTATTATTGCGCGCCCTCTTCATTGCTCTGTCAATGATGGGGGCGGGGTAGTTCCGGTGGGAGCGTTTGTTTTTTAGATCTGAGGCTTGTTTCTTGTAGTCTGTTAAGTTGGTACAGTTTCGCCGGAGGCGAAGGAATTGCCCATAGGGGAGATTGTCGCGTAGGTGACGCGGGTGAAAACTGTCGTACAACAGCAGACAGTTTTTTGCCATAGGTTTAAAGTGTGTATTGGTTTTCAATGATCCACCCTCCGGATATATGTTCAGGTCCAGAAACACTAGTTGGTCACGAGAGGCGGTGCTGGTGAACTTAAGGAAGGAGTTCTGCTGGTTGAGCCATTCCATAAATTGCTCGATTGATGGAGTGTCCCCTTCCCAGATGACCAGCACGTCGTCAATGTATCGCTTCAAGGTCTTAATGTTGTGCCTGAAAGGGTTGTCCTGATGGAGAATCTTGCAACTTTCTAGCTGATGGACATAGAGACCAGCCAGGCTAGGAGTGAAGGTGCTCCCCATGCTGGTCCCATGTTTCTGTAAGTAGAGAGTGTCTTCATACAAGAAAAAGTTCTTTGTTAGAGCTAAGGCAATGCATTCCATTACCAGGTTCCTTGGTGTTTTGTACTCCCACGGGTTAGAAAAAAGGATCTCCTCAATGATGTTGAGTGTCTCATCGTGGGGCAGACTAGTGTACAAACTCTCTACGTCGAGGCCCAGGAGTAGTTGCCTCTCAGGGTCGAAGGTTAGATTTTGTAGCAGCTGCAGTACTGCTTTTGTGTCTCTTAAGTAGGTGTCAGTTTGTTGGATCAGAGGGCGTAGGAAAGCATCCGCAAATTTTGACAGAGGCTCTAGAATTGAGCCTATGCCTGAGACTATCGGACGGCCTGGTGGTTGTACCAGGTCCTTGTGTATCTTGGGGATGGTGTAAAAATATGGGGTCCTAGGTGATTTTTGGATCAGAAACTCAGCCTTTTTTTTCGAAACCCAGTTGTGCACTAGAGCTTCTTACACCATTCCCGTGATCTGGATTCGTAAGGATTCTGTGGGGTCTTCCTGTAAAATAGCATAGTTTCTCCGGTCTCCCATAAGTCTCCTGCATTCATTGTCGTAGGCCGTTGACGTCTGGATTACTATTGCCGCACCCTTGTCGGCTGGTTTAATAGTGATCTCTTTGTTGTTCAATAGTTGTTGTATGGCTTCTTTTTCCATTTTGGTGGTGTTCTGAAAGGGAGTATGGCTCTCTGCGGTTATTTGTCCCAGGTCTTCCATAACTGCCTTTTCAAAAGTCAGTAGTTCAACCGGTAGTGTGGAATCTGGTGGGGTGAAGGATGATTTCAGTCGTAAGCCTGTGTCCGATGATTCAGATGCTGTGGTACTCTTCTCTTTAAAGAAGGCCTGTAGCTTTAGTTTCCTCATAAATTCTTGCATTTCTGCGTGGATCTTAAATGTATCCAGCCTGTTTGTAGGTACAAAACCCAAGCCTTTTTCTAGGACTCTTCTTTGGGTTTCCGTGAGTTCATGTGCTGTGATGTTCACCACTAGTTGCCCCTCTTGCTGGTGGACGCCTGGTTGTTGAGTGAGCCCATCATGCTCCTCGTCGAGACGCGGGGGTCCTCTGCTTCTTCCGTTGTCCAGTGTACGTTGTTGCCTCTCCTGTTCCTGCCCCGTCGGGGTGCTGGGCGTGATCCTAAAAAAGGCGGTGGCCCGTAATAGTTATAATCATAATCGGGTGCCCATTGTTGATATGCACCCCCCATCGGAGGAGGTCCGTACGGGTATTGTTGGAACACAGGGGGCCTTGGTAATTGCCCCATCCTCTCCGTCTAGGATTATACGGTCTTTGGTATTGTTGCCCTCCTCTCTGGTTCCTAAAAGAGTTTCTCTTGCTGGAATTTGAACCGTTGGAGCTAGTGTCTGAGGTATCGCTGTCCTGGTCACTGTTGAAGTCCTTTGGTACATAGTCATCCCTTGTGTATGGGTAGGCTCTCTCATGGGTAAAACGTTCCTTATCCTTCTTAAGTTTGTTGAATTTACTTTGTTTGAGGGTAACCTCAAACTCTGTCATTTGTTGATTTAGTTCCTCCAGGCGTTTTTTCAACACGGCATGGGATTGATAGGTCTTCAGTTGTACCTCTAATTTTTGGATGTCTATTTTCAGTTCTTGCGCTATTCTGGTGGCCGTCTTTATAATCAAAACCAACCAATCTCTGGTACAGCGCCACGAGATGAGTGACCAGTCCTTTTTGAATACTTTATCATTCTGAAAAATGAAAGGTTCATTACGGACAATCAGACCCTGAGGTGCCGCATTGGCCCTCAAGTACTCCATCATGAAAAGGCCATGTAGTGCTGTTTTTATCTGTGTTCTTCTTAGGTTGGTTAATTCATCCCAATCGGCACTGCTTGGGCCCGGATCAGTGTTGCTTAGTCCTTCAAAGGGATTAATCGCTGCCAGGATCCTGTCGATTTCATCTTCCCCATATGTTAGGCCAGTCCCGTCGGCCATGGTCAGTACAACGTGTGATGTCGTGGAGAAAAAGTGAAATGTGTGTGTGTGTTATATGTGTTAATGTGTGTGTATAAGAGAACAAAAGGCTTAAAAAGAGAGGTTCGCTGCCTGCTCTTGGTTACCAGCCTTATGACTAGAGTCGTAATGCCAGGATTTCCGGCTTATTCCCACAGCTGTGCGCTGTCTGAATATCATAAATATCAAAGGAGGGAGTGGAGAGAGAATGTGTCCGGGCGGACACAGGGAGTGGATTCGATCTCCCCTAGCTATAACTTATAAACAAGTAGAATCCACCCACACAAGATAGGCGAAAAAAGATAGATGGTCTTGGGTTAGGATGTGTTTCCTACAATGGTGGGAAGCCCATTGTTTCTTTAAATACCCCTCACACACCAAAAGGGCCCTTGGTGTCATGCTTCATCATAGGGGTCTTCGCGCCCCTTTAGGAACGCGGCGTGCTACTAACCAGCGGGTACGCAGGAGCACTGATGTAACCACTATGTGTAGTGTGAGAGGGGGGTTGTTTGGTGAGTGGTAGGGTCAGGAGTGGATGGTGAGTGAGTGTTAAAAAATACCTAGCAAGTGAGGGGTAAAAGAAATTTTAATAAGCCTCCGTGCCGGTATTGTTAAAAAAGGGTAACCGGACACTGATATATATTTATATATATATTTATTTTACGTACAGGCAATTGCCAGTAGGTAGTTATAGGTAGGACCAAAGTTTCTATAGAAAAAGTTTTTTTTTCGTTTTGCCAATAACTTTGACGCCACTTAACGAATCGCCACAAAATGTTCACAAAACGTCCCCTTTTTGGTTCAGCTGCTGTGTTAAAAGTTTTGGGGTGATCTATCAAGCGGGGTTGAGAAAAAATGGGGTCCCAAAACGATTTTTCATTTTTTTTACCACGACTACAGCCCGAACTGCTGAACGGAATTACACCAAATATAGCAGAAAGCTAGATGTTGGTCCAGAAAGCTCGCTTTTTGTGATTTGGTGTAAATCCGTTCAGTAGTTTTTTAGATATTTAAGTTTAAAAAATATATTTTTCTGGGGACACGAGTGCTTGCAGTGGACTCGCCGATCCTACTAAAATTTGATTGGCTGACAACACTTCAACCAGGAAGTGTTGGCAGCCTCCTTGAGACTCAGCTTGAAGCTGAGTCAAAGAAAAAAAGTAAAAAATAAAGAAAAGGGGGCAGGTTAGGAATACCCTGACCCCCAGATATGGTGGGGGGGGGTCCCACAGGGACCCCGCTGGGGTATAAAAGCTTTGTTTTTTTATTTGGCCACAGACTCACAGGTAGATCCACGAATCCATGGCAAAATTTAAAAGAAAGACATGCAGGCTCCCGCCCTTCTTTCAAAAAAAGTCCCTGGGTGGGTCAAATCTCAGGGACATACTAAAAATAAAGGAGGAGACACATGGGGCCCCCATCCTAGGGTTCAATTAAACCCCGGGAACCGTCACCTCCCCGGGATTTTCCTATTGTATTATGCAGGGGTACCGCCTCAGCACCCCCCACACCCCGGGGACAAACACCTCACAGGGCTTGCTTCTTTAAAAAAATCGGGGGAGACCTCCTGGACCCACTCCCAGCCCCGGGGGCCACCACCTCCCTGGGCCTTTAACTGTTATTAGTGGGGGGGTGCACGGACCCCCCCAGCCCTGGGGACCTCCACCTCCCCGGGGCAACCTCTAACAAAGGAGAGGGGCCACCTGCTCCCCCATCATGCAGCCCATAGATGGCCCTGGGGACCAACACCCCCCCCTCCAGGTCCAGCTCCTGCAATGTCCCAGGGTGTCCACCCCTGGGACATTGCTGTTTGCTAAGGCTTGGTGGGAGCACCAGTCCCCCAAGCCATAGGAAACCTGCTCCACTTTCAGCAAGCGAGAGCAGAAAATGCTCTCGCTTGCTGAAAGCGGAGCATATCTGTTTCCCTACCCGCTGTCAAGCGAGCAGGGAAACAGACACATTGCGAAAAAAAACCTCCGGCAGGTCGCCGTAGGCCACGCCCCCTTCACCATGCCTTGCAACAGGCCTCCTGACGCAATGGTGTTGGGGGACGAAGTCCCCTTAGATGCTGAGGGTCCTTGGGGTCCAGGAACCCCTTCTGGCACCTCCAGTAAGTCCCACACAGCTGGATTGCTAAAATGTCTTCAGAGGCCACGCCCCCTTTCTCCACCACTCTGCAAACACATCTCCTGGTGCACTACTGGTTGGGGGATAATATCCACTTTACTCCTGAGAGACCTTGGGGGCCAAGTCTTACACAGCGGGATTCCTGAGAGCTGGTCGGAGGCCCAGCCCCCTTCCTCCACCACTCTGCATACGCGACTATTACTTAAAAACCTTAGAAATTCATTGAAAAAACCAAATGTTACCGGTACATTATAGTTAGGAATTAGCATTTAAAAAAACTCTAGAAATTCACTGAAAACAAACCAAAGGTCACAGGGGTGTTATAGTTAGGCTCAGATTTCACTCGAAGAAAACTAGTGAAATTCAGCAGTTATAGTTAGCTGAGCTAACTATAACTCGCGTCCCCACATCAGTGATGTAATCAGTGATGTCATTTGAGATATCAACAATGATGTCATCAGTGATGTCAATGACATGAGTGATGTAATATGTGGTGAGGTCATAAGTAGTACATTGCGGGGGCACGAGTGATAGTTAGCTCAGCTAACTATAACTGATGAATTTTACTGGTTTTGTACAAGTGAAATCTGAGCCTAGCTATAACAACCCTGTAACCTTTGTAATATATACATAAATTCACTGAAAAAAACAAAGGTATGCATATATATATAAATATATATATATATTTTTTTTTTAACAACTTCTGGGTAGCAGGAATATCACCCTGAGCCCTGAGCTTAACAATCTCAGTTACTGGTTCCCAGCATTATAGTAATTCTAATACATAAACTGAATTTAGTGAATCTTTACCAACAGAACACATTAAACATTCTTGCGATGGTTTCTTTTGTTACTCTTTATTCATGTTCTCTCGATGGATCATGATTTTACAGCAATACTGCCTACAGTCAACATGTGTTCCGCACACACTCGCGCCTCTTCAGGGCTGTCTCAAATAGACAAATGTACATCAGTTCCTTTAAATAAAATTCGAAAACAAATTGCACATATGTATTACACACATGTATCACATACTATAATCTCTTATATATATGATCTGTTCCCTAACAAAAACTCAAAATCAAATTGTTCAAATATATTTTACACTTGAGGTATATACCATGTCTTCTCCTATATAATTTCAGGGTTCTAATTTATGCAATATATAACCACACTTTTTCACAAGTCATTTATTTTTCCTAATATATATGCAACTTCATTGTCTCACTTATCCCCGGCCTCCGATGCAGCGGCACATGCTTGGTTGTGAGACCCAAATACGTGAAAAAACAATTCTTTTTGATCCACAAAAGTGAAAGCATGCAGACTTTAGAGGTGAAGATCGTATTAATTTGACAGAAATCAATAACCGACGCATTTCGGTCACACCTCACCTTGATCAAGCTATTTTTCTTCCCTTTCCCTTTTTCATTTTGTTTGTTTGTTGCTGATGGCCTGGAGTTTAAGTTGGGGAGTGTGCAGGCAGGCCCATGATAACCGACACATTTCGGTGACACCTCACCTTGATCACGCTATTTTTCTTCCTTTTTCATTTTGTTTGTTTGCTGCTGATAGCCTGGAGTTTAAGTTAGGGAGTATGCAGGCGGGCCCATGTGAAATTAAGGGATAATTAACATTTGTGGACTGTGGAGGCCTTGGGTTAATAATGCCTCCTTACCCTTTTTTGTGAAGTTTGTCCAAATTCATGTTCATACTATGGCAGGTTTTGCTTTTTTGAGGCCTAGTATGCTGTAATCCTTGGATGTCATTTTAATGTAATTTTCACTACATCTGTGCTAGTGATATATTTTATTATTTTAGAGGCTTGTGGATGGCCTTGTATTAAGGAAAATATTAGGTTCTTTTTTTGTCTGCATGTGCCTGTTGAGGGCTATGGTTGGGGTGGTTTCAGGGGTCTAGGCCCATGTAGTTAGACATTTTCCTTTGATTTGCGCCATATGCTTTCCACCATTTGTGCTTGTGTGCTTTTGTGTGAGATAGTTGATTAACTGTTTTACTTTAACTTTAAAAGTATTTTGCAGGGGTCATCCCCCACAAAAAGCGACCCTAAACCCCTCAACTGCATGCTGGTTAACTGCCGATCAGCAGCCTGTCATGCAACAGAAATTGCGGAAACTATCCTTAGTAATGCCATCGACATCGCCTTTCTCACGGAAACCTGGCTTAATGCCCACTCGTCATCTATCCTTGACCTGCTCTCTCCCCCTGGTTACTCCATCCTCAGAAAAGACAGAATTGATAAAATTGGAGGAGGCCTCGCCATAATCTATAAAGAAGAACTTCAACTCTCGCCTGTCCTGCACTCTGACCATACTACTTTTGAATACCTTGGTGCTGATCTTACAGTTCAGGGTTCCCCCTATTCGGATACATAACATCTATCATCCCCCTGGTGACACTCTTTCCTTCGTGGAAGAACTGTCTGATCTCCTTACCCATTCATCGATTTCCAATTCTAGAAACCTCTTCCTTGGAGACTTTAACCTCCACTGGAACAAAAATGATGATCCCTCGGTTAATCTCATCAATGACTTACTTGAAATCAGTGAATTGAAACAACTCTGCCACTCTCCAACCCACTCCAAAGGTGCCACTCTTGACGCTATCATCACTAGCAAGGAACTGGCTTCTCTTTCACACATCATTCCCATTGACTGGTCCGACCACCACCTCATCCTCTTCACGATCAACAGCTTTGTACCCCCCAGCCACAAATACCATCAAACAAATGAAATTGACTAGAAATCTTCACCTCATTCCTCCGGGCGAACTGGAGACTAGGATTAAAACTCAACTACAGCTCACTCCCCTCTCCCAAAGTGCTAACGACCTTACGGAGCACTACAACAAATCCATCGTTGAAGTCCTTGACCAAATCGCACCAGCTAAATTAAAACTGCAAAAACATAACCCCCCCAAATCCTGGTTCAACACTGACCTCAACATTGAGAGACGCGCTCTTAGGCAGACTGAACGCATATGGAGGCAACACCCTTCCCCCCTAAATCTTGTCCTCCTCAGAACCGCAAGGGCCAACTACAAAAAACACATCTTTAACGAAAAGGCCTCCTTCTTCCGCTCACAACTTGACCGTACAAGAAACCGACCTAGGGAATTATTTAGCATTGTCAAAAACCAAACTGCTTCAGCTCCCCCCAAACTAATGGCTACAGTCAAAAGATGTGAAGAAATTGCCAACTTCTTCTCGGATAAAATCACTAAGATTGAGCAATCCTTCGTCTTAACTCCCATCCCGTATAGCCTACCACCCCTACTTAACATCCCCCTAAATCTCCATCCACAATCAACCTTCACACTGACCCTTCCCAACCCCCCACCGTTGTCACCCCTTCTGAACCCTATTACACCATCCCCCAGCTAAAAAACAATGCATCCTGGAATATCTTCTGTCCAGTTTCAGAACGGGAAGTCTTCAACATCATCACCAAGCTTAAACCATCCTCGCACACCAAAGATCCCCTCCCTGCATATCTTGTCCAAGACCTTAAACACATCATCGCCCCATATTGGACCACTATCATCAACTCCTCCCTAACCACTGGTAGTGTCCCTGCTTCCCTCCAACTAGGACAAGTTACCCCCACCATCAAAAACGCTACAGTTGACCCCAATGACCTAAATAACCTGCGCCCTATTTCTAACCTTCCATTCCTTTCTAAGGCCCTGGAAAAATGCGCCCTACTCCAGTTGGACAAACACATCGACTCATTCAACCTCCTGGACACATTACAATCAGGCTTCCGAAAGGGCTGCAGCACTGAAACTGCCATGCTCAACATTATTGATGACATCCACCACTCCCTAGACAAGGGCGAATCCTCCCTACTCATTCTCCTTGACCTCTCTGCTGCTTTTGATACTGTTAACCACGCTGCCTTAATCAATATTCTCAAAGACCGTTTTGGCATAAATGGTACTGTTCTCAAATGGTTCACCTCCTTTTTCCAAAACAGAACCCAACAAATTAAAGTCAGCGATTGCCTCTCTAAACCTTTGCCGGTCTCCTCGGGAGTCCCCCAGGGATCTATTCTCTCACCCACTCTATTCAACCTCTTCATGGAACCCCTCACCCTCATTCTTAAGCAAGCGAAAATCAATTACCACCTCTATGCTGATGACACCCAACTTTACTGTAAGATCAAATCCCATGCTGACGTCTTACACCTCAACGAGGCCTTGACTAAAATTCAATTCTGGTTCCATCACAACCACCTCAAACTCAACCCTAAAAAACGGAAATCATTCTATTCTCCCCTAAAAACAACACGCTCCCTATTCAACACTGGATCTCTGACATCAAAGCTCTCAACTGCACTCTTACCATCTCTAACACAATCAAATCCCTCGGCATCAGCGTCGATCAGAGCCTCAGTACTACTCCCCACATAAAAACTCGGCCAAAGGTGCTCTCTTCACTCTCCACCATCTCAAGAAAATAAAACCCTTTATTCCTGCTGACGACTTTAAAACAGTGGTGCAATCATTGGTCCTGTCGAGACTCGACTATGGTAATGCCATTCTCTCGGGAACCCCTAAAGTCCACCTAGCCCCTATTAAATCCGTACTTAACCTTGCGGCCAGACTTATTACTGACTGTAAACGGTTTGATCACATCTCCCCAGTACTCAAAGACCTCAAATGGCTTCCTATTGAAGGCAGATCCACTTACAAGATTGCTTGCATCACGCACAAAGCCCTCCATCAAAGCACCCCTTCTTACCTCTCTGATAAACTCCACAAAGCAGGCTGTACTAGAACAATGAGGAGCACTAACGCTCTCGTCCTAGTCCCTCCCTTACTAAAAAGAAATCAACACAGTCACGCTCTTTCTCTGGAAATGCGCCCCTGTCTGGAATGCCCTCCCTAAAGATCTACGTTGCAACCCCTCCTACCTCAGCTTCAAAAAGACCTCAAGCTGCACCTCCTTAACAAATACTGGGGTCCTTAATACCTTGTCCCTAGACACTAATGCCTACCCCTCACCCGACATTATTGGTCCCCACTACTTATTGTTTTACACCCCTCCCCCCTCCCTCCCTTCAAATCTTTCATTTACGGCCACCCCACACCCCTTTTTATTAACTTTCTGGACAGTACCCACCTACTTACACCTGCTTTCCCCTTACCCCTCGCCCTCCACAGTCGCCACTCACTTTCACGCACCCCCTCTTCTTTTCACAAACTAACTTTGCTTTCTATTAGTCCTTCTACCTTCGACCTGGTGTTTGACTTAAGCTTCCCTAGCTAATTACCTAATTTAAAATGAATATTACTGTAAATTTTCAAACTGCCTTGTTTATTACCTCTATGTACAAAGTTATATTGCAACTCTGCATAACCAAACCTTGTAAAGCGCTCTGATACTCTTGGGTCCAGCCAGCGCTATATAAAACCTTTAAATAAATAAATAAATAAATAAATAAATTGTTACCTTGTGCTGTTTGCACTTGTTTCTATTTTACTTTATTTGTATTATATTAATCTTCATTATGTTTTATTTTACATTGTTGCTGCTGCTTTAATGATGGTTGCCGGACTTAGTCCTCTCTGCAGGGTCACCCTCAAGTGTTTTGCCTTCACCCCTCCTGTTTTCTGAATTTCGTTTTTTGTTGGCATAAGGACTCTGTGCTCTTTATCACTGCTAACCAGTGCTAAAGAGCTTGTGCTCTCGTCTTAAAACAGGATACAATTGGCTTGCATCTGATTTTCAAATTAATATTTATGTATAAGTCCCTAGTATATGGTACTATGTGTAACCAGGGCACGCAAATTAAATGCTACCAGTGGGCCTGTAGTACTCATTGTGCCACCCACTTAAATAACACTTCAAAACATGTCTCAGGCCTACCATTGCAGCCTGTTGTGCAGTTTTACACTGCCAATATACCCTGGCAAAATAAACCTTTTGCCAGGCCTAAACCTACCTTTTTAATACACATAAGTCAAAGAGCTCAGAGGACAGGGTACATTGTATTTATTAAGCAGGACATGTGTGTTCAAGTTTTTCATGTCCTGGTAGTGAAAAACTGCTAAATTTGTTTTTTACTACTGCAAGTGCTATCTCTCCCACTAGATAGCATTAGGTTACCTTATTACATTTAATAAGTACTAAGTTGTGATTGGGAACAGGTAGAAATGTCATGCTTGGTCTCAAATGAATAGTCATTTTAAACCTTCTTCCATGGTAAAGTCAGATTTGATGTCACTATTCTGAAAACGCCACGTTTAGAATCTTGGCATTTTTGTCTACCAACCATTTGGTGCCTGCAGCCTGTGTCCTGGTTCAAATGACTGTGAATAGCTTGGCAGTTTGCCCTTTGTGTATTCCTTCTAGATAGTGAAACAAAGGAGGATTAGGTGTTGGCAGGATTGGCTATCCTGCCAGGATGGTTGGGGCAGAGCTGTTCCCTGTCCCACTTACAGTTCATAGGGCTGCCTCCAGAAGAAATCTGTTGCCACCAGTGGCATCAAGCTCCCATTTTATTTCCGACAATGCAACATACCTGCTGCACCCTCACTTGGGCAGCAAGAGGCTGAGAGGAGGATCACCCCTAAATTAACAATGGCACCGCCACGAAAACTAAAGTATATGTCTCTCAGAACATCAGTGACTGTAGTCACAACTGAGAGCTGTGAGTCTGAAATTGATTTGTTCCAGCATCAGACCGAATCTTCTTCAGAGAAATTCACTATCAACCATGGGCTGCTACTTTTGATCTTCCAGAGGGAGGAGCCAAGCAGGAAGTTGAGCTTGCTGCAGAGCAAGATGTTGTGACTGCTCTACCATTGGGCACATCGTCTCCATGATCTCCTGCATTGAATATAACCCCTCCCCCATCTTCTCTCAGCCCTTTCAATGATTTTTTAAAATTTTGAAGCATTTCTTTATTGGCATTTTACATCAATACTGATCAGTTCCATTGTAAAGTATTACTGAGATAGAAATATATAGCAATTAAGCACAAGCATCAAATAGTCAGCACTGAGGTGCTGGGCAAAGGTATACGAAAAGTATCACAAAGTTTTAGATAAGCATAGCTATTGTTTCTTCTTCCTTTTGCTTTTTTCAGTTTTGTGGTCTTTGGTCTAATGATGCAGGATTTCGAAGCATGTTTTAGGTCTGATTTAATATTTTATAAACTGTAGGGAATCAGGAAATATCAAAATCATTATATTTGATATTTTGGCTACATTTGATTCTTTCACTGATAGGTAAAAGGGCTGGTTTCATAAAAATCTTTTCCAATATGTACCATCACATTTACCCACAGAGAATGGGTGAAAACCCTTGATACATCAGCCCCCTTTTCTAGCAAGTCAGTATTGATAGTTGGTGAATTGCCAAACACCCCACGCTTTAAACATTCAATGCAAAGTGTAGTGACAGGTATATATGAAAAGAGTGCTGTCACCAAGCATCTGGGATAGTGGTGAAAACATAACACCAGACATTTGGAAAACATGGAACGCAGTGTCACTTGGAATGCTGCTTCAAAAACTTATTACTAAGTTCAACACAGATTGGAGTGATATTGTTTGTATTTGCAGTGATTCAGCTACGTATATGAAAAAGCTGTGTGATGGCGTGTCAAAATCAATACCGGAGCTGAAGTGCTTCCCTGTAAGAGATCCTTGCCACTTGCTAGATGGTATGCTGAAAGCATCTTTACAATCTTCAGAGTTAACGAACAATGCTATTGACTTTGTAGTCCTTTCTGGTGCACTGTTTTGTTAGGCGTGGGAACTAAAATGCAAATATTTCTCATTTTGTGCTTTGTATAGCATCAAAGAAAGAGTCATTCCAACTGTGCCATTTAGCCAGTGGTTCTCAGTCCTAGAGACCGTGAATGCTATATTATCCATGTGGCAACCGTTTACAGAATGTTTGCTGAATGATGATGCCAAAGGCAAGAACTGTGAGACTCTTCGGTCGCATATTGATAGTGATGTGAATAAAAGTACACTCTACTGGACTCTTAGATATTTACAAGAAAACAAGACTGCTCTAGTGGACATAATAAAAAAACTAGAGTCTGAAACAACCCTTGTCTACCAAGTGTTCAGCGTAATTGGTGAAGATGTGAAAAATCTCCTTGAGAGTAGGCTGGGCGACACTTTTAGTGGCTTTGGCACTGCAACATGCTCCATGTTAGAATGCTTGCCACTTGGTAAGCAAAGAAATGTTGAGGAGCAAGTCAGGAAATTTTATTTTACAATGCATGAGAAATGGCTTGCAATGATGCATAGAAATGTCCCTTCACCAACCATGGCATTTGAAGTCAATGAAGCCTCACTGTGGTACTCTGCAAAAGTTCTAGATCTCTTCAGTAAATGGAATTTTCTCCAGACTTTGAAAAGTACTGCTTCATTTTTGACAGCTTCAATAACTCTGAGGGCATAAGTGCCCAGTTCAACGCATATGTTGCAGAACCTGTCCCAGAGTATTGTAATCTTCAGGAGCACCAGTACTGGCATGGAAAGCTATGTCAGTGGCCAGAGTTAGCAAATTGTGTACTGGCTGTTTTAGCATTGCCTGTCTCAAGTGACAATGTTGAGAGGGTCTTTTCACAGATAAAAGTTTACATTGGAAGGAAAGAGCGAGCGAGCGAGCATGACCAAAGACTCACTGAAGGAGTATCGTATGGTGTACTACAATAGGTTTGATTTGTAAAAATGTATTTTGACTTCATGTACACTGTATGTACACTGTCTATATACCATGCAGTATCAGTGCAGAAAGCAAGCAATAATAAAAGCAAAACACTCCAAAAACACCAGAAAAACACTGTTTCTGTTGATTTTAATGGTGAAAAAATGTGTAACCACTGAAAACCACTGTTTTTTCCAGGTATTGAAATCACTGGAAAACACTTAAAAATGCTTCCAGAATTTACTAAAAATAGTAACGGAAAAAAAGGAAAGCCTATACATATGCATATAGGGGAGTTGCAGGCCTCCGGCTTTAGTGTCCACATGTAGCCTCACTGGTTTGATATGAGGTTTCCTGTGTGCCCATGTGCACATCTTAATACATTTATTGATAGTGTGGTGTATGTGTGCAGGAATTGTAAGAGGCAGCATGATGAAGACATAACTGAATCTAGGTGCCATTACCATTTTTATCATCTGGATTCTACCCCAGAAAGAAACCAGCAAAGTAGACCAGCGTGTGACGTCTACGTCTATTTTGGACATCAGAGGTTGCAGAATGTCAAGAATCATGCCATTGAGGCCCCTGTTAATTAGAACACCCAAGGATTTTAATCCTGAGGTCTTCCACATGAAGCCATAGGAACCAACCGTGGGTCCTCCATCGTGGGTTATCAATGATAGCGCCTCGCATATCGTCCAATTGATCTTATAACTGGAGAAGACAGAGAAGTCATCAATCAAAGAAAATAAGATGGGGACAGAAGATTGTGGGTTGCTCAAGGTGAACAATATATTGTCTGCTTAAAGTAGGATTTTACAGTTGCCTGCAGGAGTATTGATGCTTTGTATGTGAGTTGAGTGCTGGATAGCAATTGCTGGGAGTTTGAGGGCTAGTAGGAACAGCAAGGGGGATCGTGGGCAGCCTTGTCTCATTTCCCGATCGGGAATGTCTGTGAGACATGACCTCCACAGTCAATTTGCTCAACAGAGGTAGTGTAAAGCCAACAAACCTTTTGCAAAAAGGAGAGACCTATGCCTGCCTTCCTCACTGTGCAGAGTAAGTAATCCCATTTGACGCAGTCCAATGAAAGCAGTAGTTTTTCGTCGGGTGTCATTGTACACATGCCCGATAATATTTGCCAGGTGGCGCATATGGTTAGTGGAGGAGTGGCCAGGTACAAATCCCACCTGGGTATAATGGATCAGGCTTGGGATGACCCGCTGTAGCCAGATCACTAAGACTTTTGCAAATATCTTCATGACTGTGTTGATGAGCGATATCGGATTATAGCTCTCAAAACATATGGGGTCCTTGTCTGGCTTCAAAATAAGACAAATAACTGTCTTATTGAACTCTGGTCGCAATTCATTAGTAGACTCAACCCTAAGCAGCTTATGGAGTACGGCCATCATTAACTCCTGATTGAGCTTATAGAATTCAATTGGGAATGCATCCTCTCCCGGAGCTTTATCATTGGATAAGGCCATGATGGTCTCTGAGATCTCTTCTTCTGTTATCTCCCCCCTCAAGAAGCTGTCTACCTGCCTTGAATAAGATGGGCAGACGAAGGTTTGTGAGAAAGGTCTGTTCTTGGGTAAGGCCGACTTGGCCTCAGAGATCTCTTCTTCTGTTATCTCCTCCTCAAGAAGCTGTCTACCTGCCTTGAATAGGATGGGCAGACGAAGGTTTGTGAGAAAGGTCTGTTCTTGGGTAAGGCCGACTTGCGCTTTTGATCTGTAGAGGGTACCCAGGAGATTTGCACATGTCTTTATGATCCCCGGTAGGTCACCAACCTCACACAAATATCCTGTACCTCTGGGATGGCAGAACTGGCAACACGTTGATGTAATTGCTCAACCAGAAGTCTGCCTGCCTTCTCCCTGCATTTATAATGGCAGCATTTTAGGGAAAGAAGAGCATATGTGTCTTGAAATGCGTATTTTGGTCATATTTCGCTTGCTCTAAGTAACATAGGAGATCTGGTGTGGAATGACTTGTATATCTCTCGGTGAGAGTACATATCTCGGCCTCTAACTGAGTTTGATTCTCCTGGGTTTCTCATTTCTAGATTGCCAATTCTCACACAGGGCGATCCGTAGGGTAGTCTTCCTTGCTGCCCAATGAACCTGCAATGAGGAGGTGGAGGATTTGTTATCTCACAGATATTACCATAAGTGGGCCATTATTTTATGCTTTTCCTCTGGCTTTCTGAAGTGGGAGAGGTTTACCCTCCACTGTTTTGAGGAGGAGTGATATGTCCCATTTCTAATTGAAGAACTAATGGGACATAATCAGAGATTCCACCAGCTTTAATTGTGCATACACAGAGGAGGACTATGGAAGAATGGGTCATGAGGAAGAAGTCTATCCTCGAGTAAGTGCCATGGAAGCAGAAGAGTAAGGTGTATTATCTGTCTCATTGGTGTCAGGTGTCAAGGGTCATGTAGACCATGGTCCTGTATACCATCCTGTAGTATCGCTCTGTCTCTAGCATTAGGTCTATCTAGAGGTCCCAATCGATTGAGAAGGGGGTGTAACACTAGGTTCCAGTCACCTCCCATTATGATCTTGGTGTCACTAATTCTTGTCAAGAGTCTGGATAAGGAAGAGAAAAAAGATGCCCTATCTTGGTTGGGGGCATAAATGGGGCTCAGTACAAGAACCTGGTCCCACGTTTTGAACTTCACAAAGACGTAGAAGCCTAATGGATCTGCCCTTGTTTTAAAGATGGTGTGTGCGACAGATTTGTGGAAGAGAATAGCAACTCTGCACCTCTTTGGAGAGGATGAAGTTTCTGGGGGTCCAGAAACAGTATTGGGAATTGGGAGAAGGCTACTACTAATAACCCTGCTCACACAGTTTCTCTTCAATATGCTGGATTCTAAGGCAGATAAAAATGTTTCCTGTAATAGGGCTGTGTCAGGTGTTTTCAGTGCAACAAACGTAAGTATTTTCTGGTGTTTAATGTAATGAGTAAGGCCATTGACATTTACGGAGATGATACAGAGATGTTTAGGACATTGGAGAAGAGGTCAAGAATAAGGCAGTCCAAATGTGGGACAGCAGGGAGAAACCACCAGTTTGGGATGTAGTGGTTGACAGTCGTTGGGTGAGTAAGTAGAAGGACTTGTGAGGTGAGTTACAGGGAATAGGTGAAAGTAGCGCTGTCACAATTGAAGATGAGATAAGTGGTGTGGCAGTGAGACAAAAAGTGATTTCCCAATAATGTAACAAATCAAGCTCTATGTAACAGATGCTACAATAAGACATAAACTACTTTACACAGGCAAGTGACCCTTACTGCACTTTTTTCGCACCGCACCCTCAAATGCAATAATGTCCAGGTAAATATCCAGTCCCAACATTGATATAATGAGCTTCAGAAATGATCCAGGGTGGGTGAGTGGCAAATAGAGACTGAAATAACAAGAATGAGTGCTCGCAGGAATGGAGCTCCCTAGGATAGCCATTGTTTACTCGCAGCCAGTCTCTATGAGACAGTATATAGGGAATAAACATTAAGAAGGCAGAGGGCATCAGTTGGATCTTATCAAGTAGGTCGGCCGGATAGAGACCAAAGTCTCCGGAAAAGAGCCAGCAAGGCCAGTTCGATCAGGGTTTGATGGGTGAGCATGATTTGTCACGATCTCTGAAAGCCGGATCCATTCCCATCTCGAAGAGCACTCCATTTCCATTGTCTAAGCACAGTGTTCAGTCTGTGGTGTTCTGTGGAGGAGGCATTTAAATTAGAGTCATGAACTCTGCGTCATGTATCTCTGTAAATAGGTTTGAGGTGTCCATGTCTGTTCCAGTCAAGGAGGATAAATATTGTTCAAGATTGTCTGGGTCCTCAAACTCCCTCATGTTTGCCGATGATGGGGAGCAACATTATGATCGAGTCCAGACAGCCATCACAAATGTTGAATTGTTGAAGGGTTGGTGGAAGAGCCAAAAACGTTTTCTGTCTCACCACTGTGCCATGAGAGAAGTCAGCTGCAAAGTAGATTTTGGTGGATTTGTACAGAAAAGGTCAATGCAGATATCAGTTGCCGGCCTGTTGGTGGCGAAGAAAGCAGGCAATTATCAGCCATGAGGTATTGCATCATGTAGCCCCTCTGGTGCGGATCTTATGAACCAGCTGGAACTCTAGAAGTGGAGTGAAAGTAAGGCAGTGAGTTCCGAGAGGAATTTAACTAACAAGCCTTCTAAATCATCCTTTCGTTTGCTTCCGGGATACCAAGGAAACGGACACTGTTTCTTTGACTGCAGTCTTTGACCTCCATCGGCTTTCTGTGTAAATGAATCACTTCACTGCCAACATCGGGATTGGTTTCTAACACAGTTAGGTGATCTTCCATGGCCTCTCCTTTACGAGCCATGTTATCAAGTTGTGAATTAAATGAGCTAAGACCAGCCTGAAGAGACTTACGTTTTGGTGGCCGTAGATTTAGTATCCATGTGCATTGAGTCCATGGTAGACTTAATATCTGAAAGTTCCCTTATGATAGACTCCAAGGTGACTTCGGCCATAGCTGGGGGATGCTTTGTTTTGCTGGCAACCACGTCTGTAAGTATGAGCTGGTGAGTTGATTTCTCTTTGGACATCTGGGAGGACAGTAGGCCTGAAGTAAGAGAAAGAAGCGAGATTCAACACTCAGGCGATGGGATGAGACATGAGACGGTATAGGCAGCGTGCGGAAATGATGAGGCCACCCTCTACACAAGATTGCCGAAAGTAGTGGTTGCTAAGAACGTCATGGAATGGGTGTCAACACTCAGTCTCAGAAGGCCACAGGAGGACACAACCAAGGTGTCTCAGCGTATTGAACTTTTCAACTATTAGTGAGACTGAAAGCACTATTCCGTAGTTGTGTAGGAGAGAGCAAGGTAATCTTGAGTTATTGGATGATGGTAGAGGCCTGTAAAAATGGTAAACAATGTTGCTGATGTAAGGCGTACTGCCCATAAGCAGCATGAGTGGGATGAGCTGAAAGGGTGGTGGCCCTAATGTCCTAATCCCACTAGATCCCACGTGGAGGCCAAGGAGAAGCGTGTAGGTGTCATAACAGATAGTAGCAAAGCTCTACCAGAGCGTGGGATAAGTGTTGCAGCAGGCCAGAGCAACCATAGGTTGCAGACATTGAGGCAGATGCTGGGCAATGTAACCAGAACCGACCATCGTACAGGGTCTTGAGCAGAACTCCTAGTGTCTGAAGGACTGCACCCTGTGGTAATGAACATGTTCAATTAATCAATCAATAACTCAATCAATTAAAGAACACTTGTTAAAGACCGCAGATACTTCAAGCAGAAGCGTCCCAGCGCTCAAGCAGACAGGATAGGCCAACTGGCTTAACATAGAATCTAACACTGTCAAATAAGCAGGTTTTGAGTAGTTTTTTTAAGGTTGTCAGAGACTCACCCTACGCAGGTTGGTTGGGAGACTTGTTCCATAGTTTAGCAGTGAAAACAGTAAAGGAGTTGCCGCCACTTCGGGACTTCAAAAATTTAGGGATCCGTATGAAGCAGCTGTTGTTGGATCTGAGTACCCTCTCTTAGGTGTGAGGAGACAGTCTGTTTGACAAGTAGCGGGGGCCTCACCATGGAAAGCTCTGAAGGCCAGCATGAGAGCTTTAAATTTGATGCACTGGTCAGCTGGGAGCCAGCGCAGATGTCTCAGATGAGGCGAAATGTGATGGCGTCGCAGGACTCTCCTAATTAATCTTGCCGCTGTGTTCTGGATTAACTTGAGTCTGAGTATCAGATACCCTAGAGGACCAAGGTAAAGGCTATTCGCGTAGTCCAGGTGAGAGGTGACTAGAGCATGGACTACCATTTTTCTCGTCTCCTCAGGAACCAGATGAAGGAACTTTTAAAAAGATTTTCAGCTTCATGAAACAGACTGACAAGATTTGTTTAATTTCAGTGGCAAAGTAGAGTGAGGAATCAAAGACGATGCCAAGATTTCTTGCCAAAGAGGTTGAATTAGGAGGAGTGTCAAGTTCAGCAGGCCCCCAGAGGGATGGTGGTGGGGGACCGCTCTGATTAAAAACCAGAACTTCTGTTTTACCGGAATGAAATTTTAGGAAATTTGCCTCCATCCAGGCCGCAACTCCCCTGAGACACTCTTTAAAGTTGTAGAAAGCTGTATCAGTATTGTCTTGGAAGGAGAAAAGCAACTGGGGGTCATCGGCATACGTCACTACCTTAAAACCCCAGAATCCGATGAGATCTGCTAAGGGGGAGAGGTAAAGATTAAACAAGAGCGGGCTCAGAGCAGAACCCTGCTGCGCACACCATACCAGTGGGTATAGGTGAAGTAAAATGTGAGTGTAAATACACCCATTGGAATCTGCCCTCCAGGAAGAATTTGACCCACAAAAGAGCCTTGTTGTGAAATCCCAGATTGCTAAGTCTGTTAAACCCAATGGAGAGTTATACAGTGTCGAAAGCTGAAAACAAATCAAGAAGTAACACCATGGCTGGTGAGCTCTTGTCTAAATTCTCCCTGACAAACTAAGTCACCTCCAGAAGAGCCATCTCCATGCTAAAACTTGCGCAGAAGCCCGACTGTGAATCATGGAGAATGGAATTGATCTGCACAAAAGTGGACAGTTGCTGGTTGACCAATTTCTCCAAAATGTCCAAAATTCTTGCCGGTGCTGGGAGGAGAGATATGGGCCTATAGTCGCTCAACACAGTTGTGCCGCGTTTAGCTTTTTAGGAGCGGCAGAAGAGATGCCTGTTTCCAACATGAGAGAAAAACTCCAGAAGTTAGCGAGGCATTCCAAATTTTATTGAGTGGATGGTTGAGGTGTTGTGCCATAAGTCAGAAGATATGTGGGGGGCAAACACCATCGGGGGGGCCAGACTTACATTTCATAATCTCGTTCAAGGAGCATTGCTCAGAAATAAGGGCAAACTCATCAAAGAATGGTTTGCGACAGGCGGAAGCACAGTGGATGGTTTCCGTCTTCCCTGTATCTGTTAAGCTAGTGACTGAAGCCTCCCTCAGAGACTCTGGGAAGGAGGAGTATAACTTTTGGATCTTCTCATCAAAGAAGACTGACAGCTTTTTGCAGAGTTCAACAGAGGGAATGATAGCAGCCTTGGTCCCTTGAGGGGAAACAAAAGAGCTCACTATTTTAAACACTTCCTTGGAGGATTTTGCCGACATCTTAATCTGAAGTGCAAAATGTTCTTTCATGGAAGTGCATGATTTTTGTGGAAGCTCCTAAACACCACTTTGTAGATAGACTTAGCATGGAGTTCATATGATTTCCCCCAGTTGCGTTCTAATTTTGTGCACAAACTTTTCTCTGTTCTTAAGTCCTGGGAAAATCAAGGCGTGGACAGCCTCAATCTTTTTGCCACATACTTCTTTAAGGGAGAAAGGTGGCTTTATGACTTAGATATCCAGCTATCAAACAGCAAAATGTCGCAATCAACTTCTCCTTGCATAGTTGGTGGAGAGGAACTGAGGGAGTGAGCCAACGATTCCTGTGACACATTCTGCCACTTCTTTTTCATTTTCAGGGTGGGTGTATTCCTAATCAGTAAGATTGGGACCCGGAAAAGCAAAAGTAATGTTGAAGTGGTCAGACCAGATCAGCTGTACCGGGTATTTGATCTGCATGCTAGGGATATTAGTGAAAATCAGGCCAAGCATATTGCCTACCCGATGGGCAGGGGCCTGAACGTGGTGGATTAGGTTAGTGTCACTGTGCTTCTTCGGACACCATTCCCTGTAGTGCTGAACAGTGCTGCGCACAGCATCGGAAATTAATGGCAGGAAGGCACTGGGGGGCCTGGAAGCTTCAACAGGAGCTGCTATCTTCGTTAGTGCCAGGCTAAGTCCCCCGGTTTTATTGATCTTGACATGGATTGACCCTGATCGAGACCCGTCACAAAAGAAAATGGAAAAGGAAGGCTCCTGAAAGCCTTGGAAATGACGAAGATGATGGAACAGTGATTGTGTGGGGAGTGGAGCAGAGGAATTGTAGATCACTTCTATTCAACCTGCTCTGAGTCACGTAGCACCATCAAAAGCACCTGCTTCCATCTTTTCAAGAACTCAAAATCCTATAGTATCCACCACCACCCACTACTGCAGAGACGGCCTGCTCTGCAGAAAGGCAAACACAACCACCAAGCGGCACCCTAACAAGTTCTTCAGGAATTGTCTTAATAAGAAAGCTCTCCTTTCCAGTTTGGGACTTCTTTACAATTAGGCCGTATGAGGAGCACATTGTAAAATGCTCATTTTGCCATAAACCAGTGAATTGTGGTAAACCAGGTTGACATTGCAGTACCGGGGGCCAGGTGGCCCATCAGAACAAAACAAACTGCTATCATGTGGATAGAGCACCTCAGAAAGATAGTGGTTAGTGAGAGAAGAGAAGAAGTTGAACTGATAGAAGAAAGTGGCGATAAGGAAGAAGGTGATCTTTTCGTGCAAAGGAGCCCTGTTACTGTCACTCATAGTGTGCAGTTGACACCCCCATCAACCTCAATATGGCACAAACAAAAGAGGTATACTCTCACTCTAAAGCATCCACTCAGCTTACCTGTTACCTGTATGTCACTTATAGAGCTATCGATTGAAAAGCACTTGTCAGTCGACTAAGGAGACACTGCATTGCACAGCCTCAAATAGCCGAATCTTCAACATGCTGATTTCATCATCTTAAGTTATCCAAAAAAACAAATGCAGATAAATCAAAACTGTAGAACCATCCAGTTCGTTATTCTTCAAGTGCAATATATTGCTTGTCCAAAGGCATTTATTTATGCTTGTAACTATGCCCAATGGACTTCGGCTACTACGCATCCTTCATCAGGTGATACGCTTTACATTGTAATCACTTTTGGGCATGGAGACATCGGTGTTCTTGAATGCCTTGTCAAGAGTGAAATACCACCCCTTGTGAAAGCATCCTCAAAAAGAAACCAGTCACAATAATTCACTATTAAGTTTATGTTCAGCAAGAAGTGGCCGTACCACCGGATGGAAGAAAATATTCATTTACACAATGGCAAGCTGGCCAAAATGTTAGCGATTGACCTCCTTTCTTTATCTTTAGTGGAAGGAGAGGGGTTCGGGAATTTATGGAGACCCTCTGTCCAAAATGGAAGGTTCCAAGCTGAAGTTATTATTGCTGTTGCTATGTCAGTGCTGCATCATCGAGTGTTGGAATTGATTGGCAAAGCAATGAAGGAGAGCGCTTTTCAGTCCACCCACCTCCTGTCATATGTTCTGCATTTGTCAAGCAACAGACTACATGTGCATCACTGCAGACTGGATATCTTTCAAAGGAGTTTGGTAAAGGCTAGCAGCTGGTCTCACCACTGAGGATGCTTTTCGAGGCATTCTTCAGCATGCATCAGTTTCAAATATTCTCCATGGAGAAATCACATACAGCTGCCAATATTTTGGAAGAATTTGATACCAAAGTCTATGAATGGTTTCAACCCAGAGGATTTGTTGCCAATGACAATGGCAGTATTATTGTCAAGTCATGGATGACAGAGGATTCTTCAGAGTTCCATGTTTAGTGCATCACATCAACCTAACTGTGCATGACTTCCACAAAAAAGAAGCAGTCTTCAACAGCATACTTGTCCCCTATTGTAAGATGTACACTCATTTCAGTCATTCATTCAAAGCATAGAAGCAGTTGAGGTTCATATAGTGTGCTAATAGAGTCCCTGTAAAAACCTTATACAGGAGGTGCCAACCCATTGGAACTCTGCCTTTCACAAGCTGAAACACCTGTTTGAGAAGCAGAGGTCTATCAATGATTACATACTACAAACGAAAGAGGATACAATGCCTAAGCCATGACAATGGAAGTTGACAAATGAGGATAGTGGAGTGCCTGATCCAAATGCTAGTGCATTTGGAGACTTTGACAGAGGAGGTCAGCAAGGAGGATAGTATCTGAGACAAGCGATCTTGTTGTCACACTTACTGCAGGAATATTTAAAATAGGTGGAACAAACATTTAGCAATGTCAAAGAAGAAGCAGTTGCTTTGGTCAAAGGCTTATTCCTTCATGTGAACGCCAATCAAAGGCTGCAATAGGATATTGTGGCTTTCAAAAAGTAGATCTGTTTTATGAAACTGTATCCACAGTATAAAAAAGTGCTACCCACTTTAATTTTTTTTTCAATAGTGAATGTCTCGATTCACTGAGATCATCAGAAAAGTGGGTGACCTAGAAGATGACAAATTGCAAATGCGAGGCCATAGCAGAACACGGTTTTGGCCCAGAATCCAGAAGCATGTCACAATTGCAGTAGCAGCACTCACCAATGGTATCACCATCACCTGCTACTAACCTACAGCACGAAGAGCTTCACTTCAAACATCGGCAATCGGATGGTTTATGGATGTGTCAGAACTAAAATCAAGTGAACAGGTGCATGCAACACAGAAACAAGTGTTAACAACAATGACAATTGTGAATTAGTAGAAGGCTATTTGGATGACTCAAGAATGGTCAGCCTGGAACAAGACCCCTTGATCTTTTGGCATGGGAAGAAGGATCAGTGTTCAGAACTCAGCAGGCTGGCAATAAAGTGTCTATCATGTCCTGTCACCAGTGTGTCTTCAGAGCATGTGTTCCATTCAGCTGTGGCAACTGTCACCAGTTCCTCTCCTCAAAACATGGACAGACTGGGGATAAATATTTAATAGCCAAAATTTACAAGACTCCAGAAGACACAACCATATATGAGGAAAATGTCTGTGAGGGATCATCCGTCAGATGATTTCCATGAATTTAAGCATAAACTCTACCCTGCTTCAGATTTAAAGAAATA
The DNA here is from genome assembly GCA_963921515.1 of Calotriton arnoldi. NCBI lineage: Eukaryota > Metazoa > Chordata > Amphibia > Caudata > Salamandridae > Calotriton > Calotriton arnoldi. Next base: position 687,073 of record CAWUFW010004039.1, read on the forward strand.
ATAACACAACAGAAATATCTGCTATGTAAAAATATCATGTATTTGTTGTGCAGCAAATATAAATAAACTTAAATGGACTAGTGTGTGTAGCATAGATAAACAATCAGGGAGGATGCAGTCCTTTCGTCTGGTGACTAAAAAAGAAATCAATTCAACCTTAGGGTGAACCATAGACTTTGCAGTATCCAGGTCAGCACTGGACACCTCTTGATCATTTCTTGAAAAAAATAAGATGCCTGCCTACCATGACTAGCCCTGATTTCCAAGCTCAGCTGTGAGTGAAGATGGAAAGGATAGCACTGAATAGCTTTTGTTTGTCGCATCCATGGCAAAAAAAGAGACGCCTAAATAGGTAGAGGAACTCCGCACTTAGAATAGGTAATTTGCATTAATGAATGCCAAACTATGATTCATGTGATGAATGTGACGGGAATAGCCTAGGTAAATTTGGTGTTTCACATTTGAGTGATCAGTTCATTCAGAATATATAATGGGAGTGTTACTTGAATAACATTTTGGTAATTGCACACCAGCATCTCTTGGTTCCTCTGATACTTTTCAGTTAACTTGGACTAGAATAAGGGAACTCAAAGAGGCCTATCTTGGGAACTGAGAAGGCGTGAGTTATTTCTAATATTGCAAACCAGTTGCTCGAGTCGTAAATCCTAAGTGGTTGTGGTAGACATGATGATAGGCACAGCTAAACTTTGAAAATGTTTGAGTAAACAGTCATTCAGGGTACTTGAAGCTAGTTATCTGGGATCAGTGGTATTAGATTGGCCCTTAGTAAATTGTATGCTAGCTAATGCCCTGCACTCTCTAACTCCTCAAACATCAGGTTTACCTTGACTCTCAAATATTGTCATTTACTTTCATTTTAAAAAAATTTTTTTTACAGAGTTTTATATAGCACGAACTTGACCCGGTATCGGGTATCAGAGCGCTTTACATAGCACCAGTTGCGTTACATGAGGACAAATTCATTTTTGTTAGGCACGGGGAGATTAAGTGATTTGCCCAGAATCACAGGATGTTCAGCGTCACTGCCGAGACTCGAACCCGGTTCCCCAGATTCGAGGTCGACCGCCCTAACCGTTAGGCTAACTCCTCTCCCCCTTATTCTGTAGACCTCCTCTTCTGCAAAACACTTAAAAGTTAAATTTCCACAGTTTACAGTTCTTCCCTGCTCCCAAGAATGGCAATGTCAGAAGAATGCAGTTGCACCATTTGTATACAATTTTTCTTAACCTTTATTATAAATATTTTTTATCTGTGTCTATCGTTGTCATTTTGGACTAAAGCATAAGTCTCTATAATTAACTTGAAAGTCTGTTAGCTGCTAAAGACTAAGTAGTTTAATTTAACTGTGATCTTCTTCACATGATGTGACGTGCTCCTGGACTTTCTGAACACCATGTTTATCACTCTAAAGATTTACTCAAACCCCCCATCCATCCAGTCATCGATACCCTAGCCCTCTTCCCCCAACTTGTGAGATATATTGTGCTATCATCTAGTTCCACCATCAACAGATCTTACACTTGGCGGGCGAATATGCTGCAAGCAATGTTAAATTGCTACAGGGGGAGTTTACAAATCATTGCTAATTTCCCACACTATCCCCCTTACCAAGTGCAGACAGGGACATCACAGTGCAGAGAATAAATTATAACAATGGTTGGCCAAGGATAGGTAGTGTGCACTTTATTTTCCGCAACTATGCCCCACAGAGAATCAGTCTTCCTGATGATTCTACCGAAGCTCACCTCCTTCTGTGACTTGATTGTTCATAACACTTTACTTTAGTAAATGACTCCCCCTTTACACTATGCTGATTTATGCTGGTCTTTGTTCTTTCTTTTTGTTTCATTTAGCAGAATGAGATTCCTTCTAATTCTTTGCAGGTTCACATGATCCATTCGGAACTTGTAGATTGATGAAATAGATTTTTTTAAATCCCAATACACGTCACTGAATGTCCATTCCACTTCCCTCCCTGCCACTCCCCTCCTCTCCCCTCCTTTGCCCTCCTGTAGCGGCCCTTGAGTTTGCCGCCCGTGGCGGCTGCATGTAAGAGCGGGGGGGCCGCCACCAACACTTGTGCCGTCAGGGGAGGAATGCGCCCCGATCCCTCTTGCTACGCCACTGCCCTTCCCTCCCCTCCACTCCACTCTACCCCACCCTAATCCCAGTCCTCCTGACACCCCCCGATATGCTACACTAGCCTCAGTCTGGGCCAAGTACGGCCCACTTCTCACCTACAAAGTCTAAAGAAACCACAATGTATAGTATATCTTGGTGTGTGTGTTACTTTAATTAATAAGATGGATGGACGGAGGGATGGATGGATGGATGGATGGATGGATGGCGGAGGAGCGTCGCCCCACTGCCTGGCGCAGAGCCTGCAAACAAAAAATAAAACAATGCATCATTTTATTTTTTGTTTGCCAGCTTTGAGCCTGTGCATGGAGGGGTGAGGCAATGGAGGGGGTGGGGGGAGGAGTGCTTGTGCACTCCCTAAGTATGCATATGTTTTTGGCCGGCCATCTCAGGCTGACCAAAACACACATGAGCACTTAGATTTCTGAATGCAGCCGGGCTGGAGAAAGCCCACAGACTCCATGCCCTGAGCGGAGCGTTTTTCCTGCCCGCACAAGTCAATCTTTGTGCTGCTCTGCAGCACAGGGATTGGATGGGAGTCTGTCCCATGGGCTGCTGGGACCAGGAAAAGGCCAGCAGGAGCGACGAGACGCGGGAGGCGGCCGGCGGCGTCAGGTACATTTAAAAAAAATAATATGATTAACCCTCCCCTTTGCTCGCCCCCCCCCCAGCACGCTTCTCCCACCTGCCCTACCACCCTTTGTTAGTGGCGGCCGTTACTGATGAAGCTGGAGGGAATGGGGAACACAGCTAGGCAAAAGCAGGCTGGAGTCAGACTGCCACTCCCTAAACAAAACAGCTGCACACACGGAATGCACATCATGCCATATGTGCTATTTTTTTTTTGCATAAAATACGTCTTTGCGTCACTTAAGACTAACTTCACTGCGAAATGAAACCTCTGGATGTAACTCCTGCGATATATTGACCCCCTGTGCAGTGCCTTCGAAGTAAACGTAACATACAGGCTGCTTGACTTTCCTGTTTCCGCCTTTGTCCAGCATCAAACACCCCAGTCAGCCCAAGGATGTCTGCACCTCCAGAGAGCCTGTAGTGGTCTGAGCCTGCAGTGCCCCTCAACCAGCCTGCTGAGATTTCAGCCTTTCGGACAATGATGTTCACAACATTTGCTGAGTTTCTGAACCCTTGTTGTCTGTCTCTCAACACCAGCAGCAGAAACGGAGCAGTGCTTCACAACAGATTGGCCATACAAGTGTGGCAGTCATGCATTCAGTCAGCTGACTAGCTGGCCAAATCAAGGGGCATTTATGGTCCACTCTAAGCCCTATTTACCCTTGGAATGCTCCTGTGTGGCAGTTGACAGCTCTGTGGTCATTGTAACTCCAGGATAACCACACTTACATAACACAGTCCAAGACATTTCATTGGACATACCTGTGAGATTGCGGTTGGTGTTGTATTTGATATTTGTTGCCTTAATTCACGGTGCCAAAACAATGAGGTTTTGAGGCATCTTTCAAGTAACATTTTTTTTTTTTTTTTTAATTTAAAATTTTTATTGAGAGTTCATAGATATTGCAAACATACAATTATATCATATAAAAATACATATTCCAAAATGTTGAGGAGAGAAAAAAATTACTTGAATCTAAAGTACAAAATATTAAAGATTATAAATACTCATTTCAAAGTGTTCAACAGTGCAATCATGATATTCCTGTAATATAGAAAAAGATCATATTTGGTTAAAGTGCAAAGTGCTAAATCGTGATGAATACTTACATATGTGTTCTATCTTTTAATACCAAGTACTACAAAAGTACAGAAAAAGATTACATTAAGGTAAAGTGCAAAGTGCTATAACAGGATAAATACACACATATCTGTTCCATCCTATTATACCAACTACAACATGTTATCCTATATTTCGAACACACTCCAATATTTCTCATACTTTCTTATTGCTCCTGATCTTATTGCGTATTTCCTTTCTAATTCTTGTATTTTAGACAATTTTGCTCTCCATGCATTGAAGGTAGGTACTTTCTCTGTTCTCCAGAGTTGCAGGATTAAAGATCTTGCTATTAATGCTGCAATAAACAGACATTCCTCGTGCGCAGAGATAGCAGAAGAGCAGCCCAAAACTGCAATGGATTCATCAAGTGAGATGAGGGGATCTATTGTAAATCTGAGATATTTCTCGATCTCCTCCCACAAATTCTGAATTTTTGCACACTTCCAAATGATATGCGTCCAAGTGCCTTTCTCTGCGCAACGGAAGCATTTATCTTCTATATGCGGGTATATATTATGAAGAAGGGAGGGTGTTCTGTATATCAACCATTTCGAATAATATTGCATGCGTTTAAAATTCGCCCCTCTGAATATAACTGTATTAAACTTATTAAGCCTATTCCAAGTTGGTTTAAGAATCTGTATATCTTCCCTTTTCTTCCATCTATGTCTAATTTTTTCATATAATGAGAGAGATTTGTTCTCATCAAAGATTTTAATCCAGTTACTAATCTTCCGATGTATGGGGCAGTTAAGGGCTTCGCTGATACTAATTTTATAGCGCAGATTTTCCATATCTAACTTTTCCAATATAGGTTTTAATCTAATAAATGACCACTTTAAGATTGCGTTGGAATGTTGAAGCCCCATTTCAATCTCCGCCCAGGTTTTCCAACAGTTCCCCCTGATAAAATCCTGGATCTGGACGTACCCATTTTCTTCCCACAACCTTAGTATATTATTCTCTAAAATACCTATTTCCCCCGTATATATATTCGAAAGCCTGGTAGAATTATTAATTCTTAAGATATCATAGTGTGCTAAAAAAGCTGAGTTTTTTGTTAAAATAGCCATTGTAGGATCTTATAACGTACTTTCTTAGGGTACTTAGTAACTCTTGTAGGATCGATGATATTATATTCCCTTAGGATCTTTTTCATAAAAAAATTGTCTGCCTCTTGAGAATCTAAAAAGAAAAATCTGAAACTGTGATGTGCAAATGTCGCATAATAATAATTTCTAATATTCGGAAGAGATAATCCTCCTTCTGTGACAGGATAGGTTAAAGTACTGAGTGCCAATCTTGGTACCTTATTTGCCCATAGGAAAGAGGAGAACATACCGTCTATCTCTTTAAAAAAAGAGGTCTGTATTGCGCAGGGAGCTGCACTAAAAAGAAAATTAAACAGTGGAAGGATGGACATTTGAATTAACGCAACTCGTCCTATTATTGATAACGGGAGCTGGTTCCATCGTGATAACTGAGAGTTCACCTTTTTCAACAGTGGAATATAATTTAAGGAAAAAAGGTCTTCTACTTTCTCCGTTACATAAATCCCTAAATATCTCTTGGGGCGGGTGTTGTATATCTGTCTAAATTCAGGTAATAAAGAATTCACACCACAATTGCATAATATAATTTCTGTTTTGGTCTTATTGATTTTATAACCTCCTATTTCTTGGAAGTCTGCAAAAGCTCTCATAACTTCCACCTGGGTGTCTATCTTTGAGTCCAGAAAAAGAACAATATCATCAGCGTAGAGTTTTATGTTCGTCATTCCTTGAACCGGGACTGTATGGGCTCTTATTTCCCTGATTGCAATTGCTAATGGCTCTATAAATAGAGCAAATAAGATCGGGGAGAGGGGACAGCCTTGTCTGGTGCCTCTATTTATTTGGCATGTCCCTATATTGACAGAGTTGATTAAAATGTGCGCCTGGGAATTCATATAAAGTTGTTTTACTAAGAATATAAACTCATTTGGGAAGCCGAACTTTTCTAAAATCGTAAAAAGACAATTCCAAGAAACAAGATCAAATGCATTTTCGGCATCTAAAAACCAGATCTGTGCCTCAACCTTATTAATATTAAAAAAATCGAGTGCCTCTAGTAAAAAATTTGTGTTAGTATAGAGCTGTCTCCCCGCTAGAAATCCGCACTGATCCGTCCCAATAAGTGATCCCACCATCTTATTTAGCCTATTGGTTAAAAGCTTAGTGAAAATGTTATAGTCGGTATTTAAAAGGCTTATTGGCCTATAAGAGTTCACATTTTCGCTATCTTTATCTTTTTTTAAAATACTAACCACTACTGCAGTACGGAAAGATGCTGGCGGATCCCCCCCTTGTAGTAGATAGTTTGAAAGTCTTAAAAATTCGGGGCAAAGTATTGTAGAAAATATTTTTAAAAATTCCGCGGGAATGCCATCTTCCCCGGTAGCTTACAGTTTGGCAAGGAGCTAATAACCACATCTAGTTCTTCCTTCGTGAATTCGGCAAGCAACAGCTCTTTAAAATTATTTCCCAAAATGGGGATTGGCAATTCCTGTAAGAATTCATTAATTGTTTCTAAGGAGACCTGGTGAAATGTCTGATAGATGTCTTTGTAATGTTTAAGAAAAACCTCGCCTATTAGTGGCGTAGTCTTTACACGGGTTTTAGTTACTTTATCCTGAATACATTCGACTCTATTTTGAACTTGCTTCTCCTTTGCTTGCCAGGCTAACAATCTTCCCGTATACTCGCTATCTTCATAGCTTGTCTGAAGGTATAATCTACTTGCCATATCCCCTAATTCATAGTAAAATTCCCTCATTCTCATTTTTGCATTCAGTACTTCTTGTCTAGTATCTGGGGTCCTATTTCTAAAATATGCTTGATTCGCATGGGCCAGGCTGTTTTCTATTGCCATTCTCTCCTCATTTTTAGCCTTCTGTTTTGGTATCTCTTTTGAGGTGACTATGCCTCTCAATGTAGCCTTAAATGCATCCTATATTACGTTAATTGGGGCAGAGTCCTTACTTATGTTGAAAAAGAAGCTAATCTCCATCTCTATTTCTGCACACCATTGTTTCTCTGCTAAATTAAGTCTGTTAAAATACCACCTTCTTGATGCTTCTTCATCTGACTTTTCTAGAAGGATTTCGATCTTAATGAGGGCATGATCTGAGAAGGCATTTACTATATGTTCATGTTTACTAACTTTAAGATTATGAGAAGTTAGAAAGAAGTCTAGCCTTGATGCTGAGTCGTATTTTGCCGAATAACAGGAGAACTCACGTTTAACCAGATTGTTGAGACGCCAGTTATCCAGAATATCTAGATCTGACTTACAACTCAACAAAGCGATGGCAACTTGTGGTTTATTTTGTCTTCGGTCTTTTTTGGTTGAGTCAACCGCAGGATTTTGCAAAAAATTAAAATCACCTCCCCATATGATCTGACCCGGTATACCTGATAATGCTTGCTTTAACTGTAAAATAGGGAGCGGGTCATCCATGACTGGTGCATAAATTGTAGCAAATATGAGATTTGTCTGGTTTATTTTCCTGTGCAAGAATGTCCATCTACCACTCGTGTCTGAATGTGATGCTTCAACATGAAATTGGACATGCTTGCCTGTAAAGATGCTCACACCTCTCTGGGCTGCCCCGGACACAGATGAGCAATAGAAACCCGCCCAATTTTTAAACATTTTGCTAGCATCTGTTAAAGCTCGAAAATGTGTCTCTTGTATGAAGATCACATCTGGGTGGTAGCCTTTTAGCCAGCTCTCTATTGCACAAGTTTTACGTCTATTATTTAAACCATTAGCATTCAAAGACAAGATTGACAGTTTATTCCTATTCATGTGCAAAATGCATTTCTAAAGTGCAAGTTGTGCGGAATATGCAAATTGCGAATATGAGCAATGGCTTTCATTTTTGATTATTTGCTTCCTAATAAGAAAGTGGTAGACTGTTTTACGCACTAAGGGGCCGATTACGATGGCGGTCGGTGTCAGTACCGCGGTGCCGGCGGTGCGGAAAAATGCCTTTTACCGCCCGCCAGCAGCGGTCCCCACGGCCGCCATATTATGAAGGGCAAATATGCCCCATTTCCCGACCTCCGCGGTGCAACGCCGACCGCCATGAAATTGCGCCCGCCACCGCGCCGGTGGGAGCCAATGGAGACTCACCGCCGTGCGGAATGACGTCCCGTCCGCTCAACAAATTAGGATGCGCCAAACAACCCGTCGAACCGCAGGGGAGAAACCGCCCTTCCAGACACGGCGGAATCTCGACAGCGGAGCGTGAAACGAGACTTCCGGAGCCCTCCACCCGGAGCCGAACGCCATGGATCCAGCACTACACGTCCTCCCGGTGCTGTACGTGATACATCACCAGGCCAACATCGCCCGCCGCGGACGCCGCCGCAGGTACGTAAAAACACACAATACAACACAAAACAGAACACAAATTCCACGGGCTGAAACAGGGCACCTGGCCACACCAGACACACTGGTGTGGACAGGAACACATCCATCAGTGTACCCACACATGTCTCAGCTGGCACCAATTCACACCCTGCATTAAGCCCACCAAAGTACCGCGAACATAATGTAATGTGTTGCTGACGACACCGCAGCGGTGAGTATGCGGGAAATCCATCGCACAAAGCAGAATGCATGTACAGCAACGGACAGGCCAGAAAGACCACAGGCCACCACCACCACCCACCACCCACAGCTCCGCCGCACACAGCAAGAAACATGCCAATCCCCCCTGTGCACCCCCATGTCCAACACCAAGCGAGCTAAATCCACACCCAGCAGCACACAACTAACACCTAGGGAGACAGACACAGCAGCATTGGGTGTAGATTAACACACAGCACAGAGGCACAGGCCCAGGGCAACACACACACACACCACAACACCACATACATGGCAAGAAAGCAGAATACAAGCACAAAATTAACATACACACAAGGAACATACAGACTACTGGACACACACCCTGCCAACTCACACAGACATACCCCACACCGACACACAGCCACATACACAGACTACATGCCACCAGCAATGGAGCACAACATAGAGGAAAGCAAAAATGATGTGCACACAAATGGGAGGGCAAGGAGACAACCAACAACCAGGTGAATAGACACATGCAGGACAAGGAACCCAGAACAACATCCACACCCCATCCAAGCACATGGCTGGCACAGTGAGTGAAGTCAAACAACAGTCACCTCAGTGCAACAACTCAGGGAGACAGCAAGGTAACCCATGTATAGGGACAGGGATGAAAGGAAGGACCTCAAGTCAAACAGTGAACAGCAAGTACACATGAGTATCACACAGGGCACATTGGCACACTCAATGACTGTCAAACACAAGTAGGAGTCCCCAAACATACCCCCTCATATCTGCAGCACACAACCCCAATGCCAGACACACAGAAGGGCCTACATAATGTCCAGACAAGATACAGACAAACAACCAAACCCCCTGGGGGCATCCACAAACATCACACACACACAGGGATTTCAGTACCAACGTCTGCACCAAAACAAAAATGGCAAACACAATTCAAAACAGAAACCCATACAGAACCACAAAAATAACACACAGCACCTGTGCAGCCAAACTAGGGGAAGGCAATGGGAGCACACACACAACAGGAGTGCACCACCTCATCAGTCAGGAAAAATGCATAGGCTACATACCACAACACAGACAAGAAGTGCACCATCACAGAACAACACAGACACATCAAACACACAACAGATGCACAACACCACAAAGCACATAGCAAACACAGCAGTACATCAGGGGATGTACACTAGGACAGCACAAGGCAACATACACCCACAGCACTGAATGCACAACAAGCAGTGTGTGCACACAAACACACAACAGTCCCACACAGCCATGAGTCACACGCCAGTAACACACACATCAACACACACGACAAATCCACAACCAACACACCGTACAACCCTTGACCACCCAAATGCACACCATGTAAGTAACCGTTGTGACTAGGATGACTGCCCATCACAACATGACTACACATCTACACTGCTAGGCATACATGAAAGCAAGAACGCACATACATGTTGAGCCTGGTCAGCCTGCCTGCAATCCCGTGTATATGACTCCTCTATGTGTTTGCAGTGCCCACATACCAGGATGCAGTAAAACATAGCCAACAGCAACAAGGAAGGAACTTGAGTCTGGTATGTCACCGAAAACAACATCAATGACCCCACAAGTATCCGAGTCATGAAGAACTGAAGTCCCCGTCACCCCTGTAAAATAAATGATAAGTCAAACAAGCCAGTGGCACAGTTGAAGTGGCACACAGAGCATGTGGCCCAGTAAATGTGAGACATACAGGAAAAGCCTTATTCAGTAAGGACAATGACACAACTGACAACATGAGCAACTGTTTTTATTCACAAATAGCACTGATAGGCAACAATATCAGACAGGACCAAGGCACAAGATGCAGAGCCTGAACATGAGAAGCTGCACAGGCAGGGGGCAAACTGCAAGGCCAGTGGCCAGTCCAAGGTGCTGACAGAGACAATGAGAAGCTGCACAGGCAGGGGGCAAACTGCAAGGCCAGTGGCCAGTCCAAGGTGCTGACAGAGACAATGAGAAGCTGCACAGGCAGGGGGCAAACTGCAAGGCCAGTGGCCAGTCCAAGGTGCTGACAGAGTCAATGAGAAGCTGCACAGGCAGGGGGCAAACTGCAAGGCCAGTGGCCAGTCCAAGGTGCTGACAGAGACAATGAGAAGCTGCACAGGCAGGGGGCAAACTGCAAGGCCAGTGGCCAGTCCAAGGTGCTGACAGAGACAATGAGAAGCTGCACAGGCAGGGGGCAAACTGCAAGGCCAGTGGCCAGTCCAAGGTGCTGACAGAGACAATGAGAAGCTGCACAGGCAGGGGGCAAACTGCAAGGCCAGTGGCCAGTCCAAGGTGCTGACAGAGACAATGAGAAGCTGCACAGGCAGGGGGCAAACTGCAAGGCCAGTGGCCAGTCCAAGGTGCTGACAGAGTCAATGAGAAGCTGCACAGGGAATGTGTGTCACCAAACTCCGCCATGGTCAGCAACACAGTCTGGTGTGTCACGATGGGCAGCACAGGTACCGGTGTGGGAGAGACAGGTCTGTGACATTGATCAACATTCAGACCTGGCTGTCAGTCTGACTGGGAGCTGACTGTGTGTCGGGCACAGTTGGACCACTTGACTGGGGAGTGAGACGCCCAGCTGAGGAAGAGCTATCAGTGGCCTTGGACGCTGGAGGGCTGCTTGGACCAGGTGGTGTAGTGGCACGTGGAGGTGGACTCAGGCCGACGTGGGACACAGTGTGGGAGGGAGACAGTGGAGGGGTGCCTTTCCACTTCTTGGGGATTCTAAATGGCTTGCCTGTCTTGGTATCAATGGGAAGTGGTGTGGACACAAACGGCACACTCATCACCAAGGCTGCCGCAGGTGCACACGCTGGACCTCCCTTTGGGGATGTGCTGGATCCAGAAGGACGCTTAGCCTGGCATTGCCTCTGCCCCTCCATCCCCTCTTTACCCTGTGTGCCCCCTACAGTGCCCTCCTGTCCCTGCTTCACTGGACTTGGAATGGGAGTAGAGGTAGTTGGTGAAACAGCCTTGGATACCTTACTATGTGTAGCCTTGCCAGGCCCCACCTTCACAGTGGGCATGGAGAGTGTCTCCATGCCTTTGCGAGACGTTTTTGGGACCACAGAGTCTGTGGCCGGGGATTGCTCTGAGGCTTGTGACCCTGAGTACTTCCTCCTTGAATCATGTGCCTTTGCAACGCCTGACGGGCTCTTCCCTTTGCGCTCTGGGGTTGTTTTTCTCTTTGTAGGGGAAGGTGTCTGTGACCTTGACCGCTTGGGCTGCTGCTGCTGTGTGCTACGTGTGCAGTATCGTGACGTTGAGGTGTGTGAAGCGTGGTCACCGTCGTCAGACGTCGCCACTGGCATGGGGGTGGACAAAGGGACTGGAATTGGACTACGAGATTGAGCCAGTTGAAGTGCAGCCGCCATTGTGGAGGACATTGTCTGGACAGTGCGGTGCAGCCCACCCACGTCTGAATGGATGCCCTCCATGAAAGCTAACACCTGTGCCAATTTGCGGTTGTGGTCTGACAATGCATTGAGGAGCCCTGTCTGCCCCACACACAGCTGGCGCATAAGGTCCTCACACTCTGCACTGATGGCAGCAGGGGGTACAGGGGCAGCGGTGCCTGGAATGAAGGACACTCTTCCCCTCTTTGTGGTGCGAACACGGGCAGCAACAGAGGAAGTGGCTGGGAGGGTGGGCACTGCACGCTGTGTGCTGGAAGATGTAGCAGACTCTCCGTTCCCTGTGTCCTCCAAGATGTCTGCACCACCGCCGTCATCAGATGATGTTGAACTTTGCGTCTCGGGCTGTGATTCCTCCAGCATACTCCTATCCCCCTCCGAGGCGCTGGTCACATCTGTGTCACTGGGATCCTGTGCAGCTGCTGTGCTTGTTTCACCACCACTGGTGTCCGTCCCCTGTCCCTCCATGCCCACGGGAGATGCTGCATAACAGAGAGACATGTAGGGTCAGCAAAGTGACAGCAACAGGACAAACATATTCAAGCAAAGCAACACTGAGGATGACAAAGTCTACATGTTGCAGGCCACCCCGTGCAATCTCACCATGCAGACACACATCACTACCTCAAACAGTGCGTACAAACACCTAAACACGGCACAGCTGAGCCATGTGATGGGCAGACAGCACAACATCATGCATGTTGGGGCGTACAAACACTAACACCAATGGACCAGGCCTGCAGCACACCACCCACAATGCCATTGAAATTCCCAGGATTGGAAAAACATCAGTAAGTGCATGTATGTAATATCCGTGACTGCCACACCCAGCACAGGGGCCACTTACAACCCACTGCATCACAGTAACCACATCACGTACACCAGCGCAGGTACAGGCTTGGTACACATGCAGCCACTCACAGACAAAATCAACCTTCACAGAATACTCACCCCTAGCTTGCTGTTGATGCTCCTTCAAACGTGTGTCCAGCTCAGGCTGTGTCACAGCCAAGATGCGGCACATCAGTGGTGTCAAGCTGCGTCATGACAACCTGCCACTGCGAGGAGTATCCCCAGTGTCATCTCGGCAACGTTCTTTGCCAGTCGTGATATGTCGTCCCACCTCTTGTGGCAGTGGGTGCGCCGGCGGTTTGACACTCCCAGAGCCCGCACCTTGGTTGCAATGGACCTCCACACGGCCTTACGCTGGTGTACCTTGAGCTGCAGGTGTGGGAGACAAGAGGGGGAAAACATCAGTGACACACTCTCATGGTAAAACCTCTCTCTCTGAACAGTGGCATGACACAGACTCATCTCCACACGGCAGATATGGGTCATTGATGTACACTCATGCCAACCACACACGTATCACACTCTGTACAGTCAGTGATGTGTCCTTGTCACATTGGGCGTGGACAGTCCATGCCAGGTAGAATCACACAGAGATGGACAACGAGGACCCACACAAACAGTCACATGAACAATAACTGTCCAGAAACATGCATCACCAGATAGCTGTCAAACCATATGGATGTGTACATGTCCATCCACCCTTCATGTCCATGCATTTAATGTGTGGGTTGCATACACCCCCTTAACAACTAGGAAACAGCATGTCAGCCAGTGCATTACACAACCCCACACTCTCAGGCACATACACCATCTGATCGACTACATGTGTGCCCCCCTTGCACTCACACCCCCACTGTTGGAGACTTACCACAACATTTGGGCCACCATATAGCCGTGGGTACTGTGTCAGCACCTCGTCCACCAGGACATCCAGCTCCTCGCTTGTAAATGGACTGGCACGGATCTTCTCCGTTCTAGCCATCACTGTGGACATGAGACGTCAGCGGCGGCAGTGGGCGGTGAGGGGTCCCAGGCAGCAGTCCCTGGAGGCAGCAGCAGGTGAGGGGTCTCAGGCAGCAGTCCCTGGAGGCAGCAGCAGGTGAGGGGTCCCAGGCAGCAGTCCCTGGAGGCAGCAGCAGGTGAGGGGTCTCAGGCAGCAGTCCCTGGAGGCAGCAGCAGGTGAGGGGTCCCAGGCAGCAGTCCCTGGAGGCAGCAGCAGGTGAGGGGTCACAGGCAGCAGTCCCTGGAGGCAGCAGCAGGTGAGGGGTCCCAGGCAGCAGTCCCTGGAGGCAGCAGCAGGTGAGGGGTCCCAGGCAGCAGGCTCTGTGAGCAGTGGAAATGTGGTGCTCCCTTCCACACATATATAGGGCCCTGGACTCGTTTCAGTGGTCATAGTCTTCTGCCATTGGTGTTCCAGGTCAGCCTTCTTCAAAAGCATCCAATGACCGCCTCCGCGGGGCGGAGCACGCCTACCGCGATTTTTGAATCTGCATCATGCCACCGCGCTAGCGGTCCCCATTGGCTGCAAGGGCATGGTTCATGGCGGTGACACACCGCGTGGTCCTGGCCGGCGCTACCGCGGTGGTGCATCTTACAAATGCATCCTATCTCTGCATCCGCTGGGGGCGGAGCACGCCTACCGCGATTTTTGAATCTGCATCATGCCACCGCGCTAGCGGTCCCCATTGGCTGCAAGGGCATGGTTCATGGCGGTGACACACCGCGTGGTCCTGGCCGGCGCTACCGCGGTGGTGCATCTTACAAATGCATCCTATCTCCGCATCCGCTGGGGGCGGAGCACGCCTACTGCAATTTTTGAATCTGCATCATGCCACGGCGCTAGCGGTCCCCATTGGCTGCAAGGGCATGGTTCATGGCGGTGACACACCGCGGGGTCCTGGCCGGCGCTACCACGATGGTGCATCTTACAAATGCATCCTATCTCTGCATCTGCTGGGGGCAGAGCACGCCTACCGCGATTTTTGAATCTGCATCATGCCACCGCGCTAGCGGTCCCCATTGGCTGCAAGGGCATGGTTCATGGCGGTGACACACCGCGGGGTCCTGGCCGGCGCTACCGCGGTGGTGCATCTTACAAATGCATCCTATCTCCGCATCCGCTGGGGACGGAGCACGGCTACCGCGATTTTTGAATCTGCATCATGCCACCGCGCTAGCGGTCCCCATTGGCTGCAAGGGCATGGTTCATGGCGGTGACACACCGCGGGGTCCTGGCCGGCGCTACCGCGGTGGTGCATCTTACAAATGCATCCTATCTCCGCATCCGCTGGGGTCGGAGCACGCCTACCGCGATTTTTGAATCTGCATCATGCCACCGCGCTAGCGGTCCCCATTGGCTGCAAGGGCATGGTTCATGGCGGTGACACACCGTGGGGTCCTGGCCGGCGCTACCGCTGTTTGATTGCCATAGAGTGACATGGGTGACCGGGATGTGGCTGGTGAAGCATGACAAACGCCATCTGCAGCTATGTGGAGGGCCATCACTAACACCAATGTGTCATGTGCAGCACATGACACACTTGCGTCAGTGGTGGGCATCGACACAGGTACAAATGGTGGTTGGCATGCTCCGCCACCCAATTCACGGACAGTATGTGCGTCCGCTATGGGGAATATGCAGCACCACATCGTACACTCTGTCCGTCATTGTGTTTATGGGGCACGTTTAAGGCACCTACGGACAGTTCTTGTTGTGTGTGGATCAATGGTCATTACGGTACTACACACAGTGGATACGTACAGTGGCACATGGCACTGGATAACATTGATATGGTCTCCTGTCACAAATGTCAGCCACTGTGTAACGTCTCACACCAAATGGAACACTGTACTCCATTATGTTGATCAATATTTACACACAATGTCGTATCTGCCACCCATGCTGACCACTATCTCACACCTGAGCCCATGTGTTACACTGAAAACCCAGATGAACTCATTCATTCAGCATGACTGTCATCATTGGAAACAGATGTCACCCTGTTGTGTTATTGCTAAGACCAATTACATGCCGCATGTTATGTCTTTGTACACACTGGCAACTCCTGCAGTGTATGTCCACATGTACAGGGGGGCTCGACCTGCTAAAGGATGACGAGTACTTCAGCACCACACCTGGCATCCGTTGCATTATTATTGTTTGTCACTTGGGTAGACAGCCAGAGCAGATGTCTTTGCTACATGTCTGCCACCTGTAACCACAGGGACCTATGTGGTAGTGTCAGGTCTGTGCTCATGTTGTTTGGACTGTTGTATGTGAATCAGTGACATGTACATTTCAACAATGGTGCTTAGCTACACTATGTTTTTGAGTGTTGTGCTGTGTTGCGGTGCTACTCACCTGCCACCAGTGCATGTCCATTGTTCACATCAGGAATGTTGCGTTGGCAGATGGACTGCATGCACGGTTGTGGATTGTGCTAACTGTATGGAATATAGTATGCAACATTTGTCCACAGGCTATGGGTGTCCAGTTTTGCCCGCGCAATGTGTGTGCACTGATTAGCGGGAATTGTCAGCAATGTTGGATGGTCAGCACAAGTGGCACACGTGTGCAGTGTGTTGCCACCAACACTAGTGTATGTGCATGCTATGGGGTGCTAGCCATCCTTGCTCACCATCTATTCCAGCACTGTGTGGGTGGATCACATCTGCTGGTGTATCAGGATGGTGTGGGCACCCAAGACAGGTGAGATGTACCTTGACTGTTGTGCCTGTGACACTCATCCAACTCCGACATTTGGTCAATGTGAGGTACCAGTGTCCCACTACTCATGCACAGCCAGCATGTTTGTTAGATGTGGGATGTTGATTGTATGCTGTGTTGGGCCTGACAGCCTGTGTGGAATGAGGGTCAGGATGCATGTCCTTTGGGACATGTGGTGTAAAATTACATCCACTGGTGTCAGGTGTCTGAGCCAGTAGTCCATATGTCATGCATACAGTATGTTCATGCGTGGACTTGTTGGCATACTGGCTTGGCATTGTCCATGTAGTGTTGTATGTATGTGTTGTGGCACTGTTGTGTCTTGAAACAGCTGGATGTGTATCACCATGGTATGTGTTGTGGTGCACATGTGTCCTTGGGCAGTCCCTCCTTGATGCTGCATGTAAATGTCCAAAATGGGGGAAGATTAAGGGTGCATACAGGCCCTGCTGATCACGTCCCTCATCTATTGTTAATGTGTGCCACATTGGCTATCTGTGTGCTTGTAGAGAGTATTGGGCAGTGGGGTAATGGTGGCCTGTTACAGTGGTACACATACTCTGCACAGGCGTGACATCATCTGTCACTGTCCGACTTTGTATTCAAGTCAGCAGCAGATATGGCCTGTGTACTGATGACATTGGCACATGTATGGGTTTGGGATGTGAATGTCATTGAATTTGAGTGTGTTCAAAGTGGCACTGAGTACAAAGACAATCCCAATGATCTATCCACATTGTGTTGTTGATGTGTCCCCTGCAATTATTGGCCAAGGAGGTGTGGCAGGTACAGCAGCAACGTGGAAGCCAGCAGTGTCTCTGCTTCACACATGTCCTGTGTCATGTACACCCAAGGCTGAGTCCACCTCAGCTCGATATGTGACTCTTGGCATTCACATAGACAGTGTTCGTATTGTGTCTACTGACTGTGCACATCCATGACAGTTGTACAATTAATCTGTCTCATGTTGGGACAACACTGAATTGCACTGTGTGCTTTCAGGGATGACAGTCAATGTTAGCGCCGTGACAGGACAGACTTTATGAATTTGTGCACATCCTAATTTATGTTGCTATGACGTGTCCCCTTTCATCTCACCTAGGAGGCGACCTAATGTGTTTCGTACCTTCACCCTGCTGGCTAACATGGAGGATACCGACATCATAAGGCGATTCCGTCTGGATCGGACAAACCTCCTGGAACTTTGTGCACTATTGGAGCCACACCTGCTTCCACGCAGGACATACCCAACAGCACTCACGCCAACGGCAAAGGTGATGGCATTCCTACATTTCGTGGCTACGGGATCCTTCCAGCAAACTGTGGGCATTGCAGGGGGGATGTCCCAACCAACATTCAGCATGGTGCTACGTGATGTCCTGTTGGCTATGATGCAACACAGGGACCAATTCATACATTTCCCCAGGCGGCATGAGTTGGCGGATGTGAAGGGCGAATTTTATGCACTTGGACACGTTCCTAATGTAGTTGGTGCAAAAGATGGCACACATGTTTCCCTGATTGCACCCCAAGCACGGGAGCATATTTACCGAAATAGGAAACATTATCATTCCATCAATGTGCAGGTGGTGTGCCAGGCAGATATGGTCATCTCACACGTCTGTGCAAAGTTTCCAGGATCAGCCCACGATTCACACATAATGCGCAACAGCATTTTACCACAGCTGATGGCCAATCTGGCGCCGGAGCGGGCATGGATTGTGGGTGAGTACAAAGGGTCGAGTCGTGTGCTGTTTGTGTGCCATGCTGTCCTCGGACACATGTCAGACACTCAATCTGTATGTGTCTTTCACACTTAGGTGACTCTGCATATCCCAACGGACCTTGGTTGCTGAGTCCACTTCGCAATCCCAGGACACCAGCTGAAGTGCACTACAACAATGCCCATGGGAGGACACGTCGGGTCATTGAGCGAACATTTGGACTCCTGAAATCGCGTTTTCGATGCCTCGACAAGACCGGAGGGGCTCTGCAGTACTCACCCTTCAAGGTGTGTCAGATAGTGGTAGCATGCTGCATGCTACACAACCTGGCCGTGCGGAAGGGGATCCCCTTGATCCAGGATGATGATGACCAGCCACAGCCCCCACCTGCAAACACCCAAACGTCAAGTGACGAGGATAGTGGAGAGGAGGAAGGTGTTGGACAGCGTCAGCAGCTCATCAACAACTACTTCACTTGATGGTCAGTGGCAATGTCAATACTGGCTGTTGTCTGATGATGTTGTGCTTGGTGAATATGTGTATGTGAGTTTTGTGAGCATGTTGCAGAGTCAGTGCTGGCTGCAGATGTGTATGGCAAGGGATCTTTTGACACAGCTACTTGATGTGTATGTTGGTACAGTTGCTCCTTGTGACATGTGCAGATTGTCGTACCTTGATGTGCTGTGTTGTGTGATGGTTGTTAGTCCACCACCTGAGTAGCAACTGATGTTCTGTTGTGTTTTCCTAGGTCCCTTCAGCCGCTACTTGCCTGCGGAGTATCCCTGCTCCTGTGACATTGTAATCATGGGTGTGAGTTAACATACTGTGATGAACATGGAACAGTGACAACTACATTGGTGCGTTATTAGTGTTTATTTACAGTGGATACATGTGATGTAGATGTGGATATTGACAGATTTGTGAATGGTGAATAACAGATTTGTCAGTGATGGTAGATGAGACAATAGAGTATACACTAGATCAGTATGGCAACACAGTCCAACAGTCATTTGCCATTCCCACGCCATTGTGTGTGGGGACAGTCTGCAGGGTACACAGCAGGGTGAAGAGGGGTGCCATCATGGCTGGCTACTTGACTGGCTTTTGCCAGGTGCTTTGCCACGGGATGCTCCCAATGATTTTTTCGGGAGGCCCCTTGCTCTTTTGGCAGGGGGGGACACAGGTGCATGGCCAGTGGTGTCTGATGAGTCCCCATGCTCGCTGGACGCAGGGGAGGGTGGGGGTCTGTCATCCTGCGGCACAACGGAGGGAGCTGTAGGTGTTGGCGGTGCCGCATGCCTGTCCCTGAGGACCCCCACTAGCTGGCCCAGGAGGTCCCTGATTTGGCCCATGCAGGCAACGAGTTGGCCCATGCGGTTGTCAATTGAGCGCAGCATCTGTTGTTGCTCACGAGCATCCTGCTGAGCCTGCCTCAACTGTCCTTGGGCGTGTTCATAGGCCCCCACAACTCTGTGAATGTGTGCCAGTGATTCTGTGGCAGGGTCTTCTTCCCTTTGGGTCAGCCTTGTCCTCACACCTGGCCTGCTGTCACGGCCCTGTTGCCTCCCTCCTGTGGGCACCGGCCTACTCTCCCGTACCTCCGCAGTTGTTGTGGTCTGGTTGGCCTGTGGAGCAGGGCGAGTGTTGCAGGCAGCAGTGGTAGTGGTAGTGGTGGTGGAGGTGGTGGTGGTGGCACAGGTCGTTGCAGCAGGGCTCTGCGTTGATGTTGTTGCTGAGGGTGGTGGGGCTGTGGGGTCCTGGGACACATTACGCCCTGCCACACCAGATGGTCCGGGTTGGTCCTCCTCCTCCTCATTATCCAGGGAGTCTGCATCCGAGGGGAGATGTTCGGGAGCTGGTGACTGGCTGTGCTGGTTGAGGTTGTCGTCCTCTGCAGTCAGTTGTTGGTCACCTGTGGGACAGGAAGTAGATGGTAATTGCCTTACACACCTCAGGGTTGCTGTGTTTGATGTCTCTTATTTACATGTTATGCTACACACAGTTGCCTTTTTCACACATTGTATGTCTGCACAGTGATGTGCCTCATGCCATGAAGTGGAGTTACATTCATCATTTCACAATGGTGTGACCTGTGATTGGTTAGCATGCCACACGTCTAGTATTGGTGATTTCAATGTGAGGTTGTCATCTGACAACTGGCATGACTACAAGTTGATGTTCAGCATCTTTGCTGATCACTCTGCCTGGCAGACATTACCTGTGTGCATGGACTAGCCATTGTCATCACATGCATACCGTTGACATGTCCTGTGCTTGTATTTCTTTATACAGCAGACCATGCTAGTTTGGTTTTCCCATGGTCCTTCATGATCAGCACCCATGTACGCTACAGAGGGAAGTCTGGGTGTTACATGTCAGAGGCCCGTTTGCTTGGACATATTTGTTGAGAGTCACAGTTCTGTTTCTGTCACAGTTACGTACGCTGAGCTGTCTGCATCCTGTCAATGGCTGTGCTTTACTTTTCTATTTTTGGGTGAAGTAGAGCCTCATGTTGTCATGTCTCCCAATGCTTTTGTTGAGTGATGGTGGTGTGCATGCACTGTCTGATTACCTGTGCAGTGTCACTTTGGTTTTTACTTACAGACACATGCTTCTGGGTGGGGTGCCCCAACCTGCTGAGGGGTGTGAGAGGGGGCCTGTTGGGAGTTGTAGTGCTGCCTCCAGATACACATTCCCCATCCCTGTGAAGATGGCTACCTACCTGTTAGGTGGTGGGGGAGCGTTCAATGGCTGACACATGCTTCTGGGTGGGGTGCTCCAACCTGCTGAGGGGTGTGAGGGGGGCCTGTTGGGAGTTGTAGTGCTGGCTCCAAATACACATTCCCCAACCCTGTGAAGATGGCTACCTACCTGTTAGGTGGTGGGGGAGCGTTCAATGGCTGACACATGCTTCTGGGTGGGGTGCTCCAACCTGCTGAGGGGTGTGAGGGGGGGCCTGTTGGGAGTTGTAGTGCTGCCTCCAGATACACATTCCCCAACCCTGTGAAGATGGCTACCTACCTGTTAGGTGGTGGGGGAGCGTTCAATGGCTGACACATGCTTCTGGGTGGGGTGCTCCATCCTGCTGAGGGGTGGGAGAGGGGGCCTGTTGGGAGTTGTAGTGCTGCCTCCAGATACACATTCCCCATCCCTGTGAAGATGGCTACCTACCTGTTAGGTGGTGGGGGAGCGTTCAATGGCTGACACATGCTTCTGGGTGTGGTGCTCCATCCTGCTGAGGGGTGGGAGATGGGGGCCTGGTGTGTGTTGTAGTGCTTTTTGTCTGTACACATGCATCCCAGTTGGTTTTGTTTAGCTTTGTGCTTTTTCAGGTTGAGTGGTGGTTACATCTGTGTGACCTGTTTTGGGTATTGTGGGTTAGACGAATGTCCTTTGGCCTAGGGGTTGTAGGTTTGAATTTGTGCAAGACGGTACATGGCAATGTGATGATATACATTGGTTTGTACTTACCAGCTTCCAGTCCCCCGCGGATTCCTTCAAGACTCTCTGGATGTAGTATTCCAAGGACCTTCTCCTCCCACGGACTGTATGGTTTGGGTGGGATGGGAGTGCCTCCACCAGTCCCATCAGCCAGCTGACGGTTCTTGGCCCTCTTCCTCTTCACCACGGTCTTCAGGTCATGCCACCGCTTCTGTATTTCCTGCTTGTTGCGGGGGGTGGTCCCTACTGCATTGACCTTATTGACTATCCTCACCCACATTTGGGTTCTTGTGGCTAATGGGGTGTGTTGGACCATGTTGCCATAGAGTTGTGGTTCAACTCTTATTATCTCATCTACCATGACTGCAAGCTCTGCATCAGTGAATTTTGGCATTTTGTGTGGTGCCATGGTGTGTGCTGTGCAGATGTTCTGTGGTGCAGTTGTGTGGGTGTTGTGGGTGTTGTGGGTGGTGTAGGTGGTGTGTGTGTTGTGGTGGTGCTGTGTGCAGGTTTGCCTCTCCTTTGTTCTCTGGGGTTGGGACCTTCAGTTGTGGAGTGTAGCAAAGGATTGTGGTCAGGGAGGGGCTTCATTTATGCTCGGCTATGGGGGGTGTGGCAAGCTGGTATGTTGCTGTCAGGTGTGTTGTGTGTGTTGTCCTGTGATTGGTTATTTTGAAATTTCTGGGGCTGTTGTCATTGGGCACTTTTGGTTTGTGTTGGGACAGGTCTACTTCAGTGTGTGCATTGTTTGTTTTTTTTTCTCGTATTTTTTCAACGTCTGCCATTTTTTTGCGGTTCCTCCGCAGCGGTTCCTCGGCAGCGGTGGCTATGCTGCAGCCCTTCCGCCGCCTATCGGATTCATCACTGTTCGCGCACGATGCGGTCGGATTCATAGGTGGGTACCATGGTGGTAGCGGGGATGTCATAATGTCACGGGCGGTTACTCCGTGTGCATGGCGGCGGTTCTTGGCTTTTCCGCTGAGTATCCGGCCGTTGCGGTCGGATTTTCAGCTGGTCCGGCGTGTGCGGGCGGTTTTTCGTTGTCTCCGCCGCCGCGGACGGATTATTGTGCCGGTTCATCGTAATGTGTCCGGCGTTTTTCCCGGTGGCCATGCGGGCGGTTTTTTGCCGCTACCATGGCGGTCGGTATGTTTTTCCGACCGCCATCGTAATCGACCCCTAAGATACGAGCCGTTTCGGTTGTGCAAACTGCGCAAATATTAGGCCAATACACTGTCGTACATATTATAACAATTGTGCAAAGTATACATTAAAATACAAATCACACAGCTACTGGACCAGTATACTACAATGCAGATTATATCAATTGTGTATAATATATAATAAAGTGCAATCGTGCAGCTATTAGACCAATACACTACAGTACAGATAATGTCAATTGTGCAAAATATACATTGAAGTGCAAATCGCGCAGCTATTAAACCAATATACTATAATACAGGTTATGTCCATTGTGCAAAATGTACATTAAAGTGCGTTAAAGTGCAATGTTCCATGTGCAATATATCGTAAACTGTGCAGCCACATTATGTCAAACAACATCTTTCCATAGCAGCCAACACATTACATTGATAGTTTCTGTTGTACGGTACCGCAACTTACTCCTAAGCCTGTCGGAGTATAAAAGTGCTCATTACGTATTCTCCTCTTCTTTGATTTATTCAACAAAATTTTTTCATCTATGAACTCTCTTTTTCTAACTGCTTCTCCCCCACCACCACACCCCCACCCCACCCTCTCCAGAAGAAGGGAAAACCCAGCCTCCCCCACTATCCTTCCCTCCTTCTCCCTCTTTTACTGGATGCCATCTTATTGCATCCTGTTACGTCCCCTGATTCACCTCGCGTCTGCCCCTAAAAAAAAAACTAAAAAAAAAAACTTTAAATGTTTCTCATGACACTACTCAAATACAACTCATTGTTATTCCAAGCAGACTTATAACCACAAAGTCTCCTTTTCCTTATGTAGCGTTAAGACCTTCCAAAAGGTTTTGGGCTTCTAATATGACCGTGAAAATAAAAAAAATTCCTTTGGCTAGGACTTTTAATTTAGATTGTTGCACAATCATTGCCTGCGCCCCTTTTGCCTTAAAAGAGTCAATCATTTTGATAAAGTTCTTCCGTCTGTGGGCAGAGGCTGCTGACATATCAGAGAAGATTTAAAAAAAATTAATTTCATCGGTAGTAAATAATCTCCTTGATATTGCTGCATTTAAGATTTGCTCCTTGATTCTATAGTCTGAGAAATTTATTAAAATTGTTCGTGGGTACTTGAGATTCATGGGCTTGTGTGCAGGTACCCTATGGGCTCTGGTGATTGTGAGATCTCCTTGTAATTCAGGTATTACTTTTTTCAACAGAGACTCAGTCCATTTTACCATTTCCGCACTGTCCAGTCCCTCCGATATTCCCACAAGGCGTAGATTAGATCTCCTATTATAGTTCTCAAGGTCTTGTAGCTTCGATTCCATCTGGCACTTATTTTTATTCAACACCTGGAGATCCTTTTGCATATTGACGATGTTATCTTCCAGGGCTGAGACACGAGCCTCCACCTCTGTGACCTTTATGGGTAGGTTGCCTAATTTTTACTCCATCTTTGTTAGTCTATCATGCAGCTGTGATATTTCAAATGCGTGTGATGCCTTCAGATCTCTTAACTCTTGCAGAATAGTTATAAGCATTTCTTGTACTGAGGTGTCTTGTTTGGCTTTTTTTTTTCCAGGGTTTTCGCCGACTCTCATAGAATTAGAGACTATTTCCTTTTTTTCCCCCCGCTCTGATTCTGATTTGAGCCTCTTGGGACGATGGCTGAGAGGCTCAAATACCGCTACAGACACCGCAAAAGGAGAATGGGAATCAGGTATCGGCAGACAAGTTAGATTCTGCATCCGCATCCGAATTTCAAGTAACATAAGAGATACAAAGTATCCTTCATTAGCATTTAAATTAATTTTAATAGAGGTGAATAAATGACTGCTGTTTATGAACTCCAGATACTGTATGTTTATGGCATTGCTGCTTTATCATTTGGCATGTGGTTGGTTCTGCACATGTCCCGAGAACTGCAATCATTAAGGCTTCAAGAACACTTAAATATGTTTCTTGTAGTATAGTGTTTGACCAGTACCCTTGGTCTAAATACTGTAGTGTGTTGCTCTGACTGCTTGCTGTGACCATTCTAGAAATTGCCGTCCCATATCAGAATTACCAACACACTTTGCAATGTTGTTTTGCATTTGGTATTGTATTCAATATCATGTTTTGCATACTTTCTAGGCCTGGGAGAAATTTTAATTACGCCTGAGTAATTGGAGTAATTTCAGTAATTACGTGTTACTCTTGTGATGTGAAATTACCAGAATCACGCGATTATGCCAGCTTGAGTAATTTGGGGCAAAAATCCTATCGCAGGAGCACAGGAATAATGAACTAAGAGTGCATAAGTGGCTGCTAGTGACTGCTGTTTGTGTCTTCTAGAATTTGGAGAGCTCAGGGCCCCTGTAATGACCCACTCTTTGGAGCCTGGCCCAGCACCCCCTAAAAATGTATTGGTCATAATTTGCAGGGGAGCAGCTAAAAGTTAGGTTGGATGTATTATTGCAGAGAGAAATGTGGGAGGTAAAGTATTTATGTCAACTTACTAAGGTGGGGGCATATTTTGACATCTTTTCCAACATTACAAGCCATTAAAATAAGTTCAATATAAATGTCTTGAGAAGTTCAGATGAGTTTGACAGAGTTATTATAAACAAGTCCACAGCCAGCCAAACCGACTTGTGCACTTGGGTATCTCCAGGCTGTTCGTTGGAGATATCCTAGTGGTTAGGGGCACAGGCTCCCAGACCCTGCTGGAGAGCAAATCCGGCCTTCTCCGCCCTATCCCAGCGCTGCTCTCATCCTGGGAGTAATAGCATGAGAGAAGCGCTGGGATTGCTGTGGTCTGGGAGCCTGTGCTCCTGGGGATTGTAGTGCCGGAGCAGTAAGGCTCATCGCGGGAGTAGAAGATCGCAGTGGCCGGCATGAAAGTTAAGTTTATATTTTTATTATTATTATCCCCCCCACCCTCCGATTGGCAGCAGCCGCCGCTAAGGCTCACTCACCTTTTTTAAAAAGTTCCCACATCTGTGTGAATAACTCACCCAGGGCCAACATCAGTTAGATGTAAACTGCTGTGCAGTGAAGGAGTGGTGACTATGCGCTAGATATATATGTGCCTCGGAAGGGTACAGTACAGGGATAGAGCAGTGCTGTGCTGTACATGCATGGTGAGTGCATGCACTAAGTGTAAGTATACCTGCGAGGAATGCATTACATGAGAGATGTAGTGCTATGCAGTGCATTCAGAGTGGAAGCACGTGCTGGGTCTATGCGTGCTTTCGAAGAGTACAATACATGATAAGTATTGTGCAGTGAGGGCATGATGAAGGTGTGTACTGGCAGTGTGTGTGCTTGCAAGTAGCACAGCATGGCACAACACAGAAAGGCTACAGAACTAAATAGTGCACAGAGGGAATGTGTGTACTGAATATATGTGTGTCTGTGAGGGCACAATGCATGAAGGTAGCAGTACTGAAAAGAGTGTGTGCTGTGTCCATACACTGAGTGGAGGTGTGCCTGCAATGGGCCATTAAATGGAGGACCATGCGTTCCATTTTAGGAAGCCCAGTAATGCCTAGAGAAGACCCGAGGAGTAGAGAAATCCCCTGAGACAGACTTGTGTAGTGCGGTATTCCTGTGAGCTGGGTGGGACACACTGGGGAAGGGAGAGAGAGACTCCCCCTGTACACTTTAAAAGGTGCTCTTTGAGGCAGTGAAAGATCACAAGAAAAGGGTCTGGACACATCTCAGGAACAAGATGGGGCTAATAAAGGAATCATAAAGAGAAGCGCTGGGAGCCCAGGATTAACCTTTTGATTCACACATCACTGTGGCTGACATACCAGTGTGAACTCTAGTCACTCCCAATGGCCTGCTTAAGAGTCTCTCCTGCTGTGACAGACAGCCTTTACAGAGAAAGAAGAGAGAGAAATGTATATACAACGAAGCAGAATCCCAACATAAAACTTCAAAGACCCACATCCTAAATCAAATTTGGTGTCTGGAAATAGACTGTTAAAAGGGGAGGTTGAGACCCCAAAATGTGTCATCTGTCAAACGGGGATGTTTGAGGAGGGGAAGGACTGCAAGACTTCTGCCTGTGACCAGGACTGGGAGCCAAGGCCTACAAGTATCACTGCTGGGTGAAGGGACATCATCAAGGGAAACTGAGACCTCAAGCCTGAAGTACCCGTGTCTGCCTGCTTGCCAAGACTAGTGTGCCCTGTGAGGAAGGAGAGAGCATTGGAGGGAACGAAGTCCAGTGAGGAGCCCAGCCAAGAGGACTCCCGGTGCCAGGTGTCAGGAGACGGCTGTGCACTGCCCAGGTGTAGGATTGAACTGGCGACCCCCATATCCCAGGAGAGGGCCACTGCGGACTGAACAATGAATCGAGTTCCATGTAAGGAGCGTGAAGCCCGTACTGCCTCGGTACGGTTACCCCACATGCCAGGTGGGGACACCATAGAAGTTACTGTTGCTGACAAAGAGCCAAGAACTGTGTGAACCTCAGTGGTCACCCCATATGCCAGAAGGGGCCGTCGTGGTATAGCAAGCTGCACAGTAAAGATCGCCCAGTTGCCAGCAGTTACTTCAGCAACCCCGTATGCCAGGAGGGGCTGTTGGTACCAAGTACTGCAAAGTTAAGTCATCGCCTGGGAAAACTGAAGCTTGACCTGCGGGTTGAAATGAAGCACTGAGACCTGCCCTCTGACCTGCCTCGTGGACTCCAGAGGACGTCGAGAGTACTTGGCTCCATCGCTGGGACCTGGTCGAGCGCATGAGGATCAACAACATCCAACAACTGTGGACTACACTTGACATCTTTGAGTACACTTCATCAGATGCAGGTTGAACATCTGGATGATTCTTCCCGTTTTTTTGCTGTCACCAAGTCCTTAAATTGAACAATATATAAAGTTAATTCTCAGTTAGCTTTTTTTTAATCTTACGCCACTCCCTACGATATCTAATAAGTGGAGAAAGTGAAGATAAAGAATCCTTCACCTGAGCAGGAGTCTTCAGGGCCAAAAGGGTGTTAAGAATCAAGGAAATTAGGGCATCCGGGACCTCGAACCTAGAGAGTGGAAGGTCGGAGTATAGCCACATCATGACCACCTGGAACCACAGAGTTACCTGCAGCTTAAACTAAGTAAGGTTATGGCAATGATTTTATGCTGTATATCACAACTTTGAACTAGACACCTTACATTGCCTTCTCTATACTGCTGAAAGGTCAGAAAAGGGCTCTAGAAGAGTTGGCTGTAGTC
This sequence comes from Calotriton arnoldi, assembly GCA_963921515.1. Taxonomy (NCBI): domain Eukaryota; kingdom Metazoa; phylum Chordata; class Amphibia; order Caudata; family Salamandridae; genus Calotriton; species Calotriton arnoldi. The sequence goes on from CAWUFW010004039.1 coordinate 715,217, forward strand.
TGATGAGGCACATTTGACTCGGACATCAGTGGTCACACTCGGTCACTAACTTCCAAAAAGGTTTAACCCTGCCACTTACTAAAGACCACATAGAAGGATGAGGGCTCCCTTCTAATGTTTCGGTACCAAAACGCAACAGAAATAAGAAATATAAGACAAGTACAATATTAAATCTCTGAACTAAGGAAAAAAACTACACAGACATTTGTGTTACGTGCAAAGTACCACGATGAAAAAGCTGTTTCCACGATATTTAACCAATGTCCCTATGGAACTGAAGAGAGGAAAGACTCTTGAAATAGTTGCATATAGTTATGGAGTCTTATCCACCAGGATATAGCAGGAGAACACACAAAGATGAAATAATTCGTAGTAATCAAGCTTAAGGTGCTATTGATGTAGCAAGGATTCAAGAAAAAGAAACTTGCTCGAAGAAATCCCTCGTTAGCCGTACTAATTTTAGAAATCATAAAGAAAACAAGATTAATACCCGCACTACATTTATACGTGGGGATAAGAGCTTTACGCATGCTTAATTAATGAAAGTAGAACGCAATGCAACTAAAACCTGCTTTAAAATGGAAAACTCTTTTGCGCATGTGCGAATTAGAATTATGTAGATGGTAACATGACTAACCCGTTTTTGAGAGGGAAAACTCTCACGCATGTTCAGAAATTACTAACATTAGGTCTTGAGGCACCGCATGCTTGGCATATGCTTACTCGAACTTAAAGAGAGCTGTCATTGTTAATGCTTTTGCTTAACAAAGTAGAAAATACCATGGGATAGAATAGCAGTGGGAGGTGAACAGTGAAAATTACTTATTTGAGAAATTAACATCTGTTTATGATTCCTTTATTAATAGTGTACGTTTGGGCCTTATGTAACATACAAAAGAAAAAGATGGCGACGGAAAATAGATGCGAGACAGGCATGCGCAGTGTGAAAGCGATGTGACCTGCTGACCGTGTCATTGACAAGGTGCCAAGAACCAAGGACACCCACCGTGTGAAAGTTGTCTTTGACTGTAGAACTGTATATAAAATGCTTTTATTTGAAACATTTAATGGATGGGAGAGGAAGTGTAATAGAATATTAAATGAGCTAAAGGGGATGGGTTTACCAGACAAAAGAGTTCATTAAGAAATTAAACATGTTAGCATGAGGAGATGACAACTCCCCTGTCCCTGTCCAATCAGAGCTCGTATTTCATCAAAATTTGTAACTTTTGAGGGTGTGACATGCAGAAATAAAGACTATAACTAGAGTGACTTAAGAGTACTTGAAAGCTTTTTAAGATCGAGAGGACATGCATGCAAGGGAGACGAGGCAAGCACTGATGAAAGAAAGAGGCAAGAACTGCTGATGTTGAGGAAAGAGAGAGAGCAGACTGGGAAGATTCACCTATAAAAGACACCTGATTAGATCGAAGATTCCGGAAGAATATCGAGGAGGGAGAGAGTGTGAGTAAGGGATGCGCCCCGGTGCGTCGGGTCTATAGAGAAGTTTAGTAAGTATTACTTTGTCCTAATCCTGTCCTATAGTCTTTTTCACCTGATTGTTTATCAGGGGACCCCCATCAACCCTTCTTGGCCAGAGAGTTGGGTTTCCGTTATCAATTTGGGTAACTATTAATTCTTAGATCTTGCACATCTTATGCAAATGTATGATTATTATGCCTATTGTCTCTACATCTATCCACTTTTAATGCATTGATTTATTGAATGTGTCTGTAATTATGAAAGTATTTGCTAAAAGAATTTTCCTCTCTCATGAAGATCTGATGGTGTTGGCACTGTGAATTTGTATTTAAGAGCGTATATTTTATGACTAAAACCTTAGATAAAACTTATAAATCTTACTCAGAGTCTGTGATTATTTCATTTAATCTGTGAAATAGTTAGTTAATTTGTTCATATCACCATCAACAAATGGTCCATCGACCAAAGGAAGAGTGTTGATCTGTGAAGATTAGTTAGAATTTGAATAAATCTATCAAGAGTAAAAAGAATCTCCAGGGAATTAACTAATCAAGACTTAGGTGAATTACAAAAATTGACCCCCCCAGCGAAACAGCCAGGAAACTTGAATATGTGTTTGGGCCCATTGAATTTATTATTTTGTTGAGTTGTGCGTCCCTGGCCTTTCGCTGGATCAGTTTTTCTGGTAGCAGAGCTATGGTTATTATTAATTAGTTTGGTGATTATTGATTATTGGTTATTGATTATATGTACTTAACATGAAAAGTTAGTGTCCTTTTCTATGTTGTCTGGAAGTACAGGTACAGAGATACCTGGGAATTCCGGGAACGGAATTTAGAAGAGTGTGGTAAGGAAATCACACTGCAGAAGGCTACTCGTCTGTTGTCATAATATCTAAAAGCTACGCAGGGCTGTAGGTGTTATATTAGGGACTATATCGTAAGAGAGTAGAGAGTGAATGATAGCCCACCTATGAAACTTTGGCCTTACCCAAAGGAGGAGTATCCCTAGAGGAGTAGTAGGTCCTCCCCGAGCTTAAGTGAAGGGTAAACAGTGTTTTTTTCTCGTAGTAAAAGGAAAAAATGTTCTCTTTGAAAGTGAAGAAAACTATCTTTGGTTTAGCGGAGCAGACAGAGTAGCGCTGTTTTTACGTTGTTATTAACAAGAGATTTAAGAAGAAAAATTAAGAAAATACATTATCGTATTACCTTGTGAAGGGAGGGTCAGTAGCAGGAGTCATACTGACGTCACAAGAGACGCGCTGGTATTGGTTGAAACAGCGGGCGTGCGACAAGAGCAAATTGTAAAGGGAGGGTCAGTAGTAGGAGTAATACTGACGTCACAAAGAGACGCGCTGGCATTGGTTAGATAGGAGGGTGTGTTTAAAGTTTTGATTGGTTGGTAAACAAGAACCGCATTGGTATTGGTATTGGTTGTAGAAGAGAAAGCGTAGTAAGCCCTGATTGGATTGTTGGTGTGAGTCGCGCTGGTATAGGACTAGTGTTGGTATATAGGAGAGAAACAGAAGAATCTTTGGGTTTGTTTGCTGGAAAATAGTTAGACGAAAGGGTCGGAAGAATGAAGTTGATTAATAAAATCAAAAATTTCTTTAAAAAGGATAAACGAGTGGTGACCAGAGAAGGAATTATCATGCCACCCCCTGATACGCCTGCATCCTTTATGATGATGGAACGAGGATATCATACTTGTGTCTGGTTGGAAAACTGGGTAGAATATACGAAAGATGATAGTGTTTTGGCATTTCCTGAACATGGTACGTTTAATGTAAGGGTTCTTCAGAGTTTAAGAAATCGGATGAATACATTGGAGCCTAGTCCAAGGTTAACGCAGTATGAAGCTTTTGAGGAGTGGGAAGTCGAGGCATTTGAGCGTGAGAAATATAGGGGCGGTAGAAAAATAAATAGAGGATTCTCCCCAGATATCCGTTTGATACACGAGGAGATCAGATGAAAAGATGGAGAAGAGGTGTAGTAACGGAAGGATTATATCCAGTATTGATGGCTGAGGATCAAATAGGGAGCAAGTGTAAAGAAAAATTGAAACACTTAGGTATAACAGGAACAGGATGTGATGAATCTGATGATGAGCCATTAGAGGACATTTTGGTCAAAAGACCTCCACCTTATCAAGAAAATGATAAAGAAACAACCCCAAGTGCACCAATGATGGGAACCCCATTAGTTCCGCAGGTTTTATATGATCCAACAGTTACCCGAGCATTACAGGAAAAAGAAAGGGATGCATTGAATAAGACCAAAGAAGAATTAATACAGAAAATAAATCAGTTAGGTTTAAATGCTGAAGCCTTAACGGTACCAGTAACTATTGGTCCTGTTATTCCATTATATGGAAATAAACAAGATCCCCGAAATTGCAAACCGTGTCAGTCTCACATAATAATGTTAGAAAGGAGATAGTTGTGTCAGAAGATCAAACTAGTGAAACCGATTCGAATGTATCCTTATTAGATCTCCCTAATATTGAAACAGTGATTGAAATTCCGAAAAGAAATTCACCAGTAAATAAAAGGAGAAAGGAACTGATTATTACCCCAGTAGCAGGAAACTCTAAAGGATTTTCGCCAGAAGATCTAGAGGAATGGGCAAAAGGATTAGACAAGAAAAAACCCCAAATACCAAACATAGATGCAGCAAAATTGAAAGTAGATTTAGAAGAAATGATTATTGGTACTATAAGCCCAGAAAGATTAGGTTCGTACAGAGATGAAGAATTGTTGTTTTTATGCAAAAGTATAACCTGGAGAACAAAGAATCTTAATGAGAAAATAACAGAAGTGGCTTCAGAATTTGGAATTAATGTAGAAAAATCAAAAATATTACAAAAACCATATAGATCAGAATTTACCGAAAAAGATTTAGAAAGCTTGAATGCATCAGGAAGGAGATTACAGATAAAAGAATTAATGTGTATTTTTGAAGAAATGGGGAGATGCAGACCGATGGAGAGGTATATGGACAAAGAAAAGGGATGAAGCAATTACAAAGGACACATCTGCATGCCCATTGAGAGGAACAGAACAGGCTGAGAGAGTGTGTCCAATGAGAGAAGTTCCTGGTGGTGGATATGTGCATGTTCCTTGGTCCAGACAGGATATTTTGTCTTTTACAAATGATTTTCCTAGATTAAGAGAGAAACCAGTTGAATGGTACAAGCAGGTAGAAAGGTTTGTGAACGTCTCAAAGGTGCTATTAAAGGATTTGGATGGCCTGTTTGATAAAGTGGTACCAACTGATTTGCGGACAGAATGTAAAATTACCATTGATTGGCCAAACGAAGAATATCCCAGAGATGCAAAGACAGGTGCCCCTTCAGAGGAGGTGATGAAAAAGTATAAATAGTAATTACTTTCCTAAAAGGGAAAATTCCTCCCAAAGAAACAGATTGGGTAAAGATAGATAGAACAACCCAAGAGCCAAAAGAATCAGTACATGCGTATTATGAGAGGCTATTACAAGTATTTAAGCAGTATAGTGGATTTGAAAATATTGGTGATAAGGATATGGGACATTTTGTGTACAGGTTTGTGTATGGATTATGGTCAGAAATTAGCCAGATGATTCAACAGCATATGCTGTGCTGGCAGAGTAAACCAATTGATGACATTTTGAAATATTCAAAATATTGCAGTGATGACCTTGATGCCAAACACAAAAAGTTAAAAGAGAAAATGATGTGGGCACAAGTAAAGTTAGCAGAACACCAAGAGGCAACATCTAGTTCTCAAAATGATAACAAGATGAATGAACAGAATCAGAATAGTCAAGTGACAAATGGGAACTAGGGAAAAGGACGAATGAATAGAGAGGAAGCGAAAAAGAAATATCCTTGTCATGGATGCGGAAAGCTTGGACATTGGAAGAATGATTGTAGAAATATACCGCAGAATAATGGGGTAAATCAAAATGTAAATCCACAGATGCAGAATGAGGTGGTTGTGAATCAACAACAACAGCAACAGGTAGTTACTCCTCAATTGCAGGTGCCACAAGCCCCTATGCCCAACAATGTGAACGCTCAGGTGCAGAGATACAGTGTGAACACCGGATTTCGTGGAGAAGGTGGTAAGAATTCACAGACGATTCTACAATATTGGATGCAAAGTAATGAGAGTGATGGGGAAATGTCCCAATGAAGGTGCCTGAGGGGGGAGGAAGAGTGCGTGCTTGGCGCATCCTTGGCGGTAGATCAGTCAGGTCCATTTGTTGATGGAAAGGTTGAAGGAAATGATATCACCTTTTTAGTGGATACTGGCGCTACCTGTTCTACTGTGAGAGCAGCAGAAATACCAAACCTACCCCTCTCGGGAGAAACTATCCAAGTTGTAGGAGTCTCAAATAAACAAATAAGAACCCCAGTCACAGAACCAATAGAAGTAAATATAGGTAATTTCAGAGATATGCATCGATTTGTGGTATGTGATTCGAGTCCAGTGAATCTATTAGGTAGGGACTTATTGTGCAAGATGAATTGTACCATTTACTGTACACCTGATGGCGTTGCTTTCCAAACACCTGATGAAGACGTTGCCTTTAAGATGTTGCTAGCGAAACAGGGAACAGAAGTGGATGAGATGTTTTCACTTCTTACTGAAAATGATTTGCCTGATGAATCAAGAACCACAGTGAGGTCAGATGTGTGGGATTTTATAGGAAAAGAAATTGGGTTGATGGCAAAGATAGACCCAATCGAAATTGTGGTAAAAGAAGGTGCAATATATCCAAACACACCACAATACAGAATGAGTCCTGAAGTGAAAGCAGGAGTAGCCCCAGTGATTGATCAGATGATTGAACAAGGTATTCTAAAAGAAATATTGAGCAGTCCTTGTAATTCTCCAATCATGGGACTTAAAAAGCCTAGTGGGAAATATAGAATAGTACAATATTTGAGGAAAATCAATAAAATAGTGGTACCCTGTTGTCCTGTAGTGCTGAATCCAGCAGTAATCCTTTATCAGATACCTTGGGATGCGCATTGGTACACAGTGATTGATTTGTGCCAAGCAATCTTTTCAATTCCATTGCCTCAAGCTAGCCAATATCTTTTTGCATTCCGGTTCAGAGACCGTGTTTTGGCATGGTGCCGAGTTCCTCAAGGGTACACAGAGAGTCCCTCGACTTTCAACCAGATTCTGAAAAAATGTTTGGAGACTCTGGTTATGCCAGGAAATTCAGTCTTGGTTCAGTATATTGATGACCTATTGGTGGCATCAAAAACATGCGAAGCTTGTGTCATTGACACAATAGCTTTACTGAACCATTTAGCAGAAAGAGGACACAAAGTGTCGCCAAAAAATTACAGTTTTGCCGACAAGAAGTTCAATATTTAGGACACAAGATAGAAAAAGGATTCAGAAAGATAACATCAGAAAGAATAAAAGTGATTCGACAAATGAGTCTGCCTAAAACAAAGAAAGAAGTGCGAATGTTTTTAGGAGTGGTTGGATATTGTCGTCAATGGATCAGTGGATTCTCGCTGCTTGCAAAACCTTTAATAAGGTTGACACGAAAAGATGTGATGGATCCGATTGAATGGGATAATGAGAGTGAAGAAGCATTTGTAAAACTGAAAAGTTGTTTGTGTCAAGCGCCAGCTTTAGGAATGCCAGATTATACAAAAGAGTTTGCTTTGTTCTGTTGTGAAAGAGAAGGTTGTGCACTTTCAGTATTAACACAAAGACACGGATTGTCCCGACGTCCAGTAGCATATTTTTCTGCCACCCTGGATCCAGTGGCTGCAGCATTACCTGGCTGTTTAAAAGCAGTAGCTGCTACTTGTGTGAGTCTGGAACAAAGTGAGTTGATTGTGATGGGACATCCTGTCAAGGTGTATGTGCCACATTCAGTAGAGATCCTTTTAACAAGGACTCGTACTCAGCATTTGACCCCTAGTCGGCTGACTAAGTATGAAAGAGTAATATTGGGTGCTGAAAATGTGAGTGTAACGAGATGCATCAAGATGAATCCCGCGACTTTGTTGCCTGATTCATACTGTGAAGAAGTGAGAGAGGAAGTAGATCATGATTGTTTAGATGTGACAGAATTGTGTACAAAGCCCAGGCCTGACATCCTTGACGTTCCATTAGAAGAATCAGATTATGTAATGTTTGTGGATGGGTCATGTTTGAGAACACAAAATGGAGAATTGAGTTCTGCCTATGCTGTATGTACTGTAACAGGTACCTTAGAAGCTTCCTGTCTAAGATGAGTCAAGTCTGCACAAGTAGCTGAATTGTTCGCTTTAACAAAGGCTTGTGAAATTGGGGGAAAATTGAGAGTAACCATATTTACGGATAGTCAATATGGTTTTGGGATTGTGCATGACTTTGGCCAATTGTGGCTACAGAGGGGATTTCTGACTTCTTCAGGATCTCCTATCAGAAATGGAAAAAATGTCAAAGCACTATTGGAAGCATTGCAATTGCCAAAAGAAATTGTTCTGGTCAAATGTGCCGCACATAAGTCAGGAAATGATTATGTGACACTAGGTAATCGGTATGCTGATCAAATTGCACAATTTTGTGCTCGACATACAATGTCTTTGAATAGAGGGATGGAAAAAGAAGTTACCAATTGTCAACTAATGTTTTTCTCTGCCTTTGAAACATGGGATGAAGTTAGATAGTTACAAGATGAGGCAGACGTAAAAGAAAAGGAACACTGGATCAAGTCAGGTTGCACAAGAAGAACAGAGGATGAAGTATGGGTGTGTTCAGATGGAAGACCAGTAATGCCAGATAGTCTGTTATCACAAATGGCTAGAGTGTATCATGGAACCACACACATTGGGAGAAATGCCATGGTTAGATATTTCAGACCGGCATGGTATAATCCCAAGTTTAGGGTAGTTGCAGAGAGTCTCTCCCAGAGGTGTTTGACATGCCAACAGCAAAACCCAGGTAGGAAGACAGTTGTTAGTTGGGGAAAAATTGGAAAAGCAGAAGGACCATTTACCAGATTGCAACTTGACTTAATTGAGTTGCCACCATGCAACGGTATGAAGTATGTCCTTGTCATTGTATGTCTGTTTTCTCGGTGGGTAGAAGCTTATCCCACGAGAAGGAATGACAGTCTCACAGTTGCCAAACTACTATTGAGAGAGCTCATACCCAGATTTGGATTTCCAGTCACTTTGGAATCAGATAGAGGACCTCATTTTAATAATGAGGTAATCAAACAAATTTGTACAGCCTTCAAAATTGAGCAGAAATTACATTGTGCCTATCGACCAGAAGCCTCTGGAATGGTTGAGCAGCTCAATGGTACAATAAAGTCTAGATTAGGAAAGGTGTGTGCATCCACTTCACTGAAATGGCCTGATGCTTTACCCCTTGTATTAATGAGCCTTAGAAGTATTCCTGACAGAAGAACAGGATTGAGTCCTCATGAAATTCTCATGGGAAGAGCAATGAGACAAGCATTTGTACCTGGAAACAAACTGATGAATATAACTGATGATCTAATATTGGACTATTGTAAGGGACTAGCTGATCTGGTACATTCTGTGTCTCACCTGGTTGGAGAAGATGCAATCACCACACAAACGAATCAAGCTCATGGTTTGTGTCCAGGAGATTGGGTTATGCTAAAGAAGCACACAAGAAAGTCGTGTATAGAACCCAGGTGGAAGGGACCTCATCAGATTATATTGGTCACAACGACAGCAGTGAAGTGTTTTGGCTTGCCAAATTGGATACATGCCAGTCATACACAAAGAGTCCCAAGTCCACTCGAACGACAAGAGCAGCCACTGGTAGAGAGGAGAAAAGAGCCAGAAGCTGAAAGTTGTGAAGTCGAAGAAAACAATGAGACAGACTGTGAAGAAAACATTGATGATGAACAACCAAGTACAAGTCAAGTAGAGTGGGCACCAGAAACTGGGTCTCAAGAAATTGCTTTAGAGACCAAAGAAGAGCAAGAAATTGAAAGACCAGAACGAATTGAAACAGAAAATCCAGATCTAGCTAAAACACAAGAAGAAATAGAAAAACTGACAAGTACAGAACAAATTCAGCCAACAGAAGAATCTGCTGAAGGAAGTTCAGATCAAGCTCAATTAGAGGTAGAGAAAAGAAAAGGACTGAAAGATCAAGAAGAGACTCAATCTACAGAAGGACAAAAATTAAGAAATACAGAAAAAGGTCAGCTAAAAGAAAAAGAAAATAAAAGAACATTAGAAATAGGTGAGGAAGGTGAAAAGGCCATACAGACAAAGAGGGTCAGAAAAGAAGGTCACAGTTCAAATGGAGTAAAAAGACTAAGATATATTTTGAGAAAAAGAACAGGGAAAAAACAAGAACAAATAAATGAAATATCAAGTCAAACTGAGCAAGAACAATTGAGAAGAAAATCATTACGAAGATCAAAAAGAGTGAAAGTCCCAAACAGACAATATAAAACTCCTGAATGGACATACGTCATCCTTGAGGACTTTGAAAATCTTGGTCTAAATGAAGAACAGGGATGTGTTACTATTGAAAGAGTTGATGAAAGCAAATTGAAACCACCTTAAAGAAAAGACTTTGACACAAGAAGGTGGAACGTGATGAACAAAACAAAGAAAAGAATAAAGAAACAAGAAAAGAAAAGAGAATAAAGGAAAAAGGGGAATAAGTCGAAAAGCTGTTGAAGTGTGGGATCACACAAAGAATCATTTAAAAAAAATTAGAAAGAATTTTAGACTTTAGAAGAAATCAATTTAGATATTGACAATTTTTTTTTCTTTTTAGAATATTAAAATGGCAGAAATAAAAGTGACTGAACATCCAAAATCTAGTCTAAAGTGAAGATGTGTTAAATATTGTTTGTGCAGTGTCTTATTATTAATGCTAATGTGGTTACTGTTAACTATTGTAATACCTGTTCTAATGGTAACTAATATCAGAAATAACACTAATACAAGTGAGAGAATGAATGCAGTTACTAAGAAAACTACCACAGATCTAGAACAAATGGATAAGAGCATGTATTATCATGATAAATCAAATAGTGATTCATCGTTAAATGTATTTACAAAATTTCTTTATCAATACGTCGAAACAATGGATGTGAGTGACTGTTACATCTGTATGAAACTACCTACTTCTGTCTCAGAAGGTGTGACATATCACCATCTTCCATTAACTTATGGTGTGTCTTGTAGTGTTGTGTCTAGTTTGTATTATGTTACTGGTAAGTTGCAATATTACTACTCCAATTTAGATTTAGTGTTTTCAGAAATTCCTATTAGGAGAATTATGAATCCAGTACATAGTGCTAAAAATGCAGAATTTATGGGTGAGTTCTTTTTAACAACGAACCCAATAGATATAACATATGCGCATAAGAATAATCTAACATGCATATTGCCTGATGAAGAAAAAGATTTTCTAAATTTAGTAGAAGAAAGAAGGCAGGATTTTCAAAAGAAAGCTGTCGAGCAGAAGTCACATGTACCTCCATGGGTTAATAAGGAAGAAGATTATAAGAAAGGCGAGACTCATGCTGCAATGTCCCTAGACTTGTCTAAATTGGGAAAATTCTGCCTGAATAGACTAAAAACAGAATATAACAACATTTTCATTGGTTCTAGTGAATGTGAACACACCTTCCTAATTATGGGGGATGGGGACTGAAAGGAAGAACTGATCCTGTTTTTCCAGGTATTTATTATGTGTGTGGTAAAAATGCCTACAACAGGTTGCCCGCACGATGGTATGGCAGTTGTTACATTGGCATTGTATTTCCGAAGGTGTACCACATAAACAAGAACAATGAAATGAACGAAATAAGTAGAGGACTAACAAGAAATAAAAGAGCAAGTTTTTCATAAATAGTAGGTGACATATTTGGTGCACTGATACCGTCAGTCGGAGTCGTATTGAATTCGCATAAAATACATAAATTGTCCACAGTAGTTGATCGATTATCAACAGATACTGCTGGAGGATTCTTAATGATCAATACGGAAATGGTTGCAATTAGATCTATGGTTTTACAAAATAGACTTGCCCTTGATATTTTATTGGCAAAAGAGGGTGGAGTCTGTGGGATGCTGAAAGTCCAGCATTGCTGTACATATATCCCTGATAAAAGTAAAGGAATTGAGGGATATATTAAGAACATTACAAAGATTCATGAAAATTTGACCCAACTGGAGGTTGACGGTGTTTGGGAAAGACTTAGTAAAAGTATTTCCGCAATAGGTAGTTGGTTTTCCACTGTAGGAAATAGTTTAGTAGGGAAAATCCTAATACCAGTAATTTCAATAATAGTAATAGCATTAATACTAACAATGATGTATAGATGTTGCAAGAACAAAAGAACAGCAAAAATGGTGGCTGAAATTAAGAATAGAAGAAGGGGAAGAAAGAGAAATAGGGAAGAAGTAGAATTAGAAGAAATGAAATGCAATTTATATGATAAAATAAAAGAGGTAGGAATGAAAAGAAAAATAGAAGAAATCGAAGAAAAAAAAGATATTAAAATTTAAATAAATGAAATTGACAATTGGTAATGATGGGTATTTTATGATGGCTCTAAAATGCCATCAGAGGGGGATTGATGGAGCAAGGATTCAAGAAAAAGAAACTTGCTCGAAGAAATCCTCGTTAACCGTACTAATTTTAGAAATCATAAAGAAAACAAGATTAATACCCGCAATACATTTATACGTGGGGATAAGAGCTTTACGCATGCTTAATTAATGAAAGTAGAACGCAATGCAACTAAAACCTGCTTTAAAATGGAAAACTCTTTTGCGCATGTGAGAATTAGAATTACGTAGATGGTAACATGACTAACCCGTTTTTGAGAGGGAAAACTCTCACGCATGCGCAGAAATTACTAACATTAGGTCTTGAGACACCGCGTGCTTGGCATATGCTTACTCGAACTTAAAGAGAGCTGTCATTGTTAATGCTTTTGCTTAGCAAAGAAGAAAATAACATGGGATAGAATAGAAGTGGGAGGTGAACAGTGAAAATTACTTATTTGAGAAATTAACATCTGTTTATGATTCCTTTATTATTAGTGTACGTTTGGGCCTTATGTGACATACAAAAGAAAAAGATGGCGACGGAAAATGGATGCGAGACAGGCATGCGCAGTGTGAAAGCGATGTGACCTGCTGACCGTGTCATTGACAAGCTGCCAAGAACCAAGGACACCCGCCTTGTGAAAGTTGTCTTTTACTGTAGAACTGTATATAAAATGCTTTTATTTGAAACATTTAATGGATGGCAGAGGAAGTGTAATAGAATATTAAATGAGCTAAAGGGGATGGGTTTACCAGACAAAAGAGTTCATTAAGAAATGAAACATGTTAGCGTGAGGAGATGACAACTCCCCTGTCCCTGTCTAATCAGAGCTCGTATTTCATCAAAATTTGTAACTTTTGAGGGTGTGACATGCAGAAATAAAGACTATAACTAGAGTGACTTAAGAGTACTTGAAAGCTTTTAAAATCAAGAGGACCTGCATGCAAGGGAGACGAGGCAAGCACTGATGAAAGAAAGAGGCAAGAACTGTTGATGTTGAGGAAAGAGAGAGAGCAGACTGGGAAGATTCACCTATAAAAGACACCTGATTAGATCGAAGATTCCGGAAGAATATTGAGGCGGGAGAGAGTGTGAGTAAGGGATGCGCCCCGATGCGTCGGGTCTATAGAGAAGTTTAGTAAGTATTACTCTGTCTTAATCCTGTCCTATAGTCTTTGTCACCTGATTCTTTATCAGGGGACCTTCACCAACCCTTCTTGGCCAGAGAGTTGGATTTCCGTTATCAATTTGGGTAACTATTAATTCTTAGATCTTGCACATCTTATGCAAATGTATGATTATTATGCCTATTGTCTCTACATCTATCCACTCTTAATGCATTGATTTATTGAATGTGTCTGTAATTATGAAAGTATTTGCTAAAAGAATTTTCCTCTCTCATGAAGATCTGATGGTGTTGGCACTGTGAATTTGGATTAAAGAGCGTATATTTTATGACTAAATCTTTAGATAAAACTTATGAATCTTACTCGGAGTCTGTGATTATTTCATTTAATCTGTGAAATAGTTTGTTAATTTGTTCATATCACCATCAACTACTTAACTAATGGTCCATCGACCAAAGGAAGAGTGTTTATCTGTGAAGATTAGTTAGATATTGAATAAATCTATCAAGAGTAAAATGAATCTCCAGGGAATTAACTAATCAAGACTTAAGTGAATTACAAAAATTGACCCCCCAGCGAAACAGCCAGGAAACTTGAATATGTGTATGGGCCCATTGAATTTATTATTTTGTTGAGTTGTGCTTCCCTGGCCTTTCGCTGGATCACTCTCAGGTGCAAGAACCTAATGCATAATTTAGATTTTTAAGGACCCTTTCTGCACAGTCAATGTGTTTCAGGATGCAAGTTTGGAGAATGAGTGGACCTGTACTTTGACATCATTCTGTCGCCCAGAGGTAGTGCACAGCTGCCCATCATACAATTTTTGGCCGCTCAGACGGCAACACCTTCTGTCTCTCTGTGAAGATGCCCAACACTGGTTGGCTGATACGGCATATGCAGCCCTCCCCAAGGGCTTGATCAGTGGCAAGGGGCCCCTGCCTGTAGCATTTCAAATCCATCTCACGCCTCAGGAAACATCTTATAACTTTCTTTTTCCTCACCTCTGTGACAGGTGCAAGTGGCTTCTTGTCTCTGAATCACAGTGTCCATTGTACTGTAACCCAGGGAGACAAAGAATAACAAAACGAAGACTCTGAGGTGCTTACATTTATCCAAGGAAAAACAGACAAATCAAGCTCACAAGGAGAGAAAAGTGTTTTGAATTTCATTTATAGAAAGTATAAGCAAATTCTGTAAATTGCTGCATGTAGAGTAACACTGATTGTAACTTTGCCTTTATGGCTTTGATTCCCTTATAAGAACTGTATATGGTTTTGAGGGACTTATGCATTGTACTGCATGAGCATAATATTGCAAGAAAGGACAATGGAAAATATGGAAAATTCCGGCAGGGAGCTAGCTGATTGTTTATTCTGCAGGAAAAAACATCTTAGGCCCGATTAGGAGTTGGCAGAGTGGACTTTCACATTTTGGCTGGCCCATTATTTCTGCACCCAGATTTTCAAGTTTTGTGAATACCAGACCTGATTTTACTGGCCAGAAAATTCGGATGGTAAAATTGCTTTAGGAACGGGCTGCATAACAGCCTGAATCCATTCAGCAGCACCCATCTGTCCCTCAGTGAAGGAACGGGGAACCAGCCCTTTAACCCCCCCCCACTGCCCTGCACAGATGCCGCCATGCTTCGAGCAGGTGGTAGTTAAAACCCATAGAATTAGGAATTCCATGTGGGGTTCCAGCTGGTAAATCCACTTTTGCACAGTTATTCCACATTCAGAGTGGTTTAACTCGTTATTGACGGTCCCTGGCAGGGTGTTACAGCATAGTGCCGGTCTTTACAGGTACAGAGTTACCACTCGTAATCAGGAGCTTATTGTGTACAGTCGAGTTAGTCTGTGTCTTCAATTTCTATATCGAAATATAGAGTTTTAAATATCATATTACAAAAATATTGCTGTAAAAGTTAGAGCCACCAAAGTTAAGCATATATAAGTATAGGTTTACTATCTTTAACACTGCATCTATGTACATGGATAATATATATATATATATATTATTCTAAAGAACAACCACAACAATTAGAGCGCTAACAGTCTTCTTTATGACAAAAGTATGCCACACCTGAAGCCATGTTGATTGAATCAAACTGGCAAAACTTGAAACATTTAATTTAGAAAGGAACAAAATGAGGGGGTTCAATTTGGCATAGAAATTATGGTTAGTGATGTAGAAAGAAAAATTAGGACACATTTTAAGTGAGTTCTCAAATATCTTTCTCTTCTATTTCATTAAACCATTCTGACATGCAGACTGAAAAAGGCACTTTCAACACTAGCAGCAGACTGCCAGTTAACTCCCTGGTGATCAGCAGCTTCACTACAGTGTTCTAATGAGCAACTAGAGTGCCAACATTCTGAATTTATCCAAAAGTGTGGCACATCTGAACGCCATCTTGATGGAATTGAAGTGGAAAACTGAAAGCATGTTCTACTGAGGATACTGCAGGAAATGAGGAAATTAGGGAGCTTCATAACAAATAAGTCTCTCAAGATGCCCACCAGAGAAAAAAGAGCCCAAATATAGCACAAATATAGCACAAATGTATCCCAATTATAGCCAATCGCTGAAGGGTGCAAAACACTTAGGGGTATATTCACAAGGAGCCATTGCCGAATTAACGGCACTTTATCGCAGCCAAAGTCGTGATAAATTTACCTCCCCATTCACAAGCCCGTGTTAGCAGCCCACAGCACCAGTTTACCCGTGATAGCAGCCGCAAAAAACATCGCCACAGAGGACCCCCGCAAATACCGCTAATGAGATGCAGAGTAGGCGTTCCCGTGACACCTCAACATTCACAACGACGAGCCACATCGGCGATAAAAACACAAAACAGGCACGTTAGCACCAGGAAATCTACACCTGCTCTGAACTGGTGTAAAGTCGGACGGCAGCCAGCACAACAAAAGGGAGCACAGCCCAGGGCCATATCCTAAGGGCAACAGATGCCATGGGGCCACTCATCATGGGCCCTGGACACCCAAGAGGGCCACAACACCCACCGCCACCACCCCAGGACCCCAACCCACACCCGGAACACCCCTGTCCCCCGGGACCACCCCCAACCCCGGACAAAGAAATTGCACACCAACACCACAAATCCCAAAACAAACATTTTGCCTGATGTCGCACAAGCCGGAAAATAAACATACATGCGTGGCCAGAAAGTGGAGAATCAGTCATACAGCAATGCAATCACCAACACAAAACACCATACAAACAAAAGCAGAAACAACCCTCAGGATGAGTCCTAGCTGCTCCCCACTGGACAATCCGTAGCACACAGCCTGGAAGACCAAATCCAAGAGAAGAAGGTGTGCCATGTGCCCAACAAAGGAAAGAGAGGGAGAGAGCGAGGGAGAGAGACGGAGTGAGATAGCACAAGCAGCGCAAGGCTGCTCGGGCACCTAGCTCCACATGCCAACATGTGTGTGTGCATCGCCATCCGTACACCATGAGCCCAAGGCCGTGTCCCAATCCCAGCGCCAAAGCCACATCACATTCCTAAAACGCAAGTAGTAGTCAGACAAACATCAGGGATGAAAGTACCATTGTCCCAATGCAGAAGGCGGGAGGACACCTGCACCTCTGACCTTGGTCCAGAACGCGCCTGGAACACCCTGATAGAGATGCAATGGCAGATGGGGATGACTCCCACACCACGCATTCCGCAAATGAACCATCCGACTCATCCATAGCCCACACACAGAAGCCCCTGCCTGCCTGTGGTACCCCCGCATGGAATGCCCTTGACACTCACGGAAACAGCAACCCATTACCCACAACGTTGCACACACATTCAAATCATTGCTCAGAGCTGTGGCATATCCTCCACACAACTGCCGCAGTCCAGAAGAGTGCCTGTTCACGAGACGCACCAATGCAATGACAGGCCATACCGGGCACATGCACAACGGCAATCATTTAAAAAAAAAATTTGAAAGAATTTTAGACTTTAGAAGAAATCAATTTAGATATTGACAATTTTTTTTTCTTTTTAGAATATTAAAATGGCAGAAATAAAAGTGACTGAACATCCAAAATCTAGTCTAAAGTGAAGATGTGTTAAATATTGTTTGTGCAGTGTCTTATTATTAATGCTAATGTGGTTACTGTTAACTATTGTAATACCTGTTCTAATGGTAACTAATATCAGAAATAACACTAATACAAGTGAGAGAATGAATGCAGTTACTAAGAAAACTACCACAGATCTAGAACAAATGGATAAGAGCATGTATTATCATGATAAATCAAATAGTGATTCATCGTTAAATGTATTTACAAAATTTCTTTATCAATACGTCGAAACAATGGATGTGAGTGACTGTTACATCTGTATGAAACTACCTACTTCTGTCTCAGAAGGTGTGACATATCACCATCTTCCATTAACTTATGGTGTGTCTTGTAGTGTTGTGTCTAGTTTGTATTATGTTACTGGTAAGTTGCAATATTACTACTCCAATTTAGATTTAGTGTTTTCAGAAATTCCTATTAGGAGAATTATGAATCCAGTACATAGTGCTAAAAATGCAGAATTTATGGGTGAGTTCTTTTAACAACGAACCCAATAGATATAACATATGCGCATAAGAATAATCTAACATGCATATTGCCTGATGAAGAAAAAGATTTTCTAAATTTAGTAGAAGAAAGAAGGCAGGATTTTCAAAAGAAAGCTGTCGAGCAGAAGTCACATGTACCTCCATGGGTTAATAAGGAAGAAGATTATAAGAAAGGCGAGACTCATGCTGCAATGTCCCTAGACTTGTCTAAATTGGGAAAATTCTGCCTGAATAGACTAAAAACAGAATATAACAACATTTTCATTGGTTCTAGTGAATGTGAACACACCTTCCTAATTATGGGGGATGGGGACTGAAAGGAAGAACTGATCCTGTTTTTCCAGGTATTTATTATGTGTGTGGTAAAAATGCCTACAACAGGTTGCCCGCACGATGGTATGGCAGTTGTTACATTGGCATTGTATTTCCGAAGGTGTACCACATAAACAAGAACAATGAAATGAACGAAATAAGTAGAGGACTAACAAGAAATAAAAGAGCAAGTTTTTCAGAAATAGTAGGTGACATATTTGGTGCACTGATACCGTCAGTCGGAGTCGTATTAAATTCGCATAAAATACATAAATTGTCCACAGTAGTTGATCAATTATCAACAGATACTGCTGGAGGATTCTTAATGATCAATACGGAAATGGTTGCAATTAGATCTATGGTTTTACAAAATAGACTTGCCCTTGATATTTTATTGGCAAAAGAGGGTGGAGTCTGTGGGATGCTGAAAGTCCAGCATTGCTGTACATATATCCCTGATAAAAGTAAAGGAATTGAGGGATATATTAAGAACATTACAAAGATTCATGAAAATTTGACCCAACTGGAGGTTGACGGTGTTTGGGAAAGACTTAGTAAAAGTATTTCCGCAATAGGTAGTTGGTTTTCCACTGTAGGAAATAGTTTAGTAGGGAAAATCCTAATACCAGTAATTTCAATAATAGTAATAGCATTAATACTAACAATGATGTATAGATGTTGCAAGAACAAAAGAACAGCAAAAATGGTGGCTGAAATTAAGAATAGAAGAAGGGGAAGAAAGAGAAATAGGGAAGAAGTAGAATTAGAAGAAATGAAAGGCAATTTATATGATAAAATAAAAGAGGTAGGAATGAAAAGAAAAATAGAAGAAATCGAAGAAAAAAAGATATTAAAATTTAAATAAATGAAATTGACAATTGGTAATGATGGGTATTTTATGATGGCTCTAAAATGCCATCAGAGGGGGGATTGATGGAGCAAGGATTCAAGAAAAAGAAACTTGCTCGAAGAAATCCCTCGTTAACCGTACTAATTTTAGAAATCATAAAGAAAACAAGATTAATACCCGCAATACATTTATACGTGGGGATAAGAGCTTTACGCATGCTTAATTAATGAAAGTAGAACGCAATGCAACTAAAACCTGCTTTAAAATGGAAAACTCCTTTGCGCATGTGAGAATTAGAATTACGTAGATGGTAACATGACTAACCCGTTTTTGAGAGGGAAAACTCTCACGCATGCGCAGAAATTACTAACATTAGGTCTTGAGACACCGCGTGCTTGGCATATGCTTACTCGAACTTAAAGAGAGCTGTCATTGTTAATGCTTTTGCTTAGCAAAGAAGAAAATAACATGGGATAGAATAGAAGTGGGAGGTGAACAGTGAAAATTACTTATTTGAGAAATTAACATCTGTTTATGATTCCTTTATTATTAGTGTACGTTTGGGCCTTATGTGACATACAAAAGAAAAAGATGGCGACGGAAAATGGATGCGAGACAGGCATGCGCAGTGTGAAAGCGATGTGACCTGCTGACCGTGTCATTGACAAGCTGCCAAGAACCAAGGACACCCGCCTTGTGAAAGTTGTCTTTTACTGTAGAACTGTATATAAAATGCTTTTATTTGAAACATTTAATGGATGGCAGAGGAAGTGTAATAGAATATTAAATGAGCTAAAGGGGATGGGTTTACCAGACAAAAGAGTTCATTAAGAAATGAAACATGTTAGCGTGAGGAGATGACAACTCCCCTGTCCCTGTCTAATCAGAGCTCGTATTTCATCAAAATTTGTAACTTTTGAGGGTGTGACATGCAGAAATAAAGACTATAACTAGAGTGACTTAAGAGTACTTGAAAGCTTTTTAAAATCAAGAGGACCTGCATGCAAGGGAGACGAGGCAAGCACTGATGAAAGAAAGAGGCAAGAACTGTTGATGTTGAGGAAAGAGAGAGAGCAGACTGGGAAGATTCACCTATAAAAGACACCTGATTAGATCGAAGATTCCGGAAGAATATTGAGGCGGGAGAGAGTGTGAGTAAGGGATGCGCCCCGGTGCGTCGGGTCTATAGAGAAGTTTAGTAAGTATTACTCTGTCTTAATCCTGTCCTATAGTCTTTGTCACCTGATTCTTTATCAGGGGACCTTCACCAACCCTTCTTGGCCAGAGAGTTGGATTTCCGTTATCAATTTGGGTAACTATTAATTCTTAGATCTTGCACATCTTATGCAAATGTATGATTATTATGCCTATTGTCTCTACATCTATCCACTCTTAATGCATTGATTTATTGAATGTGTCTGTAATTATGAAAGTATTTGCTAAAAGAATTTTCCTCTCTCATGAAGATCTGATGGTGTTGGCACTGTGAATTTGGATTAAAGAGCGTATATTTTATGACTAAATCTTTAGATAAAACTTATGAATCTTACTCAGAGTCTGTGATTATTTCATTTAATCTGTGAAATAGTTTGTTAATTTGTTCATATCACCATCAACTACTTAACTAATGGTCCATCGACCAAAGGAAGAGTGTTTATCTGTGAAGATTAGTTAGATATTGAATAAATCTATCAAGAGTAAAATGAATCTCCAGGGAATTAACTAATCAAGACTTAAGTGAATTACAAAAATTGACCCCCCAGCGAAACAGCCAGGAAACTTGAATATGTGTATGGGCCCATTGAATTTATTATTTTGTTGAGTTGTGCTTCCCTGGCCTTTCGCTGGATCACTCTCAGGTGCAAGAACCTAATGCATAATTTAGATTTTTAAGGACCCTTTCTGCACAGTCAATGTGTTTCAGGATGCAAGTTTGGAGAATGAGTGGACCTGTACTTTGACATCATTCTGTCGTCCAGAGGTAGTGCACAGCTGCCCATCATACAATTTTTTGGCCGCTCAGACGGCAACACCTTCTGTCTCTCTGTGAAGATGCCCAACACTGGTTGGCTGATACGGCATATGCAGCCCTCCCCAAGGGCTTGATCAGTGGCAAGGGGCCCCTGCCTGTAGCATTTCAAATCCATCTCACGCCTCAGGAAATATCTTATAACTTTCTTTTTCCTCACCTCTGTGACAGGTGCAAGTGGCTTCTTGTCTCTGAATCACAGTGTCCATTGTACTGTAACCCAGGGAGACAAAGAATAACAAAACGAAGACTCTGAGGTGCTTACATTTATCCAAGGAAAAACAGACAAATCAAGCTCACAAGGAGAGAAAAGTGTTTTGAATTTCATTTATAGAAAGTATAAGCAAATTCTGTAAATTGCTGCATGTAGAGTAACACTGATTGTAACTTTGCCTTTATGGCTTTGATTCCCTTATAAGAACTGTATATGGTTTTGAGGGACTTATGCATTGTACTGCATGAGCATAATATTGCAAGAAAGGACAATGGAAAATATGGAAAATTCCGGCAGGGAGCTAGCTGATTGTTTATTCTGCAGGAAAAAACATCTTAGGCCCGATTAGGAGTTGGCAGAGTGGACTTTCACATTTTGGCTGGCCCATTATTTCTGCACCCAGATTTTCAAGTTTTGTGAATACCAGACCTGATTTTACTGGCCAGAAAATTCGGATGGTAAAATTGCTTTAGGAACGGGCTGCATAACAGCCTGAATCCATTCAGCAGCACCCATCTGTCCCTCAGTGAAGGAACGGGGAACCAGCCCTTTAACCCCCCCCCCCCACTGCCCTGCACAGATGCCGCCATGCTTCGAGCAGGTGGTAGTTAAAACCCATAGAATTAGGAATTCCATGTGGGGTTCCAGCTGGTAAATCCACTTTTGCACAGTTATTCCACATTCAGAGTGGTTTAACTCGTTATTGACGGTCCCTGGCAGGGTGTTACAGCATAGTGCCGGTCTTTACAGGTACAGAGTTACCACTCGTAATCAGGAGCTTATTGTGTACAGTCGAGTTAGTCTGTGTCTTCAATTTCTATATCGAAATATAGAGTTTTAAATATCATATTACAAAAATATTGCTGTAAAAGTTAGAGCCACCAAAGTTAAGCATATATAAGTATAGGTTTACTATCTTTAACACTGCATCTATGTACATGGATAATATATATATATATATATTATTCTAAAGAACAACTACAACAATTAGAGCGCTAACAGTCTTCTTTATGACAAAAGTATGCCACACCTGAAGCCATGTTGATTGAATCAAACTGGCAAAACTTGAAACATTTAATTTAGAAAGGAACAAAATGAGGGGGTTCAATTTGGCATAGAAATTATGGTTAGTGATGTAGAAAGAAAAATTAGGACACATTTTAAGTGAGTTCTCAAATATCTTTCTCTTCTATTTCATTAAACCATTCTGACATGCAGACTGAAAAAGGCACTTTCAACACTAGCAGCAGACTGCCAGTTAACTCCCTGGTGATCAGCAGCTTCACTACAGTGTTCTAATGAGCAACTAGAGTGCCAACATTCTGAATTTATCCAAAAGTGTGGCACATCTGAACGCCATCTTGATGGAATTGAAGTGGAAAACTGAAAGCATGTTCTACTGAGGATACTGCAGGAAATGAGGAAATTAGGGAGCTTCATAACAAATAAGTCTCTCAAGATGCCCACCAGAGAAAAAAAGAGCCCAAATATAGCACAAATATAGCACAAATGTATCCCAATTATAGCCAATCGCTGAAGGGTGCAAAACACTTAGGGGTATATTCACAGGGAGCCATTGCCGAATTAACGGCACTTTATCGCAGCCAAAGTCGTGATAAATTTACCTCCCCATTCACAAGCCCGTGTTAGCAGCCCACAGCACCAGTTTACCCGTGATAGCAGCCGCAAAAAACATCGCCACAGAGGACCCCGCAAATACCGCTAATGAGATGCAGAGTAGGCGTTCCCGTGACACCTCAACATTCACAACGACGAGCCACATCGGCGATAAAAACACAAAACAGGCACGTTAGCACCAGGAAATCTACACCTGCTCTGAACTGGTGTAAAGTCGGACGGCAGCCAGCACAACAAAGGGAGCACAGCCCAGGGCCATATCCTAAGGGCAACAGATGCCATGGGGCCACTCATCATGGGCCCTGGACACCCAAGAGGGCCACAACACCCACCACCACCACCCCAGGACCCCAACCCACACCCGGAACACCCCTGTCCCCCGGGACCACCCCCAACCCCGGACAAAGAAATTGCACACCAACACCACAAATCCCAAAACAAACATTTTGCCTGATGTCGCACAAGCCGGAAAATAAACATACATGCGTGGCCAGAAAGTGGAGAATCAGTCATACAGCAATGCAATCACCAACACAAAACACCATACAAACAAAAGCAGAAACAACCCTCAGGATGAGTCCTAGCTGCTCCCCACTGGACAATCCGTAGCACACAGCCTGGAAGACCAAATCCAAGAGAAGAAGGTGTGCCATGTGCCCAACAAAGGAAAGAGAGGGAGAGAGCGAGGGAGAGAGACGGAGTGAGATAGCACAAGCAGCGCAAGGCTGCTCGGGCACCTAGCTCCACATGCCAACATGTGTGTGTGCATCGCCATCCGTACACCATGAGCCCAAGGCCGTGTCCCAATCCCAGCGCCAAAGCCACATCACATTCCTAAAACGCAAGTAGTAGTCAGACAAACATCAGGGATGAAAGTACCATTGTCCCAATGCAGAAGGCGGGAGGACACCTGCACCTCTGACCTTGGTCCAGAACGCGCCTGGAACACCCTGATAGAGATGCAATGGCAGATGGGGATGACTCCCACACCACGCATTCCGCAAATGAACCATCCGACTCATCCATAGCCCACACACAGAAGCCCCTGCCTGCCTGTGGTACCCCCGCATGGAATGCCCTTGACACTCACGGAAACAGCAACCCATTACCCACAACGTTGCACACACATTCAAATCATTGCTCAGAGCTGTGGCATATCCTCCACACAACTGCCGCAGTCCAGAAGAGTGCCTGTTCACGAGACGCACCAATGCAATGACAGGCCATACCGGGCACATGCACAACGGCCGTCACGTGGAACAGTACCTTGCAGGTATGCTGCATTTACTGGGCGCACTGCCACTGGCAGTGCTGCGGATCAGTTACAGGCTCAGCTTCCGCATTGCCCACGTCACCTGCGTCCAGCCCTGGTTCCACTGCCGAACATGCACATTCAGGTGTCCTATGGATGTCTGCCTATCCAACACAACTGTTGATGAACTGGACTATGATTTGTGTCAGCGCCCCCTGTTGGATCACGAACAGGAGTGTAACCGAGACAGCCGTGCATGGGATGCTTTGACATACTGCGTATGTATTGGTAGTTGTGCATGGGAGATTGCACAATTTCTCGTGTGCAGTGACCACATCGAGGCGCTCCCCTATTGGGCTGTGTTGCGGATCGGTGAGACGGCGCGGGCTGAGCACACCTGCCCGGACCACCTAATGGATTGGCTCACCCTGGTGTTCCTTGAACACGACAACGACGTACTATTGGAACACATTGCACATGAAGCTGCACGGGCATTCATGGACGAGTAACTACGTTCCTGCAGCCACATCCGATTGCCAGCCACAGCACATGGCCCAACAACTTGTTGCATCGTGGGGATTGCTCACATATCCCACCACAACAGAGGACACGTCTGCCTTCGGTCGGGCTCTGGATGCATGTGCGTCGAATAACGCGTGTGTACACGCACCTGTGCAAGGTGACACAGGTCCATGGTCGGAGTAACACAGCGTCGTCTGGCAACGTTGCCAATTTGGACACACTGCTGGGTGAGAGCACACACATGGCAATGTAGCACAACATGTGGACCTGTCGGACCATCACACCTGATCACTGTCAGCAGAGCAGACAATCGGCGCACCCCGGAGGCAGTGCACCATGCAGACCCCACGTGCAGTGAGTCGTGCCCCCTCACACGGGGCAATGGGCAGACACCAAACAACACATGACTCATCAAGCAAGGCAAGGTGGGCTGTGAGCGTTGCCATCCATGATGGATGTTGTCCATTTCAGCCCCAACATTATCTGTACCTAGACATGTACCCATGCTGTGTGTAAGTGTCTTAAGCATGTCCCTGCCTGTTGTGGCCGTTGCCTCGTCCGTACTGACACGCACATGCCAATAAAGCCTATGCCACTCCACTGGTGTCTAACTGTGAGGTGTGTTGTTTAGATTGTCCACTCGTGTGATTGCTGTGTGTGTTTGCTGCATTGTGGGGGAGTTGCCCCTGCAGCTCTGATTTGGTGTAGCCTTCTCCCTTTGAGGCGGGGTGCCTTTGAATTGTGTGCTTTTCGGGGCCTGATTTGTTTCTGACTTGGGTCATGTGTGCTCGCGGACTGTTTTTGTGGCCTGGTGCATTGTTCGTCTGCTGCGCGTATTGTAAGGCATGGGTTGTGGGTGCACGTGGACACATCGGAGTGTGACCTGCTCCTTTACGGATGTGATCCGCACTTGGCTACCTCCATGTCGCTTCGTGGGCCGTCTTTTTTTTGGGGCAGCTGGCCTGCTATCGGACATGCAGTGTTATTTGCATAGTCAGTGTGGGTCACGGAGCCGCTGCTTTGCTGGATTCAGCACATATGCACGGGTCGGTTGTGATATTGGTAATAGGGGGGGGCCCTCTGTGCACATTGTGGATGGGGGCCTACTTGGCGTTTCTATGTTGCTGCAGTGTGCCAAGGCAATCAGGGACATGTTCCACGGTCATTGTGAGTGTGCTGTGTGCTGCGCGTAATTGTGCATGTGTGCCATTGTGCCCATCTCCCCCTGTCCCCCCCGTCCCTAGTGGTTACTCACCCTGTTGCTGTTGGGTCAGGTCGTATCGTGCTGTGTCCAGGCCACCCAATCCTGCCACCGTCTCCTCACTGCTGGCTGTGGCCACCATTTGCTCCAGCTCATCCAGCTCCTCCTGTGTCGCAGGACTCCCACCGCCAGTCGCCGTTGCTGCCTCCCTGTTGGCGGCGAACTTATGTTTGTCTGACTTTTCAGATCATGCCAGCGCCTCTTGACCTCTTCCAGTGACCTCCTGGACACTCCGACTGCATTGACGTTGGTGACGATGGTCTGCCATATTTCGGTTTGGGTTGCCAGTGCCGCAGTGGAGGTGCCGAACAGTTGTTGATGGTGTTCGGTCACCCCGGTGACGATGATCTGGTCTTCCTGCGGACTGTACCTGGTCTTCCTCTTCCTCTTGTCCTTGCCCTTCCCCGAGAGCGGGGTTCCTGGATGGTCCTCCGTAGGGCTTGTGGTGTTCGGCTTGTCCTCTGCACTCGGTCCGGGTGCATCCATGTTGCTACGCAGTTTGGATTGTTTTTGGGGCTTTTTCTTTCTTTCTTTTATGGTGCTTTTTCTCGCCGGACGCGTGGGATTTACAGGCCTGTGGCTGGTGTTCGCTGATTTCTGTAGCGCGATTGTCCTCATCGCATGATTTCTCGCGTTCTCGCTTCGCATTTTTTCAGCGTGGCGTTGATTTTCACGCTGTCATTTGACGCGTTATCTGGTGACTATCGCATGGTACCGCCTTGTTGTGAATTCCACGTTGACACAGGGTTATTTTCCCGTGCTAGGCTGCGATGTTGAAAGTTGCGTTACGCTACTCTTGCGGTAGT
Source organism: Calotriton arnoldi (assembly GCA_963921515.1). Taxonomy (NCBI): domain Eukaryota; kingdom Metazoa; phylum Chordata; class Amphibia; order Caudata; family Salamandridae; genus Calotriton; species Calotriton arnoldi. The sequence goes on from CAWUFW010004039.1 coordinate 741,857, forward strand.
TATCACACATTCTTGTGAATAGACCCCTTAATTGTTTTGTTTTTTTGCAGTTTTATATAGCGCAGACTTGACCCAAAGGTATTGGAGTGCTTTAAATGAGCATCAGTTACATTACACAAGGACACATTCATTTTGGTTTTAGGCATGGTGAGATTAAGTGATTTGCCCAGATTCACAGGATGTCGAGCTGAAGCCGAAACTCGAACCTGGTTCCCTAGTTGCAAAGTCTGCTGCTCTGGCTATAATGCCCCACCCTCTACCTTAAGTGTAACAAATAATCAAGTAATCTACTGGATTAAAAAAAAAGATAGAATTTTTTTTACAGTGCTTTGTTGCTATTTGAAAACTCAGAAAATATGTCCTCATTTTAGTTGTTTAGAGCACTAACCATGGGAATAATACCCTCTCATAGAGGAGGGTTCAGAGGCAACAAGTTGACCATGCTGGCAAGGCGGGAGGGGCAGTGGCAGCACAATGGACCATGGAGGGCAAGGGAAAGGGGGGCAGGGACAACAAACCAACCATGCCGTACAGGCAAGCGAAGCTGTGTCAATATAAAAGACCATTGAGGGCAGATGGAAGAGGTAGTGGCAGTACAACCATACATGCCAACAGACGCTATTCAGGCAGGAGACTCCCGATGTTTTTAAGCACACAACGTCTTTATTTTATCTGTCTCCTGCCTAAAATCTCCTGTTTTTCGATGTAAGTCAATGGGGAAAATCAAGTCCCCAGTTTTTTTTTTCAAAATCTCCCTCTTAGCAAGTTTTAAATGTTGGCAAGTAAGGTACATTGGATCACGAAGGGCAGGAGGAATGGGGTAGGGACATGTACTCGGATAACAGAGGGCAGGAGGGAGATGAGCAGGGGCACCAAACTAACCTTACAGCACTATACACCACACAGGACAAGCGGGACGGCAGTGCAGCACAACGGACCATGGGAAGCAATAGGGAGGGGACAGGTCCAGGCACATGGACAACAGAGAGCAGAGGTGAAATAGGCAAGAGTAGCAAGCTGACCATTCCGGACAGACAGGAGGGACAGTTGCAGCATAATAGACCATGAAGGGCAGGGAGGAAGGGGCAGGGGCACAACAACGGACCAGACAAAGCAAGAGGGAGGGCATAGTGGTCTGCACATGGAAAACGGAGGGCAGGGGGAAAGTAGGCAAGGCAGGAGCAGCAATATGACCATGGAGGGCAGGCAGGATGGGAACTGGAAGCACAACACACCATGGAGGGCAACAGTGAGACTATAATGGCATACGCATAGACAATGAAGGGAAGGCGGAAGGGGGATAGGGCAGGAAGCTGACCACACAGGGCAGGTGGTAGGTGCTATAGCAGCAAAGAAGACCATGCATGGCAAGTGGCAGGGTTAGTGGCAGCATAACGGCCATTAAGGGTAAAAGGGAGGAGGCAGGGGCATGCACAAAGGACCAAGGAGGACAGAAGGGAGGGGTAGGGGCTGGACACAGACAAAAGAGGGCAGGGGCTTCACAACAGACCACACCGGGCAGACAGAAGGAGAAGTTGCAGCACAACAGAGCAGGGAGGGCAGAAGGGAGTGGCAGCAAAATGGACCATGGACGACAGGAGGGAGGAGATAGGGGCATGGAAATTGAACAGGCAGGGTGGAGGTGACAGATACAAGCGTTAGCCATCTGACCATGCTAGTCAGGTGGGCAGGGCAGTGGTAGCTCAACAGAACACTCGGAGTAGATAGAAGGTTGGCAGTTCCATAGCATATAGTGGGTAGAAAGGAGGGAGAAAGGACATGCACACAGACTTCGGAGGGCAGGGGGAAGGAGAGAAGGGACAGCAAGCTAAGCACAGAGGCTAAGTAGGAGGGCAATGAAGGGGCATAGAATTGGGCAACACAGGCAGGAGGAGTGGGAAGGGACATCAAGCTAAATGGAGGGCAGTGGCAGCACATATGACTATGCAGGGCAGGAGGGAGGGGGCTGGTGCATGGACTCGGACAACAGAGGGTGGGGAGGTGGTGGATGGGACAGCAAACTAACAGTTTTGGGCAGGCGGGAAGCACAGTGGCAGAACAACGGCCACACATGGCTGTGATGAGGGAGCAGGGTCATGGACTTGGACAATGGGTGGTAAGGGGGAGGGGGGCAAGATCAGCAAGCTTAGGTGGGTGCAGCACAATGCCAGGCCAGGCCCTGCATTCATCCCCCCCCCCCACTGTGAATTGGGATAGGCACCTTACTTAACGTTAAAAAAAGCACAAAAATTCACTGAAAATAAAAATGTTACAGGGACGTTATAGTTCACAGAAGGATACATACAGTCACACAGCCACTCACATAATATATGTTAGAAATAGTACTACAAATTAGTACCACACAAAGTTTAGTAATTTAACTTTTGTAGTACCTTAGTATATATGTTTAACACTCATAAACCTTTAGAAAACACTCCCAATCACTGAATGATGTAATCAGTGATGTCATTTGAGATGTCATCAGTGATGTCACGGACCATGTCATCAGTGATGTAATATGTGAGGTCATGAGCAGTGCATTGGGGAGGCATAATTCATAGTTAGCTCAGGTAACTATAACTGCTGAATTTCTATGGTTTTGTACAAGTGAAATCAGAGCCTAACTATAGTGTCTCTATAACCTTTGTTTTTTTCAGTGAATTTCTTAAGGTTTTTTTATTCTATTTCTTACTTATAAATTCCCTTTAACCAGTTTTTTCAGTGAATGTCTAAGGATTTTTAACACTGTAACCTTTGGTTTTTTAAGTGAAATTGTTAAATCTGATTGGCTGCCAACGCTTCAAACCAGGAAGTGTTGCAAGCCATCTTGTGACTCGGTTGAAGCAAGTCACAAGCAAAAACGTAAAAAATAAGGGGGCAGTGTAGAAACACCCTGACCCCTAGGCCTTTTGAGGGAGTCCCAAAGGGACCCCTCAGGGCCCAAAAAGCAATCCAGCCAAATTTATTTTAAAAAACAAAGCGCAAGCTCCCACGCTTGTAGACTTTAGGCCCCCGGGTGGGCCAGGTACCAGGGCAATTAAAAATAAAGGTGTGGGGCCCACATGGGCCCCCACAGCCATGGGGACCGCCGCTTCCCTGAGGCTAATTGTTTGAAGTGCAGGGGCCATGTGGCCCCCTGCAGCCCCGGGGACCGCGACCTCCCCAGGGCTATTATTGATTATAATGCATAGGGGGGCTCCAGCCCCCCCATGCAGCCCCGGGGACCACCACCTCCCTGGGGCTCATTTTGTAGAATGCGGGGGCCACGTGGCCCCTCGCAGCCCATCTTGTGACTCGGTTGAACCAAGTCACAAGCAAAAACGTTTAAAAAAAATAAGGGGGCAGTGTAGAAACACCCTGACCCCGTAGGCCTCTTGAGGGAGTCCCACAGGGAACCCTCAGGGCCCAAAAAGCATTTATTTTATTTTTGGCGGGAATCACGTGAATTCACAAATCCGGCCAAATTTCTTTTAAAAAACAAAACGCGGGCTCCCACGCTTGTTGACTTTAGGCCCCTGGGTGGGCCAGGTCCCGGGGGCAATTAAAAATAAAGGTGTGGGTCCCGCATGGGCCCCCGCAGCCCCGGGGACTGCCACCTCCCCAGGGCTATATTTGATTATAATGCAAAGGGGGGCTCCAGCCCCCCACACTGCCCTGGGGACCACCACCTCCCTGGGGTTCATTTTGTGAAATGTAGGGGCCACGTGGCCACTCGCAGCCCCGGGGACCGCCACCTCCCCGGGGCTATAATGAAATAAGATGCCTGGGGGTCTCTGGCCCCCCCACGCAGCCCCAGGGACCACAACCTCCACGGGGCTAGTATACAAAAATGTGGGAGCCATGCTCCCCCCGCTGCCCTGGAGACCACTATCTCCCCGGGGCTATTTTAAAAATGGTAGGGGGCCATGCAGCCCCCCTCCTGGAGCCGTAAATGGCCCTGGGGACTGCCTCCCCCCAGGGCCGGCTCCAGCAATGTCCTGGGGTGCCCACCCACGGACGTGGCAGTTTGGTATAGGGTGGCGGGAGCACTGCTCCGGCCATCCCATAGCAAACAAGTGTGCTCACTTTGAACAAGCGAGAGCACTTTGCTCTTGCTTGGTCAAAGCAGAGCACACTTTGCTTTTTACACACAGGGAGCTGCAAGTTAGCAGCTCCATGGGTGTAAAAAGCAATGCTGGTTCCTGCAGGAGGTGAGAGCCGCCCAGGACCGTGGGGGCTTCATGCACCCCCACGGTCCTTAAGGGGATGGACATACAGCGCGCCCCCCTCCTTTAAAAGAAAATAAAGAAAAAAAAGAAATGGCCTGGCCCCGGGGGATGGGGTCCCCGGGGCTGAAAATTGCCCGGGAGGGGGCCACTCGGCCCCTGTCCCTTAAAAGAAAAAGAAATGGTGGGGCCATGGGGGATGGGGTCCCCAGGGCCTAAATTGGCCTGGGGAGTGGGGCCTCATGGCCCCCCTCCCCTTTAGAAATTAAACATAAACAAAGGCCTAGCCCCGGGGTATGGGGTCCCCGGGGCCAAAATCGGCCTCAGGAAGGGGGCCACTCAGCCTCCCTCCCATTTCATTTAATAAAAAACATGAAACAATGGGTCAGGCCCTGGGGGATGGGGTACCCAGGGCCCAAAAGGGTCAAGGGAAGGGTGGCCACACAGCACCCCTTCCTCAAATAAAGAAAAAATCAGAAGCCCGCCGCTTTTCTCCACTACTCTGCAAATGTTCCTCTTGGCGCGCTCTTGGTTGGGGTATGAAGTCCCCTTCACTACTGAGGGTCCTTGGGGGCCAACTAGCCCACTTGTTACCTCCAACCAAGAGCGCGCCAAGAGGAGCATGGCCTGCTATCAGATCTCAGCAATCCTGCTGTATGGAACTTACTGGAGGTAATAGGAGGGGTAGTTGTCCCCCAAGGACGTCCTTGGGACTAACTACCCCTCCGGTTACCTCCAGTAAGTCCCAACCAGCAGGATTGCTGAGAAGTTGTCACAGGCCAGGCCCCCTTTCTCCACCACTCTACAAACATGCCTCCCGGTGCACTACAAGTTGGGGGATAAATTCCCCTTGGCTCCGGAGGGACGTTGGGGGTCAAGAAGCCCTCCAGGTACCTCCTGTAAGTCCTACGCAGCTGAATTTCTGAGAGCTGGTGGGAGGCCCAGCCCCCTTTCTCCACCACTTTGCAAATGTGACTGCTAGTTAAAAAACCTTTGAAATTCACAAAAAAAACAAAGATTACAGGGACATTACAGTTAGGAATTATCATTTAAAAAACCTTAAAAATTCACTGTAAAAAACAAAGTTTACAAGGACATTATAGTTAGGAAATAGAATTTTAAAAACCTTATAAATTCACTAACAAACCAAAGGTTACAGGGACATTATAGTTAGGGTCAGATTTTTCTGATACAAAACCAGAGAAATTCAGCCATTATAGTTACCTGAGTTAACTATAACTTGCGCCCTCGGAATGCACTACTTATGACCTCACATATTACATCACTAATGACATGGTCAGTGACATCACTGTGACACTGATAACATCACTGATGACATCTGAAATAAAACATAAGGATTCACTTACCTGGCATATGCTTACTATTTCTTTGTAAAGGCATGCATAGTGAAGGCATATGCGCGGTAATGACTTGTGTGTTAAAGGAAATGCATGGTAAAGGCATTGCGTGGTAATGGATCTTGGCAAAGGCATGCGTTGTAATGACATTCATTGTAATTGCAACCATCAGGGACACATGCTCAAAGAAGGGAGGAAGCGGCAGATAGTACACTGTCAATCATCCAGCCCTGAATTTAATAAAACGAAGGTACAATGTGAAGATTATAGGATTTGCTGCCACGCGACAGTTGTTGATTCATGTGGAAAGCATGCTTCACACTGATAGGGCCACTGCAGGGTGGATGACGCAAGCAGGCTACTCATGCAGGCAAAGGGACTTAGGAAGCTTAGAATTGTGAAATGGCACTTTTCTAAATGTGGATGCATCTGTCAGTGGGAGTTTGTCATTCAAACATTAGCAGGCTGGACAAACTCACTGGTTAACATACGCAGGTAGACTTGAAATCATAATGACTTCCTGAGTGACACGCTGAAGACCTAATTCTAAAGTGGGTGGTACCGTCAAGTACAAAAACAAGCCTTTGAAAAGAACATTTGCGCTTAGTATCACAAGTGTTTTGCAAACCCAGTCACTACTTTTTGTCAGCATTGACAAGTAGTTTTTGTCACAATTTTGCTAGCATAATTATGAATACCATGCTGTTTTCCTACACTTTCTTCCAGACACGACCAGGTGGTAACTGTTATCAAAAACCACAGGTGAGAACGATATTTGTAGTCATGTAATTGCAGAACCAGATGCAAAAAACGCTTGCACCTGCTTTTTAGGTTTCGGCTGCACAGTGCTTGTGCTGTGCTTGTGAAATCTCTTGTATTTATAAAAGGGGGCTCTTATCAGTTCCCGGTGCCGAATTACTATGTTCATTTGCTTTTGTGTGGATCTTTTTTTTTGTTAACTTCCCCTGGCTGCACGCATTTACGATACTTCTACTAAAGGTGTTCACACTGTTTAAGCCCCATTCACTGTCAAGATAAGATCTCTTCCCACGGAAAAGGCAAACAGCTTCTAACAGTATGCTGGAATGCTTGTTTTTTAATTACTTAGTTGTGTAAAGCAGATGCTTTAGCCTTAGAAGTTTGTGCCATTTACTATTCATGCCTCAGTACCTTTCTTTGCACTTTGTAGGCATTATCAGATTGATTTTTTCAACTTCATCTATTTGGTCATTATGATCAAATTCTATCTGTTGTAATAAACATTGCAGTCACCTTGCAGACAACAGGGTCATTATTGGAATGGTGCAGCAGGTGCAGTAGCACGAGGCCCAAACGTTGTCAGAACTCCTCTAAACACATAATGTCGCAATATTTAACTACTAAACAGGCAGTCACAATTGCAGTTACCTTGCAGTCAAAAGGGACTTTATTTGAATGGTGCAGCAGGTGGAGTGGCACGGCGGCCAAATGCTCTAGGGACCGCACTAAACCCAGATTATTGCTAAGATTTAAAACTAAACCGGCAGTCACAAGTGCAGTTAACATGCAGACAACAGGGTCATGATTTCAATGGTGCAGCAGGTGCAGTGAAACCAGGACCAAAAGCTCTAGAAACTCCACAAACACCTAAAATTGCTATATCCTACTACTAAACAGGCAGTCACATGGTCATGATTTGAATGGTGCAGCAGGTGCAGTGGCACCGGGCCCACAAGTTGTCAGAGCTCCTCTAAACACCTAATATTGCTATATTTTACTACTATACAGGCAGTCACAATTGCAGTTACCTTGCAATTAAAAGGGGCTTGATTAAAATGGTGCAGCAGGTGCAGTGGCACCGGGGCAAAACATTGTCATAACTCCACTAAACACAAAATATTGCTTTATTTTACTACTAAAAAGGCAGTCACAAGTGCAGTTATCTCACAGGCAACAGGGTGATTATTTGAATGGTGCAGCAAGTGCAGTGGCACCAGGCCCAAAAGTTATCAGAACTCCTCTAAACACCTAATCTAGCTATATTTTACAACTAAACAGGCAGTAACAAGTGTAGTTATCTAGCAGGCGCTAGGGTCATGATTTCAATAGTGCAGCAGGTGCAATGGCACCGGGACCAAAAGCTCCAGGCACCCCACTAAACACAGATTATTGCTATATTTTACAACTAAACAGGCAGTCACAAGTGCAGTTATCTTTCAAGCACTAGGGTCATGATTTGAGTGGTGCAGCAGGGGCAGTGGCACTGGGCAAAAAGTTGTCAGAACTCCTCTATGCACCTAATATTGCTATATTTTACTATTAAACAGGCAGTCACAAGTGCAGTTATCTAGCAAGCACTAGGGTCATGATTTGAGTGGTGCGGCAGGGGCAGTGGCACCGGGCCAAAAAGTTGTCGGAACTCCTCTATGCACCTAATTTTGCTATATTTTACTACTAAACAGGCAGTCACAAGTGCAGTTACTTTGCAGTTGAAAGGGGCTTGATTTAAATGGTGCAGCATGTGCAGTGGTGCCGGGACCAAAAGTTGTCATAACTCCACTAAACACCAAATATTGCTATATTTTACTACTAAACAGGCAGTTACAAGTTGAGTTATCTTGCAGGCAATATGGTCATTATTTGAATGGTGCAGCAGATGCAGTGGTAGCGGGCCCAAACGTTGTTAGAACTCCTTTATACACCTAGTATTTCTATATTTGACTACTAAACAGGCAGTCACAATTGCAGTTACCTTGCATTTAAAAGGGACTGGATTTGCTATATTTTAAACTAAACAGGCAGTCATAAGTGCAGTTATCTAGCAAGCACTAAGGTCATGATTTCAATAGTGCAGCAAGTGCAGTGGCACAGTGTAAAAGTTCCAGGCACCACACTAAAAACCTAATATTGTTATATTTTACTACTAAAGAGGCAGTCACAAGTGCAGTTACTGTGCAGACAACAGGGTCATGATTTGAATGTTGCGGAAGGTGCAGTGGCACCGGGCCCAAAAGTTGTCAGAACTCATCTAAACACCTATTGTTGCTATGTGTTACAACTATACAGGCAGACACAATTGCAGTTATCTTGCAGTTAAAAGGGGTTTGATTTGAATGATGCAGCAGGTCCAGTAGCACTGGGGCCAAAAGCTCTAGGGACCCCACTAAATGCAGAATATTGCTAAATGTTACTGCTAAACAGGAAGTCACAAGGGGAGGTATCTAGAAGGCACTAGGGTCATGATTTCAATGGTGCAGCAGGTGCAGTGACACTGGCGTCCAAAGCTCTAGGAACCCCTCTAAACACCAAATATTGCAATATTTTACTACTAAACAGGCAATCACAATTGCAGTTACCTTTCAGGCAATATGGCCATGATGTGAATTGTCCAGCAGGAGCAGCAGCAACGGGGTCAAAAGTTGTCACAACTACTCTAAACACCAAATATTGCAATATTTTACTACTAAACATCAAGTCACAAGTGCAGTCACGTTACAGGCAATAGGGTCATGATTTGGATGGTGCAGCAGGTGCAGTGGCACATGGCCAAAAGTTGTTATGACTCCTCTAAACACCAAATATTGCTTTATTTTACTACTAAACAGGCAGTCACAAATGCAGTTATCTTGCAGGCACTTGGGGAATGATTTGAATGGCACAGCAGGTGCAGTGGCACCGGGCCCAAAAGTTGTCAGAACGACTCTAAACACATAATATTGATATTACATCAATTAATTCTATTATTTCCCTCCTTCATTTCATTTTTCAAAATGTTGCTATTTCTTACCCACATCATACCACTATTAACAGCACAATATATTGCCTTTTTGTACATAAACAATTCCTAACACTTTAACAGAGTTTTTGTAACTTCTACTGTACAACCACTCAGTAAACTACAACTTACAACAAAAAACAGCTTCTTGTTAATCACATAGGCAAAACCTAATGCATTTACCAATTATTGTTATACTTTCCCTCCACCCATCAATTAGGCCTCTAGTGTTTAAAAGTGTGGTGTGGGAACAACACAGGCAGGGTTTCATTCAGATGTTCAGAATATTTCAGCTGGTGGCCGAATACCTAGTTTCATCGCCATGAAAGTAATGAGAGCCCCTTCACCAGATCCCTGCCAGTGCTACAGAGTCCAGAAGCGTGAACCCCAGTAATACCCTTCTCTCTACAATGTCCTGTCAGTCTTACAGGACTCAGTCATGTGAACATAGCTAGCAGTATCCTGTCAGTGCTGCAGGACCAAGCCTTGAGAAGCACATCTAGCGGTATTCCCTCCCAACCCCTTTGTGGTAATGGCCTGTCAAAATTACAGTCAGCATAGTGTGTGCCTGATAGAAACAATGAAAGCACAAGATGTTAATATTTGCGCCACAGGAGAAGTAGTACCTATCTGGTACGGTCAGCCTTACTGCACAAAAAGGTCATATATCCTATGCCATTTCAAAATTGGGGAGAAAAAAACTGCGCTAGGCATCACCACGCACTGTTGAGAGTGCGGTCAAATGCTCATCACACTTTCACTCATAGAAAATAATCCAACATTGATATGTTAGGCCAATTTTGTTTATAAGGTGCCAGAGTAATTCTAATACCCATGTGAGTGTAATTCAAACTATACCATAATGCTGCTTAATAATTTCATGCTGCTAACATAAAGGGGGTCAATGTGGCAGTCCAGCATGGGTGTTGCTCAAATATGCCTGAAGAATGCTCAATATGCCAAGCTATCGGAAGTGATCACTGATGTTTGAAACTAAATTACTTAAGACTGGATATTGTGTAAAGAGCTGTTAACTGTGAGAGAAGCCTGTTCACATAGCAGATCTTAACCTATGTAAGCCTGCTTCCTGTACCCACTGGACTCGTTTTTCCTCTACAAAGTAAGCCAAGTTAAAAAGTAAAATGTTTGAGCGACCACGGTCTCAAATGTAGTCCAACATGTACGCTCACACCTTTGACTAAAGCCTCAAAGTCCTGCTAATATACAAGGGGAGGATTCAGTATTTGGGTGTTTTTAATTTTCATCTTTGCCATTGAGTTCAATGTTTTCTTGTTGTTTCTTATAGAAATTGTGAGAAATTGTGTTGTTGGCTGACTGGGATGTGAGCTAAATTAACCAGTGCTTGACCTTGGGTAGCTTGGCACAAAAAGCAGTCAGACTTAACTTAGAGGCAAAGTCTAAAGTATTGATGCAGCACACAAACAGCAATAAAGTTAAAACCCAACAAAGAAAAATCCTAAACCAATTTAGAAAAATAGAGTAAATTTTAATACATTATTTGACAGCAAAACTACAAAAGTCCATTTACAAGAACCAGAGCTATCAATTTTTAAAGTCTATAGTAAAAACTAGCACCTAAAATATCCAGGCCACAACCATCGTGTGAGACCTGGTCAAACTTGAAATATATTGGTGACCCCAGTGGAACACGGTTACACGGTTCGAATACAAGAAGTGGATTTGGTTTGCTTATTTATTTATTTATTTATTTATTTAATGCATTTTTATATAGCGCGGACTTTACCCGAAGGTGTCAGAGCGCTTACCTTCAGACTTAGAAGAAATTCTGAAGAAAAGTGTCTGAAAAGGTAAAGTTCAGTGGCGCAAGGCTGCAGGAGGTGTTCAAGGATGGAGAGTTATTATTGGATGGCCTTGGATCGAAGCCGTGGTGAAGATTTCTACGTTTGGACTTCGTCTCCGTATTGGTCAAAAATCTCCAGCGGGAAAACGCAGAAGACTGTAGCCGAAGACAGTTCCAGGGCAGATAACCCTTTGGCAAAGAACGTTGAAAAGTATTTGCTGCTGTAGAGAAGAATGTAGAGAGAGAAGCAGCGAAGTCAAGCCAATTGGCGATGCACCTCGGGTGGATAGATGAGCAGGTTGGTCCCGGTCCTCCTGGTTCTCAGCAGTTTTTGGCCACAAGTTTTCTAAGTCCTCAGTTTTGGGATTTGGCCATCTGGGCACCTTTACCACCCCAACCAAAGGTCCGGAACTGGCGGGACACCTCTTATGGGTTCAGGCCTCACTCAGGCTGGGTCCAGGTGTGGGTTCAAGATGGTGGGAATCTTTTGTGTCGTTGTGGCTCTGAACAAGAGGCCAGCAAACTAGCCCTTGGAGTCACTCTGGTAGTCCTGTGCTCAGGTTAAGATGCAGGGCTCAAGAGCAGGGCTGGTCTCTGAGGGTTCAAGGCAGGCTCCAGGCAGCAAAACAGACCTACCAGGTACTGCACAGAAGTATTTCAGAGTGCACAGCAGGTCACAGTAGCAGGCAGTCCTCTGAGAGCTCTTCCACATGTCCAGAAGTGAACTGAAGTGTGGGTCTAAAGGACCTATTTTTATACCCTGGTGCCCCTCTTCTGGAAGGTGGGAGAAGCTTTTAGAAAGGTTCTTTGTAGTGCATGGAATTTCCTGACTGTCCTGGCTCCAAGCTGGCTGCAGTGACAATGTGAGGTTGTTAGGCCCTTTGTGTGAAGGCAGAGCACACCATATTCAGTTGCAAGTGGGGTTTTGCTGAGCACCGTCCGCCCATCCTGCTAGCAGATGGCTCATTAAGATACACCTAATTACTCTATTGTATGGCTGTCTGGGAGGAGTTCACAAACTCTGTCAGTTACACTCAGTCATATGACCCAAGACAGGCTGCAGGCACAAAGGGCCAAGAGCAGAAAAATGCCAACCTCCTAAAAGTATTTATAAACAACAAGGGCAACCCTAGAACAAGAACCTGGGGTAATAAATGCTCTAATCCAAACAATGGTTCGTGAGCCAGACTAACAGATAAAATTGGTTATGTTTAGAATATAGAAAAGAACCTAGAATAAGGAAAACCAAGTGCTATCTAAATTTCACATTACCCATGTACCAGTAATTATATCAAAAACTAGTATTTAATGTAAGTTGAACAAAAAAACATATTACAAATATAGACACATTAATAATGGCGCTCATACAGTTACACAAACAATGTTAAACTTGTGGACAATAACAAGTGTAAACTGGACAGACAATTGCAGAGGAAAAAATACGAAAAACAGGTATCAAAATAAAACAAAAATACACAATACAACAATTGTGTCCTCTCTCATTTAGGCCATGTTACAAGCGTCGACGGCGTTTCGACCCAAGGGTACTTTATAGGTCATCTTCAGGACAAAAGCATCATATGTAGGAGCGTCCACTATATTTTCTCAATGAATCACCTCAATGAACACGAAGAAGGGACACCATACCTCGTGCATCGGGCACTTAAACCGGAATTTAATCGAACCCCAATCTGTAGGTATGCCAGAATGGTTCACACGAAGATCCTCAAATGCAAAATAATGAGGATATGTGCCAACGAAGGCGCCTATAAGGTACAAATAGGTATCCAAGAAACGGTGGTACCAACTGTCATATTATTATAGAAAATCAAAGGCGGTACAAACAATTAATGTTCGGTAATAACTTGAAATCAACCGCGTCAGGTTGGCATGTAGGCTCAGAATGAAGTCACGGCCGTTCGATTAAATTCCGGTTTAAGTGCCCGATGCACGAGGTATGGTGTCCCTTCTTCGTGTTCATTGAGGTGATTCATTGAGAAAATATAGTGGACGCTCCTACATATGATGCTTTTGTCCTGAAGATGACCTATAAAGTACCCTTGGGTCGAAACGCCGTCTACGCTTGTAACATGGCCTAAATGAGAGAGGACACAATTGTTGTATTGTGTATTTTTGTTTTATTTTGATACCTGTTTTTTGTATTTTTTCCTCTGCAATTGTCTGTCCAGTTTACACTTGTTATTGTCCACAACTTTAACATTGTTTGTGTAACTGTATGAGCGCTATTATTAATGTGTCTATATTTGTAATATGTTTTTTTGTTCAACTTACATTAAATACTAGTTTTTGATATAATTACTGGTACATGGGTAATGTGAAATTTAGATAGCACTTGGTTTTCCTTATTCTAGGTTCTTTTCTATATTCTAAACATAACCAATTTTATCTGTTAGTATGGCTCACGAACCATTGTTTAGAACCTCCTAAAAGTGGCATTTTCAAAATTGTAATGAAAAATCTGTCAGGGGATTTTTCATTGCAATTCCATAGATACCAAACATGATATAGCTACCTGCTCCCAAATGGAAATTGCAGCATATTAAATGCAATAAGGAACCACTAATATTACCTTATGGGAGGGGTAGGCCTCACAGTTGTGAAAAGATTTTTAGGAGCTTTTCACTATCAGGAAATGTACAACTTTAAAAGTACATGTCAAACCTTTTAATTACACAGCACCCCGCCCTATGGGCTACCTAGGGCCTACCTTAAGGGTGACCTATATGTAATAAAAGGGGAGTTTAAAGCTTGGCAAGAAAGGTTAAATTCCAATTTGACCTGACAGTTTAAACCTACATTCAGGATGCAGTGCCAGACCTGAGACATGTTTTAAGGCATTACTTAAGTGGTTGTCCTGCAGCTTGTTACTACACCCAGGGTGGGCTTTAGGGCAGGGTGACTAATGCAGCCACCCCTGACACTGAGCTCGGGAGAGGGCGGGGGGACTGTGTTTAGAATTAACCTATGGGTTTAAAAGCACCTGCTGCTAAGTGTCTTGTGTGTCCAGCAATTGTTGTGCAACAATAAAAATGTCAAGATAACTCTGGTGATTATTGTTCCTGATGGAGACAGATTGAAGCTTTGTTTAGTGGCAGTTTTGACTCATCATAAAGTAGCACAGGGGGTTAACGTGTACCACGCAGATCACAGAACTGTATTTCATATGGATAGCTCAGTGGGTTACTGCTTTTGTGACAGAGATTCTTTTGTTACTTAATGTTCCTAAGTTACATTCCTAATATAGCACAATGACCTATGAACTATCAAAGAGGTGCATGGAAACTGAATAGTATAGATTAGAAAGTTAGGTTTTTTTCCTCAGTCTTTCATCATCCCAATGTTGCTAAAAATAGTTTGTTTGGGTAGAAATACATTCATATTAGTAAAGCCAAGCCCAACCACTGTGGTACGTTGAAAATCCTGAGTTTGTGCTTCTCCAGACCAAACACTCTTAAAATATACTGCCTACTAGTATGGCTGGCATGTGATTCCAACACCTTGTAAACCCCATTGTCTTAAGTAACATTTCCTAAAGACTGATCACATGTGTTTGAAATTTGGTTTTTGGTTGTCAGAGAATGCACCCTGTACAAGCAGGAACCACCACTCTAGTCAGAGTAAGCTAGATACACACCAAAAGATAAACTGTGCTCACCCTCTTGGAGCTTGGCACAGAGCGGTCAGGCTTATCTAAAGAGGCAATGTATAAAGTATTTGTGCAACACTCACAGTAACAGAATGAAAACACCACCAAAATACTCCACACAGGTTTAGAAAAATAGAGAATAATTTTATGAGTAAGTTAAGACCAAAACGACAACAAACCAATAAGTAGGACTGGAGTTATGAATTTTTAAAGAACAAAATCAAAAAGTAGTGCTTAGAAGTCAATAGCGCTAAGGGGTTACTTGAGTTCTCGCTGGGGAGGGGAAAATCCAAAGTTCAGGCCGACTGTAATGGAGGACAGGCCAGCTACAGGACTCATGCAGGTCCCGCGGAGAAAGTAACTTGGATGGAGCAAAGTATTGATGTCAAATTCTTGATGCATCGCTGTCGATCCCCGTAGACAATAAAAAAAACCTTTGTGCAGCAGGCACTACGTCGTCATTGAGCTGCACTGTCCATTATCGTCAAGCATCGCAGTCCATCGAGGGGATGTTGTCTATCGGCTCCTGTGTTGGTGTCGAAGTTCCCATCTGCGCAAAGTCATCACTGAGTTGAATTTTATGGTTCTGGACCTCAGAAATCACCTTTCAAGGGCCCATGACTGGATTGGCACCTCTTGAAAGGACAGGACTCAGAGATGGCAGGGTCCGGATGCAGTTGCAGAGTTGCAAGAAGTCGTTGTTGGCCCTGAGACTTTAGAACAGAGGGCAAGCCAGCAAGCCCTTGGAGTCACTCTGGGTTCAAATGAGATGGGTCCAGTCCTTGTCCTTAGCAGGGCAGAGATCAGCAGGTAGCAGAGCAGCTGAGCAAAGTAGAAAGCAGTTCCTTCAGAGCAGCAGTCACACAAAGTGGCAATCCTTGTGGCACAGCAGTCTTTACTACTGGCAGAGTTCTTCACAGGTCCAGTAGTGTACTGTCTTGGTAGGGTCAGAGCACCAGTATATATACTCAAATGTGCCTTTGAAGTGGGGGTGACTTCAAAGTAGACTCTTGACATGCACAGGTCCCCTTTCATCCCAGCCTTGTCTGCCAGGCTATCTGTGGAGTGTAATCAGCCCTTTGTGTGAGACACAGGGCACTGCCTATTCAGGTGTAAGAGTCAGCTCTGCATTACGTTTCCTGCCCAGGAAGAGCTATCAGAATGTAGATGAATGCAGATGTGCCATCTGTCACACCCACCCTTCCTGGGTTTGCGGTTGTCTAGAGATAATGCACAAAGTGTAGATGTGACCCACCCCAGACATGTATTGGTGACAAGCTGCAAGGCACACTGAAAAGTAAGAACAGTGAGATGTCCACTTTCTAAAAGTCCATTAAGCATGATGGGGTTGACCTGTGTCCCTCAGAACCCTGGAATACAATTATAAACTACTATAAAATACTACACATACATTGATGTTGATCCTTTGGTTGGACACAAGCTGATTGTTTGTCCTCTTTTGAATTTCATCTCTTGAAGACTGTCCCAAGGTTTTTTCACCATTTTAGTCCTGAGGAAGACCCGCTGTGATGCGTAGTTCTTAAAACATAATTATAGGGTCAAAACGGCGACGGTATTATTTAATGTCCTGCATCAGCTGTCTTACAACAGAAAACGAAGATAAAGGATTATTTGAACCTTGATTTCGGGACATCAGGCATTATATGTTTTCATTTTCTTATGTTTTGTATGTGTGAACACTGGGATACAGAACATACAATAAATCCTCACTAAATATAAATCTTTTGATTTATTGTATGTTCTGTATATGTTAGGGCAGCTTATTGAAAAAAACATAACAAAAGTGTTGTACCAGATGTAAGTTTGATATATGACAATGAATATACCAAACTAAAAAGAGTCCTTTGTGGCATAACTGTATTTTTTTCAGCTTTTATTCTTTTGATTTGTCTTCACAAGAAAGCTGACACTAATGTTTTCTCATTTGTGCATAAAGGATGAAAAAGAAAAGTTTTAATATAAATAAACTCCTCCCCTTCTTTGTCCAAAGGGATCGTTTTGTGACCCTTGGATACGGATGTTGAATGTTCAATATTTTTCACAATTCTTGTTTATGAATTGTGTCACTTTCTAAACGTGCCATTGCTAAAACAGTAATGCTAAATCAAACTTTACCATTAAAGAGGATTTATTATTACCAATCCAAAATGTGAAACATGATGCAGCTACTCCTTTCTAATCAGAAATACCAGCTTTAAAGTGTTTTAAGGAATTCCCAATGTAAGCCTATGAGAGGAGTAGGCCCCACAGTAGTGAAAAAGGATTTCGGCTGTTTGTCACTACCAGGACATGTAAAACTTAACAGTACATGTCCTAGGTTTTACTTACACAGCACCCTGCCCTTAAGGCTTACCTAGGGCCTACCTAAGGGGTGACTTATGTGTAATAAAAGGGGAATTTAAGGCTTGGCAAGTGGTTTTAAATGCCAAGTTGAAGTGGCAGTAAACTGCACACACAGTCCTTGCAATGGCAGGCCTGAGACAGGTTTGAAAGGCTACTTGTGTGGGTGACACAAACAGTGCTGCAGGCCCGCTAGTAGCATTTAGATTACAGGCCCTGGGTATATGGTATGCTACTTTACAAGGGCTTATCAGTAACATAAATATGCCAGTCATGTATACACCAATGTCACCATGTTCAGGGAAGAAGTACATGCACTTTAGCACTGACTGGTTAGCAGTGATGAAGTGCTCAGAGTCCTATGGCCAACAAAAATATATAGAAAAAAAGGAGATAAGAAGGCAAAAGTGTTGGGGGAAGACGACTCTAAGGATGCCAGGTCTAACACGACATATGATTCATTGTCTCTGTATAATGTGCGACTGATGCCATGTGCTGTGACACTCTACACTGTTATGAGTAGCACTATAAAACTAATTAAATGGATGTGATAGAAGGGCTATGGAGAGATGAGGGGTATCTTTGAAGGGTAGTAGTGACGAAAGAGGTCATTGGGGAGGCAGCGCCAAAAAAGATTGTCCCACCGGGCACCACCAGCACTAAATCTGGCTCTAGCTATACCTTTCTGTGTCCTCATGGCTAACCTGTCCTTGGTGTGAAAAAATAATTAAAGCCCTAGGCACAATATCATAAGATGTACAGACCAATGGCATACTGAAAAAAGTGATTGTGGACACTAAGAAAACTGAAGCAATGGGAGTTTTCATTATGCAGGTTCCACCCAGGTCACTTTGAACAAGGAAAGCAGGTATATAGGTTGCGTGTTAATTAATTAAAACAGTTAAAAAAACAATAAGAATATTTGCAATAATGTGTAAGATAGAGACCCCCCAACCCAGGTGAATAAACCAAAATAACAGTGGAATGTTCAACATCCTACAAAAGTTTATGTGAGAAATTGGGTTACTGGCTGAGGGGGATGAAACCCTACTCAAGCAGCATCTACAATGCACAAGGAAACCCCAAATTAATCTGTGCTCAACCCTGTGGTAGCTTGGCACAGAGCAGTCAGGCTTAACTGAGAGGCAATGGTAAATGCCCGTTTGAAGATATTATACTTGTATATTTTTATAAAACAAGTGCAGAGCAAAGATTGTCATTATGGGCCAGACTCACTGTTGAGCTTTGTACCAGGAGAATATGAGACTCCTCAAACACATCATCTAACACGTATTGCATACGAATGTGGTCATGGTTGCCCTCTACTTGGATGCTGAAAACACAGTGGTTGAATAAGGATATCTGCCTGGAAAAGAAAGTGTTTTAAGTGATTTGGAATAGGGAAAGGCTGCTTATTGTGTGCTAACACAAAAACTCCCTTAAAACAAGCATTTGCAATGCAATAGGTCTCATGTTTGTTTGTTTTTAGAGTTAGAGCTATTGGTGTTGTAATAGAATGGGTTTTACTTATGTGTTTTTGAGTGGAGTGGATGTATGTGATGCCAGTTGTATGTTTTGCAATGAATGTAAAATGAATTTCGCGGATGGTTGGATCTGGTATATGGGAAATATCAGCCGATATGTGCGCCAGTGCAGCCATCAGACGTTCGAAACCGAGATTGATAAAGAAGTCATAGAACTGTGTGGGAATAGCGCAATGAATTATTTAGAAAGAGGCCATTAAACGCGGCAATAATGAATGCAAATGTAATCTATACAAATGGGGCAATGTAGATAAACATGACCAAAAGAATGTAGCCTGAAAAGACCGGCCTATTACTTTTCACATCACTGAATCAGAGCAACATATCACCTTTAGATAGGCCATGGTATACATGTTTTAACCCCTTCGATGCTCATGACGGAGTGGTTCCGTCATGAGCATCGGTTGGGCTGTGCTCATGACGGAACCGCTCCGTCATGGCACCCACCCATGGGGGGAGCACTGGCGCTCCCCCCATGGGCAGCCCAACATGTTGGCACCAAGGGGGATGGCAGCGGAAGAGCTTCCGCTGCCACCCCCGAACCCCTCGGCGATCCTGTGACGTCAGCGCGCACAGCTCGCGCCGACGTCATCAGGAAGCGCTGGGACGCCTGGAAGCCATTTGCTTCCAGGCGTCCCAAGGAGCAGGGTAAGTCTTTGTGCTCCGGTGGGGCCAAATTTGCACACCTTGAGGCATCGGGGGCGAGGAAACAGTGTTTCCTCTCCCCTGATGTCTCAATGCAGGGCATTCTTGGTGCACGATCGCGCACAGCGTCGCGATCGTGCACCAGGAAAGCCCCACTAGACACCAGGGATGTGTTTTTTTGATGCAAAGGAAGCGACCCCTTGGGCAAGGGTCGCTTCCTAAGGGGTAACATTTATTTTAGACTTTTCTGCCCCCCCTGGGGACAGATTGGCTGATTTTTGGCCGTTTCTGGACCCAGGGGGGGGGGCAGAAAAGCCCACTAGAGCCAGGGAATTGTATTTTTATTAAATCGGAAGCAACCCCTTGGGCAAGGGTCGCTTCCAGGGGCCCAATTTATTTTAAAAGTATATTCTGCCACCACTGGGGGCAGATTGTTTTTTTTATTTGGCCTTTCTGCCCCCAGAAAACCCCACTAGACACCAGGGAATTTTTTTATTTTTAAATGGAAGCGACCCCTTGGGACAGATCGCCTGATTTTTTGGGCGTTTCTGGCCCCAGGGGGGGCAGAAAAGCCCACTAGAGCCAAGGAATTTGTTTTTATTAAATTGGAAGCGACCCCTTGGGCAAGGGTCGCTTCCAGGGGCCAAATTTTAAAAAAAAGTATATTCTGCCCCCCCTGGGGGCAGATCGGTTTGTTTATTTGGCCTTTCTGCCCCCGGGGGGGGGGGGGCAGAAAACCCCACTAGAGCCAGGGATATAAAAATAAATAAATTGGTCGCTTCCAGGGGACATATATTTTTTTATGTGTATTCTGCCCGTTTATTTGGCCTTTCTGCCCCCATTTGGGTAGTGACATAGCGTGTTATAATGTTAATTGTTTTATTTCTTGTGAATTGCAATTGTAATGCTTTATTTCTCCCTTTTTGTTCTAGTTCAAGGCTTTTGCTCTTTAGACTGTTCCAGGTTGTGGTTTCGTTACTGGTGGTTCTGCTGTTTGTGTAGTTGCATGTGTTTGGTAAGAGACCTTTTTTGTACAATGTAAATGTTTTTCATTTCTCTGCATGAATGTGTTTTTGCAAATGGTGTAATAATTGCAGTATGTTTGGCTTCTGTTTTTGAGTGTCAAAAACTTTTTGCATTTGTGCTCGATGTGTATTTTGTTGTTTTGTGAGTAATTGGTTTTGTTTTTTTCTTTCTAGTGGGATATCGTTTTTGCTGTCTCTCTGCAGAGTAGGTGCTGGTGAGTGTAGCAGTCTCTTGCAAGTGAATCGTATAGTTTTTGAGTATATAGATCTTTGTGATAAAGGCACACATTTTTTTTACTTCCTTATTTTGCACAGTGTTGGTTGTTGTTGACTTGTTTGTGCAGTCTCCTTTCTTAGTAAGGATAATGGCTAGCCGCAGGATTACTGCTCAGCAGGTTGTTGGTATGCTTTTTGAGTCTTCCTCTGACCATGGTTCAGAGACTGACTCTGCATCAGAGGCAGAGGAGGCAGGGGAAGATTCAGGC
Organism: Calotriton arnoldi; assembly: GCA_963921515.1. Lineage (NCBI taxonomy): Eukaryota > Metazoa > Chordata > Amphibia > Caudata > Salamandridae > Calotriton > Calotriton arnoldi. The sequence continues at coordinate 762,723 of CAWUFW010004039.1, forward strand.
AGTGAGTTTTCTCTCCACATGGCATCATCGGATGATGAAGCTACTCTCAGTGTGGATGAAGCTACTCTTAGTGCGGATGAAGTGCCTGTGTTGGAGGAGGACATTGATGTGCCGATAGTGCGCCAAGAGGCATCTGGGCTGCAGCCTGGGGCTGCAAGGCTTCCCGTTGGTATAGTGCGGCAAGAGGCATCTGAGTTGCAGCCTGGGGCTGCAAGGCTTCCAGTTGGAAGTGATGACCTCTGGGTTGCCCCAGGCATGGTGCAGCCGGCATTGCCAGACTTTACTGGTGTTCCAGGGTGTAGAGTGAATACAGAAAACCTTTTGCCGATACATTTTTTTCAGTTGTTTATGGACGATGTGTTTTTGGCAGAGATTGTTGAGCAGACTAATTTGTATGCCGAACAGTTTTTGAGGGACAACAGTGCCAGCCTTAAGCCCCATTCTAGAGCTACCCGGTGGACTCCCACAAATCTGGAAGAGATGAAGAAGTTCTTGGGTTTAACTTTTTTGATGGGCTTGCTAAGGAAGCCATCAATGTCTTCATATTGGTCTACTAGTCCCTTGATGGCAACGGCTATATTTCCGGCAGTCATGAGTCGTGATAGGTATTTGCTTCTGCTTCGGATGCTGCATTTTGGCGATAATGGTTTAGCGTTGCCACGTGATCACCCTGAGTGTGACCGTCTTTTTAAGATTCGGCCTGTCCTTGATCACTTTGTAGATCGATTTTCTGAGATCTATGCTCCAGGGAAAGAAATAGCAGTGGATGAGTCTTTGGTCTTGTTCAAGGGCCGCTTGGTTTTCAGGCAATACATTCCTAGTAAGAGGGCACGCTATGGAATTAAGCTGTATATGCTGTGTGACAGTAGGACTGGATATGTCTCTAATTTCAGGGTGTACACTGGTAAGGAATCCAGGATTAACCCCCTGGTTGTCCGTCCACTTTTGGAGTGACTGAGAAAATTGTGTGGGAACTTGGTAGAGGACTTTTTAACAAAGGTCACCATTTATATGTAGATAACTTCTACACTGGTGTGCGGTTGTTCAGGGAATTGGCCAAAGTGGACACTGTTGCTTGTGGCACAATCCGCTCTAACCGTAAAGGTTTCCCAAAAGAACTTGTTTGTCAAAAGCTTGTGCGGGGACAGTGCAGTGCGTTGCGTTGTGAGGAACTTCTAGCTGTGAAGTTTTCAGACAGGAGAGATGTCTACATGCTGACTACCATCCATGATGAAAGCACTTCACCTGTGACTGTTTGGGGTCAGGTTGCTGAAGCGCGCAAACCTGTGTGCATTTTAGACTATAATAGGCACATGGGTGGTGTTGACAGAGTAGATCAGAGGTTGGAACCTTACGCTGCTCTTCGTAAGGCTTACATTTGGTATAAGAAGTTGGCTATCCATCTTTTCCACTTGGCAACCTTTAATGCTTTTGTTGTTTTCAAGGATTCTTGTCCTGAGTCAAAGATGACTTTTGCTAAGTTTCAGGAGTCTGTAATAGGCAGCCTTGTTTTAGTGGAACAGGCAAGTGTTCCTAGAGTTGGAGTGGTGGAGGATGTGGCTAGATTGAAAGATCGCCACTTTCCTGATCACATTCCTCCCACACCCTCAAAAGACTTTCCCAGTAGGAGATGTAGAGTCTGTTGGCGAAGAGGTACGCGGAAGGAGACTCGTATGTACTGCACCGAGTGTCCTTCTAACCCTGGGCTGTGTGTGCCTGCTTGTTTTAGAATGTACCACACGCAAAAGAATTTTTGGGAGCATCCATGAGTGGTAAAGTGAACTGCCTGGTCTCTATTGTTTAATATTTTTTGTTCAGTTTCAAGGTTGGCATTTGTGTAGTGTATTTCGTTTCAGATTTTGTGTTAGTAGATTTGTATCTATTTGCAATTTGCTTGTGTTTTCTTATTTGTATAAAAAAATCCTAAATGTGATGGCGGTGTGCGTGGAGTGGCGCTTGGCTGGCGGTGTGCGTGGACTGGCACTTGGCTGGTGGTGTGTTTGGACTGGCGCTTGGCTGGCGGTGTGTTTGGAGTGGCGCTTGGCTGGTGGTGTGCGTGGACTGGCGCTTGGCTGGCGGTATGCGTGGACTGGTGCTTGGCTGGCGGTGTGTTTGGACTGGCGCTTGGCTGGCGGTGTGTTTGTACTGGCGCTTGGCTGGTAGTGTGCGTGGACTGGCGCTTGGCTGTCGGTGTGTTTGGACTGGTGCTTGGCTGGTGGTGTGCATGGACTGGCGCTTGGCTGTCGGTGTGTGTGGACTGGCGCTTGGCTGGCGGTGTGCGTGGACTGGCACTCGGCTGGTGGTGTACGTGGACTGGCGCTTGGCTGGCGGTGTGTGAGCAGTGACTAGCTGCTGGTCACTACACACACTGCTAGCCGAACGCCACTCCATGCAATCCGTGAGCTGGTGTGGTTGCTGTGTCAGGAATGTGGGCGTGTGAAAGTGATGGGCCCTTGAATGGCGCTGTCTGCTGGTGTGAGTGTTGTAATGTGCTGGGCCCGCGGCTGGCGGTGTGAATGGTTTTGTATGTGTCACACGTATGAAAGGTGTATGAATGGCCTGTAAAGAGGTTGGTGCCTTGTCGTGGCTTTACAGCTCACGAGCTGTGAGTCAATCGTTCAGTTTCTCGTCCTTTCAATTATTAACAGTGCATTTCTTTTTTGTGAAATCTCTGGTTAATACAACTATATATACTGAACCATCACTCACCCTCGTGCCAAATCCAACCAGTATGTATGTGTGCTTGAGGAATAGGTGGTTGTGTAGAAAAACATTTTCTTTTATGTTTTTGTCAAGCAGGGTGTACCTTGTCCCTTTTTGTGAATGTTGTAATGTGTTGGTTTTGTGCCTGGTGGTGTGAATGGTCTTGTGTGTATCATGTATGAAAGGTGTGTGAATGGCCTGTAAAGTGGTTGGTGCCTTGACGTGGCTTTACAGCTCACGAGCTGCGAGTCATTGGTTCAGTTTTTTGTCCTTTCAATTATTGACAGTGCATTTCATTTTTGTGAAATCTCTTGTTAATAAAATTTTATATACTGAACCATCACTCGCCCTCGTGCCAAATCCAACCAGTATGTGTGTGTGCTTGAGGGATAGATGGCGGTGCAGTAATCTTTGTCTTTTTTGTCTCTCTGCCAAGGTGTACATTTCATCTAAGAATAACCTTTTTGGGCCCTTGCCTGTCACGGGTCCTTGACCAACCCACGCAAGTGAGGTACCATTTGTATCAGGAGACCTGGGGGAACGCTGGGTGGGAGGAAATTTGTGGATCCATGCAGATTCCACAACTTTCCCACACAGAAATTTGAGAAAAAAGTGATTTTTTTCAGCAAAATTTGAGGTTTGCAGGGGATTCTGGGTAGGAGAATGTTGGGGGACCCACACAAGCCATACCTCGCTGGACTCCCCCGGGTGTCTAGTTTCCAGAAATGTGTGGGTTTGGTAGGTTTCCCTAGATGGCCGCCGAACCCCGGGCCAAAAACTCATGGGACCCCCCTTGCAAAACAAGGTTGGTTTGTGACAGGTAATTTTGATGTTGCCTCAATAGGTTTAGGGCCCTTGCCTGTCGCGGGTCCTTGACCCACCCACGCAAGTGAGGTACCATTTTTCTCAGAAGAGTTTGGGGAACGTGGGGTGGGTGGAAATTTGTGGATCCACGCAGATTCCAGAACTTTCCACCACAGAAATGTGAGGAAAATGTGTTTTTTTGGACAATTTTTTAGGTTTGCAAGGGATTCTGGGTAAGAGAACTTGGTGAGAGCCAGACAAGTCACCCCATCCTGGATTCCCCTGGGTGTCTAGTTTTCAAAAATGTATAGGTTTTCTAGGTTCCCCTAGGTGCCGGCAGAGCTAGGGTTAAAAAACTACAGCTAGGCACTTTGCCAAAAAAGGGTCATTTTTCACTGTGAAATTGTGGTGTCGCCACGTTGCGTTTCGCGCCGTTTCCTGTTGCGGGCACTAGGCCTACCCACACAAGTGAGGTACCATTTTTCTCGGAAGACTTTGGGGAACACAGGGTGGGTGGAAATTTGTGGATTCGCGCAGATTCCAGAACTTTCCACCACGGAAATGTGAGGAAAATGTGTTTTTTTTGACAATTGTTTAGGTTTGCAAGGGATTCTGGGTAACAGAACCTGGTGGGAGCCAGTCAAGTCACCCCATTCTGGATTCCCCTGGGTGTCTAGTTTTCAAAAATGTATAGGTTTGCTAGGTTACCCTTGGTGCCGGCAGAGGTAGGGTTCAAAAACTACAGCTAGGCACTTTGCCAAAAAAGGGTCATTTTTCACTGTGAAATTGTGGTGTCGCCACGTTGCGTTTCGTGCCGTTTCCTGTCGCGGACACTAGGCCTACCCACACAAGTGAGGTACCATTTTTCTCAGAAGACTTTGGGGAACACGGGGTGGGTGGAAATTTGTGGATCCACGCAGATTCCAGAACTTTCCACCACGGAAATGTGAGGAAAATGTGTTTTCTTGGACAATTTTTTAGGTTTGCAAGGGATTCTGGGTAACAGAACCTGGTGGGAGCCAGTCAAGTCACCCCATCCTGGATTCCCCTGGGTGTCTAGTTTTCAAAAATGTATAGGTTTGCTAGGTTTCCCTAGGTGCTGGCAGAGCTAGGGTTCAAAATCTACAGCTAGGCACTTTGCCAAAAAAGGGTCATTTTTCACTGTGAAATTGTGGTGTCGCCACGTTGCGTTTCGCGCCATTTCCTGTGGCGGGCACTAGGCCTACCCACACAAGTGAGGTACCATTTTTCTCTGAAGACTTTGGGGAACACGGGGTGGGTGGAAATTTGTGGATCCGCACAGATTCCAGAACTTTCCACCACGGAAATGTTAGGAAAATGTGTTTTTTTGACACTTTTAGGTTTGCAAGGGATTCTGGGTAACAGAACCTGGTGGGAGCCAGTCAAGTCACCCCATCCTGGATTCCCCTGGGTGTCTAGTTTTCAAAAATGTATAGGTTTGCTAGGTTTCCCTAGGTGCCGGCAGAGCTAGGGTTCAAAAACTACAGCTAGGCACTTTGCCAAAAAAGGGTCATTTTTCACTGTGAAATTGTGGTGTCGCCACGTTGCGTTTCGCGCCATTTCCTGTGGCGGGCACTAGGCCTACCCACACAAGTGAGGTACCATTTTTCTCTGAAGACTTTGGGGAACACGGGGTGGGTGGAAATTTGTGGATCCGCACAGATTCCAGAACTTTCCACCACGGAAATGTTAGGAAAATGTGTTTTTTTTGACAATTTTTTAGGTTTGCAAGGGATTCTGGGTAACAGAACCTGGTGGGAGCCAGTCAAGTCACCCCATCCTGGATTCCCTTGGGTGTCTAGTTTTCAAAAATGTATAGGTTTGCTAGGTTTCCCTAGGTGCCGGCAGAGCTAGGGTTCAAAGACTACAGCTAGGCACTTTGCCAAAAAAGGGTCATTTTTCACTGTGAAATTGTGGTGTCGCCACGTTGCGTTTCGCGCCGTTTCCTGTCGCGGGCACTAGGCCTACCCACACAAGTGAGGTACCATTTTTCTCAGAAGACTTTGGGGACCACGGGGTGGGTGGAAATTTGTGGATCCGCGCAGATTCCAGAACTTTCCACCACAGAAATGTGAGGAAAATGTGTTTTTTTAAACAATTTTTTAGGTTTGCAAGGGATTCTGGGTAACAGAACCTGGTGGGAGCCAGTCAAGTCACCCCATCCTGGATTCCCCTGGGTGTCTCATTTTTCACTGTGAAATTGAGCGACGGTGGAAAGTAAACATTTAAAACAAGCCAGTGTGATTGGTTCGTCGATGTTGCTTTGCAGACCTTCAGTGCTCAGAGGGGAGGAGGGGCCATCGCGCGCTGTGCAATGAGGAGTATGGCCTACACAAAAACAATCCCTTCGAGAAATCGCCTCAGCTGAAACAGGCACCCAAAGGAGGGACAGTTGAGGGGAATGGACCAATAGAAGGCCAGCATTGAGGATTGGCACAAGAAAAAAACAATGGCAATTGGTGGGTTTGCCAGAGCCCATAGAAGTGATACAACAGGTCGATCGAGGCTCGACCTAAAAAGAGGAGAGCTAGATAAGGATGACTCTGCCATGGCTTCTGTTTTATTGCAGGCAATACGATAAAACAATAAATAAAAAACACAGACCTCAGTGCTCAGACTGGAGGCCCTTTAATATACCTTTAATATATCTTGGACTGGAAGAACTTTTACATTAAAGGAGTTAACTGACTGAGTGACCTTGTACTGTATACTTTATTGTCCCTGTCTGTTTCTGCGAGAAGGAAACACCATTAGGGTATGGGAACATTTAAAGGTCTGACTTGAGTTATCAGCAAGATAAAATGGGTTGAATAAACTAGTAAAGTTGTCGATATTGAAAGGGTGAGTTATAGTTATGAGATGCCTATTCTTGTGTGAAAGAAAACATAACATAATGAATACTTCAGGCAGCCTGTAAGGTCGCCTTAAGTCCAAGAGTTTACAAATATTTCCTTTCCCATAACTTTGACTTGTCTCAATATTACTCTTTCTTTAAACATTGGTAAATATGTTTTTCTTCTTTCAGTCAGTTCACATCTTTTACCAGATGCTGTCCAAGTAACATTGATGTGTTTCTATTTTCTTAGCATTTGTTCTTTAGGTATAACAGAGGTTATGTGTTCATGTTTGTGTGCATGAACACTTGGGAATGGCTGTCGTATGGTAGGAGTTCTACTTAAAAAGCCCAGCAAGTTCACCAGAATGAACTTGCTGTAATAGATAACAATTACTGAAGATGTTTCCCCATCATTGCAGTGGTAGTAGACTTTACCTATGCAATCCTAGCTTACTGGCCTCTGTTTTAGTGCCACGAGTTTCATGCCCATATATTTCAATACCAGCTTCCTTAGACGTGCACCCTACAAGCAATTGTACCTCTATCTTTTTTCAACACTTCCAGAAGATTTTGCCAGATGTGTGCCAGACGACCACTCTGGTCTGACGAGTTTTCCATCTCTACTACCATGAAATGTGCACTAAGGCCACATCCTAATACAGCTAATAACACCCATTTCCCATGTCATTGCTTTCCTTCATCAGATGCCCATTGGCCATATCTCATCTGGTCATTATCTTCCTCAGTGACAAGCTCTATCGTAATTTTAAACATTGCACATAGTGTAGTGGACTTCTGGGTAATGTCTCCTCTTGTGGAACATCATCTGACCTTCCTTCTTTTTTAGGCGAACAGTAACATTTCTCAGCGAGTATCCACCAGGATCAGTTATAGCTCCAGTCAATAACCCAACTGGATATTCCGATTTTAATTTTTGAAAGATGCCCCTCGTTTTATGTACCCCGTGTAAGATACTAATAATTAGCTAACATTTTTTCCTATCTGCTAATGCAACGCTGGGTATGAACTGTCTCTTTGCCCCGCTATGGGTATGCAATCATTAGTCACATTTCCATGATGGTATTCCTATTGGTACTTTCGGCCTCCTACACACTACTATTGCATGTGTATTGACGAAGTGAATATGGACGATTCATAATACCACAATCCTCTGCCGATGGCCCTTGCTCTTCAGGGTTATTTCCAGGGGCAAGCATACTCCCAAGGCCATCTTTTGAGGCTCCTCCCCCATCTCTCATCACCATGTGAAGGTTCCCAGGGTCCCTGGTCTGCCAGCTTGTGTACCTCTATGATGGCTTACATAAGTGTCTCCGCAGACGCAATTGAGTAGTCAGGGGCCCCTCAAAACTCATCGTCATCAGCAACACAGTGCTTATTCTCATCGAGAGGGTGGGATACGAGCACTGCCCTTTCTACCCCCTTGTGCCTTGGCAGTGGGTTATTCTGAGCTCTCTTCAGTGGTAAATCACACCCTTTGCTGGATTGCGGTCAGCATTATCTTCTTGCTTCTCTGCTTTCAAGTCTAGCATCCATCCAAGGATATCTCTATTATTGTTTTACGATGCCAGTGAAGGTGAACTCATTTCACACTCTGCCCCTTTTACAACCATGGAGATGTTTTGTACTTTCCCCACCACCTTTATCAGGAGAAGCTTGCCATTATACGGAGAGGCAGGCAGAAGTACCTCTGTGGTCACACAAAGTAACATTTTTCAGGTTTAAAAATAAAATTGTGCCAGGGAGAGTTCTTCATTAACCTTTGAACCTCATATCAAAGTGTAGATACCGATTGACTAATGAAAGATTACTTTTCACTGAATAGTTTTAGTTCTATTGCTACCGGCCACAATTTGAGTGAAAGTTGATAAAGTTTCTGAGTGAAAACAAAAAAATACATTTTCTGTATACAAGCAAAAATGTTGACAGGTGATAAAAGTCTAAAAAGATACCAAAAATACTTGGCGCTGTCTAAACTCTCCTGAATTCTCATTCTAAAAAATCCGCCTGACCGGCTAAAGTGCATAGAAGACCTGATGAGCTGTGACGGAACAACCATTCCACTTGGACAGGAAACCCCACAGGTTTAGCCCACTCTTTCCTCCGAGGGAATAGTTTGATTAATTTCTTAGTAGCTTAGCTGAACTCAGACTCCTTTTTAGAGATATAAGACCAGAATGTCTACTTTTATACTGAATGGTACTATTTGTAGTGCAATTCATACCCCTCATGAGGACACACATCTGCATCTAATTCCTGTCACACTTTCAGATTGTAAAGTTTGTAATTTGTTTTTCAAAACCCTTGAATAAAGGTTGATTGTTTACAGATTTACAAAAAAATAACAAAGAAAACATTGTACCATTTATCCAGTTTTGTGTACATGCTGACCACTTGAAACAGCTCCCACATAATGATGTGCAGCCCCTCTCTGACTTTGCATTTTTTGTAGTTACCCCATTGCAATATGCTGCAAAGTAAGATCCACAGCAGATGATGATTATGAAACAAGTTTATTTCCAGCAGCAGAGCAATGAGTCCCACAAACAGGACAGCTTCAGATTAACTGCATTGCATCCTGCATTCCATGATCAACATTCTGACTTGAGTACATAGTGCAAAACATAACACCAGCATGTGAAAATGAAATGTATTACAATGAATACAACACATCTCCCTCATAAAGAAAACAAGATGAAGGAAATTAACAACTAAAATAAATATGAAACAATAAAAGATTTTACAAAAGACATAAAATCATAGGTACTAAATAAAAACAGATCTTAACGATAGAATGAAATTCACAGCTAAAACTACAATAAAATTGGACACCAACAACCACCTAAAAATGGTATTACTTAGTTGATAAATTCAGCAAATTTCCCAGGTGGCTGTCCAAGCCTACCTGCAACCTTGACTCTAGAAGCCACAGAATCACTAATATTCACCAAAATGTCAGATGATCTCATGCAATCATTATTTCTTCCATTCTGGTAACTATTTCGCACCTCATTGTCGAACCTCTCTTGAACCTCAGAATCTTCATCTTCTTCCCTGACATTATCCTCACAATCCTCTCCCGTACATTTGCCCACTCTTTTCACATTCCATACTTTGCTATCCTGGGTAATCACACAATTAGTGAACACCTACAGTATTTTCATAGCCTATCCAAACTTGGCCATACCTTTATTATTGAATCCCGGTTTTAAGATGCTCACCCAGTCTCCAATCTTTATTTCATGTGGCATCATCTTCCATTTTGCATCATATCACTCCTTGGATTTACTTTGCTTCCTTCTCACTATTTCTGTCACATCCTTCACATTGCATTCCTCTTCTGCTCCTGTCCACTTTTCTTTAAAAGAGTCTTTCAATTTTCCCACATTCTCGGTGAAACCTTTTTGAAGCTCTTTTCTACCAACTTTCCTCCAATGCCCTCTTCAACAACTGACACTTGTTCATCATATGCTTCATCACACAATAAAACAGGTTCTTTGCAAAGGGGATTCAGCATTCAACATTATACCCAACTTCCACTGGTCTCTCAAACCCAACATATTCGCCCCTTTCGCAGCTACATATAGCTTGATATGTGCACACCTTCCTTTCAATTCCAAATTTACACATACGTACCCATCCATAATCAATGGTAGTGCCATCAAAACTCTCAGCTATGATATCAGAAGGTTGAAAACATCTGTGCCCAAAACATCCCTAAATTTCTCCTTTAAATGCTTCTTAGTAATAATGGTCCAAGGAGAGCCTGAATCTGCCATAAGATCTAGTTCCGCTCCCGAAACACAAAGAACACACCTGGGAGGATTCTTTACCACTTGTTCATTCAAACTCCCCCCGCACTCTTGGATGGATAAAACAATCCCTTTACTATTATCAACCAATTCACCACATTCACACCATGGTTTAACTTCACATGTTTTAGAGATACACAATACCTTAACACATGTCTGACATGTCTGACCCCAACTCTTCCTAAGATCTCTGAAAACTTGTGCAAAATGACCCACTCGTGCACACATCTTGCATTCTCTGTTAATGGCAGGACAACCTGCATACGAATCCATATGTGCATTACTACCACATTGATAACATGCACCACTTCTCTCTGTTTTATCTGAGCTCCTAACTCCACCAAAATTGCCTGTCGTAAAAGTATATGCCCGCTGTTCATCTGGGCATTTTACCACACAAACAACCTTTGTACTCACCACATGTATGCTAGTACTCTTCACAGTAGACATCCACTTTTCAGATTGTCCAAACGTCTTTGCCTTGGAAATAGCATCTTGTAATTTAGGATCACCCATAACCCATAATTGCTCCTGGGTTTTCTTATTTCTCACATGTACTATAATCTGGTCGCTGATCATTTCATCTGTCATAGGACCAACATTGCAATTCATAGACAATGCCCTTAACGCAGTCAAAAACTCATCCAATCATTCCCCCTCTTTTTGTGCTCTAGTGTAAAATTTGAACTCTGCTCCATTCGTGGAGTTTGAGGAGTTTTCCGCACCTCATGCTCCGCGGAGCACGCGGAGTTCCAAAATTCATGAAGCTGCATTATTTCCTCACTCGTGCAACGTCGGTGAGCTCAAGTGAGGAAAATCCAATACTAGACTACCTCCCAGCGAGATTTCACAACGCGGCGGTCGTGGATGATCGTGACTGCTTGCGTTGATAAACCATCTGTTCATGTTGAGGAAGTTGCTGCTCGAGTTGAACATCTACTTGAGTAGCAAAAAGAAGCAGCACCGTCTTGCGCTGTGCATGGTGCAGTTCGCGCTGATTTTCGAGCCCAGGGACAAACACCGTAGCGCGGTGTACGGACAACTCCGCGAACTCCGCCCAGGCCTAATTTAAACCTAACCAAAGCAATTTTAGTGGTAGGTTTAAATCTTAGCTCCATTCTCAGAATTGCATCTTTATACACATCCATCTCGTCCTGGACATCCAATGGTCTGACTTGAGGCAGAGTCCTAAAAACTACTTTGCCTTCAGAACCAAGACACTGTAAGAATATGTTTTTCTTCCACTCCTCCCCCATGCGTTTGCCATCTATAGCCCACATGTAAGTAAAAAACTCCTCCACAAATGTATTATATTTCCCCAGAAAATTGTAATAGTAATTCCAGACAAAATATTTTTGTTTCAAGCATCAAAATAATAAGTAATGGTAATGTACTAATCATAAACTAGCAGCACTCCTCCATACATCCAAAAAAGTAATCCTTGGGCTAAAGAAAAGAATTAATAGGTATAACGCCCGGGTCCTAAATGAAATGGGGATTACTCGATAAAGCCCAACAAACTGGTAGCAAATACCAAAGATAGAAATCACCACAAACACAGACAACACTGTTCTGGTTATTCCGTGATTTCCCAAACAAATATGGCCACCACACAGCATGATGACACAGTAGCGTGACGTGACGGTGTGACGTGAGAATGTGATGGCACGCCCAATCCCATCCTTGTCACGATTGTTGCAAACTTAGATCAACAGCAGAAAATGATGTATTAAACAAGTTTATTTCCATCATCACAGGAATGCATTCTACATGCAAGACAGCTCCAGATTTACCGCATTGTATTCTGCATTCCATGATCAACATTCTCATAGAATGTAGAATGCAGTGCAAAACATAACTCCAGCATGTGCAAATGAAAAGTATTAAAATGAATACAACAACATACTAGCCAAGTTGTCCCCTCTTGTGACTTCGAAAAGTAACTATTGCCTGAACGGGCAACATATCACTTTTGGGCGTGAGGCTTCTGACAGAAGATCTTCATATGCGTCTAATTGTTCATTACCACATGTCAAATCTACCATCAATGCCTTCTGTGCTCTCCAGCGCTGGCCAAACAGGTGTTTGGCAAGTAGCAAAGCCAGAGCAGTAAATTTTCTTTTCGCATATATCGTTTTTACCCACCCCAGCAATGCAACCTCCATAGATAACTGTATAGGTAGGTCTGTAATTTATTTAATGTGCTTATCACCTGCTCCCAAATTGTGTAGCTGCTGCGACACTCCCACGCCAAGTGGTAGAATCCTGCTTCCTCCACTCCACAGATTTCCCACTGAGAGTCCGTTCTTAGGTTCAAGGTGATAATAAATGGGATGTATAAACCTATTGTGAGTTAAACTCAGCCTATTGTTAGGTAGGAGTTCACCTGCATGCGATCAAGAGTACTCCAAAATGTAGTCTGTGAGTGGGATATCTAGATCAGCAGTCCATCCTGCGAGGGCAGGAATAGTGTGTGTGGGAGTCTTTCTTAGGTGTCTAACCGCTTATCAATTTTACTAATGGGCCAAATTTCTCTGGTTGCTGTGACATCTCAGAAATGATCTGACTACTTGAGGATTTTATTCTCAGGTAAAGAAAGACATCTTGTCGAGTCAGCTTAGTACATATCTGTAAGGTATGTACCAAAATGATTTCTCCCCCTTCACATAGGCCTCTGCATTTTGTAATGTTCAGTTTTTGCAGTTGTGATTCTGCCTTTTTTTCTGCGGCCAGTGGAGAACAGAGGATGCACTTCTAGAAAAATGATAGGTGTGCATAAAAGCTTTATTTGCATCTTGTCTTTAGGTTTGTTCCAAGTAGTTCTTGCAGAGGTAACAGTGTTGATTTTATCTAATTTTGAAGCATATTTGGACCATAGGGCAGTTGGGAGCAGCAACGGTGCTGCCACATCTTTTTCCATTGTGAGGTGGGCCATATATCCCTGGGGATGAAGCCACTAATATGCAAAGTGTCCCTACGAACATAAATAATATAGCTCCATACTGGTACCGTAAAGTCGTCATATTTATATAGTAGAGTCAATGTACTCCAGGCTATTCAGGGCCTCTTATTGGCCTATGCTGGTTTAGTAAGTAGAGTTGTGAGCATATGGAAAAGGTTTTTGCTCAGGGTGGTGGGTGTATTAAAAAAGAAGTAGAGAAATCTAGGCAGTATAACCATTCTGAGTAGTCTCAGTCTGCCTGCCATTATTAGTGGCAGTTTGAGACATCTGTTAATTTGCTCCTAAAGGTTGCTGATCGCCAGGCCATAACTTAGTCTAAGTATATCATTTTTGTCACAACTTAACCATATGCCTAATCGATTAATCAAGATTTATAAAGTGCAGCTAATCACCCAATAGGGTATCCAGGCGCTAGCAGGTCCTGGAGGCTCATTCGAACAGCCAGGTATTGAGGGCCCTTCGATATTCCAGAAGTGAGGTAATGGTCTGGAGGTGCATGGGGAGGCTGTTCCAGGTCTTTGCTGCGATATGGAAGAAGGAACAATCTCCACTTCCGCTTCGGTAGATGCAGGGAGTATGGGCAAGTGATAGGGAGGCAGAGCATAGTCTTCTCAACGGTTGGTGTAAGTTCAGGTGGTGGTTCATCTAGGCGGGTCCTTGGTTGTGTATTTGACTATTTGATAGGCTCCATGCACCATTTCATTGAGAAAGCCGTGATCACCACATCTATGTTTCTAGTGATTGGGAAGACTGCCAACTTACCTCAATTTATAGTGAGGCCTGAGAGTTCTCCAATCAGTATAAATTACCATGATTTAAGCCTCTTTGGGAGTCTCTAAGGCATAATGTTACATCGTCCACATAGAGCGAGATTAAAATCGGTCAGTCCATGAATCTTAAAGCTTATTGCGCAAGATGTTGCTTTAAATTTGTGGCAAAGGGTTCAAAAGTTTATAAATTGTTTAATGTATATGGCCCTCTTTGTCAGGTGTTGGATGAGTTGTTTGAGAGTGAAAGCCCTCCTTCCAAGATGGTGCAGCGAACATTACTTTACCTAAGCTTGAAGAGTTAAGAACAGACACATCATTTTAGAAATTATCAGTATTTTAAAGTTGAGACCCTCATAGAGTGAATAGTATGACGGCAGCAGCACCTTGGTGTATGTGATCTGCGCAAGCCATGGAAGCACTGTTATGCAACTGGATATATACCACATAATGTCCATACTGAACTGACAGTGGCACAAAATTTAAATGTAATTCTGCCTGATAGCTCGGAATCAAACTCTGCGAATTCTGCCCACCCCTAGTTATAAGGCACTCGGGGATAGACCTCAAGCTGCATCTATTGTGGATTGGTAGCTACTAGACAGATGTAGCACATGCGTGTAGATTGCTTGACTAACGTTGGTCTGCCTTACATTGGCTCTGCCTCATCAATAAGGTCTAGTATGACTTGATTACTATGCATGGACCACCCACACCCTTCCTTCTCATAGTATGGAAAAAGTGTTACTTTGTGGCTAAATATTCTCTTCCTTCTACTCTGTTGGGCTCATAAAATCCTTGTCGGTCTCAGGAATATAAAAGTCTGCCATTTTGAAAGTTTTTATTGTGGAATTTTGAGTGACCTTTCATACTTTGAACCAGCATACCACTTGATTCGTTTCAATGGTAACACAAGAGTGCAATTTGGACTTTTTGTACCATTTCGCAATTTACAAATGTAGAGTACATACTTTTAACAAATTGCAATTTTGGGATTCATAATTTGCAATTCGAAGTTTTCAAATACTAATTATGCATGCCCTAGTTTCTTGGTGTACTGTGAGACTTGTTTTAAATGGTCTTCTCTTGTGGCTGATACATTGCTTTGTGTTGTTTTTGAGTTTGTAAATCATTTTTAACTGATTCGAGAATCGCTAACGTTTCATACATCGGGTCCGAAGTGACTTACCTTTAAGCATTCCATAGTTTGGATCATAAAATGTTAAAGTACTCGCTAGTCGTCTCAGAGGGAAAGTTAAATTAATTAGAAATAAATAAAATGGCTATTCGTAACTAACAAAATGGCAAAATAAAAATTACCAGACGGCATGTTATCACACAGAATAGGACGTTTTCAAGTCTGGGAAATGCCGATAGACAGGATTTTTTATTTCAGATAAAGCCAGGTTGTACAAACAGATAACGTTCTTCTGACCTGTCAGCCGAGACGCCGCGCTTTTGGATGTGTCTAATAAATGGAACGGCGGCATAATAACCAGCAGTTTCATGCGCCCTCATGCATAAAAGGCCGCGGATCGGAGCGTGTGACTGGAATAGATAATGGTTTGGAGGCGCTTTGGAGGGGACGCTGATCATTCTAATTCACAGCATCCTTGAGTGCTGCCTCTGAGTGCCAGCGCCCCTCTCTACTGAAATATGAATTTAGCAGCATGTATTTTATCTGTTAAAGCACAGAGGTCGCGCTATATAAAACTGCAAAAAATAATAATAAATAAATCACGAGCCTCTGGCCAGAAAGTCCTCTGGATCACTGGCATAATTGAACATCAAATTTATTTAAGTATAAGGTTAGTTTTTTGGGGGGTTTGTGTAAACAGAAGTTTCGTCTTCTATAATGTTAGGCTCTAATTGTATTGTAATTGTAATAGCATTTAGATAGTGCTCAATACCCCGGGAAGGCACTAAAGCGCTTGACTGCAAGTACGATGCTACTCACCTTTTTATTTTGCGTTCTCTTTCCCACACACTGACCTTGAAATACCTATCCTTTTACTCACACAGGCTGTACACTCCTGTTTTATAGTCCTGTTGAAGACCCCACGGTGATGTTGTCTACCCACACATGTATATAGGGGGTCGAAACGTCGACGTTAACTGCACAAGCGTTTTTGCCCAAATAGACATATTTATGCTTGGAATGAAAAATCGCATGTCTATCTAGGGTGATCCAGTGTATATTGACGCTGAAAATAAGTCTTTGTTCATGTGTTATCTATGTATAATTTTTAGTTGATATTTGTGTATATTTTCAGTTGTTCTGTTTTGAATCTGTACTAGTCCTGTCGTTCATTATTATTGTTAGATTTATAAATCACATACGATATATGTTTTTCTAATATATCGTACACAATTTTTCTAGTTTATTTTTTTCATATTTTTTTTAGAGTTTTATATAGCGCAAACTAGACCAGAGACATCGGGTATCAGAGCGCTTTACATGAGCACCAGTTTCATTACAGATGGACACATTCATTTTTGTTAGGCACGGGGAGATTAAGTGATTTGCCCAGAATCACAGGATGTTGAGCGCCGTTGCCGAGACTCGAACCCAGTTCCCCAGCTTCGCGGTCGACCGCTCTAGCCATAAGGCTACATTCTCTCCCCATCCTCAGCCTCAAGTTTAATTGAGTTTTTGTCATTTTTGTTTTGTGTTAATGTTTACGATCAGTTGTGTGTTTTATACATCATTAATTGATATTCCTACTTCAGTGAGGATAAATTAATTGATAAAGCAATTTTTCTTCTTCGTGGCAGAAACTCTGTCCATATAATGTTGACTATCCCCAGGTTCTGCATGTTACTGGAATACCCCATTGTTATTATTGAACTCTGGAACCCAAGCAGTCCTGCCAAGTACCACACATCAGGCGTTAGGCTAACACATTTCAGTGGGGTACTACGCATCACCGCACTGAAATGCATTGTCATACATATTTGCATTATGTGTTTGTTGTCACTGAAGCGCAGCAAACCTGCGTGTGGCAGCTGGCAGCATGCTGCCTGTTGCTGCGCACGCTGCTCCCACAGACTTGGGGCTCTCCGTGGTACTTGGTAGGACTGCCAGCTGAGAGCTAGGGCAGCGCTGGCAAGCTCACAGTCAGTGCTACAATGTATTCTTAAATTCGATTCCTGCGGCACCACGCTTCCTCCTCAGCACTGAGTCACTTGTCAGACAGCCTGAAGTCACGGCTGGCCCAGTAGCATGCGCAATAGCTACTACCAAGACTGCCAGTCAGGTTGTTTGATACATTATGGCCGTGGCTCCGCAGGACATCACGTCCTGCCTCCTGCTAGACTAGTAGCGCCACAGGGAGTGTGAAGGCCAGCGGCTCAGTGGTTTGCGGGTGGCACCGCCAGCCGCAATCATCATGGCGCACCCGGCTCCGCTCGCATCGGTCCGGGGCTGTCTGTTGCAGTGCTGAGTGACTAGAGCTTACACCGGCTGGGCCGCCCACTCGGACAGGCTGCCTGGACTAACCGGATGCCGGTGGCAAACCGAAAGTGATTGCTCAGGGGGTGGCTCAAGGCAGTCTGAGCCTGCTGCCTGCCTGCTGCAGAGTCAGTTGCCGACGCCAGTCACGCAGCACTGCGGCAGCCGTGCTGAAGATCTGATCATCAAGAACAGAGTTTAGTAAGTAAAGTAGTTACCTCTAGCCACCCTCACCCGAGTGTCTGTCAGTGTACTAGGTTAGTGCCTTTCCATTTCTGGTGCTTTGTAGTTTTAAGATCTTCTTAGAGTTTCTCGTTGCTGAAATGGGTGTCATTTTTGATATTTATATGCTTACCTCATCTTTATTGCTTGATTTTGCTTGCAAGAAAGTGTCACTCATCGTCGTTGAAATGTCATTCATAATTACACTGAAATTATGAAAATGTCACACATAGCAATCTGAAACCTTGGCAGCTATGCCCAAGGTTAATGGTTGCCCCAGTGATTATTGTTGATTATTGAGAGCAGTCATGTGCTCTCAAAGAATAAAAACATTCTGTGCATTTCCTCGAGTTTCTTTGACTAAAATAATAGGAGTTAGGTGTGATGATTAGTGGGAATATGTGCGTTCGTGCAAATGGTTGGCTAGATAAATAGATATGCCACAAAATGACACCTTGCTGAATTCAGACTTTTCTCCACTTTTCAGAAATGTATAGCTTTTGTGGTTTACCTATGGTTTCAGACGTCTTTCCCCAGCCAAATGCAAGTAGATAGAAACTATTCATGCATGCCTCACCTAGCAACAGTATCAACAATATGAAAGAGTTAAGTGCCACAGCTTTATGTAGGACAGGTCCTTCAATTGCCTGTGAATTCCTCTTCCATATTGTTGGCACTATGATCATATGCAGCACCGCACCCTCTGAAAGCTAGCTTGAACCAACTTGCAGTTGCAAAAGGCTATAGTAATGATCACTGAAATGTGGAGAAATGTGGAGCAGGATCCTGAGGTACTGAGAGTTGTCTCTACCAGTCAACGTAATGCCAAGCTATACATTGAGCTCTTGAGATGCAGAAGGGCATTGCTTAGCAGAGATGAGAAGCTCTGAGAACACATCATGAAATCATATACAACAAAGCCAAAGGACCTCGAACAAAAGAATACAGTAACTGTTTTAGGTCAGTTTACGTAGCTAATTTGTGCAAGTTTGTTTAGTGGTCCAACTGTTTCCCCAGACACAAATTCATTTTATGGAATTTACACCATTTTTTTACTAAGGAATGCTTCTGAATTTAGCACAAAGGTGATTTACTTTTTGTCACTACATGTTCACAAAAACAGAGTCTCACTGTAAAATAATTACTTCATCAATTCAACCCGGAAAACCATCATGTACGCACTGGTCACAAGCAAGCTGGACTAGGGGAACACCCTCTATGTTGGGATCAACAAAAAACTCACCAGAAGGCTGCAGACCATTTAGAACTTAGCAGCCAGAATCACTCTCAACCTCCCAAGCTGCACTCACATCACACCACACCTCAAAGAGCTCCACTGGCTCCCCATTAACAAGCAAGCACAATTCAAGCTCCTCACCCACACTTTCAAGGCACTACATAACACTGGCCCAGCATACCTCAACAATTGCATCTGCTTTCACAAACCTTCCAGATACCTCCGCTCCTCCAGACTCCTACTTCCCATGCATACGGAAAACCAGACCCTGTGATCAAGCCTTCTCCTACATTGTTCCTACAGCATGGAACGACCTGCCCCTACACATAAGATCCTCCTCCTCACCTGCTCAATGCCAGGATACCCTCCCAGGTGATAGTGCACTCTACAAATCTGCATAACATAACATAATCTAACATAACATGACATAACATATCATAACATAACATACCATAACATAGCATAACATAACATAACATATAACATAACAGCCCATGTGCTAATGAGACACTCCAATTTCCGAACCAGGGCGAACATGTTGACAATGAAACCCGGGTGATACAGACTTATATAAGATAAATATTCATTACATATGGTCACAGAAATTCCAAGTACTATTTCTACCCTCCACACTCAAATAAACCCTGCATGGACTGCATCAACCAAAGTGATTTTAGTACAAAGACAATTTAAACAAGCATTTGCAATGCAATAGGTCTCGCATTTGCGAGATATTGTGCTATTGGCATTGTAAATGACAATGCCTTTTATTTATATGTTTAAAAAACATACAATAATAAAAGGCATTGTCATTTACAATGCCAATAGCACAAAATCTCGCAAATGCGAGACCTAATGCATTGCAAATGCTTGTTTTATTTATGGTTGGGGGGTAACACAAACAATGGCAGAGTGAGAGGTGGGGTGAAGAATTAACACAGACAATGGGAGGGTGAGTGGAAAGAAAGAAGCAGCAGCAATACTGACACTGAGATAGAAGGGGAAACGGGGGTCAGGCAGCATTGTTAAAGTGGACTTGACAAACACTGCGATTCTCTGAAAAATATTATTAGAACAACCGCATTCTCAAAGTCCGGTTTCCTTTCACTATCTGACAGCTCGCAGCCTGTGCAAGAAATACAGAAGGCATTCTTTCGAAAAAGCTCAGATCCGCAGCGCATTCTCTTAAATTCAAAGACCATGACATACTTTAATATTTCTGAAATAACAAATGTCCAATAAATATGCGGCAATTCAACAACACAACAAATCCTTTCATCGCCATTCCGCTGCTAGGAGCATCGGGAGAAGCCTCCCTCGGAACTGAGACTGTGTTATTGTGAAAGTAAAAGTGACCGCAGGCGGGCTCTTGGTGACAACAAACACCCGGATGAGTGCAGCTTGGAGGGGGGAGGGGAGGTGTGCTGGAGGGGGGGTGCAGAGACAAGAGGAGGCGAAGAACGGAAGAGAGGCACGGGCAGAGAAAGCAAATGTTAGTAGTACTGGGAGAGATATGACATTGCCTCGTTTGTCTATTCAGGGTTTGCGATTTAATCTGAATTATTGTGAGAGCCCCGCTTTAATACCATCCTGACTACAGTCGCATAATATACGAAAATATAATTAAAAGTGCAGTACTTATGGGTGCCTTCTTCTAGCAGGGGTAAGCATGACATAAACAGCAACGAAATGTGATGTTCCATCTCACACTTCGTCGCATATTTAGTTCTTTTTTTTTGCATAAATTTGGACAGCCAATCAATAAGTAAAAGGATATGTTCATGGTGAGATTTCCAGCCGTGAATGACAGAGAGTGACTTCGAGAGAGTGGCCTCCAACACCTACGCTAGTTCGAAAACATGTTGCAGTTTCAATGAAAAAGGCACAGAGAAGTTAAATCGTAGCCAAATAAATGTGTACTGTGGCACAGCGATAAGAAGGAAGAACAACTTATGACCTTTCCTCTCTGCCGATAGTTATTTCCAATGCCATGTGTACGTGCCCAAAAAGTAACAGAAAAAATCAAACTTGTTCTTAAGTTGTTAAGGTGTCTAAATAGGCTTAATAAAACAACAACAAAAACGATAATTGTGAAATGCATGTGTAAGGCTGCAACGCGAGCATAACTCCGCATCCATGCCTTTTCTAGTGATGTCACCTTTTATCTGGCACACCCTGCTCAGTGCCCTTCATACACTACATACATCCGATCATTCACACACTGGGCACAGATGGCGGTGAAGTCGCCAGCAGCAAGAACTGTGCAAAATATGAAACATATGTAGATATGCAGATGTGTGTGAATGAGTAGACACAAACACAAGATGCACAAAAACACACATAACAACACACTCATTATGCGTGTTTGTATGTTTAGATATATTTACACCCTAAGGGTGGAGGAAGGAAGCCACTGCACACTGAGCTCCCTTCCCTCTTTATTTATATGCATACTATCACTCCCCGTGAGCTGAGAGCCGAGCGCAGCTCCCTCCCCGCCGCTGCACCAGGGTGGCCCGAGGAGAGCAGTGAACCGAGGCTCAGGCAGACACAGTAAAAGAGCTGATAGTGTCTGTGACCCATTGTCCACGGGTGCTGTGCTGAAACATTAAGCGCAGCGCCCGAGGGCGGGACGGGGATGAGGGGCTGTGAGCCACAGCGCCATTATTAATTGCGTGCGCCCGTGTTGTGTGAATGTAAACGCGGGTGCCGTGTTAAAGATAAAGCGCACAGGAAATAAACACAAGAAGCACCAGCCATTGGCGCGAGTGGTGTTTGAGGGGTGGGACAGTGAAGAAATAAAAGTAATGCACGTTGAAGGATCGCACTGACGAGGGACGGCAAAAGTCAGAATTTAAAAAAAAGAGTTCTTAAACACAAGAGCTGAAGAAGGGAAGTCCACGAAAGTGGACAAAAACTGAAGTTAGGCGGTGCTGCTTCCGGATTAAACGGAAGTGACGCATCGGTTCTACAGCCAATAAAAAGCCCGCTAAGAAAAGCAATGCCAGAGTTTACTAATGGCAAGCGGCAGGAGAAATTACCCGGAGTTTCCTCCCTGATACAGAGTAGTTGATGTCTCGGAGAGACAGCGCATGCGCGCTGCCTAGGCGAGACCTAAAAACATAGGTTTCTAAACTGGTCTCTCAAATTTTATGTTACCCTGGCGACCAACTCCAGTGCAGTTGAGCCTGGTTAAAAAAAAAACTTTTTAACAGGTAAAAACATACCTTTTAAATTTAGTAAGTCATCCCTATGTAAGCCTTGTGGCCCACAAATGCATGGTATTTAAAAGTGGGACACATTGAAAATTATTGTTGCCATGTCCCTACAGTGAAAAGGCCCTAAAATCTATTGTCACTGTGGCAGGCCTAGCTGTCCTATGTAACGATCAGGAGTACAGATTAAATACTAATACAGTATCTCAGGCATGGCACCAGGTAGAAAAATAATTAAACCCCTATTTTAATAGTTATTAAAAATCCACTTTAATGCTGAATTGGATTTTTAATAAATATTAATGAAAACAAACAAACTTTTAGAAAGCTATTCTTCACCTGCCTGAACTGTCACAAGGCTAATTCGCCTTAGCCTCTGGTAAGTCTCACCCTGTGCTCAGCCCAGGAAGAGGTGAAATTCCTCCCAGGAACACACAATAGACTGGCCTGAATGGTAAGTTGCAAATCCTCTGAAATCAATAGAATAAGCAGGGTGGAGCTGCACTCCTCTCGTTGACACCTTACTGTCAAATCCTGCATGGCAAGTTTGTTTAAAGCACATGAAAAAGTTTAGTGCCCTGCAAAGGGAACAAACAGTATGCCAGGAAATTTCTTTAGCCCCTGCCTGCTTGCTGAAGGACCCTGCTTTTGTCCTTCCAGACCTCTCTCTCTCTGGGTTTTTTGTGTGTACAGTGCCTTCCTCAAACTGGATTGTAGTGTTAGATGTGGGAGGGCACTAGGATTACCATAGTACACTCCACACTCACAACCCCAGCCTCCGACCCCAATTTTAGTGTGGCTGAAGACCTTCACCATCTTGGATTTTACCTGACACACTGCATTTTGGGCCTGTTTGCAGTGAAGCAAACAGGAACTACTGCAAAACTAGGTAGGTCACGGCCTTGGAACCTCTACTCCATTGCTCAGAGAGGAACTAAGAATGTCTTAGTGTGTACCACACCCACTGGCTGGGGAACTCAACAAAGCTGGACTCTCACCCAGCCTTCCTCAGAACTACTACTGGGCTTGCAAAAGGAAACCAGCCTGACCAAACCTGCTGTACTTGTCATCTGCAAACTGTGAAAAGGATTTGGGTATGTTGGACCCCCTTCCAATTGAAATCCAAGGACAGAAAGTTGTTCAAGGATCACAAGGCTGATTTCCTGAGTGGTTTCAGGAACATAAAATAGCTGAAGAGGACATTTCTGTGAGGAATCCCAGCGGACCAGTGGCAACTGTACCTTCACTGAACTTGGCTGCTGGCTTACACCCTGAGGCTCTCCAAGTGCTTGGCCTCAGGGCAAGGGGGCCTTGGAAATGTGCTACTTTCTTTACTTCCAGGCCTTAGAAGGGCCAATCTACTTGTAGTACCCGAACAGGGCCACAGCTCAGTTGGCCTCAAATTGTGCCTAGGTCCCAGTCTATAACGACCATGCACCATAATTGATGCTTTGCACTTGAAATGAAATCCAGTATTTGTAAAGTGCGAACAATTACCCGAGGGTGTCAAGGCGCTGGGGGCCGTCGGGAAGATTAAGCGAGCTATTGCCCAGAGTCACATGGTGCTGAGCTTACCTGCCGCCGGCACCGGGGATCGAACCGTGAGCCCCCTTGGTCCGGAGTCAGGCGCCCTGGCCGCTGCGCCACACCTCTTCTTAGCATAATATTCTCTTAAATAATTTGCAAAAATCATCTCTGGTTCCCCTTATTGGATTTTTGATGCATTGTGTTCATCAAATTGTACTCTATTTTTATAATTGGTGTGGGATTTTTACTGTGTTGCGTTTTCGACTTTTTAACTGTTTTTTGTGTCTAAACGCTTTATATATTTTCTCTAGGATAAGCCTGTCTTCTCTGCGCCACAGCTACAGGGGGTTCAGGTCAGGTTTAAATTACTGAAACCTTTGACTGGATGTAACAAGTTAGTGACTATTACTTGTGGTGGACTGTTGCACTGAGTTCTGCCCCTGCAGTATGCCCGGATTTTTTGCTTTTTCTGATCACCTGTTTTTTGGACTTTTTGCTGTGGGTCTCACCCACGGTAATCACATGGCAAACGGACTGTGCGTGTTTGCTGCCAGTGTCTGCCTTTTTAAGACAAGGCTACTGAGAGGCAGCAAAGATAAGGGGCATTTGGCTGTTTACACATGAAGATGTGGGCACACACGTGTGTACATGTGTGCGGGCTGCACGTGGGAGACTACTGCCGTGCACAGCCTGGTAACAGCGCACAGGTATCCTGTCGCAATGGGGACTCTGCAGTATTAGGTATTCACCTGGGATAGGCCTCATGTACACTATTAGGGAAAGTCAGTGTGCTTCACTGTTTTAACTATATTGACACCCATTATACACATAGGGAGGAAGCTGCCTTAGAATGTAGTTTCACTTCCCCTTGGCCTACATAGACCATTGATATCTTGAATTGGAGTGTAACCTGTGCATGAAAACCAAATTTGTAACTTCAAAAATGTTAACTGTACATCTTAGTCGTTCAGAGTTTCCATATTTTCCTGGCTCAGCTCAGGATCAGAGCCAAGGCCTTGTGTCGCCCTGCTGTGCCCAGTATTTACATTTTCTCCAACAGCAAGAACAAACCCTGCCCCCACACTCCCAGCTCCTGAGGAGGAAAGGGGTGGTGCGGAATGATCTGTATCAATCACCCAGCTGTCACGCTGCACCAGAGATGGGCCTGCCCAAGCCCACTGAACAAAGGAGAGTGCCCAGACAACTGGAGCCAACCCACTGGGTGGCTTCCTTTGAAACTCTAATGTGCAAGTCCCTGGCAGTGATGTCAGCAAGGGGTGGAGCTGAGACCCCAGGAGCTAATGTGACCAGTGGCTCCTGGATGACGTCATTTTGGATTGTCCCAATATGCTCTGCAGGAGGGTTGCGACAGGAGTGGAGAGGTGATGTGGAACCCCAGGATTGACTAGGGAAGCCTGTCTTCTGGAACTTCCCTTTCCCCTTTATACACTCTTGCACAAGGAGAAGACGCTCTCTTACCTACGGATTTTCTACCTACTTTGTTGCTGGCTCCTGAGGCTGCCATGGAGAACTGGAAGGAGGAACCCCCGGACCTTCACTCTGGACCCAGGACTCTGCCCAGTTGACCTCAGGACCAGCGGTCTCCCCAAGGGTTAGTGAGGCTGGCCCACAAACTCCCCAGAGGACCAGTTGGGGGTAGCTTTGGACTTTTTGTGCGCCCACCAACAAAGTCACAAAGGATAATTAGAGCAGGGAGCCAGGAGGTCCAGCTTTTGGAGCACTGTTCGGCTTTAGAGGTTTGGAGGGTTGTTGCAAATGCCCCTGTGGGAATAGAGCTCACAGCAGGAGTAAAATGAGACCAACGGGGCCAAGTTATGGCATTCTAAAGTTTTTGACCATAGATCTATATTTCCTCCCTCATAGCGCGTGGGTTCGCCTGCCGGTTCATTGAAATTCCCCCTGGAGTGGACCAGGGCCGGGAATGGTGTGAAGGAGCTGTGTGTGTGTTTAATAAGTTGAGGGAGAGGGCATGTGTTGGGCCCCCCTCCCCGTTCCTTTAATTCACCTGGGGCCCCCATCGCCCAGGAGGATTTCTGATCAGGGGCCCGGACCTCATCCGAGTGCCACAGTGGTGCTGGGAAGTGCTGTTGCGCTCCCCCAAGGCTTCCAGAATGGAGGGGCCCAGGACCCCATCCCTGGGCCCCAGATTTCTCAAGAAGATGGGGGAGTGCCGCTGCACCCCTACATGGTCCACTTTCCTCGCTCCCCGTGCCCGTGTCTGGGGGGGAACGGGAGGGGCCACCAAAGAGTGTACGTCTGCCCGCTGGAGCAGCAGACCCATATGCAGGCTGCCGACTCCCACTGCAGCACACAATCGTGCTGCAGTGCAGGGAGTCAGAGAGGGCAGCTGGGGGTGGGCTCCTCAAGCTTCCCTCCACCAAGTTCAGGGACTGGGCACCTCCACCCAAGGAGAAACCGCGGCACAAGGCTGATTCCATAAAGGAAAAACACAGAAGCAAAACTGATACGGCTCTCCCGCTGCTCTAATATTCAATGCTTGCAACAGAATAGCCCCATTATGCTTTGCAGAGCCTCTCAATTGAAATGCCTTTTTGCCCCTACCTCAGCCTGTGGTGGTCCTAGGACGATGGGACCACCACCAAATTTCAGCATGATGTGCCATTGCTCCTCATGTAATCTTCTGGGTCACCAACCTATGCTGGGGGGACTCCAAAATCATCACCTTTCCTGCTTTTTCCTGCATTTTTAATGTCTCCCACGGCTGGAGCTTTTGCTCTACAGCCAGGAGTAATTCGCTTTCTAGGGGTCTGGTGTATGGTAATGTTCAGAAGATCAGGAAAGCCTAAAAATGTATAATGCACTATTCGTGTGGTTACGTCCTCTAGGGGCTGAGTGTATGGCTGCATTGCAATGCTTTTTCACCATGCATGTTTCACTGTAATGCTCGCTAGGAGTTGTTTTTACCATTAACATTTGATACCTAATGCATGAAACAAATATACAACACAAGGTTGAATCCTTATAAATGTTTTATTAGATTATCAAATGATTACACATGTTTTATTGGTTCAGCCTTATCACAAAAATGACAATGACTCATGCCAAAGTAATGTGTTTTATTACAAAGTAACTGTTAAAACTCA
This sequence comes from Calotriton arnoldi, assembly GCA_963921515.1. Lineage (NCBI taxonomy): Eukaryota > Metazoa > Chordata > Amphibia > Caudata > Salamandridae > Calotriton > Calotriton arnoldi. The sequence goes on from CAWUFW010004039.1 coordinate 789,423, forward strand.
CTTGATATGTTTGTGTGACCCCTCTAAGGGGTCACCAGTGATTACACAATGTCATCTATGGCATGTTTCATCTGCCAATTTATATTTGTAAATTACTGCATAGTATTTAGCAGTGTGTGCGTAATAAATTTACTTATCCATTTTCTAAAGAAAAAGTACTGACTGGACAATCATTTATTGAGTGTTATTACTGTGTGCTTGTGAGTGCTGATTACTAGCCCACACCACCTTCCTGTAGTGGGCCTTAGACTGCTCCACCTCGCTATCCTGTGAGAGTCAGGCGCTACAATGGGGTATTTGGTTCCCACCGAGGACAACTGAGGAACTATTACTTGAGATGGCCACACAACTAATGGCCCAATTTTCAACATGGACTTCCACCCACCTCAATTATATTTCACATTCTCTCAAAGGCACTGCATAGGTAGGATGAAAATCACTGAAATCTACTTCACTATAAGCAGAACAACTGTAAATGAGGTACATGTTTTGTGCTCATGAGCAATAGGGCAGTAATTACCTTTGATCTGCTGTTTGCTGCACAAATCACAGGTGTAGTGTGTGGGACTTAAGACACTCTGTCACTGCCTTCTCCAATTTCTTCTGTATGTGTCATACAGAAACCTTGCAGGTACAAAGTGGTGTGTTGCCACATAGCATGCACATATTGTCATTTCTACTACTGCATATCTCTGAAGTGAAGATGACCCATTATCCTACTATGTCCATTTGGTCTGTGCTTTACCTACTGCTACACATATTTATGTTGAAGTTGACCTTCTGGTGCACTGACCCACCAAATGAATTACCCAGCAGAGGAACTACTTGAATGTACAACCTGGAGTGCAAAGTAAAGTGCAGAGTTGCCATTGGTTCCCTAAGTCCTTTTTTAGATACAAAAGAATGAAAGAAGACGCACAGTCAACATTTGCCATTTTTATCATTAAACATGCTCACCTGATTCTGGCTCTGGTGTCTGCTAACTCTCAGTTTGGATTGGTCTTTAGCTGGTTCATGACTTAGGACCGTTCCACCACTTGGTCTTGGTTTAGCGGTATTCCCAGTAAGCACAAAACACATTATGGGTAATGTGCCATTTGTATTTGCTAGATGAGATGTACCATATACAATTTGTTCATTCCTAGACCATCCAGCAGTCCTCCTGGGTTTCAAACCTATAGTTTGCAGGTGAAGCTTTGATTCTCATTCACAGCCGCATAACTGCAGCTACTACAACCATGCTTCTAATAAAAATGATGCCACACACATCAATTTTCCTAAGGTTGTGGGGTTCAATGACATCTAATCAGATATTCAACATTACAGCAGTGTCATCATACTCATACATAAGAATGTCATTCTAGTGTTGCTATTCTACATATATTTTAGTCAAAATATACATTCCAGAATTAAATATATCAGGATTTATAACAATCTCTGAATAATGGATATTTAGAACTGTACTCCAAGTAAAACACCAGAATTGTACAATACGTAATCGGAAATAAACCATGCCTTCATGGTAAATGATTTACATAATTTATGATATGTTGATTCAACTCTTCAACCGCAGCACATGATAGTGACATAAGGAGAAGAAGTGTGAAATACAACATAAAAAAATTCTAGAATGTAATTATTACAGGCACGCCAATCCTCACAACGAAGGATAATTAGGACATAAGTCCCCAGGAAAGTAGATGTGTGGGCTCGTAGTCCACGGGACCATTATATAGTAAGCATTTTCATATGTGAAAGGGTGGCAAAGAATTTGCGTTTCTAAATTAATGATTCTCTTTCAGTGGATAAACAGATAAATACACTGGACATATTTATGAGCGCCTTGAGCATGGTAGCATCCCTTTTTGTGACACTCCAGCAGCGCAAATCAAAAAAATCATATTTATGAGGTCACGCAAAGCGCAAATTGCTGGGTTGCCTTACTCTGCATTAGGGAGGCGTTCCATGGGTGTTGCGGTGAGTGTTCCCATGCAACACCCATGGATTTTGACACTTCCCCAGATTTACAAAACCATGTAAACCTGGGGTTGCGTCTAAAACTCACTCCTCCCAGGGGAAGTGCAACAAGGAGAAATATCTTTATTTCTCCTCGTTTTTCCTCTTCCTATGTAGAAAGAGGAAAAAGCGTCCCATGATTGTTTTTGTGCAGGAAGGTGCTCTTTTCTGCACAAAAACAATCCTGCCAACAACACAGGCACTCTTGCACTGCACTGCGGTGCAAGGCTGCCTGCGTTGACGCTAGGCTGCTGAAACAGCGCCAGTGCTAGGAGAAAGGACAGGAATGCACCGTATTAGATAAATATGGTGCATTCCTGCCCTTTCACTTTGACATAGGGCAGCACAACAAGGTGTCATGCTGCGCTGCCCTTCGCCAAATCCCCACAACTAAGTCCCACAGCAGGGAGGAGCTGCTTAAGACTGCTATGCACTCCTCGTAGACTATTTTGGTGGATCCTAGTAATGTGGCAAAGGAATATCGCAATTCAAGCTTTGATTTTGAGTAGGCTACACTACTGGAACATGCTATATGTGGCTATGTTGGATTATTTGTTAATGTGTCTTCAGTCTATTCAGAATACGGAGGAAAGACTGATTTGTAAGAGGACTCACAGGAGTTCTGTATCAATTTTTAAGTTAGTTTGCCACATGCACACTCCCTAGGCTGTAATGGTCAGTGATCTGATGTAGTTGTTTCCATGATGTAATGGCTTCCATGTATTTCGGTGACGCAGTGGACACAACACAGTGCAGATGCATGTATACCTATTAACCATTACTGGTGTCTAGTGTATCATTGTTTGCGAAAAGCAATCAGGTTCCAACACAGCGGGGTGAAGATAAGCATACATGATGGCAAGAGCCTTTTTTTTTTTTAAAGAACAATGCCCAACGCAACAGCAAAAAACTCAAAATCTAGCTATTCAGTGTCACACTAGCTGTCTAGCAGCCAGGAAGCCAAACAATAAATTAGGTCAATAGTCTTATTTCTCAAGATTTTACTTTTTCCCCATAGACTACCATTGAGCACCATTAACTTCCATGCTAATGGATGGCCATCACACTCACAACGAAACGCTTCAGCACTCTCCTTTTCTTTTCACAATTTCTATGTTATTAAGATTTAGATGCACGATGAGATCCACATTATAAATTATGAAAAAAACATATTCAATGCATATTGAAAAAAATGTTACAATTTCAAAACACATTATTTCATTCACTGTAATAAATATTAATTAAATCGCTTCTTTTAGTGTGTGAGCCCTATATTTTACCGATAGTGGTTTCACAAAAAGACAACGGTTAAAGTGTAGTAAAGGGCAAACAAATAACATGTGTTTAAGAGTTTGAGTGGAGTTCCTACAAAGATCACAAGGCCTATCCTTAGGAATCAAACCTCCCCAAACACCTATAAACGGTTTTAGGGGTAAAATATTCATACAAAATAATAATAAAAGTCACCGGACTCCATGTTCTAAATTCCAAGTTAAATAGGGTTGAGGCTGCACTACAGTACATGAGGAAACTATGGCATCCATTTTTCCCCAAGCAAGTAACCATGTCACATTTCATAGAACTACTCCTAATGTTGTATTTCAAAAGTTTTTTAACTTCAGGGCAAGACATTTCAATTAATTAAACCCTGCTCAATTTAAAGTGCTAGATTAAAATTCTCAAGAATTAACCTTCATGTCTGGCCTAATGCTTCTGCACATAATAGACCTCTAAAAGTGTTCTCTGTAGAACTGCAGCAAACCCTTACAAATTTACTTGATATGCCCATTTCCAGGCCTATTGATTCAATCGGGGCCAATGTATTTAAGTTACAATTTTTACGAAATATTTTTCCCTCTATTTTGTTCATGATTCCAGTGTTTTTTATCTATAAATTCAATAGCAAATAAAAGCGCTTGGGGAACTTTTGCACTATGTACCAAGATTAAATGGTTACTATGTTTTCAGCCTGTAGCCCGTTAAAATAACAAAGTGCATTTGCATGCGCCAACGCTTTACTTGAAAGATGCAGAATATGTTCCTTATCTGATAGCTTAGTGGGAAAAAAAAATCCCAAGTTAGGATATGTATTGACCACTTCCAACTCCTCACTTCCTAAAAACCATTTGTATTTCCTGTTCTTGCTAGGCCCCTTATCTCTGAAACTCATTTTTTTTACTCTTTTAATGTTAATTTTTCAAGTAATGGCTATCAGGATAGCTTTGCAGACAATCTAACCGTTTTTGTAGACCTTTAGCAGTAAGGTCCAAGATCTAACATCATCGGCGTATAACAGCGAGGCTATATTGCGATGGCCTAACTTCGGGGCATCCCCTTTCATTTCATTCAGAGCAATCAGTAGGTCATAAATATAGAGTGAAAATAATAAGGGACCTAACAAGCATGCTTGTTTTAGACCATTATTTGTTAAGACTTTTTGAGATAGCTCACAATCACCTCAGAGTACAACATGACACCAGGTAACTGAATAAAGTGGCATTATAATTTTAAGTAGAAGCGCTAGTAATTTCAAACCTCTGAGCTTTTGCCACAGGATAGGTCTGTCCACGTGTTCGAAAACTCAATATAGGCGGCGTAGACAGGCATACCCCGTGGCGACACATTAATCGAAGATCACATGCAGAACGGTGATGTTATGGAGGGTTGAACTCTTCAGTTTAAAACCAGCCTGCCCCCACGGAATGATATAGTTAACTTCCGCCCAGATTTGAAGATGATTCAAAATGCTCTTGGCAAATATTTTCCCAATGGAGCCAAGCAATGTTACTTGCCTGTAATGGCTGGGTTGACCAGTTGAACCTTTATTGTGTAATGGGAGACTAATACTACCCTCCATAAGTGGGGACTTCTCCAGTTAAATAGCAATATTTGAGTAGTGAGGCCAAGTAACCTGATCACAGATCTTCTTACAACTAAATAATTGTAATAGGAATTTGGTCAGGGCTCCTTGCTCCAGATACTCTAGCTTGATGAATAATATCCCTAATCTGGCCTTGGAAAGGCAATATAGATCTCCTCCCTCAGTCTGAAAAGAGACGGGGCTAAAATCACTTCATTTGCAGAATTAACAGCATAGAGGTGTAAGAAGACCACTCTTCACTTGTAATAGTTCTGATTTTAGGTATTACGCCGCTCCATCTTGCCACTATGATTATTCGCCAGAAGCTTCTTTATGGGATGCAGCCTCCTGAAGATCTATCCAGGTTTTAGCAGCCTATTTTTTTTTTATAGTGGCTTTCTATCTTGTCTATCTTCTTCTTAACAAACTAATCATTTTCCTTCTCTCCTTGGAAAAATGTAAGAATTGCCGCTTTTGTAACATATTGATTGATTTGTTCAGGCTAAACTCTTTATGGAGGTCTGTAAGTGATCTATTATTTCCTCAAAGGGAACCTTGCAGCACTAATCATTATGCCACAAATTTCAACATGTCTTGCTCACATTTGACACTTAAAATTAGACCCTCCTCTGTTATATCTTTGAAAGCATTTTTTAAGGCTTCCTTTAATTTTTCTTTGTTGGAGACATTCCAATGCACCATACCATTAGCTGCACTAAAGTGTACCTTATTACCCTTCAAATTCCATGGCAAGGTATCCTCCAGAGCTGTGTATATGTTAAAAGATATTATTTTATGATCACTCCAGGAAGTATCTCATATCTCATATCTCTAGATCAGTTAATAATCCAAATGTAGGAAATTAAGTAAATATATAGTTATTGAACAGCTCTTTCCACAACTATAATTATGATGGTGTGGAATATTTTTATCAAATCTTCCATTCACAATAAAGGAGTGATTATCAATACAAATTTCCAGTAGAGCTTTCCTATTTTATCTGCTCTACATGACATCAGAAAAATGGAACTTGGGATATTTCAAGCTTCCTCCTTCCCCCATCAGCAAGCAGTCTTATGGCATGGTTGGACACCTAAGCATTACAATCCACCACACAAATTAATTTATTTGTTTTTTCCTTTTTAGGTAATTGATGCATAAAATGAAACAAAGATTTAATAAGAGAATCAAATTTCGATCCTGGTGGAATATAAAGATTAGCAAGAAGATAAAGATCTGTCACAAGACTCTCATCACCCTTCCAATTGAAGAGTATACATTGTAATAAATTTGAAGGGTGGCTGTAGGAAATTGGGTTACTGGTTGAGGGGGGTGAAACCCTACTCAAGCAGAAACCACAATCTTTGTCAGGCTGAAGTCACAAGCAAACCCTAAATTAACCTGCGCTCTACCCTCTGATAGCTGGGCACCAAAACAGCAAAAATCCAATCAGTAGAACCGGAGAGATGCAAGTTTAAAGATTTCAGTGAATATAATGGCAAAAAGTGTCATTTGTGGATATCTGGTCACGCTAAACCGTGACAAAGTCACAAGGTCAGGCCGGCTGCGATGGAGTGCAGGCTGGTTACAGGGACCCAGTTAGGCCAGCTGAACAAGAGTACCTTAAATCCTGGTTGCGGAGTGTTTTGAGGCCCCACGTTTAGGATGCATCACGCAGCCGAGGGGATGGGGACTCCGGGTCGGAGACTCGCAGCATTGGTTCCAAGGAACTATCAGGTTGCGATGCGAGGTCCCGCATAGTCAACGTGGAAGACATCGACGAGGGGAGATTGCGATGCAAAGTCCTGCGTTGAGGATTCGCACTCTCCAGCAGGTCCTGATGAGACTGCGGGGGTTTTGAACCAAAGTCTTTTGTCATCATCGAGGCTGTCGTCAACTCGGGGGCTTGCGATGCAAGGGCCTGCATCTGGGATGCGTTGAACAGTGGCGGTTCTAATAAGGCTGCGGGCTGTGAAGTCCTTACACTGGGAGAATCCTTGTAGCAGAGGCAATGCATTGATTCTGCTCTGGATTGCACCACGCAGCAGAGGAGATGCTTCAATTCTGCTGGATCCACAGATGGGTTGGCATTCTGCCAATTTCTTACCATTTGCTTTGTGTTTTGTAACTAACAGTTGCTTGCTTTATGTATGCTGGCTTTATTTGTTTTAGGCTGTCCAACATGTCTTTGTCCCTCCCATGGAGAGTAGTCTGTTTGCCACCTCTCTGACTGACTCCTTGTACTCTTCCAAGAGTGCTCACATTATGGGAACTCTTTTTTTCTTTTTAGTGAGGTATTCCACAAGATTACATGTGTTTTCAGTTGTCTGCCTTTGAATGCTATTTCAGGAAGCAGAAAACGCTCTGTATTTCTTTGAAAAGGTTTCCTGTCTTCCATCTTTCTGCTTGACTGATTCTACTTATCTATGCCAGTACCAGTTCATCAATCCTGCATGCCTGCGGGGAATAATGTTCTGTCTACAAGCTTGTTTATTTGGTCAGTGCTCTTTACTAATAGCATGACTTAAACAATCCTCATCCTCCATTTCACACCCATGCCATAGGCAGGCAAAGTAGAGGTGTGGGGCATGCTGAAACAGTCCCAAAATAACCATGCTGGAGTTAGAAGCTAATGAGCAATAAATAGGCCTTTAAATTTTGTTTTTATCTTGTCACATTTGCAGTGCATTCAAAGACAGAGTTCAAATGTTAGGTTCTGTCTTCCAGGGAGTTTGGTGTTTACATTTCTTTCTCTGACTGTAAAGTTAGAGAATGTATATGACAATCTTGTTTGATGTGAAAAGGCTGTAGGGTGTTGCTTTTTTGTAGCACACAACAAAATGCAAATGCCTGTAAATGAACTGTGCAGATATTTCAGGATATATCAGAACTCTATGCCACTCCAATCTGCTCTACCCTACGCCTCCTCACTCTATGACACTCCACTTTGCAACACTCTACTCCATCCTACATCACTCCACTCTACTCAACTCCACTTTAGGTCATTCCACTCAATTGTACATCACTCCACTCTAGGCCACGCAATTCCACTTTTTCCACTCTATGTCACTCCACTTTACGCCACTCTGTGCCACTCCACTCTGCACCATTCCACTCTATGAGACTCTACTCTGCGCCACTCAACTCTACACCCATCCACTATACTTCACTCTACTCTACTCTGCGCCACTCCACTCTACTCTATTCTATGCCACATACACACCTCCATGACATTCTACACCACTCCACGCCAATCCACTCTTCAACACTCCACTCTAAACAACTCTACTCTGCTCCACTCTATTCTACTCGAGGAAACTTTATGCCACTTTACAATGCTCTATTCTACTCCACTCTACTCTACCCTACTCATTCCAGTCTATGACACTCTACGATACTCTATGCCACTCCATAACACTCTACTCCACTCTATTCTACTCAACTCTACACCAGTACACTCTCTGACACTCTACTCCACTCCAGTCTACTTCACTCCACTTGATGCCAGCCTACTCTACTCTACGCCACTCTACTCTTTGCACTCTACTCTATGCCACTCTACTCTATGCACTCTACCCTAAGCCACTCTACTCTACGCCACTCCACTCTACTCTACTCCATGCCACTTCGCTCCACTAACTTTTAGCCATGCTGAACAGCAACCACACTGGTGTACAACATGGCTGAAAAACACATTGGCAAAGCCAATAGCTCTCTCATAGGCAAGACCTACATGCTTTGCCAATGCTTGTGGTATACTGCAAAATTTCCTCTTAGTTCTCAGTTTTTCGCCATTATTTACCATTGTTGATCCAGATAATAAATCATTAGATTTAGGAAGCTCACACTTTTCCTTTTTATTCAAATTCGCAAAATAGGCATGAAGACATTTGGAGTAGACCTGCAATTCCCTTTAAGGGAAGGTTCTGGAATCGTAAAAAGATCCTCAAAGAAGAATAACTCAGTTTCAGAAACTAACCAACTTGGATGCCAACCTCTGTAGACTCTTTTAAACATGCTTCACCTTTATCTCATCCCAACATTACATCAGCTTTTGTTGGTAACTCTTTAAGTATTATGGTCAAAGTATGAAGAATGTGGTCCACAATGACTGTTGATTTTTCAAGCAAGTTCAAAATAGAGGATAGAATTAGTTCCAAACAGTGAAAAGCTTCTGAGTATAAGGATATAATCCCGAGGTAGGTGGACAGAGGAATTAAAATTAAGCTCAGGAGACCTTGAGAGAGAGAGGGTTGATCCATTGAGCAGTTACTTCCCAACACTGTGTTACTTTCCACGCTACTTTGTTGTCAACCTCGGATAATTTAAGGAAGTATGCTGGAATAGAGGATAACCCCTTCAACAGCCCTATGTGGTTAGATTGGTTCCTGAATGGATCAGATCTTGTTTTTTGTCAATTTCTGGCTTAAATTAACATCCTCGATCTCACTTTTTTGGTCATCATTTTGTAAAATAGGGGCTGTGAAAACCACACGAGGGAAGGTATACATTTTCAAACCATCGATACTATGAAAGGTACTCCCACACACCTGTGTATCTTCCCTTACTATTTAGTCAATGGTATGCTGAACGTGCAAAGACATGTTGATAGAAAAATGACCACTTAAGTACACCGGACTCAGCAGTAAGTCAGCCAGCAGCCAGTTAGTCAGAGCTGCTAACGCCGTGCCATTTAAGAGCTCGATACTTTAGCTCTTAAATGGCACGCCACACTCCTTCAGAGGTGCCCCTGAAGATTTGTTTTGTGCCCAACAGTGGAGTGATAATAAATATGAGTCGAATACTGGCTACAGCACTCCGAATAGCACTCTGGGGAATAAACCCTCCAATGCACACAAAAGCCAATTTCACAGCAAGTGCCTCCTTTTACCAACTCCCTTAAGGAAGTTGGTTACAGTGACTTCTATACACTGACCTCCCTCTTAACATCATAGCATTTCCAGAGACGTTCCCAATGATTTGAGTGAAATGACAAAATGATGAGATAATTTGGGTAAGTACAATAGCTTTTTCTGGATAACAAGCTCAGTAAGCCACAACAACAAGCCAGGTAGGTAGGCAAGGTAAGACCAAAGGAGCTGCATAGAAGGAACTAGCAACAGCTTCAGTAAGCCACATTAGAATATCAGGCGAGGACCAAAGGAGTTGCATAGATTGAACTACCACTGCCCATTGGGGACAACTGAGCCTGTGGGAAAAACACCCTCCGCTCGGTGGCAGCACTTCAATCCTAGCCCAGTAAAATAGCGAATGAGAAGAGGGCCAGAGAGCAAAAGAGCTTTGTGAACTTCATGAATTGCAGCTATAGAACCACACACAGACCTGTGTCAACTTTGTCTTCACAAATCCAATTTCCCAGTGCAATTTCTTGCTCTTACTCCCAGCGGCAAAAAGTTCCACTCCGCTCATTCCACCTCCCCACATTTACGACTCTGCTGTATGTAGAGCACTTTCCATGGTTTTTGTTATCTAGCTAATGCATTTTGGTTCTTTATTTTATAAAATAGTTGTTCGGCCCTTTAAGTTCTTTATCTACTCTCTACTTCACTCCCTCCGCATTTGCTGCCAAAGATGTGCTTTAAAGCCCTTTGCTAGGACTAAAAATCCATCAAAAATACTGGCCAGGTATATAGGTCTCAGAACATTTGACTTTACTCTCTTTTATGCATTCTATGCTATTCTGGAGCTATGTTTTTGCAAGTGCCCAAATTTTGTCGCTCCCAGATAGGAGGACATTCTTTCTTCTATCACTCTACAAAGATGTGGAACTCCTTGACATCTCCGTTAAAACATGCTGCTGATTACTTCTCCTTCAGAAAGGCTCTGAAAATCTGTTTTTTTCTGTCAACTGTGACGGTTTCGTTGGAATGATCATGATTTTAGCCCCAGGACATCCCTTGTTGTGGTAGCAATGCACTTTAGAAATATCATTCATTCATTCATTATCACTTAAATACATAATATATAATTTTGGTTCCTGTTACCTTGCACCCTGACTTCTCGGAATAGTAAATTCTGATTCCTTCTGGAGATACCAATATGCAAATTGAGGTATATATTTGGGAAATTTCCTGTTTTACTTCTTTGGGATCAGTCTCATCTTTCAAGCTGGTGTGGGAGGTTTGCCATAGCACATGTGAATGTCTTTGGCCACACCCCCACCGGAATCACGGCTGCACATTTCTCTCTTTAACCTAAGCACCAAACATATCCCAAATGTACTCATTGTGATTGCTCATCTTTATTCCACCCACTTCTATTCACAAAAGTACACTGCTGCTGTAGCTACTTTGTCAACTTTCATTGCACTGAGTAGTTTATTTTCACTTTGCTTCCTTAAGGTGAGGTAAGTGAAGGTCTTCTCAAGGGAGTGAGCAGATAAGAACTTGGTGCCAGATCTACTAATATCTGTTCGCAAAATACTGGTCTCAAACTGTGACTAGTATTCTTGCCGCCAGTAAATTGATTTAAGAGACAATCTATGTCCTAATACCACAGTGCTTAAAAAGCTGTATCATAGTGGGTCACAATCCGACCTATCTGATGCATATTAAAGTTAGCGACTTACTACTATTGGAGACCATCACGTGGGTGTTGGCTTGCTGGGTCTGCAGACCACCATGTCTGTGATTGATTTTTAATAAAGCAAACCTTCTTTTTTAATGCAGGCTATTTTCCTTAAAGGAAACTGGACTGCATAAAAGAAAACGTGACTTCTTTTTGGTTTGTTTAAGAGGAGGCAGTGGTTCTCTGGATGACTGCTTACTCTTCCACATACATTTCTTAACTTCTCAAAGGAAGCGATCCAGTCTCGGTTGAGAATGGGTTACTACTTCCTTGAGATGTTGGTAAAATATAAATGTTTTGCAGCTGGATTTTGGTTGCAAAACACTGATGCATTTGATAATAATTCCAGACACCGAATCAGTATCTTTTCGGAATCCCATTTTAGGAGTCAGAAACCCTTTTTCAACTCCTAAAATGGAATTAGTACACAAGGAAAAATACTTTAAGGGTTGCAAACAAAAAATCGGACGATTTGAAACATTTAAAATGCTTAGTACATTTGGCCCTAGCTTCTGACTGTAAATTGCAATTGTACTGCAAAGACGTGCCGAATACAGTGACTCTGGGGCCTATTAACTAAGGAATTTTGGAGTATGTAAAGTAATCCATCTGCAGTACTCTCTTTCATTCTCATGCCTTTGTGAATCAGCCACAAAACATATAAAGCAGCAAAAAATGAGAATATTTATATAACATTAGCACAAACAAAAAGGACTGTGCCATTTTAGCACTCTAAGGGCCATATGTATCAACCAAAATTGCGATCGCAAACGCTGAAATTCGCAGAATTTCAGCGTTTGCGATCGCAATTTGGCTAAGCGGTATGTATGAAGGCAAAACTGCCTCGCAAGATAAGGAATCGCAGAATTTGCGATTCCCTATTTTGCGAATGCATTTAAGGAATCGCAAATTGCGATTCCTTAAATGCAATGTAAGAAGCACAAAAAAGTGCAATTTGGCCTTAAGGAATGCTAAATTACCACCAACTTCTAGTTGGTGGTAATTTAGTTTCTTCTGAAAAATGCACTTTTGCATTTTTCAAAGTGCAATGTGGGGCACATACATGCCCTTAGGGCATGTATGTGCGCCACATGTGCACCCATGCTTATTTCAGGGTGCAACAGGGTGTCCTTTGACACCCTTGCACCCTTGAAATTGCATTCTCAATTTGCGATTCTCTAATTGCTAATCGCAAATTGAGAATGTCTTCCCATTCATTCCTATGGTCCTCTAGGCCCATAGGAATGAATGAGAGGGTTTCCTTAATTGCGAATCGCAATTTGCGATTCGCAAATAAGGAATATGTAGGATTCGCAAAACTTTTTGCAAATCTTACATACATCGTGTTTTGCGATTCTCAAATAGCGATTCGCAAAAAATCGCTATTTGAGAATCGCAAAACATGGGTTTGATACATATGGCCCTAAGTCTTGCTGGGGACTAGGACGTTTTGGAGTCGATTCACAAAGGCATGTAAGAGTATGTAAATCAGTACTACTTTCTGTGCTCATAAATGTTTTTGCAAACTGACCAACATATGAGCAAATAACACAGGGTTTTATATTGTGCATTCACTAGCTCCTGCAGCGATGGCCCTGCCTCCACAGGAAGTAATGCTGATGATGATATATAGGTGACTCGTGGCCACTTTGCTGAAGAGGATGAATCCACACACCCTCAGGCCTCCTCATTAACACGTGCTTTCATTAGCCATCATCAGGCGTTGGAAGCTAGGAATATGTCTGTTTCAGTGCAAATGTATTATCCTTCTGGAAAATAGGTTTTATTATGTGACTGCATCTTGCAAGAAGAACACTTTGCGACTCCTGGTGGGTGTATGGCATCTATTGTAACATATAACTATCACAAGCACAGCAATCACAAAGAGGAAGTTTGATGCATACAAATAAACACACTGCTGGCATATTGAAAGAAAAGCCAAGGTCTAGGCATATACCAGTAAAATATTTCAAAAACAACCCTGAGATTTTTCTTTTCAATTTGCTCGTGATTTGTTTGCATAAACCTCACGAACAGACCATGTACATCAACGAGTCATAAGGATACAGGGATGACAATTTTTTAAAACATTACTGTGCAGATTTAAACAGACACTAAGGTATGATAATCTAACAATAATATGCCCTATATTTGCAGAACTTGAACACACAACAGAAGGGAAGGAATGGAGAGCACATTTGAATTTAATAAATATCCTCTTTCCAGATCACAGTGCTAACAGAAGAAAATTGCATGTTTTGAAAAGTACTTGCAATTTCATTTCAATTCACATTTTTTGTAAGTCTGAGCAGCCCCAAATGTTTTCTGCAGCTGAATCCTTGCTCCAGGAGAACTTTCATTGCCCATCCCCCACCTCCAGGACAGTGTACATTGTTGTCGATACTTTTTGAACATATCATATCAATAGGACTCACCCTTCATTCCCCAGGCCTGTGCTCTTGTTTGCTGTGGGCCATCAGACTAAACAAAACATTTTAAAAAACACACGATGGCCTCGATGGGAAGCTGCACTGGGCTGTGCTTCTCTGAGCTGCCCTACTTTTTCAGATGCAGCATTAAAATATCAATTTAAACAGCACTCATGTTAAATCTACAAAGGATGTAGCAAGAAGCAATTTGTGTATGACATGTGAAAATGTAGACCTTAAAACTAGAACAGTAAGAGAAATTTGCGAATTTCATGCATGACCTGCAGATTTTAGCTATTGTTGAATTTAGGTGTTTTATGTTATTATTTGACACCAAAACAACAAGAATCCAATCAGTAGAACCGGAGTTATGAATTTTTAAATCTTTTAGTAAAACTAGCACCTAAAAGATCAAAGCGCCAACCGCGGATATCTAGTCGTGCGAGACCGGGTCATAGATGAAAAACTTGGCCGACCGTGATGTAGTGCGTTCGGATACAAGAAATGTATTTGACCCAATCAGCAATTACCTTCGAACTTAGAAGTAATTCTGAGGAAAAAATTCTGAAAACATAAAGTTCAGCGGGGCCAGGATGCTGGAAGTACCCGAGTAGGGATTTTTATCGTCGGATGGCCTTGGATTGAAGCTGCGGTGAAGATTTCTATGTTCGGACATATTTGCCAAAATGGAAGTCGAAAATCTTCAGTGGGTCGAGACAGAGGGCTGTAGCCAAAGACAGTTCCACGAGGTCAGATACCCCTTTGGCGAAGAACCTCTGAAACGGATTTGCTGCTGTGGAGAAGAACTTAGTGGGAGAAGCTGCACAGTCACTCCGACTGGTGATGCACCTCGGGTGGATAGGCGAGCAGCTTGTTCCCAGTCTCCTCCTGGTTCTCAGAGCAGTTTTCAGCTAAAGTTTTTCTAAGTCTTCAGTTTTGGGAATTGGCCCTCTGGGCACCTTTAGAACCTTAACCAAGGGTCCAGGACTAGTGGGACACCTCTTGGAGGTTCAGGACTCACTCAGGCTGGGTCCAGGTGCAGGTTCAACATTGAGGAGCCTTTTATTTCCCTGTGTCTCTGAACAGGCAAAATAGCCCTCGGAGTCACTTCTTTTAGTCTGGGTGCAGTTGAAGATGTAGGGCTCAACAGCAGGGCTGGCCTCTGAGGGTTTATGGCAGGCTTCAGGCAGCAGAGCAGTCCTTCCACATACAGCAGCAGTCTGGCAGAGTGCACAGCAGGTCCCACAGCATGTAGTCCTCTGAGAGTCCTTCTGCAGTTCCAGTAGTAAACAGCAGTGGTCCGTGCAGGTCAGCGTGTGGGGCTGGGTGGGAGGGGTTGAAGCCAACAGATGATGGACTAGGGAAAATTTAAAAAGAATTAAAAATCCGATTCCGTCGTCTGTCAACTCCCCCTTGCCCTAACCCACCACGCTTGCCTGCACGTACCACTGCTGGTAGTGAACTGAAGAGTTGGGCTGGAAGTCCCGCTCTTCTCGAAGGTGGGAGAGGCTTCTGGAAAGGTTCTTTGAAGTGCATGGAATTTCCTGACTCCACTGCCCTGGCTCTAAGCTGGCTGCAGTGACAATGTTGGGTCGTTAGTTCCTTTGTGTGAAGGCAGAGCACAGGCTATGCAGTTGCAAGTGGGGCTGTGCCCAGCTCCGCCCCTCCATATTGCCAGTAGATGGCCCATTCAGGCACACCTAGTCCCTATATTGTGTGAATGTCTGGGAGGAATTCACAAAGTCTAAATGTCAGTTACACCCAGTCATGTGACCCAGGCCAGGCTACAGGCACAAATGGGCCAAGGGCAGGAAAATGGCAGCTTTCTAAAAGTGGCATTTTCAAAATCAGACTTTATTATTAAATAGTGTTTTCCATTACAATTCCAAAGACACCTAACATGATATAGCAATCTGCTCCCAATTGGAAATTACAGCTTATTAAGTGTAATAAGGAATCCCTAATGTTAACCTATGCAAGCGGTAAGTATCACAGTAGAGAAAAACTAATTTAGGGGTTTTTCACTACTAGGACATGTAAAACTTAAACGTACATGCCTGACCTTTTAATTACACAACACCCTGCCCAATGGGATACCTACGGCCCACCTTAGAGGGGTCTAATATGTAATAAAAGGGCGTTTAAAGCTTGGCATGGGGGTGTAAATGCCAAGTTGACATGGCAGTTTAAAACTGCCCTCAGCCTGCAGTGGCAGGCCTGCGACAGTCCTCCAGCAGGGGTGGCACTAGCCCATCCGCTGGAGAGCCGCCAAAGCCATGTTGCGCCTGCCCGCCAAATTGTAATCCTGGTCAGGCATGCAGTACTGGGGCAGTCTGATGCTGCTGTGAGAGTGTGGACTGCATGTTCCTGCATGGTGTGGCATGAATGCCATACCAGGCAGGAACTGGAGGTGCAATACTGGGGGGCACAACATGTGGCCCCCTGCTTGCCCTCTCAGGAGCAGCAGGAGGCCCTGTTAGGGCCCCCTTAGTTGCTTCTCTGCCACCCTTTTCATGACAGGTTCACCACCATGAAAGGGGCAGCAGCAAGCCAACTCAGATTATGCTTGGCCGTGCCGCAGAGGTACCGCCACACATATTGTGGCTCCTGACCGCTGCACAACCGTGACGGGATCCTGGATCCCCGGCGGTCACAGCAGTCCTGTGGTGGTCCGACTGCCACACTTGTAATACTACAGACTGGCCAGCAGTGTGGCGATGGTCGGACCGCCACCACAAGTTTGTCGGTTCTTACTCTCTTTAGATTTTCACCAAACATTTCGGAAATGTCATCCATGTTCTGATTAAAGCTAATTATAATTTACGTTCAACATTCACGTAACAGTGGAAGCCATGGGAACAGATGAGAGAGACCAGTATAGATACATAAGGCTAAAGTTGAGCCCTGAACTTGTAAGCAGTGAGTTAGAGGAACATGCAGTAATTACAAAACAAGCCTAGGGTGAGTATCTTGTAATTTTCACACCATCGATATACGTAGCATTTGTCTTGCCCTAGTGTTTTAACAGAGGAACTGTGACTAGATCCGAGAAGTACAGGGCAACTCCTCTCAGATCAGTTTTGGCGTTAGTGGAACAAACCTTGTGAATACACATAAACGTTTCAGAAGCAGGTTAAGGGATAAACTTACAAAGAAAAAAAAAGCTGGGATGAGGCAGGGGCAAAAGGGGTACGAAGATGCACATGGTGTGCAACACGTTTGCAGCAGGCCCTACACTCAAAGATGGATGTATGATGTAACCACGACCACAGAACAACGTCATACCTTTACAATGACGCCTGAACAACGAAAGTCCTTACAATAACTTTTTTTTTACCACAAATATGTCTTTAGCACAAATACCTTTACCACAAAAATTTAAGTATTTTACAGGTAAGTATAAAATATATATATATATAACTTCGGTACCTGTCACGCCATAAAATATTTAGAGCTCCAATCTCCGTAAACTCAGGCAACCAGGACTAAGTAGCACAACCAGATCAGGGATATCTCAGGTACATCAGTTTATTTCATATATTTTTCTTTTGTTTCAGCCAAAGTGCATTGTGCTCTGAAGACAGGCCTACGCGTTTTGGCCAAAGCCTTCTACTGGGAGATATATATATATATATATTGGTTGGAGTGGCTTGTTTTACACACGCTTGAACAGGCGTGTGCTTTTTTCATTTGGAATACATATGCGGTGATGTCGCAGCACAAGCCCTGACTCAACAGGCTGGGCCCCTCTCTTCGTCAGTGTCTTATGGAATATTTTCAAAGAGAGGCCCGCCGGCTGCAGCTGGATGTGAATGAGGGATGTGATGAAGTTTGAGCCACTGTCCAAAAACGGGAGGCCTGCTCATTACGGGTCTCAGTAATATTGCGACAGCAGCCAGAGTTTACAGGGGTATTTACCCTTGTACTCCGAGACAATCTCAATTGTTAGGAAGCAGAAGGTTTCCAAGTGAGGAAGTCCGAAATAGTATAAGACTGGGTGTTGGTGCCTTGGATTTCACAGAGGGCACTTCACCGCTCTGCCCAATATGGAATTGACTCCTGGAGGCTAATAAGAGGGTGTGATCCAGCGAGAAATCATCAGGGTATGGTTTTGATAAACTTACAAAGAGAAGGACCGTAATGATACTTACTTTACTGTTACAGTGCATTATGGGAATGGCAATCCCAAGAACATGCGGGAACGTGAATCAGTAAGAGGAACTCGCTAAAGTGAACAAATATAGACACTGGTAATAGATCGTAGTAAGAGAACTCAAATTAAAGGAACTCACTGTATCCCTTACTGAAAAAATGCCAATTTTTGAAAGCAAACACATTGCGATTTTGTTTGGTCCTTTTTTTGTGTTCATGACCATTGTATATTTAAACCATGTGCAACTGACTACCTACCACTTTGCATATGATTAAGATCTGTGAGGATCGAAACGCGTAAACCTGGAATGGTTACCAAGTGCTTATTAAATATTGATTATTTGTACTCGGTTGGAGTGGCTTGTTTTACACATGCTTAAACAGGCGTGAACTTTTTTCATTAGGAATACATATGCGGTGACGTCGCAGCACAAGCCCCGAATCGACAGGCTGGGCCCCTCTCTTCGTCAGCGTCTTACGGAATCTATATATTATGAGAATTTAAAAACAGAGAAAACCAAATGCAAAGCTTTGGAAAGATGCTGGAGGAGGAATTATGCGCCAGATACCAAACTCGCATATAAAAGGGCAAAAAGAGAATATCATACTCTTTGTAAGTCAGCTCGTGCTGAATATGTCTCCTCGACCATCTCTAGTGCGCTGAATTGCGCAAAGAAATTATTTAAATTGGTCAAAGAACTCTCTGGCTCTGAAACTCAATTTACTCCCCCTTCTCTGAATGGTTTGCAATGTGAAGATTTAGCTAAATTCTTCCTCCATAAAGTGGAGAAAATATACTCTGAAATGAAGGACATCAAACCAGGCAACCCCTTTCAGCAAGCACCTACATTCCCTCAAGTAGCTAGAACCATTGATCATAGTGACAGCAGGATCTTTGAATCCACTAATAAATTGGAAATTTGGTCTCCATTAGACATGAGCTCCTTTAAACGGCTCTTAGCTAGTATTAAATCTGGCTCACCCTGTGACCCTCTTCCGATTTCGGTGCTCCAGCAGCTTGAGTCGCCCTCACTCACGATCATAATGGAACTTTTAAATGCCTCCTTACAGGAGGCAACGGTTCCCCCAGAGTGGAAACACGCGATGGTACTTCCTCTTTTGAAGAAGGCTAATGCTGATCCTGATCAGCCTTCTAACTACCGGCCTATTTCATTGCTCCCGGCCTTCTCGAAAATTCTAGAAAGACTCATTAATCTACAGCTATCTCAGTTCGTGGAGTCACAAAACTATTTACACTCATCCAAGTCGGGCTTTAGAGCCGGCTTTTCGACTGAAACTACCCTTCTTGGAGTTACGGAACGGCTGCAACACCATTTAGATATTGGAGACACGGTGGCCCTCATATTACTTGATTTGAGTGCAGATTTCGACACCATGTCTCATACCGTCTTAGTGAAAGCCTTACAATCCTTGGGTGTTATCGGGCCGGCACTGAACTGGCTTATCTCTTTTCTCACTGACCGAACGTTCCAGGTCTTTTCCACAACAGCCAGTTCTGATACTCATCTCTCTCCTTATGGGGTACCCCAAGGCTCCACTCTTAGCCCTTTGTTATTCAACTTGTATGTCAGGCCTCTGGCTGATATTGCAGAGGAGGCTGGGCTGTCCCTGTTCTCCTATGCCGATGACACCCAGATTATCTTCTCTCTCTCTCTACTGAGAGGGTGCCTGAGACATCTGCCCTCCAGTTGGGATTGAGTAAAATTGCTTCCTGGATGCAGGCCAATTTTCTCAAACTCAATGGAGAGAAAACCGAGGTTCTGATTCTGGGGAAGAATAAAGATCTTTGGGGTCCCCAACACTGGCCTACGGAAATGGGTGTTCTTCCTCTGCCCTCCCGCCAAGTTCGCAATCTAGGCTTCATCATTGATGACTTATTATCTATGAGACAACAAGCCGTGAAGGTAGCCGCAACCTGCTTCCCCATCCTGAAATGGCTTAAAAAGATTATCTGGATGTTGCCCAGGCCTACTCAGAGAACCGTAGTCCAGGCTCTTGTCACCTCCAGACTGGATTACGGCAACGTTCTTTATCTGGGGACTAACAAGATTGTGACACGCAAGCTGCAGGTGGTGCAGAACTCCACCGCCAGACTGCACTGTCAGGTCCCCAGAGCTGCTTCTATCTCTGGCTTTCTGCGTGACCTTCATTGGCTCAGGGTAGAGAAACGAATTAAATTCAAAGCCCTGAGCTATATGTTTAAGATTAAATCTGGAGTGGCTCCTCAATACCTGCAAGTTCTGGTCCACCCTTACTTGCCTTCGCGCCCCCTTCGCTCTGCCACTCAGGCGAAATTCTCGGTCCCTAGAACTAGACTGTCACGTATGGGTGGTTGATTTTTTGCCTGCTTAGGTCCCTCTTTATGGACCTCTCTTCCAGTACCGCTCCACAACGAAACTGTTTATGAGAACTTCCGTAAATGCCTAAAAACTTGGCTGTTTAATCAATAATTTCTCCTCTCCCTTTCTGTTCCTTTCAGGTTGGCGCCGGGAAACCCTTTTGGGTAGCTGTTGCGCCTTACAAATTAAATTAACATAACATAACATATATTTATATATATATATATATATATATATATATATATATATATATATATATATATATATATATATATATATATATATATACACTCCTCACAAAAGACGCTTGGCACTCCGGGCTTTAAATCTTGAAGAGATTTTATTTGTAAATCAAAAGCGTGTCACCCTGGCCAACAGACGTGTTTCGGCGCTCTGACCTTTTTCAATTGAAAAAGGGCAGAGTGCCGAAACGTGTCTGTCAGCCAGGGTGAACTAATCACGAGTCCGTCATCGCGTGCTGTGAGCACCCACCGTCCAGAGAGCGGTAGCCGTGACGGGGAACGGAGATGAATATATATATATATATGGCTCACAAACAGGCACAAGGCACTCACAGGACATTCTTTGATTTATTCAGAGCAAATGCATTTAGGCACACAGCCTTCCTCAGTGCTCATTACAACTTCATCAAAGGTAACGTGTGTTTAAATTACTGAAAGGGTAATTTCATTGGTGGAACTTTGAAAAATGGCAAGTGACAAAGGACTGTCAATGTTGTAGTGCAAATACCAGTATTTCTGCCCGCCATGTCAGCATGTATTTCCTTTGCTTTAACCAGATGGTAATTACTTCGTTTTCTCTTGCTTAGGAAGTCTCTCATTGACAGTGCAGCATTTATTCCTGCAAAAAATGGAAAACCGAAATGTTCATGATGTACCTCACATGCAGGCTGAATTCACACAGTCCTTTGTAAGATGACAAGCATAGTGCCCCCTAACAGAGGTGCCTTATCATCAGTCTGTCTGTCCCTCGCCGCTGTCGTGGTTTTTGAATAGTGTCCAATCCCAGTGGGACCTCTGAACAAGACCAATCTGGTCGAACCGCGTTGGTTGTAACTGGTGAAGGTGATGGTGATGGCTATGATTTGGATTAAATAAGCTTTTGAACTCAATTTCCTGGAGTGCTACTCTAATTTCTTTGGTGGTAAAGATTAAAGCCGAATTCGATTCCTTTCCGCGGACTAGCACCGGTCAGTGAACGCGTTGTGAGAGGAATCAATTGTTGGTAGATATATATATATATATGTGTGTGTGTGTGTGTGTGTGTATATATATGTGTATACATATATATGTGTGTGTGTATATATATATATATATACATATATACATATATATATATTCAGCTCCTTTACACACGGTAAATAATGACCAGCACTCTCGCTAGGTTAAATCCCGTTACGGATTTTATTGCGAACAATTAATTCAAAACAAACGCGTTTCGGCGTTAGCCTTTGTCATATCTTATCACATTGATATCACCTATAAACTTGAATTTTACAAGTTTTCTTAAATGTTAAACTACACTAACCACAATGCACTTAAGAGAAAACAGGAAGTAACTGTGTGCAAATAGAAATAAAAGACGTCTTCTTTTTCTATGTTACACTATCCCGTGAACAAGCCTTTAGTTAAGGCGAAACGCGTTGGGCATGGCGAACATCTAAAATAAAACCGCCTTGATTCCTGGACACGAGTGAGTGCGTTTCTATCATTTTGCCGTGAGGCAAAACTCTGTTTTCATTAATACCGGCGTGGCTCTGCCGGAAGAAACGCACCGCCCCATCAAAGAGCGCCGGCGTCGAACAAGTGGGCTACATTGTGGCAATATATATATATATATATATATATATATATATATATATATATATATACATACATATATATATATACATATATATATATACATATACATATATATATACATATATATATCTATATATATATATCTATATTTATATATTACCTACTGGCGGTCGCCAGTAGGTAGTTATAGTTAGGACCTCGTTTCTATTCAAAAGCGTTTTTCTTTTGCCAATATCTTTGGCGCCGTTTGACGCATCTTCTCGAAATTTTCAAAATTAATGGTTCACTCAGATCAGCTCCTGTCTTAAAGATTTTGGAGTGATTCGTTGAGCGGGGGCCGAGAAAAAAGGGGGGGTCCCAAAACACGTTTTCTCCATGTTAATTTTCATAGGAAAATTTTGTCATAGCTACAGCCCGAACTGCTGAACCGAATTACACCAAAGTTGGGAAAAAGGTAGGTCTTGGTTCAGAAAGCGTGCCTTTTTAAAATGGTGTGAATCCGTTCAGTAGTTCCTGAGAAATTCAAAAAATGAAAATTTCGATATCTGGTGGCTGAGGAGGATTCGCGAACCCTCCAGAGCACGAGCTTCATTTTGATTGGCTGTCAACACTCCAAACCAGGAAGTGTTGGCAGCCATCTTGTGACTCAGTAAATCGAGTCACAAGAAAACAGTAAAAAAAAGGATAAAAAACAAGAAAAGGGGGCAGGGTAGAAACACCCTGACCACCTAGGCCTGCTCAGGGCCAAAAAAAAAATATATATATATATTTTCAGCCGAATTTGCGCTGGGTGCGCGAATCTAGGTCCCGGGGGCAATGTTTCATTAATGTGCGGGGGCCTCATGGGCCCCCGCAGCCCCAGGGACCGCCACCTTCCCGGGGTTTTCTCATTGAAATCGTGGGGGGCTCCTTCCCCCCCACGCAGCCCCGGGGACCGCCACCACCCAAAGGCTTGTAATTGAATAGGGCGGGGGCCTTGCAGGCCCCCCCAAGCCCCGGGGACCACCACCTCCCTGGGGCTTCAATAATTGAAAAAATAAGTGCGGGCGGCTCCTGCCCACCGCAACCTGCCCCAGGGACCACCACCTCCCCGGGGCACTCATTAAGATAATGCAGGGGTCCGTTGCGGACCCCCGGCCCCGGGGACCACCACCTCCCCGGGGCTTTAATACTGATGGGAGGAGGGCCGCACGGCCCCCTCCTGAAGCCCTCTATGGCCCTGGGGACCGCCACCCCCCAAAGCCGGCTCCGGCAATGTCCCGGGGGGCCCAACCCCGGGACATTGCAGTTTGCAATGACAGGGCGGGAGCACGGCTCCCGCCTTGTCATTGCAAACTATGCTTTGCTTCATGGAAGCGAAGCAGATTGCTCTTGGACAAGGGCAGCTGCATGTCAGCAGCTCCCCTTCTCCAAAAGCAATACCAACTCCCGCAGGAGGCAGGGAGCCAGCTGGGACTGCAAGGGCATTGGGGCTCCCCCCGCGGTCCCCAACGTGACAGCTGACCACGGGGGATGGGGTCCCCAGGGCCAGAAGAGGCCTGGGAGGTGGGCCACTCGGCCACCTCCCTTTTAAAAAAAAAAAACGCTCAGGCCCTGGGGAATGGGGTTCCCAGGGCCCAAAAATAATTAAGGGGGGGGCCACACAGCCCCCCTTCCAAAAACCAAATTAAAAAAAGCTGGCATCTCGCCAGAGGCCGCGCCCCCTCCCAGCACCACTGTGCAAATGCGCCTCCTGACGTGTTCTGAATTGGGGGATTAAGACCCCTTCAATCCTAAGGGTCCTTAGGGGCCAGCTAGACCACCAGGTACCTCCAGTAATCCCCACACAGTGGGATTGCTGAGAGGTGGTCCGAGGCCACGCCCCTCTTTACACCACTCTGCAAACGCGCCTCTTGGCGCACTGCTGGTGGGGCGATGAGGTCCTCTTGTGTCCTTAGGACCTCAGGACTAAAGTGGACTTCATCCCCCAAGCAGCAGTGCACCAGGAGGTGCATTTGCAGAGTGGTGTAAAAAGAGGGCGTGGCCTCGGACCACTCTCAGCAATCCAGCTGTGTGGGGCTTACTAGAGATAACAGGAGGGCTAGTTGGCCCCCAGGAACCCTCAGGAGGCAAGGGGACTTCATCTCCCAACCAAGAGCGCGCCAGGAGGTGCGTTTGCAGAGTGGTGGAGAAGGGGGGCATGGCCTGTGTCCACCTCTCAGCAATCCCACTGTGTGGGGCTTACTGGAGGTAACAGGTAGGCTAGTTGGCCCCTAAGGACTCCCACAAGCGAAGGGGACTTCATCCCCCAACCAAGAGCATGCCAGGAGGCGCGTTTGCAGAGTGGTAGGCAAAGGGGGCGTGGCCTGCTATGAGAACTTCAATCCTGTTGTGTGGGACTTACTGGAGATAATAGAAGGGGTAGTTGGCCCCCAAAGATGTCCTTGGGGGCCGACTACCCCTCCTGTTACCTCCAGTAAGTCCCACACAGTAGGATTGCTAAGAGGTCTTCGGAGGCCACACCCACCTTTCTCCACCACTCTGCAAACACGCCTCCTGGCACACTACGGGTTGGGGGATGAAGTCCACTTTACTCCTGAGGGACTTTGGGGGCCAAGAAGCCCTCCTGGTACCTTCTGTAAGTCCTACGCAGCGGAATTCCTGAGCGCTGGTCGGAGGACCAGCACCCTTTCTCCACCACTCTGCAAACCCGACTACTAGTTAAAGAAGCATTTGCAAAGTAATAGGTTTCGCATTTGCAAGAGTTAGAGCTATTGGCATTGTAAATGTAAAAGTTTTTTACTAATGTTTTTTGGAGTGGATGTACGTTGTGTGTAGTGGAATTATGTAGTATGTTGTGCAGTGAAATTATGTGGATAGAAAGTATGGGGTATTTAGTGTATAGAAATTATGTAGAGTGGGATTATGTGTTATGGAGAGTAATTATGTGGTATGGTAGTCTGTGTTGTGGAGTGGTAACCTCAGGTTTAGTCTTCCTTGTTCCCATAGAAGCTAAACTATGAAGTCAATGTGACAAAAAAGGAAGGAATCACTGAGGATCTGGTCAGAGGTATGAGCAGGGCCACTGGAATTCTGCGACTGTTTGGCTGCACCGACTTCGCACAATTATACATTTTCCGCATTAGCCACATAATCCATCATCTGCTGCCTAATCTGCAGATTTGAACAAAAAAAGCCGTATTTCTAGCTCAATCAGCTCAAATGTTACCAAAAATGCAGCAACAAGTGTTACAGCATGGTGGAAGGTCCTTTGTAAACCTTGAATGGTCACCTGTTACTTATTGCTAAATGTGGGTGTTAAATTGGTACTAATGGTGTGCAAGCCACTCTTGCTTCTTTCTGCGCCTCTCTTGCCTCTTTCTGCATTTCTGTTGCTTCTTTCTGCACCCCTCTTCCCTCTTTCTAGACCCCTCTTGCCTCTTTCTGCACCTCTGTTCCTTCTTTCTGCACTTCTTTTGTTTCTTTCTGCACCTCTCTTACTTCTTTCTGTGCCCCTCTTGCTTCTTTCTGCACCCCTCGTGCCTCTTTCACACCCTTATTCCCTCTTTCTGCACCCCTCTTGCCTCTTTCTGCACCTCTGTTCCTTCTTTCTGCACTTCTTTTGCTTCTTTCTGCACCCCTTGTGCCTCTTTCTGCACCCCTCTTCCCTAATTCTGCACTTCTCTTGCCTCCTTGTGTACCTCTGTTGCTTCTTTCCGCACTTCTTTTGTTTCTTTCTGCACCCCCTTGCCTCTTTCTGCTCCCCTGTTCCTTCTTTCTGCACTTCTTTTGATCTTTCTGCACCTTTCGCTTCTTTATGTACCCCTTTGCCTCTTTCTGCACCCCTCTTGCCCCTTTCTGCACCTCTGTTCCTTCTTTCTGCACTTCTTTTGTTTCTTTCTGCACTTCTCTTGCTTCTTTCTGCACCTCTGTTCCTTCTTTCTGCACTTCTTTTATTTATTTCTGCAACTCTCTTGCTTTTTTCTGCACCTCTCGTGCCTCTTTCTGCACTCCTCTTCCCTCTTTCTGCACTCCACTTGCCTCTTTCTGCACCTCTGTTCCTTCTTTCTGTACTTCTTTTGTTTCTTTCTGCACCTCTCTTACTTCTTTCTGCACCCCACTTGCCTCTTTATCCACCCCTCTTCCCCTTTCTGCATCTCTGTTGCTTCTTTCTGCACTTCTCTTGCCTCTTTCTGCACCGCTGTCCCTTCTTTCTGCAACCCTTGTGCCTCTTTCAGCACCCCTCTTCCCTCTTTCTGCTCCCCTCTTGTCTCTTTCTTCACCACTGTTCCTTCTTTCTGCACTTCTTTTGTTTCTTTCTGCACCTCTCTTGCTTCTTTCTGCACCCCTCTTGCCTCCTCCTCTACCCCTCCTCCCCTTTCTGCATCTCTGTTGCTTCTTTCTGTACTTCTCTTGCCTCTTTCTGCACCTCTGTCCCTTCTTTCTGCAACCCTTGTGCCTCTTTCTGCACCCCTCTTCCCTCTTTCTGCTCCCTCTTGTTTAATTCCGCACCTCTGTTCCTTCTTTCTGCACTTCTTTTGTTTCTTTCTGCACCTCTCTTGCTTCTTTCTGCACCCCTCTTGCTTCTTTCTGCACCCCTCGTGCCTTTTCACACCCCTCTTCCCTCTTTCTTCACCCCTCTTACCTCTTTCTGCACCTATGTTCCTTCTTTCTGCACTTCTTTTGTTTCTTTCTGCACATCTCTTGCTTCTTTCTACACCCCTCGTGCCTCTTTCTGCACACCTCTTCCCTCTTTTTGCACCCCTCTTGCCTCTTTCTGCACCTCTGTTGCTTCTTTCTGCACTACTCTTGCTTCTTTCTGCACCTCTCTTGCTTCTTTCTGCACCACTCATGCTTCTTTATGCACCCCTCTTCCCTCTCTCTGCACCCCTCTTGCCTCTTTCTGCACCCGTGTTCCTTCTTTCTGCTCTTCTTTTGTTTCTTTCTGCACCTCTCTTGCTTCTTTCTGCACCCCTATCGCCAATTTCTCCACACCTGTTCCCCCTTTTTGCATCTCTGTTGCTTCTTTCTGCACTTCTCTTGCCTCTTTTTCCACCCCTCATTGCTCTTTCTGCACCTCTGTTGCTTCTTTCTGCACTTCTCTTGTTTCTTTCTGCACTTCTCTTGCTTCTTTCTGTACCTCTGTCCCTTCTTTCTGCAACCCTTGTGCCTCTTTCTGCACCCCTCTTTCCTCTTTCTGCTCCCCTCTTGCCTTTTTCTGCACCTCTGTTCCTTCTTTCTGCACTTCTTTTGTTTCTTTCTGCAAATCTCTTGCGTCTTTCTGTATCCCTCTTGCCTCTTTCTCCTCTCAACTTCCCCCTTTCTACATCTCTGTTGCTTCTTTATGCCCTTCTCTTGCTTCTTTCTGCATCTCTCTTGCTTCTTTCTGCACCTCTCTTGCTTCTTTCTGCACCCCTTGTGCCTCTTTCTGCACCGCTCGTGCCTCTTTCTGCACGCCTCTTGCCTCTTTCTGCACCTCTGTTGCTTCTTTCTGCACTTCTTTTGTTTATTTCTGGCACCTCTCTTGCCTCTTTCCCCATCCCTCCTCCCCCTTTCTGCAACCCTTGTGCCTCTTTCTGCACCCCTCTTCCCTCTTTCTGCTCCCCTCTTGTCTCTTTTTGCACCTCTGTTGCTACTTTCTGCACTTCTTTTGTTACTTTCAGCACCTTTCTTGCTTTTTTCTGCACCCCTAGTGCCTCTTTCTGCACCCCTCTTCCCTCTTTCTGCACTCCTCTTGCCTCTTTCTGCACCTCTGTTCCTTCTTTCTGCACTTCTTTTGTTTCTTTCTTCACCTCTCTTGCTTCTTTCTGCACCCTCTTGCTTCTTTGTGAACCCCTCGTGCCCTTTTCACACCCTCTCTCCCTCTTTCTGCACCCCTCTTGCTTCTTTGTGCACCCCTTGTTCCCCTTTCACACCCTCTTCTCTCTTTCTGCACCCCTCTTCCCTCTTTCTGCACTCCTCTTGCCTCTTTGTGCACCTCTGTTGCTTCTTTCTGCACTTCTTTTGTTTCTTTCTGCACCCCTCTTGCCTCTTTCTGCACCTCTGTTCCTTCTTTCTGCACTTCTTTTGTTTCTTTCTGCACCTCTTGCTTCTTTCAGCACCCCTTTTGCCTCCTTCTGCACCCTCTTGCCTCTTTCTGCATATCTGTTCCTTCTTTCTGCACTTCTTTTGTTTTTTTCTGCACCTCTCGTGTTTCTTTCTGTATCCTTCTTGCCTCTTTCTCCACCCCACTTCCCCCTTTCTGCTTCTCTTGAAAATTTTTGCACCCCTCTTGCCTCTTTCGGCAGCCCTCTTGCCTCCTTCAGCACTTCTGTTGGTTCTTTATGCACTGCTCTTGCTTCTTTCTGCACCCCTCTTGCCTCTTTCTGCATTTCTGTTGCTTCTTTTAGCACTTCTCTTGCCGCTCTCTGTATTTCTGTTGCTTCTTTTTGCAACCCTCTTGCTTCTTTCTGCACTGCTCGTGCCTCTTTCACACCCCTCTCCCCTCTTTCTGCTCTCCTCTTGCCTCTTTGTGCACCTCTGTTCCTTCTTTCTGCACTTTTTGTGTTTCTTTCTGCACCCCTCGTGCCTCTTTCTGCATCCCTCTTGCCTCTTTTCACACCTTTGTTGCTTCGTTCTGCACCTCTTTTGTTTCTTTCTGCACCTCTCTTGCTTCTTTCTGCACCCCTTTTGCCTCTTTCCCCATCCCTCCTCCCCCTTTCTGCATCTCTGTTGCTTCTTTCTGCACTTCTATTGCCTCTTTATGCACCTCTGTCCCTTCTTTCTGCAACCCTTGTGCTTCTTTCTGCACCCCTCTTCCCTCTTTCTGCTCCCCTCTTGTCTCTTTCTGCACCTCTGTTGCTACTTTCTGCACTTGTTTTGTTTCTTTTGGCACCTTTCTTGCTTCTTTCTTTATCCCTCGTGCCTCTTTCTGCACCCCTCTTCCCTCTTTCTGCACTCCTCTTGCCTCTTTCTGCACCTCTGTTCCTTCTTTCTGCACTTCTTTTGTTTCTTTCTGCACCTCTCTTGATTCTTTCTGCACCCCTCTTGCTTCTTTGTGCAGCCCTCGTTCCCCTTTCACACCCCTCTTCCCTCTTTCTGCACCCCTCTTGCTTCTTTGTGCACCCATCGTTCCCCTTTCACACCCTCTTCTCTCTTTCTATACCCCTCTGTCCTCTTTGTGCACTCCTCTTGCCTCTTTGTGCACCTCTGTTGCTTCTTTCTGCACTTCTTTCGTTTCTTTCTGCACCCCTCTTGCCTCTTTCTGTACCTCTGTTCCTTCTTTCTGTACTTCTTTTGTTTCTTTCTGCACCTCTCGCTTCTTTCAGCACCCCTTTTGCCTCTTTCTGCACCCCTCTTGCCTCTTTCTGCACCTCTGTTCCTTCTTTCTGCACTTCTTTTGTTTCTTTCTGCACCTCTTGCTTCTTTCAGCACCCCTTTCGCCTCTTTCTGCACCCCTCTTGCCTCTTTCTGCACCTCTGTTCCTTCTTTCTGCACTTCTTATGTTTCTTTCTGCACCTCTCTTGTTTCTTTCTGTATCCCTCTTGCCTCTTTCTCCACCCCACTTTCCCCTTCCTGCATCTCTTGAACATTTTTGCACCCCTCTTGCCTCTTTCGGCACCCCTCTTGCCTCCTTCAGCACCTCTGTTGGTTCTATCTGCACTGCTCTTGCTTTTTTCTGCACCCCTCTTGCCTCTTTCTTCATTTCTGTTGCTTCTTTTAGCACTTCTCTTGCCTTTCTCTGTATTTCTGTTGCTTCTTTTTGCAACCCTCTTGCCTCTTTCTGCACCCCTGTTCCTTCTTTCTGCTCTTTTTTTGTTTCTTTCTGCACCTCTCTTGCTTCTTTAAGCACCCCTCTCGCCTCTTTCTCCACCCCTGTTCCACCTTTTTGCATCTCTGTTGCTTCTTTCTGCACTTCTTCTGCCTCTTTTTCCACCCCTCATCCCTCTTTCTGCACCTCTGCTGCTTCTTTCTGCACCTCTGTTCCTTCTTTCTGTACTTCTTTTGTTTCTTTCTGCAACTCTATTGCTTCTTTCTGCACCTCTCGTGCCTCTTTTTGCACTCCTCTTCCCTCTTTCTGCACTCCACTTGCCTCTTTCTGCACCTCTGTTCCTTCTTTCTGCACTTCTTTTGTTTCTTTCTGCAACTCTCTTGCTTCTTTCTGCACCTCTCGTGCCTCTTTCTGCACCCTCTTCCCTCATTCTGCACTCCTCTTGCCTCTTTCTGCACCTCTGTTGCTTCTTTCTGTACTTCTTTTGTTTCTTTCTGCACCTCTCTTGCTTCTTTCTGCACCCCACTTGCCTCTTTCTCCACCCTCCTCCCCTTTCTGCACCTCTGTTGCTTCTTTCTGTACTTCTTTTGTCTCTTTCTGCACCTCTCTTGCTTCTTTCTGCACCCCCCTTGCCTCTTTCTCCACCCCTCCTCCCCTTTCTGCACCCCTCTTCCCTCTTTCTGCACCCCTCTTGCCTCTTTCTGCACCTCTGTTCCTTCTTTCTGCACTTCTTTTGTTTCTTTCTGCACCTCTCTTGCTTCTTTCTGTACCCCTCTTGCTTCTTTCTGCACCCCTCATGCCTCTTTCACACCCTTCTTCCCTCTTTCTGCACCTCTGTTCCTTCTTTCTGCACTTCTCTTGCTTCTTTCTGTACCTCTATTGGTTCTTTCTGCACCCCTTGTGCCTCTTTCTGCACCCCTTCCTTCTTTCGGCACTCCTCTTGCCTCTTTGTGCACCTCTGTTGCTTCTTTCTGCACTTCTTTTGTTTCTTTCTGCACCTCTCTTGCTTCTTTCTACACCCCTCTCGCCACTTTCTCCACCCCTGTTCCCCCTTTTGGCATCTCTGTTGCTTCTTTCTGCACTTCTCTTGCCTCTTTTACCACCCCTCATCGCTCTTTCTGCACCTCTGTTGCTTTTTTCTGCACTACTCTTGCTTCTTTCTGCACCTCTGTCCCTTCTTTCTGCAACCCTTGTGCCTCTTTCTGCACCCCTCTTTCCTCTTTCTGCTCCCCTCTTGCCTTTTTCTGTACCTCTGTTCCTTCTTTCTGCACTTCTTTTGTTTCTTCTGGAACTCTCTTGCGTCTTTCTGTATCCCACTTGCCTCGTTCTCCTCCCCACTTCCCCCTTTCTACATCTCAGTTGCTTATTTATGCCCTTCTCTTGCTTCTTTCTCACACCTCTCTTGCTTCTTTCTGTACCTCTCTTGCTTCTTTCTGCACCCATTGTGCCTCTTTCTGCACACCTCGTGCCTCTTTCTGCACCCCTCTTGCCTCTTTCTGCACCCTCTGATGCTTCTTTCTGCACTTCTTTTGTTTTTTTCTGCACCTCTCTTGCTTCTTTCTGCACCCCTCTTGCCTCTTCCCCATCCCTCCTCCCCTTTCTGCATCTCTGTTGCTTCTTTCTGCACTTCTCTTGCCTCTTTCTGGACCTCTGTCCCTTCTTTCTGCAATCCTTGTGCCTCTTTCTGCACCCCTCTTCCCTCTTTCTGCTCCCCTCTTATCTCTTTTTGCACCTCTGTTGCTACTTTCTGCACTTCTTTTGTTTCTTTCAGCACCTTTCTTGCTTTTTTCTGCACCCCTAGTGCCTCTTTCTGCACCCCTCTTCCCTCTTTCTGCACTCCTCTTTCCTCTTTCTGCACCTCTGTTCCTTCTTTCTGCACTTCTTTTGTTTCTTTCTGCACCTCTCTTGCTTCTTTGTGCACCCCTCGTTCCCCTTTCACACCCCTCTTCCCTCTTTCTGCACCCCTCTTCCCACTTTCTGCACTCCTCTTGCCTCTTTCTGCACCTCTGTTCCTTCTTTCTACACTTCTTTTGTTTCTTTCTGCACCTCTCACTTCTTTCAGCACCCCTTTTGCCTCTTTCTGCACCCCTCTTGCCTCTTTCTGCACCTCTCTTCCTTCTTTCTGCACTTCTTTTGTGTCTTTCTGCACCTCTCTTGTTTCTTTCTGTATCCCTCTTGCCTCTTTCTTCACCCCACTTCCCCCTTTCTGCATCTCTTGAATATTTTTGCACACCTCTTGCCTCCTTCAGCTCCCGTGTTGGTTCTTTCTGCACTGCTCAAGCTTCATTCTGCACCCCTCTTGCTTCTTTCTGCACCCCTCGTACCTCTTTCTGCACCCCTCTTCCCTCTTTTTGCACCCCTCTTGCCTCTTTCTGCACCCCTGTTCCTTCTTTCTGCTCTTTTTTGTTTCTTTCTGCACCTCTCTTGCGTCTTTATGCACCCCTCTCGCCGCTTTCTCCACCCCTGTTCCATCTTTTTGCATCTCTGTTGCTTCTTTCTGCACTTCTGCTTCTTTTTCCACCCCTAATCCCTCTTTCTGCACCTCTGTTGCTTCTTTCTGCGCTTCTCTTGCTTCTTTCTGCACCTCTGTTCCTTCTTTCTGCACTTCTTTTATTTCTTTCTGCAACTCTCTTGCTTTTTTCTGCACCTCTTGTGCCTCTTTCTGCACTCCTCTTCCCTCTTTCTGCACTCCACTTGCCTCTTTCTGCACCTCTGTTCCTTCTTTCTGCACTTCTTTTGTTTCTTTCTGCAACTCTCTTGCTTCTTTCTGCACCTCTCGTGCCTCTTTCTGCACCCCTCTTCCCTCTTTCTGCACTCCTCTTGCCTCTTTCTGCACCTCTGTTGCTTCTTTCTGTACTTCTTCTATTTCTTTCTGCACCTCTCTTACTTCTTTCTGCACCCCACTTGCCTCTTTCTCCACCCTCCTCCCCTTTCTGCATCTCTGTTGCTTCTTTCTGCACTTCTCTTGCCTCTTTCTGCACCTCTGTCCCTTCTTTCTGCACTTCTTTTGCTTCTTTCTGCACCCCTTGTGCCTCTTTCTGCACCCCTCTTCCCTAATTCTGCACTTCTCTTGCCTCCTTGTGTACCTCTGTTGCTTCTTTCCGCACTTCTTTTGTTTCTTTCTGCACCCCCTTGCCTCTTTCTGCTCCTCTGTTCCTTCTTTCTGCACTTGTTTTGATCTTTCTGCACCTTTCGCTTCTTTATGCACCCCTTTTGCCTCTTTCTGCACCCCTCTTGCCCCTTTCTGCACCTCTGTTCCTTCTTTCTGCACTTCTTTTGTTTCTTTCTGCACTTCTCTTGCTTCTTTCTGCACCTCTGTTCCTTCTTTCTGCACTTCTTTTATTTATTTCTGCAACTCTCTTGCTTTTTTCTGCACCTCTCGTGCCTCTTTCTGCACTCCTCTTCCCTCTTTCTGCACTCCACTTGCCTCTTTCTGCACCTCTGTTCCTTCTTTCTGTACTTCTTTTGTTTCTTTCTGCACCTCTCTTACTTCTTTCTGCACCCCACTTGCCTCTTTATCCACCCCTCTTCCCCTTTCTGCATCTCTGTTGCTTCTTTCTGCACTTCTCTTGCCTCTTTCTGCACCGCTGTCCCTTCTTTCTGCAACCCTTGTGCCTCTTTCAGCACCCCTCTTCCCTCTTTCTGCTCCCCTCTTGTCTCTTTCTTCACCACTGTTCCTTCTTTCTGCACTTCTTTTGTTTCTTTCTGCACCTCTCTTGCTTCTTTCTGCACCCCTCTTGCCTCCTCCTCTACCCCTCCTCCCCTTTCTGCATCTCTGTTGCTTCTTTCTGTACTTCTCTTTCCTCTTTCTGCACCTCTGTCCCTTCTTTCTGCAACCCTTGTGCCTCTTTCTGCACCCCTCTTCTCTCTTTCTGCTCCCCTCTTGTTTAATTCCGCACCTCTGTTCCTTCTTTCTGCACTTCTTTTGTTTCTTTCTGCACCTCTCTTGCTTCTTTCTGCACCCCTCTTGCTTCTTTCTGCACCCCTCGTGCCTTTTCACACCCCTCTTCCCTCTTTCTTCACCCCTCTTACCTCTTTCTGCACCTATGTCCCTTCTTTCTGCACTTCTTTTGTTTCTTTCTGCACATCTCTTGCTTCTTTCTACACCCCTCGTGCCTCTTTCTGCACACCTCTTCCCTCTTTTTGCACCCCTCTTGCCTCTTTCTGCACCTCTGTTGCTTCTTTCTGCACTACTCTTGCTTCTTTCTGCACCTCTCTTGCTTCTTTCTGCACCACTCATGCTTCTTTATGCACCCCTCTTCCCTCTCTCTGCACCCCTCTTGCCTCTTTCTGCACCCGTGTTCCTTCTTTCTGCTCTTCTTTTGTTTCTTTCTGCACCTCTCTTGCTTCTTTCTGCACCCCTATCGCCAATTTCTCCACACCTGTTCCCCCTTTTTGCATCTCTGTTGCTTCTTTCTGCACTTCTCTTGCCTCTTTTTCCACCCCTCATTGCTCTTTCTGCACCTCTGTTGCTTCTTTCTGCACTTCTCTTGCTTCTTTCTGCACTTCTCTTGCTTCTTTCTGTACCTCTGTCCATTCTTTCTGCAACCCTTGTGCCTCTTTCTGCACCCCTCTTTCCTCTTTCTGCTCCCCTCTTGCCTTTTTCTGCACCTCTGTTCCTTCTTTCTGCACTTCTTTTGTTTCTTTCTGCAAATCTCTTGCGTCTTTCTGTATCCCTCTTGCCTCTTTCTCCTCTCGACTTCCCCCTTTCTACATCTCTGTTGCTTCTTTATGCCCTTCTCTTGCTTCTTTCTGCATCTCTCTTGCTTCTTTCTGCACCTCTCTTGCTTATTTCTGCACCCCTTGTGCCTCTTTCTGCACCGCTCGTGCCTCTTTCTGCACCCCTCTTGCCTCTTTCTGCACCTCTGTTGCTTCTTTCTGCACTTCTTTTG
Organism: Calotriton arnoldi; assembly: GCA_963921515.1. NCBI lineage: Eukaryota > Metazoa > Chordata > Amphibia > Caudata > Salamandridae > Calotriton > Calotriton arnoldi. The sequence goes on from CAWUFW010004039.1 coordinate 824,272, forward strand.
TTTATTTCTGGCACCTCTCTTGCCTCTTTCCCCATCCCACCTCCCCTTTCTGCAACCCTTGTGCCTCTTTCTGCACCCCTCTTCCCTCTTTCTGCTCCCCTCTTGTCTCTTTTTGCACCTCTGTTGCTACTTTCTGCACTTCTTTTGTTACTTTCAGCACCTTTCTTGCTTTTTTCTGCACCCCTAGTGCCTCTTTCTGCACCCCTCTTCCCTCTTTCTGTACTCCTCTTGCCTCTTTCTGCACCTCTGTTCCTTCTTTCTGCACTTCTTTTGTTTCTTTCTTCACCTCTCTTGCTTCTTTCTGCACCCCTCTTGCTTCTTTGTGAACCCCTCGTGCCCTTTTCACACCCCTCTTCCCTCTTTCTGCACCCCTCTTGCTTCTTTGTGCACCCCTTGTTCCCCTTTCACACCCCTCTTCTCTCTTTCTGCACCCCTCTTCCGTCTTTCTGCACTCCTCTTGCCTCTTTGTGCACCTCTGTTGCTTCTTTCTACACTTCTTTTGTTTCTTTCTGCACCCCTCTTGCCTCTTTCTGCACCTCTGTTCCTTCTTTCTGCACTTCTTTTGTTTCTTTCTGCACCTCTTGCTTCTTTCAGCACCCCTTTTGCCTCTTTCTGCACCCCTCTTGCCTCTTTCTGCATATCTGTTCCTTCTTTCTGCACTTCTTTTGTTTTTTTCTGCACCTCTCGTGTTTCTTTCTGTATCCTTCTTGCCTCTTTCTCCACCCCACTTCCCCCTTTCTGCTTCTCTTGAAAATTTTTGCACCCCTCTTGCCTCTTTCGGCAGCCCTCTTGCCTCCTTCAGCACTACTGTTGGTTCTTTATGCACTGCTCTTGCTTCTTTCTGCACCCCTCTTGCCTCTTTCTGCATTTCTGTTGCTTCTTTTTGCAACGCTATTGCTTCTTTCTGCACTGCTCGTGCCTCTTTCACACCCCTCTTCCCTCTTTCTGCACTCCTCTTGCCTCTTTGTGCACCTCTGTTCCTTCTTTCTGCACTTTTTGTGTTTCTTTCTGCACCCCTCGTGCCTCTTTCTGCATCCCTCTTGCCTCTTTTCACACCTTTGTTGCTTCGTTCTGCACCTCTTTTGTTTCTTTCTGCACCTCTATGCTTCTTTCTGCACCCCTTTTGCCTCTTTTCCCATCCCTCCTCCCCCTTTCTGCATCTCTGTTGCTTCTTTCTGCACTTCTATTGCCTCTTTATGCACCTCTGTCCCTTCTTTCTGCAACCCTTGTGCTTCTTTCTGCTCCCCTCTTGTCTCTTTCTGCACCTCTGTTGCTACTTTCTGCACTTGTTTTGTTTCTTTTGGCACCTTTCTTGCTTCTTTCTTTATCCCTCGTGCCTCTTTCTGCACCCCTCTTCCCTCTTTCTGCAATCCTCTTGCCTCTTTCTGCACCTCTGTTCCTTCTTTCTGCACTTCTTTTGTTTCTTTCTGCACCTCTCTTGATTCTTTCTGCACCCCTCTTGCTTCTTTGTGCAGCCCTCGTTCCCCTTTCACACCCCTCTTCCCTCTTTCTGCACCCCTCTTGCTTCTTTGTGCACCCATCGTTCCCCTTTCACACCCCTCTTCTCTCTTTCTATACCCCTCTTTCCTCTTTGTGCACTCCTCTTGCCTCTTTGTGCACCTCTGTTGCTTCTTTCTGCACTTCTTTCGTTTCTTTCTGCACCCCTCTTGCCTCTTTCTGTACCTCTGTTCCTTCTTTCTGTACTTCTTTTGTTTCTTTCTGCACCTCTCGCTTCTTTCAGCACCCCTTTTGCCTCTTTCTGCACCCCTCTTGCCTCTTTCTGCACTTCTTTTGTTTCTTTCTGCACCTCTTGCTTCTTTCAGCACCCCTTTCGCCTCTTTCTGCACCCCTCTTGCCTCTTTCTGCACCTCTGTTCCTTCTTTCTGCACTTCTTATATTTCTTTCTGCACCTCTCTTGGTTCTTTCTGTATCCCTCTTGCCTCTTTCTCCACCCCACTTTCCCCTTCCTGCATCTCTTGAACATTTTTGCACCCCTCTTGCCTCTTTCGGCACCCCTCTTGCCTCCTTCAGCACCTCTGTTGGTTCTTTCTGCACTGCTCTTGCTTTTTTCTGCACCCCTCTTGCCTCTTTCTGCATTTCTGCTGCTTCTTTTAGCACTTCTCTTGCCTTTCTCTGTATTTCTGTCGCTTCTTTTGCAACCCTCTTGCCTCTTTCTGCACCCCTGTTCCTTCTTTCTGCTCTTTTTTTATTTCTTTCTGCACCTCTCTTGCTTCTTTATGCACCCCTCTCGCCTCTTTCTCCACCCCTGTTCCACCTTTTTGCATCTCTGTTGCTTCTTTCTGCACTTCTTCTGCCTCTTTTTCCACCCCTCATCCCTCTTTCTGCACCTCTGTTGCTTCTTTCTGCACCTCTGTTCCTTCTTTCTGTACTTCTTTTGTTTCTTTCTGCAACTCTATTGCTTCTTTCTGCACCTCTCGTGCCTCTTTTTGCACTCCTCTTCCCTCTTTCTGCACTCCACTTGCCTCTTTCTGCACCTCTGTTCCTTCTTTCTGCACTTCTTTTGTTTCTTTCTGCAACTCTCTTGCTTCTTTCTGCACCTCTCGTGCCTCTTTCTGCACCCCTCTTCCCTCATTCTGCACTCCTCTTGCCTCTTTCTGCACCTCTGTTGCTTCTTTCTGTACTTCTTTTGTTTCTTTCTGCACCTCTCTTGCTTCTTTCTGCACCCCACTTGCCTCTTTCTCCACCCCTCCTCCCCTTTCTGCACCTCTGTTGCTTCTTTCTGTACTTCTTTTGTCTCTTTCTGCACCTCTCTTGCTTCTTTCTGCACCCCACTTGCCTCTTTCTCCACCCCTCCTCCCCTTTCTGCACCCCTCTTCCCTCTTTCTGCACCCCTCTTGCCTCTTTCTGCACCTCTGTTCCTTCTTTCTGCACTTCTTTTGTTTCTTTCTGCACCTCTCTTGCTTCTTTCTGTACCCCTCTTGCTTCTTTCTGCACCCCTCATGCCTGTTTCACACCCTTCTTCCCTCTTTCTGCACCTCTGTTCCTTCTTTCTGCACTTCTCTTGCTTCTTTCTGTACCTCTCTTGGTTCTTTCTGCACTTCTTTTGTTTCTTTCTGCACCTCTCTTGCTTCTTTCTACACCCCTCTCGCCACTTTCTCCACCCCTGTCCCCCTTTTGGCATCTCTGTTGCTTCTTTCGGCACTTCTCTTGCCTTTTTTACCACCCCTCATTGCTCTTTCTGCACCTCTGTTGCTTTTTTCTGCACTACTCTTGCTTCTTTCTGCACCTCTGTCCCTTCTTTCTGCAACACTTGTGCCTCTTTCTGCACCCCTCTTTCCTCTTTCTGCTCCCCTCTTGCCTTTTTCTGTACCTCTGTTCCTTCTTTCTGCACTTCTTTTCTTTCTTCTGGAACTCTCTTGCGTCTTTCTGTATCCCACTTGCCTCGTTCTCCTCCCCACTTCCCCCTTTCTACATCTCAGTTGCTTATTTATGCCCTTCTCTTGCTTCTTTCTCGCACCTCTCTTGCTTCTTTCTGTACCTCTCTTGCTTCTTTCTGCACCCATTGTGCCTCTTTCTGCACACCTCGTGCCTCTTTCTGCACCCCTCTTGCCTCTTTCTGCACCTCTGATGCTTCTTTCTGCACTTCTTTTGTTTTTTTCTGCACCTCTCTTGCTTCTTTCTGCACCCCTCTTGCCTCTTCCCCATCCCTCCTCCCCCTTTCTGCATCTCTGTTGCTTCTTTCTGCACTTCTCTTGCCTCTTTCTGGACCTCTGTCCCTTCTTTCTGCAATCCTTGTGCCTCTTTCTGCACCCCTCTTCCCTCTTTCTGCTCCCCTCTTGTCTCTTTTTGCACCTCTGTTGCTACTTGCTGCACTTCTTTTGTTTCTTTCAGCACCTTTCTTGCTTTTTTCTGCACCCCTAGTGCCTCTTTCTGCACCCCTCTTCCAACTTTCTGCACTCCCCTTTCCTCTTTCTGCACCTCTGTTCCTTCTTTCTGCACTTCTTTTGTTTCTTTCTGCACCTCTCTTGCTTCTTTGTGCACCCCTCGTTCCCCTTTCACACCCCTCTTCCCTCTTTCTGCACCCATCTTCCCACTTTCTGCACTCCTCTTGCCTCTTTCTGCACCTCTGTTCCTTCTTTCTACACTTCTTTTGTTTCTTTCTGCACCTCTCACTTCTTTCAGCACCCCTTTTGCCTCTTTCTGCACCCCTCTTGCCTCTTTCTGCACCTCTCTTCCTTCTTTCTGCACTTCTTTTATGTCTTTCTGCACCTCTCTTGTTTCTTTCTGTATCCCTCTTGCCTCTTTCTTCACCCCACTTCCCCCTTTCTGCATCTCTTGAATATTTTTGCACACCTCTTGCCTCCTTCAGCTCCCGTGTTGGTTCTTTCTGCACTGCTCTAGCTTCTTTCTGCACCCCTCTTGCTTCTTTCTGCACCCCTCGTACCTCTTTCTGCACCCCTCTTCCCTCTTTTTGCACCCCTCTTGCCTCTTTCTGCACCTCTGTTGCTTCTTTCTGCACTACTCTTTCTTCTTTCTGCACCTCTCTTGCTTCTTCCTGCACCACTTGTGCTTCTTTCTACAACCCTCTACCTTCTTTCTTCACCCCTCTTGCCTCTTTCTGCACCCCTGTTCCTTCTTTCTGCTCTTCTTTTGTTTCTTTCTGCACCTCTCTTGCGTCTTTATGCACCCCTCTCGTCGCTTTCTCCACCCCTGTTCCATCTTTTTGCATCTCTGTTGCTTCTTTCTGCACTTCTGCTTCTTTTTCCACCCCTAATCCCTCTTTCTGCACCTCTGTTGCTTCTTTCTGCACTTCTCTTGCTTCTTTCTGCACCTCTGTTCCTTCTTTCTGCACTTCTTTTATTTCTTTCTGCAACTCTCTTGCTTTTTTCTGCACCTCTTGTGCCTCTTTCTGCACTCCTCTTCCCTCTTTCTGCACTCCACTTGCCTCTTTCTGCACCTCTGTTCCTTCTTTCTGCACTTCTTTTGTTTCTTTCTGCAACTCTCTTGCTTCTTTCTGCACCTCTCGTGCCTCTTTCTGCACCCCTCTTCCCTCTTTCTGCACTCCTCTTGCCTCTTTCTGCACCTCTGTTGCTTCTTTCTGTACTTCTTCTATTTCTTTCTGCACCTCTCTTACTTCTTTCTGCACCCCACTTGCCTCTTTCTCCACCCTCCTCCCCTTTCTGCATCTGTGTTGCTTCTTTCTGCACTTCTCTTGCCTCTTTCTGCACCTCTGTCCCTTCTTTCTGCAACCCTTGTGCCTCTTTCTGCACCCCTCTTCCCTCTTTCTGCTCCCCTCTTGTCTCTTTCTTCACCACTGTTCCTTCTTTCTGCACTTCTTTTCTTTCTTTCTACACCTCTCTTGCTTCTTTCTGCACCCCTCTTGCCTCCTCCTCTACCCCTCCTCCACTTTCTGCATCTCTGTTGCTTCTTTCTGCACTTCTCTTGCCTCTTTCTGCACCTCTGTCCCTTCTTTCTGCAACCCTTGTGCCTCTTTATGCACCCCTCTTCCCTCTTTCTGCTCCCCTCTTGTCTAATTCTGCACCTCTGTTCCTTCTTTCTGCACTTCTTTTGTTTCTTTCTGCACCTCTCTTGCTTCTTTCTGCACCCCTCTTGCTTCTTTGTGCACCCCTCGTGCCTTTTTCACACCCCTCTTCCCTCTTTCTTCACCCCTCTTACCTCTTTCTGCACCTCTGTTCCTCCTTTCTGCACTTCTTTTGTTTCTTTCTGCACATCTCTTGCTTCTTTCTGCACCCCTCGTGCCTCTTTCTGCACACCTCTTCCCTCTTTTTGCACCCCTCTTGCCTCTTTCTGCACCTCTGTTGCTTCTTTCTGCACTACTCTTGCTTCTTTCTGCACCTCTCTTGCTTCTTTCTGCACCACTCATGCATATTTCTGCACCCCTCTTCCCTCTCTCTGCACCCCTCTTGCCTCTTTCTGCACCCCTGTTCCTTCTTTCTGCTCTTCTTTTGTTTCTTTCTGCACCTCTCTTGCTTATTTCTGCACCCCTATCGCCACTTTCTCCACACCTGTTCCCCCTTTTTGCATCTCTGTTGCTTCTTTCTGCACTTCTCTTGCCTCTTTTTCCACCCCTCATTGCTCTTTCTGCACCTCTGTTGCTTCTTTCTGCACTTCTCTTGCTTCTTTCTGCACCTCTGTCCCTTCTTTCTGCAACCCTTGTGCCTCTTTCTGCACCCCTCTTTCCTCTTTCTGCTCCCCTCTTGCCTTTTTCTGCACCTCTGTTCCTTCTTTCTGCACTTCTTTTGTTTCTTTCTGCAACTCTCTTGCGTCTTTCTGTATCCCTCTTGCCTCTTTCTCTTCTCGACTTCCCCCTTTCTACATCTCTGTTGCTTCTTTATGTCCTTCTCTTGCTTCTTTCTGCATCTCTCTTGCTTCTTTCTGCACCTCTCTTGCTTCTTTCTGCACCCCTTGTGCCTCTTTCTGCACCCCTCGTGCCTCTTTCTGCACCCCTCTTGCCTCTTTCTGCACCTCTGTTGCTTCTTTCTGCACTTCTTTTGTTTATTTCTGCACCTCTCTTGCTTCTTTCTGCACCCCTCTTGCCTCTTTCCCCATCCCTCCTCCCCCTTTCTGCAACCCTTGTGCCTCTTTCTGCACCCCTCTTCCCTCTTTCTGCTCCCCTCTTGTCTCTTTTTGCACCTCTGTTGCTACTTTCTGCACTTCTTTTGTTACTTTCAGCACCTTTCTTGCTTTTTTCTGCACCCCTAGTGCCTCTTTCTGCACCCCACTTCCCTCTTTATGCACTCCTCTTGCCTCTTTCTGCACCTCTGTTCCTTCTTTCTGCACTTCTTTTGTTTCTTTCTTCAACTCTCTTGCTTCTTTCTGCACCCCTCTTGCTTCTTTGTGAACCCCTTGTGCCCTTTTCACACCCCTCTTCCCTCTTTCTGCACACCTCTTGCTTCTTTGTGCACCCCTTGTTCCCCTTTCACACCCCTCTTCTCTCTTTCTGCACCCCTTCCCTCTTTCTGCACTCCTCTTGCCTCTTTGTGCACCTTTGTTGCTTCTTTCTGCACTTCTTTTGTTTCTTTCTGCACCCCTCTTGCCTCTTTCTGCACCTCTGTTCCTTCTTTTGTTTCTTTCTGCACCTCTTGCTTCTTTCAGCACCCCTTTTGCCTCTTTCTGTACCCCTCTTGCCTCTTTCTGCACATCTGTTCCTTCTTTCTGCACTTCTTTTGTTTCTTTCTGCACCTCTCGTGTTTCTTTCTGTATCCTTCTTGCCTCTTTCTCCACCCCACTTCCCCCTTTCTGCATCTCTTGAAAATATTTGCACCCCTCTTGCCTCTTTCGGCAGCCCTCTTGCCTCCTTCAGCACCTCTGTTGGTTCTTTATGCACTGCTCTTGCTTCTTTCTGCACCCCTCTTGCCTCTTTCTGCATTTCTGTTGCTTCTTTTAGCACTTCTCTTGCCGCTCTCTGTATTTCTGTTGCTTCTTTTTGCAACCCTCTTGCTTCTTTCTGCACCGCTCGTGCCTCTTTCACTCCCCTCTTCCCTCTTTCTGCACTCCTCTTGCCTCTTTGTGCACCTCTGTTCCTTCTTTCTGCACTTTTTGTGTTTCTTTCTGCACCCCTCGTGCCTCTTTCTGCATCCTTCTTGCCTCTTTCCACACCTTTGTTGCTTCTTTCTCACCTCTTTTGTTTCTTTCTGCACCTCTCTTGCTTCTTTCTGCACCCCTTTTGCCTCTTTCCCCATCCCTCCTCCCCCTTTCTGCATCTCTGTTGCTTCTTTCTGCACTTCTATTGCCTCTTTATGCACCTCTGTCCCTTCTTTATGCAACCCTTGTGCTTCTTTCTGCACCCCTCTTCCCTCTTTCTGCTCCCCTTTTGTCTCTTTCTGCACCTCTGTTGCTACTTTCTGCACTTCTTTTGTTTCTTTCGGCACCTTTCTTGCTTCTTTCTTTATCCCTCGTGCCTCTTTCTGCACCCCTCTTCCCTCTTTCTGCACTCCTCTTGCCTCCTTCTGCACCTCTGTTCCTTCTTTCTGCACTTCTTTTGTTTCTTTCTGCACCTCTCTTGATTCTTTCTGCACCCCTCTTGCTTCTTTGTGCATCCCTCATTCCCCTTTCACACCCCTCTTCCCTCTTTCTGCACCCCTCTTGCTTCTTTGTGCACCTATCGTTCCCCTTTCACATCCCTCTTCTCTCTTTCTACACCCCTCTTTCCTCTTTCTGCACTACTCTTGCCTCTGTGCACCTCTGTTGCTTCTTTCTGCACTTCTTTTGTTTCTTTCTGCACCCCTCTTGCCTCTTTCTGTACCTCTGTTCCTTCTTTCTGTACTTCTTTTGTTTCTTTCTGCACCTCTCGCTTCTTTCAGCACCCCTTTTGCCTCTTTCTGCACCCCTCTTGCCTCTTTCTGCACCTCTGCTCCTTCTTTCTGCACTTCTTTTGTTTCTTTCTGCACCTCTTGCTTCTTTCAGCACCCCTTTCGCCTCTTTCTGCACCCCTCTTGCCTCTTTCTGCACCTCTGTTCCTTCTTTCTGCACTTCTTATGTTTCTTTCTGCACCTCTCTTGTTTCTTTCTGTATCCCTCTTCCCTCTTTCTCCACCCCACTTTCCCCTTCCTGCATCTCTTGAAAATGTTTGCAGCCCTCTTGCCTCCTTCAGCACCTCTGGTGGTTCTTTCTGCACTGCTCTTGCTTCTTTCTGCACCCCTCTTGCCTCTTTCTGCATTTCTGTTGCTTCTTTTAGCACTTCTCTTGCCTTTCTCTGTATCTCTGTTGCTTCTTTTTGCAACCCTCTTGCCTCTTTCTGCACCCCTGTTCCTTCTTTCTGCTCTTCTTTTGTTTCTTTCTGCACCTCTCTTGCTTCTTTATGCACCCCTCTCGCCGCTTTTTCCACCCCTGTTCCACCATTTTGCATCTCTGTTGCTTCTTTTTGCACTTCTTCTGCATCTTTTTCCACCCCTCATGCCTCTTTCTGCACCTCTGTTGCTTCTTTCTGCACCTCTGTTCCTTCTTTCTGTACTTCTTTTGTTTCTTTCTGCAACTCTATTGCTTCTTTCTGCACCTCTCGTGCCTCTTTTTGCACTCCTCTTCCCTCTTTCTGCACTCCACTTGCCTCTTTCTGCACCTCTGTTCCTTCTTTCTGTACTTCTTTTATTTCTTTCTGTAACTCTCTTGCTTCTTTCTGCACCTCTTGTGCCTCTTTCTGCACCCTTCTACCCTCATTCTGCACTCCTCTTGCCTCTTTCTGCACCTCTGTTGCTTCTTTCTGTACTTATTTTGTTTCTTTCTGCACCTCTCTTGCTTCTTTCTGCACCCCACTTGCCTCTTTCTCCACCCCTCCTCCCTTTTCTGCATCTCTGTTGCTTCTTTCTGCACCTCTTGTGCCTCTTTCTGCACCCCTCTTCCCTCATTCTGCACTCCTCTTGCCTCTTCCTGCACCTCTGTTGCTTCTTTCTGTACTTCTTTTGTTTCTTTCTGCACCTCTCTTGCATCTTTCTGCACCCCACTTGCCTCTTTCTCCACCCCTCCTCCCCTTTCTGCACCTCTGTTGCTTCTTTCTGTACTTCTTTTGTTTCTTTCTGCACCTTTCTTGCTTCTTTCTGCACCCCACTTGCCTCTTTCTCCACCCCTCCTCCCCTTTCTGCACCCCTCTTCCCTCTTTCTGCACCCCTCTTGCCTCTTTCTGCACCTCTGTTCCTTCTTTCTGCACTTCTTTTGTTTTTTTCTGCACCTCTCTTGCTTCTTTCTGTACCCCTCTTGCTTCTTTCTGCACCCCTCATGCCTCTTTCACACCCTTCTTCCCTCTTTCTGCACCTCTGTTCCTTCTTTCTGCACTTCTCTTGCTTCTTTCTGTACCTCTCTTGGTTCTTTCTGCACCCCTTGTGCCTCTTTCTGCACAGCTCTGCCTTCTTTATGCCCTCCTCTTGCCTCTTTATGCACCTCTGTTCCTTCTTTCTGCACTTCTTTTGTTTCTTTCTGCACCTCTCTTGCTTCTTTCTGCACCCCACTTACCTCTTTATCCACCCCTCCTCCCCTTTCTGCATCTCTGTTGCTTCTTTATGCACTTCTGTTGCATCTTTCTGCACCTCTGTCCCTTCTTTCTGCAAACCTTGTGCCTCTTTCTGCACCCCTCTTCCCTCTTTCTGCTCCCCTCTTGTCTCTTTCTGTACCTCTGTTCCTTCTTTCTGCACTTCTTTGTATCTTTCTGCACATCTCATGCTTCTTTCTGCACCCCTCCTGCCTCTTTCTGTATCCCTCTTCCCTCTTTTTGCACCCCTCTTGCCTCTTTCTGCACCTCTGTTGCTTCTTTCTTCACTACTCTTGTTTCTTTCTGCACCTCTTGTAGGAGAGTAGGATCTGCTTCACATGGGTACCCCCACTTTTTGCTGATGCTTCACTGTTTTTCGACCTTAGTCTGGCTGGGGCCCTGCTAATCAGAACCCCAGCCTAGCTGCTTCCTCTCTAAAATGGTTTCCATGTGCCTTAGGCACGTCTCTGATTGGATTCTGGAGTGCCCTTATAAGTCCCTAGTATATGGTATACTATGTACCCAGGGCATAGGTACCTCAGAGGCCTACCAGGGGATGCAGCATGTATTGTGCCACCCCTGGAAGGCCATCCAAACTGACACCACAGGTCTGCTACTGCAGCCTGGGTAAGGTGGTGCATGCACCCCTTACTGTGATATAGGCTACCTATATCACTATATACATACACACATGTAAACCTATAAGTCACTCCTATGGCAGGCCTTATCAATCCTGAAGGCAGAGTGCGTGGTTCCTATGTGAGAGGGTACCCCTGCATGAGCAGGGCCCCTCTGCAGCATTCGGAGACCCTTCTCTGATGCTGTTTGTAGTGCAGCCTGACCATATACTCTTAAGCGCATTATAACCTCGCGTTAAATGCTAACTTTGGGATGGCTGCACGGAAACATGTCGTGTTTGGTGTCAAACATCTTGGAATACTACCCCCCCGCCAGTTCTGGCGGAGGGGGTAGCATTCCACCCTTCTAGAGGGAAAGACATGTACACACCGGTATGCCCGGTACTGACTTTCCAAGCCCTGGCATCACAAAATGGATGCCGCTGCCACAGACACGAGTCTGGCCTCCTGCTGCTGACCGAAACTCCGGCAGGGAGGCCTGGACAATAGGTTTCCTGTCCCAGGGAGGTGTGACCACCTCCCCAGACAGGATAGTGTGTATTGGGGCTGGGCGGGAGCACTCTCTGGTGCTTTGAAGTCCTGCACTGGGGGCACACTTGGTGTCCCTGTGCATACCCCAGTTCAAACCGGCTCAGGGGCTTCCAGCCCCTGCTCTGGCACGTAACTGGACAAAGGGAAAGGGTGTAACCACCCCTCTGCCCTGACCCTCCCATAGGTGGGGTCACAGAGTATGTCCAACCCCTACCTTAGTATAAGTAAGGGAACCCAGTCCTTAGGACTTTAGATTTACCTGGACGAAACTCTGATACCGAATCCTGGACCTTCGACGCTCTACTTTAAGATTAGAGGACTGAAGAATCTCCCTTGGGGTCAAGGAGTGACTCCCCTGCTTGGCAGGCACCAAAGAAGCAATTGTCCGGTCTGCATCGCCGAAGCTCCCGTCAGACGCCGAAGTCTTTGCATCACCAGAGGTGGATTTCCAAACTTCCCCGAGGCTGCCCTGAGTCCCCAGCAAAGCTGAGGCCCGTAGCTGTCGTGGGTAATGTGGAACCCTGACCCCTGGACACCGAACGCATTTGCAAGTGCATCCTCTTCTGGGTCTCCCATGAAGTCATGCTTTGGGCTCCGAGTAGCCCCAGTCTCCAGCACCAACTGCACCGAAGATCACTGGCCTCCACTCCACGAGTGTCCTGTGAGCCAGCTCCACGTGCACCGTCTCAAGGCTCCTTTGCAGTCGCTAGTCCGTTGGCTAGTAGGCCCTCCCGAAGGCCAATCTTTTTCTGCTTGGGCTCCCTGGTTGCTCCAGGTGTGCCCTGACTTATCCTTGCTGGGTGAGTCCTCCAGACCTTGCTGGTCTGCAACATCGTCCTTCTTCGCTTTCCACAAGACTTGCCGTTGCCAAGGCTTGTTGGGTCCAATCCGGTCACCGACACCCCTGCAATCGACAAACGTCGTGGGATAGCTCGAATCCAGCTCCTGGTTGTCGTCGACGCCTCCTGGACCACGTGGCTGAAGAGTCAAGATGACCATCAACCTACCTGAAGCACTCGACATCGGTGGGCATCTGCTCATCGCCTTCCTGGTCACTAGCTAGTGACCCTGACTCTGTCCCCTCTGCTTTCAGGTTCTTCAGATCTTCGATCCACCTTTGGATCCACCCGAACACTTTCGACTTGGTCGCCAGCAGCACTTTACAGCAGATCGCCATAGAAAGCGACGACGAAACCCGACCCCGAAAGACACCTATGCACCCGGCTTCCCTGGGTGAGGTAACTCGAGTACTCCGGTGCTCCCGTGGGTATAGACACTAGAACAGCCTAGTTCTCAAAGGGTTTGCTCCAAGTCCTCCTCTAAGTGTCCCTTTTCTTTTAAATTCTAATCGCGACTTTCCCCATAGAAGTTAACGGTGGTTCGCGGTTGTGTTCATACACTGCACGCGTCCCCCGTGGGTCCCCTGTGTCACTGCCTTGGGTGGTTCCTTGTGGTCCAAGCACTTCTACAGGCTCTAGGCCTTGTGTCTAGCTCAGTCGTGGTTCTTATACCACTTTATTGGTATATGGTTTGGTACGCCCCTGGGGCTCAAACGTGTATTTGTGCTATTACTGTAGATAACTAACTCGTAACGTATGTACTTCGAACTCTAGCCTCATAAAGAGACTAGAGGGTGTGTTTAGTAATAAATACATATATTTTGAATATATACCTGGTGTGGTCCTCTTTCATTTGGTAACTCAAGAGATTATAGACTGGTAAAACAAGCTGCTTTACATTCCTTCAAGACTTAGCTTGAAGGCTGCTCTCCATAGCTACCACTAGGATAGCTTTCAATAAAGGTTGTCTTTAACCTATCTCCAATAAGGGGTTGTTTGGACTGGTGCAAGGTGCCCACTATAATTAGTGGACAGCATATGCCAGGCCAACTTCTCACACCTCTATTGCTTCTTTCTGCACCACTCATGCTTCTTTCTGCACCCCTCTTCCCTCTTTCTGCACCCCCTTGCCTCTTTCTGCTTCTCTGTTGCTTCTTTATGCTCTTTTTTTATTTATTTCTGCACCACTCCTGCTTCTTTTTCCACCCCTCTCGCCACTTTCTCCACCCCTGTTCCCCCTTTTGGCATCTCTGTTGCTTCTTTCTGCACTTCTCTTGCCTCTTTTACCACCCCTCATCGCTCTTTCTGCACCTCTGTTGCTTTTTTCTGCACTACTCTTGCTTCTTTCTGCACCTCTGTCCCCTCTTTCTGCAACCCTTGTGCCTCTTTCTGCACCCCTCTTTCCTCTTTCTGCTCCCCTCTTGCCTTTTTCTGCACCTCTGTTCCTTCTTTCTGCACTTCTTTTGTTTCTTTCTGGAACTCTCTTGCGTCTTTCTGTATCCCTCTTGACTCTTTCTCCTCCCCACTTCCCCCTTTCTACATCTCTGTTGCTTATTTATGCCCTTCTCTTGCTTCTTTCTCGCACCTCTCTTGCTTCTTTCTGCACCTCTCTTGCTTCTTTCTGCACCCATTGTGCCTCTTTCTGCACACCTCGTGCCTCTTTCTGCACCCCTCTTGCCTCTTTCTGCACCTCTGATGCTTCTTTCTGCACTTCTTTTGTTTTTTTCTGCACCTCTCTTGCTTCTTTCTGCACCACTCTTGCCTCTTCCCCATCCCTCTTCCCCCTTTCTGCATCTCTGTTGCTTCTTTCTGCACTTCTCTTGCCTCTTTCTGGACCTCTGTCCCTTCTTTCTGCAATCCTTGTGCCTCTTTCTGCACCCCTCTTCCTGCTCCCCTCTTGTCTCTTTTTGCACCTCTGTAGCTACTTTCTGCACTTCTTTTGTTTCTTTCAGCACCTTTCTTGCTTTTTTCTGCACCTCTAGTGCCTCTTTCTGCACCCCTCTTCCCTCTTTCTGCACTCCTCTTTCCTCTTTCTGCACCTCTGTTCCTTCTTTCTGCACTTCTTTTGTTTCTTTCTGCACCTCTCTTGCTTCTTTGTGTACCCCTCGTTCCCCTTTCACACCCCTCTTCCCTCTTTCTGCACCCCTCTTCCCACTTTCTGCACTCTTGCCTCTTTCTGCACCTCTGTTCCTTCTTTCTACACTTCTTTTGTTTCTTTCTGCACCTCTCACTTCTTTCAGCACCCCTTTTGCCTCTTTCTACACCCCTCTTGCCTCTTTCTGCACCTCTCTTCCTTCTTTCTGCACTTCTTTTGTGTCTTTCAGCACCTCTCTTGTTTCTTTCTGTATCCCTCTTGCCTCTTTCTCCACCCCACTTCCCCCTTTCTGCATCTCTTGAATATTTTTGCACACCTCTTGCCTCCTTCAGCTCCCGAGTTGGTTCTTTCTGCACTTCTCTAGCTTCTTTCTGCACCCCTCTTGCCTCTCTCTGTATTTTTGTTGCTTCTTTTTGCAACCCTCTTGCTTCTTACTGCACTGCTTGTGCCTCTTTCACACCCCTCTTCCCTCTTTCTGCACCCCTCTTGCCTCTTTCTGCACCTGTCGCTTCTTTCTGCACTTCTTGTTTCTTTCTGCACCTCTCTTGTTTCTTTCTACACCCCTCTTGTCTCTTTCCCCATCCCTCCTCCCCTTTATGCATCTCTGTTGCTTCTTTCTGCACTTCTCTTGCTTCTTTCTGCACCTCTGTCCCTTTTTTCTGCAACCCTTGTGCCTCTTTCTGCACCCCTCTTCCCTCTTTCTGCTCCCCTCCTGTCTCTTTCTGCACCTCTGTTGCTACTTTCTGCACTTCTTTTGTTTCTTTCTGCACCTCTCTTGTTTCTTTCTGCACCCCTCTTGCCTCTTTCCCCATCCCTCCTCCCCCTTTATGCATCTCTGTTGCTTCTTTCTGCACTTCTCTTGCTTCTTTCTGCACCTCTGTCCCTTCTTTCTGCAACCCTTGTGCCTCTTTCTGCACCCCTCTTCCCTCTTTCTGCTCCCCTCTTGTCTCTTTCTGCACCTCTGTTGCTACTTTCTGCACTTCTTGTGTTTCTTTCTGCACCTCTGTTGCTAATTTCTGCACTTCTTTTGTTTCTTTCGGCACCTTTCTTGCTTCTTTCTGCACCCCACGTGCCTCTTTCTGCACCCCTCTTCCCTCTTTCTGCTCCCCTCTTGTCTCTTTTGCACCTCTGTTGCTACTTTCTGCATTTCTTTTGCTTCTTTCAGCACCTTTCTTGCTTTTGTCTGCACCCCTAGTGCCTCTTTCTGCACTCCTCTTGCCTCTTCCTGCACCTCTGTTCCTTCTTTCTGCACTTCTTTTGTTTCTTTCTGCACCTCTCTTGCTTCTTTCTGCACCCCTCTTGTTTCTTTGTGCACCCCTCCTGCCCCTTTCACACCCCTCTTCCCTCTTTCTGCATCCCTCTTGCTTCTTTGTGCACCCCTCATTCCCCTTTCACACCCCTCTTCCCTCTTTCTGCACCCCTCTTCCCTCTTTCTGTACTCCTCTTGCCTCTTTGTGCACCTCTGTTGCTTCTTTCTGCACTTCTTTTGTTTCTTTCTGCACCTCTCGCTTCTTTCAGCACCCCCTTTGCCTCTTTCTGCACCCCTCTTGCCTCTTTCTGACCTCTGTTCCTTCTTTCTGCACTTCTTTTGTTTCTTTCTGCACCTCTCTTGTTTCTTTCTGTATCCCTCTTGCCTCTTTCTCCACTCCACTTCCCCCTTTCTGCATCTCTTGAAATTTTCTTGCACCACTCTTGCCTCCTTCACCACCTCTGTTGGTTCTTTCTGCACTGCTCTAGCTTCTTTCTGTACCCCTCTTGCCTCTTTCTGCATTTCTGTTGCTTCTTTTTGCACTTCTCTTGCCTCTCCTTGTATTTCTGTTACTTCTTTTTACAACCCTCTTGCTTCTTTCTGCACCCCTCGTGCCTCTTTCTGCACCTCTGTTCCTTCTTTCTGCACTTATTGTGTTTCTTTCTGCACCCCTCGTGCCTCTTTCTACACCCCTCTTGCCTCTTTCCGCACCACTGTCGCTTCTTTCGGCACTTCTTTTGTTTCTTTCTGCATCTCTCTTGCTTCTTTCTGCATCCCTCTTGCCTCTTTCCCCATCCCTCCTCCCCTTTTATGCATCTCTGTTGCTTCTATCTGCACCTTTGTCCCTTCTTTCTGCAACCCTTGTGCCTCTTTCTGCACCCCTCGTCCCTCTTTCTGCTCCCCTCGTCTCTTTCTGCACCTCTGTTGCTACTTTCTGCACTTCTTTTGTTTCTTTCGGCACCTTTCTTGCTGCTTTCTGCACCCCTCGTGCCTCTTTCTGCACCCCTCTTCCCTCTTTCTGCACTCCTCTTGCCTCTTTCTGCACCTTTGTTCCTTCTTTCTGCACTTCTTTTGTTTCTTTCTGCACCTCTCTTGCTTCTTTCTGCACCCCTCTTGCTTCTTTGTGCACCCCTCATGCCCCTTTCACACCCCTCTTCCCTCTTTCTGCACCCCTCTTGCTTCTTTGTGCACCCCTCGTTCCCCCTTTCAAACCCCTCTTCCATCTTCTGCACCCCTCTTCCCTCTTTCTACACTCTTCTTGCCTCTTTGTGCACCTCTGTTGCTTCTTTCTTCACTTCTTTTGATTCTTTCTGCACCCCTCTTGCCTCTTTCTGCACCTCTGTTCCTTCTTTCTGCACTTATTTTTTTCTTTCTGCACCTCTCGCTTCTTTCAGCACCCCTTTCGCCTCTTTCTGCACCCCTCTTGCCTCTTTCTGCACCTCTGTTCCTTCTTTCTGCACTTCTTTTGTTTCTTTCTGCACCTCTCTTGTTTCTTTCTGCACCCCTCTTGCCTCCTTCAGCACCTCCTTCAGCACCTCCTTCAGCACCTCTGTTTGTTCTTTCTGCACTGCTCTTGCTTCTTTCTGCACCCCTCTTGCCTCTTTCTGTATTTATATTGCCTCTTTTTGCACCCCTCTTGCCTTGGTTGGTCATTGTAGCTGTTTTCCGGTGAGACCGATCCTTGTTTCCTGAGCTTTTGATATTCCTTGATTCCTGAGCTATAGTTAATCCTTGTTCCTTGATTCCTGAGCTATAGCTATTCCTTGTGCCTGAATTAGCACTGCCTGCAGTGCTACCTTGTTTCCTGAGCTATAGCTGTTCCTTGTGCCTTAATTAGCTCTGCCTGCAGTGCTACCTTGTTTCCTGAGTTCCCGAGCTATAGTTATTCTTTGTTCCTGTTCCTGGGCTTCAGCTATTTCTTGTTCCTGATTTGCACTGCTTGCAGTGCTCTCTTGACTCCTTCAAAACACTTTACCGCATCAGTGTCTTCAGAGCCGGGGTCCCTGCATCGTTTGGAGCCGCGAGGGAAGTGGACTCCATTGCCCAACAGCGTCGGAGCTCCTGCAGCGCGGCACGCGCGCGGCCAAAGCCTGGGCCAAGGGCGGGCCCGTCTGTGCCCGTCAGGGGCCGGAAGAGGCTGGGCTGGGCACCCCTCTGACATCCATCATCAAGGGAACATTCCCTACATCCGTGTTTCAAGGTAATACGAACCCAATTGTTATAAACTGCTTGTTAGTGTGCCATCTTGCGGTGTCATAATTGGACCGTTCTGAGTTCTTGGAACGATGAGAAAATGCAAAGGAGTAGCCGGGACATTAGACGCTTTTATTGTGAGGGCAGAGTCCCTGCTGACCCACGAAATCGAATTGACAGAGCGACGCCTGTCCATGGACCCTGTAACACTACACTCCCGTCTATCATTAGGCGGCCCGAATACCGACAGTGTAACACGTGAAACCCCCCATAAATCACTGCCAACGGAAGCACACTCTGTTTCCCTAGACTAGGCCTGGGCGGTAAATTCCGTTCCGCTCGCGGAATTTGCGGAATTTGGGTAATTTCGCGTTCCGCGGAGAACGCGAAATTGCCAAAAATTCCGCGATCCGCGACTTCGCGGAGTTTTTGCTTGTTGGCACTTTCAAAATGCGTGTTCGCGAGATATTTCTCCCGAGCACGCAAACAGCGTTCGCGAACAGGAAAAAGCATCGCGAACGGGCGGAACAAGCAATTCCGCGTGTTCGCGGAACTTTTGCGTGCTCGCGGAGATTTTTTACCATTTCGCGGAGCTTTGCGTAGCGCGACTACGCAAATTCCGCCCACCCCTACCCTAGACTCATCACTGCCATGCCCGGGAGCCCCCAATATGGACGGCCCGGACGTACCTGGCATTAACACTAGAGCACGGGCGGCATGTCCTCAAAGGAACGTTAAAGTGAAAAATCAACCTGCAAAAAGAAAGAGGAATGTAGGGAGGATTAAGCCTAAAAATTCTAAAGGTTGCCAACCCGTTAATAATGTAATAAACCCGGTGGTTACTCGCTCTGTTTCAGTGGGCACACAGACTGATGCTTCTTCCAACCCTGCCCATAATGACACTAATATAGATGTTGGGGGAGATATTGTTGTTGCCTCCTCTGCATTGAAACCTATTGAAAATGCCCTGGTTGACATTAAGAACGTAATCGACAAGAATTTCAATTTATTGTGGAGGAAATTGGAATGTTTGAACTCTGAATTGGCTAACTTAATGGGCAGGAATGTGAACTCAGTTTCAAACATTGGCGGGGTGGATTATTTCCATCTTCTATGAGTAACATACTTGGGCTAGAGTCACATCCCAGTTCTGTCTCCCATAAAGATACCACCTCTGTTATCTCGCATACAAATTGCAGTAATATAAATGCATTCCCTGGGCTAAATTCCCATAGCGAACAAAGGGACAGACAGGATGTCCCTCTAAGAAATATAGATAATTCAAACCTAGCCCTAGGAAGAAGTTGTCTTACTCACCCATGCCCCAGCGCCCCTGCAAGTGATATAAGTTTAAGCAGGGATATTCCCAATTGTCCTGGGAACGCCTGTTCAAGACCAAATACTGACGCGCTAAGTTTACCCCCTGCTTCCTGTCCCTATGTGTTAGTTTTGGCTGGGGTTCCCAACCTAGCTGGGGATCAAAGGGAGTCCTGGGCAGATTTGTGTAATAAGTCTGTAGATTGGCTTTGCAAACATAAGGGGTTTCATCCTTCCAACATGAACGTATCCTTATGGTCAGAAGAGTAGGGTGGGTTGGTCATTCTGCCAAGAATATAAATGGCGATTGCGTTGTCCTCAATTTCCGTAGATCCCACATGGTTCGTCGTTTACTGAGTATCTTTGAGCAATCCCCCACGCAAAATACCTGTATTAGTGCGCTCCCTTTGGGTTATTTTTACAAGCCACCCCCTAAACACTCTAGGGATGCCCACGTTTCGCCTCTGATAACCAATAGGTTCAATGCACTCTCCAGTTTAGATGCACAGGATTGACAACCACCATTGATGGTTGTTCAGCAGCTTCAGCAGCATCATTTGGAGGATTCCTCTGTAATCACAGTAACAACCGATATTGATAATGACGAGCGATCCCCAACTAGAGTTAACAGTGGAGCAGATTTGAACATTCTTAGTTGGAATGTAGCAGGGTTACAGTCTAAGCTTGATGACCAGGATTGGCTGCGCTTAGTTAAAGAACAAGACATAGTAATGTTTCAGGAGACTTGGGCCATACACGATTTGCACATCGAGGGGTTTCACTGCATCAGTGTAGCGGCATCTCGCCATAAATTGGGCCGACCATCAGGGGGCCTTTTATTGGGCTTAATGTAGCAGCTGGAGGAAGTTTTAAGATACTCCCAACTAACAGTTGCAACTTTCAAATTGTACTTTACAAGAGAAGAGTTTCTTTTTATTTGGTAAATTTTTATAATAATGATTTCTTTTCTATTCCCAACAAGAATTTCATTGAGCTTTTTGATTTTATCTCTAATTTAGACTATCAGCAATGTTCGGGTAATATTATTGGGATTATTTTAGGAGGAGATTTTAATGCAAAACTTAACAATACGTACCTTGGTGCAGAGCCATATAATCTAAGTCCTTCCTCCCGTAGGGGCGTAGAGCTGGCAGTGTTTTTGAGTTCGCATAACCTGGTCAATGTCATGGATCAGATGGGTACATTACATGCGACTAACAATCACCATCCGACATTTAGAGGCAGGGGCTATTTGTCTACAATAGATTTTGTTTTTATCTCCCACTTGCTCTCGGATTATCTAATTACCGCAGAGGTTGTTGCTACTATCCATGGGGATCACAACCCTATTAAAATAGCTTTGAGATTGGCTTCACGACCCGCGTTCTCATCCGAATGCGGGGCCAGAGACTTAATGCCATCGACTGACAATTTAAGACTAATATGGAGGGGCATTGACAATGGGGATTTGTTTAAGTCACTAGCGAAGGATAACTTGCCCCTCATTAATTCCTGTTTGTCATTTCAATCCCGCCTCCAGAGGTAGTCTATGATTTCTCTAAACTCTGTCTGGCTATTAAAACCCTTTTGTCGAAGCCTGCATCTTTGAGAAAGCAGGGCCCTAGATGGTTTGACTATGAATGTTCATTGGCCAATAAGAATTTGCGTAGGGTATTGTCAGTTGAACCTAGGTGTGCTTTAGACGTGAAATTGGCTAGGCAGAAGTATAACACAGCAGTTAATAACCGGAAGGGAGTACTCTTAAGGGACCGCTGCGAAACCCTATCGCAGGCTGCAACTGATAAAAAGGGTAAATCGTTTTGGTCTGCTGTAAGGGATCTTCGATCTATGGGACAGTTATTAACTCCCATCAGCTGCACTATTTCTAGTCAATCCTGGGAAACCCACTTCTCTAAAATCTATGCTACCCCCCTATCGGAGACCGACCAGTATGAGCATGGTTCATTTACCAGTATTCAGATAACACTTTCCGAAGTAGAAGAAGCTATTCACCAGAGCATTGGGAACAAGGCCCCTGGCCCTGAAGGGCTACCAATAGATTTTATTAAATGGAAACCGGACTTTTGGGCCCCGCTTCTTTTGAACGTCTTCAACAATCTAATGTATGCTCCGTTACCTGACACCTGGGCAAAGAGCATTATTGTCCCAATATTTAAAAAGGGGGATCGGTCGCAGCCCAATAACTATAGGCCCATTTCATTGATCGATAATACCCTTAAAATATTGGGCAGAGTTTTATATAACAAGATCCTGGAATGGTCGGAGGAATGTAGTATTTTAGAGCCCTGCCAGCTAGGCTTTCGCAGCAAGGTTGGCACTAACGAACAATGTCTCAACCTTAGCCTTGTATTTGGGAAATACACCATTGCACGGAACTCTCCAGTCTATTTGGCCTTCATGGATTTGTCCTCAGCTTTTGACTTTGTTAATAGGTCAAAGCTGTGGGCTATCCTGTTGGCCTATGGTCTGGATGAGCCTTTGGTCCATTTTCTGGCATATCTCCACAAAGACCTCCAGGCACAAGTGAGGATCGGAAGAGGTGGAGAGGTTTCAGGACCCATTAAGGTTGGAAGGGGGGTCAGGCAGGGATGCGTCTTGGCCCCCCTTCTTTTTATCATCTATATTAATGGATTGAATAAATCATTAGTATCCATGACCCAAGACGTCCCTATGATCAATGGGAAACGGGGGGTTCTTATATGCCGCACCCCAAACTCTCTGCGCATTCTAGTACAGTCTTTTGTTAAATACATGGATAGCTTGGACCTAAGAGTTAATTTTAATAAATCATTTTTAATGTCATGCGGCCCCCGGAAACGCCAGCTCAGCTCCATTACTGTTGGCAGTCAAAAATTGATAAGCACCTGCAAATTCCCCTACCTTGGGGTGGTTTTTGCTGCGAACGGCTCCTGGACTGAGCACCTCACCCATTCCAGGAGCAAGTTCTCAAAGACCATCAATTCGATCTTTAGTTTTCCCCGTCCAAAGAATACAGGTGCTATTTTAGCTATTTTAAATTTTTTTAAACTACAATGTGTTCCAGTGGCCACTTATGGAGCCGAGATTTGGGGTACTGCAAATAGTTCCTGCATCCAGCAGGAAGAAAACAGATTCTGTAGGAAACTGTTGGGCATCCCAATCTCCACACCACAATATATTTGCCACAAAGAATTAAACTTAAATTATGTAACCGATTTTATACGTGCTCGACCAGCCCTCTTCTGGTTATCGGTCTGGAAGAATGAGGCAGCGACTCTAACTAGAGACATTATTACTGACTGTTTGAAGTGTGGGAAGGGGATGGATATTCCTTGGCTATCTGGAGTATATCAGAGTTTATGCAGCGTTAATCAAGGCTGTATTTTCTTAAATCCTAGCAAAGCCGAAACTCTGCACAAAAAAGAACTCAGAAGCGCACTCTATTTGTTATACAGCACAGAAAGAATCGGCTGGAATTGAAGAAACCCTCTGTTTCTAGTTATATGTCTCTTGAGCGGCACTGCTACCCTTTACCAAATTATCTTATTTTACCCATGAGTTACTGGGAAAGGTGCCTCCTATTTCGCTTGAGAGCAGGGACAGTTAAATTTGCATTGTGTTTCCCTCTTGGTTACCATTCGAAACTTGATTTAGTACCCTGTCAATGTGACGGGGTTAGTGGAGAATCAACCCTACATTTCTTGCTCTTCTGTAAATATTACATGAAATACAGCAAGGGGCTTCTTTACCCTTATTTTAATAGGAGCAGGCCTATTAGCTTGGATTCTGCCTATTTAAGTATGCTTGCCCTGACCGATGAAGAGCTTGTTTTTCGTATAAGCACATTTCTGAGAATTGCTACTCGGGCACGTAAGACAATGCTCAACCCTTGAGTTTTTAAGTCATGAATGGATAAGCTGTAATTGTTGATAATGAATTTTCCATTTTATTTACAACCTAAAATCTGTGACATTGTGTTTTATAACTGTAAATTCCTATTAGCATTTATTGTTACTCTTCTTTTGTCTCTTATACTTCTTTTATCATACTGTACTTTTATGGATACAATGTTTATCCGAATAAAGTTTATGAACTGAACTGAACTGCACCCCTCTTGCTTCTTTCTGCACCCCTCGTGCCTCTTTCACACCCCTCTTCCCTCTTTCTGCACCCCTCTTGCCTCTTTCTGCACCTTAGTTCCTTCTTTCTGCACTTCTTTTTTTCTTTCTGCACCTCTCGCTTCTTTCAGCACCCCTTTCGCCTCTTTCTGCACCCCTCTCGCCTCTTTCTGCACCTCTGTTCCTTCTTTCTGCACTTCTTTTGTTTCTTTCTGCACCTCTCTTGTTTCTTTCTGCACCCCTCTTGCCTCCTTCAGCACCTCTGTTTGTTCTTTCTGCACTGCTCTTGCTTCTTTCTGCACCCCTCTTGCCTCTTTCTGTATTTCTATTGCCTCTTTTTGCACCCCTCTTGCTTCTTTCAGCACCCCTCATGCCTCTTTCACACCCTTCTTCCCTCTTTCTGCAACTCTGTTCCTTCTTTCTGCACTTCTCTTGCTTCTTTCTGTACCTCTCTTGGTTCTTTCTGCACCCCTTGTGCCTCTTTCTGCGCCCCTTCCTTCTTTCTGCACTCCTCTTGCCTCTTTGTGCACCTCTGTTGCTTCTTTCTGCACTTCTTTTGTTTCTTTCTGCACCTCTCTTGCTTCTTTCTGCACCCCACTTGCCTCTTTCTCCAACCCTCCTCCCCTTTCTGCATCTCTGTTGCTTCTTTCTACACTTGTCTTGCCTCTTTCTGCACCTCTGTCCCTTCTTTCTGCAACCCCTGTGCCTCTTTCTGCACCCCTCTTCCCTCTTTCTGGTCCCCTCTTGTCTCTTTCTACACCACTGTTCCTTCTTTCTCCACTTCTTTCTGTACCTCTCTTGCTTCTTTCTGCACCCCTCTTGCCTCTTTCTCCACCCCTCCTCCCTTTTCTGCATCTCTGTTGCTTCTTTCTGCACTTCTCTTGCCTCTTTCTGCACCTCTTTCTGCATCTCTGTTGCTTCTTTCTGCACTTCTCTTGCCCCTTTCTGCAACCCTCGTGCCTCTTTTACACCCCTCTTCCCTCTTTTTTTACCCCTCTGGCCTCTTTCTGCACATCTGTTCCTTCTTTCTGTACTTCTTTTGTATATTTCTGCACATCTCTTGCTTCTTTCTGCACCCCTCGTGTCTCTTTCTGCACCTCTGTTGCTTCTTTCTGCACTACTCTTGCTTCTTTCTGCACCTCTATTGCTTCTTTCTGCACCACTCATGCTTCTTTCTGCACCCCTCTTCCCTCTTTCTGCACCCCTCTTGCCTCTTTCTGCACCCCTGTTCCTTCTTTATGCTCTTCTTTTGTTTCTTTCTGCACCTCTCTTGCTTCTTTCTGCACTACTCTTGCTTCTTTCTGCACCTCTATTGCTTCTTTCTGCACCACTCATGTCTCTTTCTGCACCCCTCTTCCCTCTTTCTGCACCCCTCTTGCCTCTTTCTGCACTCCTCTTCCTTCTTTCTGCTCTTCTTTTGTTTCTTTCTGCACCCCTCTCGCCACTTTCTCCACCCCTGTTCCCCCTTTTGGCATCTCTGTTGCTTCTTTCTGCACTTCTCTTGCCTCTTTTACCACCCCTCATCGCTCTTTCTGCACCTCTGTTGCTTCTTTCTGCACTACTCTTGCTTCTTTCTGCACCTCTGTCCCTTGTTTCTGCAACCCTTGTGCCTCTTTCTGCACCCCTCTTTCCTCTTTCTGCTCCCCTCTTGCCTTTTTCTGCACCTCTGTTCCTTCTTTCTGCACTTCTTTTGTTTCTTTCTGGAACTCTCTTGCGTCTTTCTGTATCCCTCTTGCCTCTTTCTCCTCCCCACTTCCCCCTTTCTGCATCTCTGTTGCTGCTTTATGCCCTTCTCTTGCTTCTTTCTGCACCTCTCTTGCTTCTTTCTGCACCTCTCTTCCTTCTTTCTGCACCCCCTGTGCCTCTTTCTGCACATCTCGTGCCTCTTTCTGCACCCCTCTTGCCTCTTTCTGCACCTCTGTTGCTTCTTTCTGTACCCCTCTTGCCTCTTCCCCATCCCTCCGCTTCCTTTCTGCATCTCTGTTGCTTCTTTCTGCACTTCTCTTGCCTCTTTCTGCACCTCTGTCCCTTCTTTCTGCAATCCTTGTGCCTCTTTCTGCACCCCTCTTCCCTCTTTCTGCTCCCCTCTTGTCTCTTTTTGCACCTCTGTTGCTGCTTTCTGCACTTCTATTGTTTCTTTCAGTACCTTTCTTGCTTTTTTCTGCACCCCTAGTGCCTCTTTCTGCACCCCTCTTCCCTCTTTCTGCACTCCTCTTGCCTCTTTCTGCACCTCTGTTCCTTCTGTAGGAGAGTAGGATCTGCTTCACATGGGTACCCCCACTTTATGCTGATGCTTCACTGATTTTCGACTTTAGTCTGGCTGGGGCCCTGCTAATCAGAACCCCAGCCTAGCTGCTTCCTCTCTAAAATGGTTTCCATGTGCCTTAGGCACATCTCTGATTGGAATCTGGAGTGCCCTTATAAGTCCCTAGTATATGGTATACTATGTACCCAGGGCATAGGTACCTCAGAGGCCTACCAGGGGCTGCAGCATGTATTGTGCCACCCCTGGAAGGCCATCCAAAATGACACCACAGGTCTGCTACTGCAGCCTGGGTAAGGTGGTGCATGCACCCCTTACAGTGGTATAGGCTACCTATATCACTACAATTGCACACACATATAAACCTATAAGTCACTCCTATGGCAGGCCTTACCAATCCTGAAGGCAGAGTGCTTGGTTCTTATGTGAGAGGGTGCCCCTGCATGAGCAGAGCCCCTCTACAGCGTTTGGAGTCCCTCCTCTGATGCTGTTTGTGGTACAGCCTGACCATATACTCTTAAGCGCATTATATCCTCGTGGTACAATGCTAACTTTGGACTGGCTGCACCAAAACATGTCGTGTTTGGTGTCAAACATCTTGGAATACTACCCCCCTGCCAGTCCTGGCAGCGGGGGTAGCATTCCACCCTTCTAGAGAGAGAGACATGTACACACCGGGCTACCCGGTAACTCCTTTCCAGAGCCCTGGCATCACAAAATGGATGCTGCTGCCACAGACACGGGTCTGGCCTCCTGCTGCTGACTGAAACTCCGGCAGGGGTGGCCTGGACAATAGGTTTCCTGTTGCAGGGAGGTGTAACCACCTCCCCAGACAGGATAGTGTGTATTGGGGCTGGGCGGGAGCACCCTCTGGTGCTTTGAAGTCCTGCACTGGGGGCACATTTGGTGTCCCTGTGCATATGCCAGTTCAAACCGGTTGCAGGGGCTAGCAGCCCCTGCTCTGGTGTGAAACTGGACAAAGGGAATGGGTGTAACCACCCCTCTTCCCTGACCCTCCCATAGGTGGGTCCCCAGAGTATGTCCAACCCCCTAACTTAGTATAAGTATGGGACCCAGTCCTTAGGACTTTAGATTTACCTGGACGAAACTCTGATACAGAATCCTGGATCTTCGACACTCTACTTTAAGATTAGAGGACTGAAGAATCTCCCTAGGGGTCAAGGAGTGACTCCCCTGCTTGGCAGGCACCAAAGAAGCAATTGTCCGGTCTGCATCGCTGAAGCTCCCGCCGGACGCCGAGGTCTTTGAATCACCAGAGGTAGATTTCCAGACTTCCCCTAGGCTGCCCTGAGTCCCCAGCAAAGCTGAGGCCCGTAGCTGTCATGGGTAACGTGGAACCGTGACCCCTGGACACCGAGAACTTTTGCAAGTGCATCCTTTTCCTGGGCTCCCACAAAGTTGTGCTTTGGGCTCCGAGTAGCCCCCGCCTCCAGCACCGACTGCACTGAAGATCACTGGCCTCCACTCCACGAGTATCCTGTGAGCCAGCTCAAAGTGCGTCCACTTGAGGCTCCTTTGCGGTCGCTAGTCCGTTGGCTAGTGGGCCCTCCCGAAGGCAACTCTTCTTTTGATTGGGCTTCCCTGGTTGCTCCAGATGTGCCCTGACTTACCCTTGCTGGGTGAGTCCCTCAGACCTTGCTGGTCTGTACCACCGTCCTTTTTCTATTTCCACGAGACTTGCCGCTGCCAAGGCTTGTTGGGTCCAATCCGGTTGGCGACACCCCTGCAATCGACAGACATCATGGGACAGTTCGAATACAGCGCCTGGTCATCGTCGACACCTCCTGGACCTCGTGGCTGAAGAGTCAAGTTGACCATCAACCTACCTGAAGCACCCGACATCGGTGGGCATCTGCTCATCGCCTTCCTGGTCACTGGCTAGTGACCCAGACTCTGTCCCCTCTGCTTTCAGGTTCTTCAGATCTTCGATCCACCTTTGGATCCACCCGAACACTTTCGACTTGGTCGCCAGCAGCCCTTTGCAGCAGATCGCCATTGAAAACGACGACGAAACCCGACCCCGAAAGACACCTATGCACCCGGCTTCCCTGGGTGAGGTAACTCGAGTACTCCGGTGCTCCCGTGGGTATAGACGCTAGAATGACCTAGTTCTAAAGGGGTTTGCTCCAAGTCCTCCTCTAAGTGTCCTTTTTCTCTAAAACTCCAACCTCGACATTCCCCATAGAAGTCAACGGCGGCTCGCGGCTGTGTTCTCACACTGCACGCGTCCCCCGTGGGTCCCCTGTGTCACTACCTTGGGTGGTTCCTTGAGGGCCAAGCACTTCTACAGGCTCTAGGCCTTGTGTCTAGCTCAGTCTTGGTTCTTATACCACTTTATTGGTATATGGTTTGGTACGCCCCTAGGGCTCAAACGTGTATTTGTGGTATTACTGTTGATAACTGACTTGTAACTTATGTACTTCAAACTCTAGCTTCATAAAGAGACTAGAGGGGTGTGTTTAAGACTAAATACCTATATTTTGAAAATATACTTGGTGTGGCCCTCTTTCATTTGGTCACTCAAGAGATTATAGACTGGTAAAACAAGCTGCTTTACATTCCTTCAAGACTTAGCCTGAAGGCTGCTCTCCTTAGCTACCACTAGGATAGCTTTCAATAAAGGTTGTCTTTAACCTATCTCCAATAAGGGGTTGTTTGGACTGGTGCAAGGTGCCCACTATAATTAGTGGACAGCATATACCAGGCCACCTTCTCACATTGGTGTGCAGCGTGTGGGATTCCAGCTTGCTATTGTTTTACCAGATAATCTCAATTGAATTGATCAACTGAAAACCACTAAGGGTACCTTAGGTACATATAAATCAAGCTTAGGCTACAGTAAGTTCTACTGAACTTAGAGTTGTGTGTTAAGGGATAGCACAACCCTTTCTACAACTCAAGAGAGTTTAGTAGGCCACACTAGAGTAGGTAGTGCATACACCACACCACACTAGTAATGTCTTTAGGGCCAGGAACCAGTGGGTCCCAGCCAGAAGCCAATGGGCTTCTTCCCTCCAAGTATGATAATCTCCCATTCTTGGAATTGAGAGCATTAAGCACTGCTAGGAAACTGAAGACAGGCAAAAGTGCCAACACCCAACGGCTCATAGAGGTACTCCTGCTGGATGATCTCAGAAGACTACCAGGGTCTGAAGGGGTAGGCAGAGAGGGTGGGGCAGAAGATGAGGAAGGGGCCAGGGGTGAAATCACCCAGGACCCAACCTCTGAAACTGGCCAGGAAGGTGACAATGACCTTGACCTGGAAAATCCAGCTCCTCCTGTGGATGAGGAGGAGAATCAGAATGACCTCCCCTTTGTCCCCCAGGAAGAATTGTGAGTGTGCCCAGAAGGCCTAGATCTCCTTCTCAGGAGTCTAACCACTCTGACACCTCAATAGGGACCTCTGTTTCCTCTCATAGGAGGGAATCCTCTCATGAAAGGAAAGAGAGACTGCTCAAGTATGGAGAAGCTCAGTTGAGAATCAGAAGAGAGCAGTTGGCTATAGACAGGGAGTCCCTAGAGCTTGAAAGGCAAAGAAAAAGATGGGACTAGAGTCCCATGGTGGCAGCAATTTCCCCAGAGATAGGGAAAGGTCTTATGACCATAGAAACCTGAGCAAGATTGTCCCTCCCTACCAGAGTGGGGATGACATCCACAAGTGGATAACTGCACTGGAGAGGGCCTGTAAAGTACAGAGGGTCCCTCAGGAGCAGTGGGCAGCAATCTTGTGGCTCTCCTTTGCAGACAAAGGTAGAGACAAGCTCCTCACTGTTAGAGAAGAGGATGCTGACAATTACAAAGTCTTGAAGAGTGCTCTGATTGATGGGTTTGGCCTAACAACTGAACAATACAGGTTAAAGTTCAGAGATACCCAAAAGCACAGACTCAAGACTGGGTGGACTATGTGGATTGTTCTGCTAAGACTCTGGAAGGTTGGTTGATGGGCAGTAAGGTATGTGACTTCACAGGATTGTACAATCTTATCATGAGGGAGCAGATTCTTAATAACTGTCAAAATCAGCTGTTGCATCAGTACCTGGTGTACTCTGATCTGACCTCTCCCCAAGAATTGGGAAAGAAGGCAGACAAATGGGTCAGAACCAGGGTGAGGCAGAAGGTACAGAACCAAGGTGGTGACCCAAAGAAGCAAGATTCTAAGAACTCTGATAAGGGGGGGGAGAAGGGTAAAGACCAGAAGTCTTCACAAGGCCCCCAAAAATCTTCTTCAGGTGGGGATTCACAGTCTAACAAGGGAAAAGGCCAAAAGAAACCATGGTGCAAAGTCTGTAAGCAAAAGACACACTGGACCAGTGATTGCACCAAGTCCAAAGACTCTATTCCAGCCCCCACAAATGCCCCTAAGGCACCTGTTCCCCCTAGTGCAGTTACAGTTGGTGGTGGGAGTACACAAGCCAAGGGTTTAGTAGGGTTGACCCTGGCTATCTTGTAGCCCATGTTGATAGGGTCGGCGCTAAAGGGGGAGGTCTAGCGCTGATCTATCGGTCTCACTTTACTGTGAAAACGAAGCATGAACCTACATTAGAAGCAGAGGCAATGTCATTTAGTATTAAAAGAAACAACTGCGAGCTCTTCGCAGGCGCTCTTATTTATAGACCCCCTGGAACGAGAGCCGCTTTTACTAGATCTTTACAGACTTTCCTAGAATCTTGCTTGGACACCACCTCTTTTACAGTCCTTGGAGATTTCAATTTCCACTTGGAATTAAACAATGATACCGACACAGCTAGCCTGATAGACAATATGGCCGGATACGGCTTGAGTCAGCTAGTATCAGAACCTACGCACATAGCTGGACATACGCTAGATGGACTTTTCACAAATAACTCCTCCACAGAAGTGACGAGAGTTCAACAATTAACATGGTCAGACCACTCCGCAGTCCATTTTAATGTCCGGATGGTAGCTACTAGCGATGGCCGCAGGACCAGTTCCGCGAGGGGAGTTCGCGCCCCTGGAAATCAATCCATGAACAGGACTTGATCTCAGCCCTGTCAAAGAATCTACCAGATGTTCTGGACTCAGAAGTGGCAGCCAACAACTATGAAACCTGGCTAACCCAGGCAGTAAATAAGTTGGCACCGGAAGGTTCTAAGCACCTAAGGACTAGACAAGTCTCCTCGCCCTGGTATACGATTGAGCTTAAACAGCTGAAAATCAAATGCAGACGTCAGGAGCGAATTTGGAGATCAAATTATAGTGCGGAACATAGGAGGCACTACAACTCAGTATTAGAGGAATACAAGTCCTCTATAAAGCAAGCCAAATCAAAATATTTTACGGCTAAAATTCAGGAAGCGTCAAACTCTTCCAAAGAATTGTTCAAAACTGTCACTATTCTTTCCAAATGCCCACGGGATACGGTGTTTTCACCAAATCAAGAAATAGTGGATAATATGGCTGGTTTTTTTCAGCAGAAAGTACAGTCAGTGTATAGCGAACTTACAAACTCAGCACCAATTTCCGTGGGGAACGGGTTAGATGGAACAGAGGAGATAGCCCCTGGAGCTAATCTGATACGGTTCCAATTGGTAGAACAGAGTCAAGTATTAGGCCTATTGTTGAAAACTAAGTCGGGCTCCCCTCTGGACCCTTGCCCCCTTCCATCATACACTTAGCTCCAGAACTGATCAGTGGCTGTCTGACCCCTCTATTGAACACAATTATAACTTCAGGGGTTTTCCCAATGTGTTGGAAAAAAGTCTGTATCAGACCCATTCTAAAAAAACTTCACTTGACCCTCTGGAGGTCAAGAATTATAGACCTATTTCTTGCCTCCCGTTCCCTTCCAAGATACTCGAGAAAGCACTAAACAGAGAACTGACGGAATACCTGGACAATAATAATGTCCTAGACCCCACACAACATGGTTTCAGAGCTCAGCATTCAACCGAATCAGCTTTGATCATGGCCACAGAGGAGATCAGAAAGGTGATGGACGGAGGCGGCAGGGCCATCCTGATATTACTCGATCTAACTGCAGCGTTCGATACCGTAAATCATACGGTGTTGGTACAAAGGCTGAAAGAAGCTGGTATTGGGGAGAAGGCATTGGATCTTCTAGCCTCATACCTGGCAAATCGGGAACAGGCAATTCACTGGGATGGACTTCAGTCAGGAAAGTTTACACTTCCGTGTGGAGTGCCCCAGGGTTCTGCTCTTTCCCCCACCCTGTTCAATGTATATGTCGCCCCTTTGGCAAGAGTAATAAAAAGCCATGGTCTCTCTCTTGTATCATATGCGGACGACACCCAATTAGTGGTGTCAGTTGCGCAAAATCTGGACCTAACAGCAGAAAGGTTCCGGAACTGCCTAAGGGCTCTAATGGCCTGGATGAATCTAAACTTTTTAAAGCTAAATACAGAAAAAACTGAGGTCATAGAGTTCGGGCAAAAACCCTCTGTCTGGAGTGAACTCTGGTGGCCGCCTGAAGCAGGAACCCTCCCTGTCACTGCTCTGAAGGCTAGAAATCTGGGATTCCTGGTGGATAAGGATTTAACTCTTGCCTCCCAGATTAACCAAGTGACTTCGGCATGCTTCTTCACGTTGAAAATATTACGGAAGATTCTTCCATTCATTCCATCTTCATTAAGAAAAACGGTAGTCGGCGCAATGGTGTTGTCCAGAATAGACTACTGCAATGCGCTATACCTGGGGGCTGGCGTTAGACAACTCTCTAAACTACAGTCTCTACAAAATGCTGCTGCACGAGTATTGTTAGAGTTACCTAAATATCACCCAACATCCGCAAGCCTAAAAAGCCTCCATTGGCTACCAGTGCGTAGAAGAATAGACTTTAAGGCTTTATGTATAGTCCATAAAGCCCTTTACGGAGGAGGGGCGTCAGCCATCCAACTTCTATTCCCAAGATATCTACCGGTCCGCTGCCTCAGGTCAGCAAACACCGGATTGGTCCTGCTCTCAACTATAAGCAGAGTCAGATGGGGCGGTAGGGGTTCTCCTACCAAGCTGCTAAGCTGTGGAATTCCCTCCCAACTCACATGAGACTGCAGCCAAGCAGGGATCTCTTTAGAAAGATGATTAAAACATGGCTCTTCACTAAGCCCTAGGCCTGTTAAATCTGGTGGTTGGCTATTTCCTCAGCGCCAAGACGCCCCGGCATAAGAGCGCTTTATAAATATGTCAGTCAGTCAGTCAGTCAGTCAGATGAGCTCTGACCTAGTCAGAGAACTCACTCAGGCTGTCCTAGTCTATGATGGAGGCATGGATGTGACCTCCTCTGTGAGTCCCAGTAATCTGGGCAAGTACAGGCAACAGCCCTTAATCAATGGGAAAGAAGCTTTGGCATTTAGGGACACAGGGGCAAGTGTCACCATGGTGACACAAGACCTTGTGGATCCTGGGCAGATTATACTTGGTGAAATGTACCAAGTGACCAATGCTAGCAATGTCAGAACAGACCATACTCTGGCAGTTGTTAACTTCTCCTGGGGAGGGGTAACTGGCCTTAAGAAGGTTGTGGTAAGTGCAGACCTACCAGTTGAATGCTTGCTTGCAATGATCTAGAAACTTCAGTTTGGGCAGAAGTGGAGCTCAGGACCCATGCAGAAATGCTGGGCATCCCTGCAAATGTGTTTGCTGTGACCAGGTCACAGAGCAAAATGTCTAACACTGAACAGGCCTTGGATCCTGGAACCATGGACCAAGTGCCATCCAAGAGGAGGAGTAGTAGGGTTAAGGCAGTGCCTTCCCCTTGGCTCAGAAGGAAGATCAGTCTCTTGAGGGGGATGATCTCAGTCCTGAGGAAGGAACTGTCCCAGAGGAGCTTGAACCTGACCAGGTTGAGTTCTTGGGGACAGGGGCCCTTCCAGGGCAGATCTGAGCCAGGAGCAGCAGAGCTGCCCCTCTCTTGAACCCTTCAGACAGCAAGCTGCTGCTGAGGCTGCTGGGAAAGCTAGTGGTCCCCATACTGTGTATTGGGATGATGGACTCTTGTACTCAGAGTGTAGAGACCCCAAGCCTGGTGCCACCAGGAGGTTGGTTATACCTCTGAAGTTCAGGGGCTTCCTATTGACCCTAGCCCATGACATTCCTTTAGCAGGTCACCTGGGCCAGAACAAGACTTGGGACAGAATTGTCCCTCACTTTCACTGGCCCCATATGTCTGAAGATACCAAGGAGTTTTGTCGCTCCTGTGTAACCTGCCAGGCCAGTGGCAAGGCAGGTGGCACTACAAAGGCCCCCTGATACCACTACCTGTGGTGGGGGTTCCCTTTGAGAGAGTGGGGATTGATATTGTTGGTCCCATGGATCCCCAAACAGCATCTGGGCACAGGTTTATCCTGGTGGTAGTGGATCATGCCACCAGGTACCCAGAGGCTATTCCCTTAGGACCACTACAGCACCTGTAGTGGCAAGGGCCCTCCTGGGAATTTTCTCAAGAGTGGGCTTCCCTAAGGAGGTTGTATCAGACAGGGATGCAAACTTTATGTCTGGATACTTGAAAGCAATGTGGAAGGAGTGTGGAGTGACTTACAAGTTCACCACACCCTATCACCCACAATGCAATGGTTTAGTTGAGAGATTCAACAAAACCTTGAAGGGCATGATTAAAGGGCTCCCAGAGAAGCTTAGGCGAAGATGGGACATACTCTTGCCCTGCCTTTTTTTGCATACAGGGAGGTGCCTCAAAGGGGGTTGGCTACAGCCCTTTTGAACTTTTGTTTGGTCACCCTGTCAGGGGTCCATTGTGCTTGGTAAAGGAAGGATGGGAGTTACCTCTCAAGCCCCCAAAGCAAGACATAGTGGACTATATACTTGGTCTCCGCTCCAGGATGGCTGAATACATGAAAAAGGCAACTAAAAACCTTGAGGCTAGCCAGGAACTGCAAAAAGCCTGGCATGACCAAAAGGCTGTACTGACTGTTTACCAGCCAGGACAGAAGGTGTGGGTGCTGGAGCCAGTGGCCCCAGCTGCTCTCCAAGACAAGTGGAGTGGACCCCATACCATTGTTGTGTTGTATTCCTCTTAGGGTGTCCATAAACGGGCTTTCCAGTATCATGTCCTTATATAGGCACAATTCGCCCTGCCCTTATATAGGCATAAAATCCCAGCCCTTATTTAGGCATTAAACCGTGCACTCCAAATACAGGCATGGTCTCTGACATCCGTCCACCCTAACGTCACAACGAGTTCATGAAGAACAGACCCTTAGGCTGCGGGAGTTTCCCTAGCCCAGGAATATTGATTACTTCAAGGACTCATATATTATGCATGAACCATTATTCCTTAGGGGGTTCATTCATGACGTCTTCCGCTGTCCGACTCACGTCAATACTAACATTCTTAGGTGCTCTCAGGTATAAATATACCTTCCCTAGCCCCTGTAAACCAGAGGAGACCTCGACTTCAGAGGAGCCCGTTTCCCGGCCTGACGCACTGAGAAGACGCTGTCATCCCTGCACGCAGAGAGTCCAGCTTCCAGTGATCTGACTTCCCTTGCGGGGTGTTGGAATTCGAGTCTGGCAAAGAGATTCCAACCTCTCTCATTCTTCAGGTGTGGAGCAGACTAGAACCTAGAGGGACTCTTGGCATACTAGGCATACTGGGGTTAGCGTACTCTTAGTATACCATAGTAAGGAATACTTCACCTACTTCATACCTCGTCCTATACCTAGGTTAGGTTAGGTACATTGGGGTAGAACTAGATTAGAAACGCATCGTATGAGTACTCGCATTTTTAGTCTGTGTTATTTATGTAACAGCATATGTACTAAAAGATAATGCTCTCGCAGTATTATTTATTTCTACTGCTCACACTGTACATTATTTATCTCGCATACTGTCTTGTGATCGTAACAGCACATTTTACTTACACCAGAAACAAGACTGTTCAATAAATCTTTTATTGAAACGCCCGTCTATTTCTTTCTGTGTAACTTGGAGAAAACTAAGCATGCACGACTGAGCTGAGTGAAATAGTTATCTATTGTTTCCACGACTCTGGGACACGTTCTGATTCTAAAGGGAAACACAGTGGTCATGTTTTGCGGCTGCCAGAAACTACTCCCTTCTTGTTGTCAAGGAGTTTCTAGTGGCCTCTGAGCTAGCTGGCACAAGTAATTAAGTTTAATATACTCAATAGGGACATACTGACCTTAGTCCTATGTCAAACCTATAGGATATATTATTCCAATGCGCAGAGCCTATTAGGGAAATAGGAGCTACACTACATGGCGCCCAAAGGTTTGGTAAGGCGGTAATTCAACGTTAGATACTGAGTAACTCAGCCGTGCTTTTCTCTCAAGACCCCTACCCATATACTCCAAAAGACGTCTGGAGTGGGCAGGGTTTAGTATCCGCCACGGCTACATAGGGTAGTACCCTATATATTAGCTGTTTGGTTTGCTCAACGTTGAAGGATACAGTGTTCCAAAATATTGTGCACCTTATCTTTGTTTCCTTGAAACTTGTTCTACATTTTTCAACCAACAAAATGCCTGTCTCCGACAATGAAGCCGGAAACGGTGTAGCTGCGGCTGATCCAGCCCAAGCAGCAGCCTTTAACATTACAGGTTTAAATGAAACCAAGGAGGGTGTCATAAACATCACTCCAACCTTAAGAAGAGCCATCACTCTAAAACTTATAAAACATGGCCTACCACCAAGAGGCGGTAGAGCAGTTTTCGTGATAGAGGCACACAAATCCTTTCAGACAGAGGTATTCTATTCATGGGTAATATTTCCTGAATCCAATTCAGTAACACACATGTTTCACTTCTACAAAGAAGATGAACCACCAGAGGAATACATTCCTTTCGAGGATATAGAAATTCCATTAACATACCATGAGCATCAGCTCTGGTTTAAAGGCGCCCTAAAAACATCACAAAAACATTACTAGGCTCGGTCCACTAGGTAGACCAGGAGCAACATGGCCGATTCTAGCCGGCTACACACCTCATCCTGACATTGAAGAAATGTCAGATGAGGACTTACTTGTTCAAATACAAGAATTAATAAAAATTTACAGACAATTGGTCCAATATGTCATGCAGACTTTTACAGTCCAGCAACCATTAACACTTCCAAATCAAACTCCTCAACAGGGGAATACACTAAAAATTACACCACAGACTCTATACGCAGTCATGGGTAAAATGCCCACAAAACGTGAGCAAATTCCTTTCTGGATAGCTCAAAAAATTACTCAAATCAAAGCAGTATTTCCAAATACTAGCCCGTATGAGAAACACAGAATCCTAACAATCAGTTTACCGATGGGGATCACACCACAACTGGAAGACTGCACCACTTGGGGCTCAGTCTTTGCTGCTATCTATACCAAAACACATGGCATTCCGTCAATTGCGGTAATACCTGATGTCCTGAAACAAATTCAAAACGAATACGGGGCAGAGCCTGCTCTAAATTTAGGTATGAAATTACTGAAAAATGTCGACCAGGTCTCAACAATAATATTATCTAATATTAAAGGGGAGGCAGCAGCAGTGGCGATCCGCCAAAATTAAGGGAATTTGATGTTACAGAACATCAAACAGAGCTACCCAGAATTATAGAACAATCTTATGCAGAATTAGGCAGAGATAGTTTGGGTGGAAGACCAGTGAAGCCGAAGCTATCTGAAAGTCCTGAGAAGGACTCAATTAAACAAAATCCTACATCTTCTAAAAAGAAGTGGGATACTAATAAACAAAATTCAAACGAGAAACATTCTCAATCCCGAGGTAGGTCTCCTCAAAAGGAGCCCTCTGAAAGGAGGTATAACCTCAGGAATAGGGATAATTTGAGAAAACCTGATAGGTATCAAGATACTGATACACGTTCCTCTCGTCCCTTTCAGATCTCATCACAGACTTCGGAAAGAAGAGGACGATCAGAACATAGAGAAGAACGCGTGAAATCGAAAGACGACAAACACGCTCCAAAAACCAAAGTAAAACCTCAATTCTCCAAAAAGAAAGTAGCAGGTCTAAAGATTAGACATGCCGAGAATACTGAGAACACAACTCAAGAACGGAGAATGGGCTCAGACAATGCTGGACAGTGCAGCAGAAGTCACAATAGTTCGCCAGAACCTGAAGGAACTTCTGGAGATAGTGGACTTGAATGAGTACATTACAGTCGAGACTGTAGACACCAGGGTTAGTACTCCACAAAAGTTATATGAAATAACACTCCGGATGGAGGGAGACAAACCTAGACAGGTAAAAGCACTTATTTGGGAAAGACTATCAAGGGGCTATGACATACTTCTAGCAGAAAAGGACTGGCCACCACAATTTGTCAGGGAGTGCCCACATGGCGAGGACATTATTATGCCTGCCTTCTCCAACCATATTCCAATACACCTAAAATATACATATGCCAGGAAATGGGCAGTGGCCCAGGCCCCAGCATTATATAAAAATCATGTAGGATGGGATGAGGACTCACCTCACCATAAAATACATCTGAAACATGAACCAACTGCACAAAGGCAGTACCCAATAAAGCAAGAAGCTAAAAAACAGGTCAGGGAGATCTTAGATCAACTTGAATATCAAGGGGTGATTGAAACATGCACCTCCTCAATGAACAATCCTTTGTTTCCTGTCTCCAAACCAGACAATACATATCGTCTAGTTTTGGACTACAGACACCTAAACACTTGTTCAAAAACTTTTGCCGTGCAAAATGCACATAGCACAGCATTAATGAATAACATTGTGCGTAAAAAATATAAAACAACATTAGACATCTCAAATGGTTTCTTTTGTCAAAACATAGCACCTGAAAGCAGGTACTTAACAGCATTCTCCATAATGGGGACCCAGCGTCACTTTTGTCGACTCCCACAAGGGTTCAAGAACAGCCCAGGTTTATTCTCAGCGAGGGTAACGGAGTTACTACAAATTTATGACAATGAGGCATTGTCCTATGTCGATGACATTTATCTGACAGACGATGACCTAGAAAAACACTTGAACAGGGTGAGCACCATTATACTGGGATTCGCCTCTGAGGGTTACAAATTCAACTTTAAAAAGTCCAGAATTGCCCATCTCAATGTCCTATTTCTAGGATATGAGCTTTCAAGTGAAGGCAAGAGCTTGGCAGCTAACTTTTTAGAAAAATGTGCGTTGCTCCAACCTCCAAAAACGCTAAAAAACTTACAATCAATCCTGGGTTTCCTAAATTTTGGAAGAACATACATTCTAAATTACGCAGAAAGGGTTAAACCACTCTACGCATTAATCAAACCTGATTTTTCGATCAGAAACTGGACACAGGAACACACAGAAATCTTGCGTTCACTCCAGGCTAACATGTTAGCAACAAATCACTTACAAACACGCGTAAGTCAACGCAATTTGGTGATCCGAATAATTTCGGGTCAATGCGGATTCACCTACTTGACCTTCAATGAGGGTGAGAAAATACCAATAGCATACAAATCTCATTTGTACACACAAGCGGAAATGCGCTTCAGTTCAACTGAAAAATTCTAACAGCAGTTCAAACCGCTGTAGCAAAAGAAAGAGCCTTAGCCCAAGGGAAACGCATTATTGTCGTAACCCCGGTACCAGCTTTAGAAGCGGTCACAAAGCTAGCATTCCAAATGCTAAAGCATTACATCCAAGATGGATACAATGGGTTAATTCTCTTGCTGCAACAGATGTTGAATATGTTTTTGATCCAGATTTAAAAACACAAGCATTCCTGCAATACGAACATGAATGTCCTCTGCCTACTGAAATTCTGCCTCTCGATCAGTACAAACTTATAATTTACACTGACGGATCCGCACAACCCGCAACAGGGAGTAAGCAAGCTTACAGTGCAGGGCGTGCAATCGTTAAAGGTCGCATGCAAAATGGCATCTTCAGACCTATGGTCACTAAAACACAATCTCTAGGAGATTGCACGGC
Source organism: Calotriton arnoldi (assembly GCA_963921515.1). Classification (NCBI taxonomy): domain Eukaryota; kingdom Metazoa; phylum Chordata; class Amphibia; order Caudata; family Salamandridae; genus Calotriton; species Calotriton arnoldi. The sequence goes on from CAWUFW010004039.1 coordinate 863,390, forward strand.
TCAGCGAGCTGAACTACAAGCATTCAAACTGGCACTTGAAAGTACAGATCGAGAATTCCCCACACTGATAGTGTGCGATTCCTTTTACTGTGTTCAGTCGTATAATGAATATATACAAATCTGGCTTGAAAATGGTTTCAAAGATGCGAAATGTGGCACAATAAAGCATAAAATGCTTTGGGAACAAGTAGTTCAGTTGAAAAACGAACTACTAAAGGCTCACGTGATCCACACACTGAGTCATCAACGTGATGGCGTTCACGTTGCAGGGAATTCATTGGCTGACGAAGCCGCAAAGGGGGCTGTTCAGACGGCTTCCGTAGCTGCGATCACTCATTCAAAAACAAAAATAGACGGTGAGATAATGTTGGCTGTCAATGCTTCAAGCAAAGGCAGCAGTGCAGCGTTACCAAAAAGTTTCCACTCAAGTACTCTTATGTAATTGATGCGAACAACGTTCCTTTTGCTCGATCCCTGGAGTGGGGGATAGGGTAATTCCAAACAAGGAATGCAGATTAGGACTAATCATAGCAGCACATGAAGGGATAGCTTCTGCCCATGCAGGTGTTTCAGCAACAGTATCTTTACTCAAGCAAAGATATTGGTGGCCTGGCATTCGGAAACAAACTAAAATCTATGTTTTAGAATGTGATATTTGCCAACAGATGAAAGTCTCAACAGTGAAACGTCCTGCGCAGACACCCCTGTTAATTTCAGACAAACCATTAGCTTGTGTTTACCTGGACCACTGCGGTCCCTTGCAAAGGGACAGTAACTATAATTATATCTTGGTTGCAGTGGATTCATGCTCTAGGTTCCTATGGTTATGGCCTCAGCGCTCGGCTGACGCGCGAACTGTTATAAAAGATTTGTGAGTCTTTATCGGCATATACGCAATAGGCACGCTACATTCTGACCAGGGTCCTGCGTTTAGCTCTCGGGCTTACAAAGAAGCCATGGCCAGTCTGGGCGTTGCATTGCGGTACTCCTCTCCATTCCATCCTGAGGGAAATTCTGTTATGGAAAGGAAAAACCGGGACATAAAGCAGTCTATAACAGCTAGGGTATTAGATTCGGTTGATGGGTGGGTCAAACACCTTAGTGGGGTTCAACGCTCTTTGAATAATCTGCCAAGAAGTTCTCTAGGGGGTCACTCCATATGAGGTCCTATTTGGGACAAGAATGTGGGTACCAGACCTTGAACACGTAGGCACAGTGGTGGAAAATAAACCCTTTGATATCAAAGATCGTTTGGCTGTTTTACAGGAACTAAACAAGTTAAGAACGAAACAAAGCAACGTATTCCTACAGCCAACCACCACTGGGGATCAACCGGCTGTCCCAGCAAGGCCTGTCTGGATTCCAAAAGTTGGGGATCTTGTCAGAGAAAAAATTGCGGACAAGAAGGAATTTGGACCTTCTTACAGACAACCAGTACCTGTCCAAGCAGTTCAAGGAACAAGAACAGTACTTCTGCCGCCCCTTGCTGGAAGAAAGGAGAAAAGATTTGTGTCCATCGACCTCATCAAACCACAGTATGTGGCCAATACTAAATAGTAGGCCTCGTGGACTCCGACCTAGTAGCAGACACACTCCTCTCGCTACTATCCAAGAGGTTCAGACTGAAAGACTAATAACAATCGAGAATTGAGCTGTAACAGATGGAGGACTAAGCAACAACGCTATGGAACTCATCCCTCTTGAACACCAAGTAACAGTTCGTCCAAATACACCTGTCTACACCAACGTGGCAAGTGATGAACTGGTTCCAGTGATTTCTACAAATCCTGATGCAATTCCAACAATTGACAGAACTGCTTCTGGCTATTTCATTAACTTTGATACGTTCTCAGAAGATCCGAGTGAACCTGAAACGACGCCAGCATCATTCAAATTCAAGCAGCAAGTACAAGACTTTCTTCACTTTCTGAAAAAGACTTATTTGGTTTCTCCATGGATTGAACTCTGGATTATATCTGGACTTTTTGTTTTCCTGCTCTGGCTAGCTTTGGTAACAACTGTGAGCGTGCTTATAAGTGGCAGATACATCCATGTGAACACTGAAGGAAAAGACGTGAACGTACTTTTGAAACCTCATAAATCTTCCCATCCTGAAGCAAGAGACTTGTCATCAGTGAACATCACAGCTGTTCCTATACAGGATGGTATAGTGTGGGACAAAACAGATTTTGAAATCTTCGGTCCGACGGAACAATTGAACATTCCACATTTGTTGAAAATTTCACTAAGTGATCTAATTACGTCCAGTATCTATTCAGATGATTGGGACTTTGAGACTGTGAATGACATAATGTTTGACCTAGAAAAATCTGCTGCATTTTCTAAACATGAATATTTAGAGGGTTCATCAGACTATGAACAAATGTATTGTTTTAACCACTATGGTCATCATTATTTGCATAAATCTGCATATCCAAGAAATGTGTTTATGTTTAACCAATGGGAACATTGTCCTACACCACCTAAAGGTAGTTCAAAAACATTTGCTAGTAAGTTTCCATATTTTTCAGGTTACAATACATCTGATCCAGAAATGTTTTACTATAAAAATGTAAACAAGACAGGAATGAAAATTAAGTTAACAAATACAAAACAGATTTACTCTTAATTATTTAATGCCCAACTGTCTAGACAGGGTTTCGACTTTTGGAAAGACACAATAGACACCAAAACTGTCTGGGGTACTAAAGATTGGCAAGTGCAGGGGATAGAAGCTTTATTTAGAGCCTGCATCATCCCTGAACAAATAATGTTTTTGAATGAAACTGTCCAACAAACATCTTGTCTTGGATTAGCCAAGATCAAAGAGATGAACACACCTTCTGTACCAACACCTGCCAGAGATAACGATACACAGGCAGTGGTGACAGTTGACAATATACTACAACTCAACAGATCTAATCCTGATTGGAAAAAATGGTTGATCTGGCCCACAGACACGAATAACTGTCAGGAAAGATTCCTGAATAAAACTCAGGGCTTTACTATTCATAGGCCAGACCCAAGATATGTCCAAAGACAACATCCGGGGGTAGTAACAACATACAGTGTAGGAAAATTATGCCTCGATTGGCTGCATAAGTCTACACTACAGGATGTGAAACAACACTTAACCTTACTTAAAAAGGACGCAGACCTTAGGGAATTCTTGCTTGGACCAAGAAAACCGCGTCAAAAACGTTTCATATATGCCGGCATTTATGCTGCCTATAATAAAGCATGGAAAGTATCACAGATGGAGGCTGCAGAACGAATACGTGAACTTGATCGTATTAATTTAGAGAAAACACTCTCTGTGGTCGACAATGGGTTAACAACTTTGTCCTCCAGAATATATTCATTGGATGGCATTGTATCCTCTGCTATCGACATACTAGAACAAGATTTGGCGATGTTACAGCAAGGCCAGTCTCAATTACGTTCTATTATGTTATTAAGCTGGACGCTGCAATCTTTGCGAGCGGGCTATGTGCCTTGGCGTTTCATCAACACATCGGCTCTGTTTGCAGAATACAATCTAACTGATAAACAGATCGAACTGGCACAAAGAGGAGCAAAGTATATAGTGCTGAGCATTGAAAAACTGGAAAAGTTACCATTCACAGTGGCAGAAAAACCAGCTACAGAATGGCTTATACATGGCAAAATAACATTACCTGTGAGTACTTTTCAGTTTCAGTATTGCCTCAGACAAATGCAAGCAGGCAAATATGAAAGGTTGGGTAAGGAATACATTAAGACATCTTGGGATTTACCGTATACATATAGATGTTGGAGTGGGGATCGTGAAGTGTTTTTAAGCGGTACACACTGTAAACTTGCACTGAGCGGATCACTTATATGTCAGGACATTTCTTTACACGGGGCTTGTAATGGTTCTGTGGCAAATTTGTCTTGCCATCAGCAGGGTACACCAGCTGCTGTGATTAATCCAACGTTTGGACAACTTTCTAATGGGAGTTACCTCATGTTGAATGATCAGAGTTGCTGCGGCATGCTGCCAGGCATCCCATATCTAGTAACGGTCAACTCCAGGGTCACTTGCTGTATGCAAGTATTGTTTGCCCCAATAGACACAGTCAGGGAGTCGCCTCTATGGCCTTCGCTGAACGTCTCTTTTATAAGATTTGATACTTTGAGCAGAATGAAAGCCATGCTTTTACAGCAAACTGCCCTATACATTTTGTAGAAATGATAACACGTATCTTCAACATGTCTGATACAAGTGGAATTATAAATGTATTTAAGAGCATCTGTACCGGTCTGTTAGCACCTTTCCAGGCAATACTCGGAATCATCCCGAACTTTGCACATTCGGTGTTTGGTGGCATACCATTAATTCTAGCACTTGTTGCCGGAATTCTATTTTTCTTCCTGCTATTGCGCAATGGCCAGCCTATTCGCAGACATCACTCCGAGCGAAATGGAGAAAGCTCTCCTTGAACGAAAGTGCCGTGAGCGAATAGTACAGCTATTGGGCATGACTCAGTCTACGTGACCTTAATACAACTTGGTTCCTGTCATTCAGACCAATCTGGCAAGATTGCATCTTACCGGTTCTACGATGCCTGCTATGCGGTGTAGAATGCGTGTTGGACACCTGTCTAACATTTCCATCGGATACGCCAACGGATGTCGATACTCTGCTGGTCCCGATAACGGCCCATGCTCTGTGTTGTCCCCAGAGGCTACCAATCCTGCTGTCAGCATTCATTGAGATCTCACAGACGCTTCCGGCTGCTGCTGAGGTACGAGAAAGATCTACAGGCACACAGGTAACAACGGACGCGAACATTGCTGCGGCAACCTATGCTGGAAGCAATGCTTCCCATCTCTGTGCAATTAATCTACTACACGAGGTGTTCCAACTGACACCAACTACAGTGGATGATGTTTTCTCTATAGAAATAGATGATCTCATGTTTACACCAGACCCGTAAACTGACTCTGATTCAGCATACAGTGTTCCAGAGATGCAGTAACAATTTGGCCTTCATTTTCAAAACAACTTGGAACTCTACCAAAATTGAACTTTTTCCCATTTTTTTTTTCTCGAACGAAAATGGCACTTCAATCTGCTTAAAGTAGAACTAGCCTTATAGTACAGACTTTGCGGTACTTCCATGGACACTTAGTCATCTTGTGTGTCTAAAACAGTTCATTAATTTTCATGACATGAAATAACTTTGATTTTTGAGAAACTTATCGATCATTTTCTGTCACATGTAAATATTACTGCTTATTTAATTCCAATTGCATTTATTTTCGAACTTTATGCCTGAAATGAAAAGCAATGCTTCAAATGTACAGTACCTTTTGCATTCTAATAGGTTTTTAAATGCCTTTTTAAATGGTTTTATGAAATATTTTAGCAATATGCGGTACTCCATTTTAATGTTTAGCATTTTAAATGTTTAGCATTTTAGTATTATCGTACACACGAAAGTGGAGTGGGTGTTGTATTCCTCTTAGGGTGTCCATAAACGGGCTTTCCAGTATCATGTCCTTATATAGGCACAATTCGCCCTGCCCTTATATAGGCATAAAATCCCAGCCCTTATTTAGGCATTAAACCGTGCACTCCAAATACAGGCATGGTCTCTGACATCCGTCCACCCTAACGTCACAACGAGTTCATGAAGAACAGACCCTTAGGCTGCGGGAGTTTCCCTAGCCCAGGACTATTGATTTCTTCAAGGACTCATATATTATGCATGAACCATTATTCCTTAGGGGGTTCATTCATGACGTCTTCCGCTGTCCGACTCACGTCAATACTAACATTCTTAGGTGCTCTCAGGTATAAATATACCTTCCCTAGCCCCTGTAAACCAGAGGAGACCTCGACTTCAGAGGAGCCAGTTTCCCGGCCTGACGCACTGAGAAGACGCTGTCATCCCTGCACGCAGAGAGTCCAGCTTCCAGTGATCTGACTTCCCTTGCGGGGTGTTGGAGTTCGAGTCTGGCAAAGAGATTCCAACCTCTCTCATTCTTCAGGTATGGAGCAGACTAGAACCTAGAGGGACTCTTGGCATACTAGGCATACTGGGGTTAGCGTACTCTTAGTATACCATAGTAAGGAATACTTCACCTACTTCATACCTCGTCCTATACCTAGGTTAGGTTAGGTACATTGGGGTAGAACTAGATTAGAAACGCATCGTATGAGTACTCGCATTTTTAGTCTGTGTTATTTATGTAACAGCATACGTACTAAAAGATAATGCTCTTATTTATTATTATTTTCTACTGCTCACACTGTACATTATTTATCTCGCATACTGTCTTGTGATCGTAACAGCACATTTTACTTACACCAGAAACAAGACTGTTCAATAAATCTTTTATTGAAACGCCCGTCTATTTCTTTTTGTGTAACTTGGAGAAAACTAAGCATGCACGACTGAGCTGAGTGAAATAGTTATCTATTGTTTCCACGACTCTGGGACACGTTCTGATTCTAAAGGGAAAAACAGTGGTCATGTTTTGCGGCTGCCAGAAACTACTCCCTTCTTGTTGTCAAGGAGTTTCTAGTGGCCTCTGAGCTAGCTGGCACAAGTAATTAAGTTTAATATACTAAATAGGGACATACTGACCTTAGTCCTATGTCAAACCTATAGGATATATTATTCCAATGCGCAGAGCCTATTAGAGAAATAGGAGCTACACTACAGTTGAACAGAAGGGTGAGGTTACCTACTTAGTAGACCTAGGAACACCCAGGAGTCCCCACAGGGTTCTCCATGTCAACAGATTAAAACCATATGTGGACAGGGCAGACATGGGCTTGCTCATGGCTACTGATGAGGGACAGGAGGAAGAGAGTGATCCACTCCCTGACCTTCTCTCACAGAACCCTGATGATGGGTCAGTGGATGGTGTAGCCTTGGCAGGCAGCCTCACTGCTCAGCAGCAAACTGATTGTAGACAAGTGCTCAATCAGTACAGACATATGTTCTCTCTGACTCCAAGTCAGACCACCTGGTGCACTCATGAAGTGGACACTGGGGACAGTCTGCCTATTAAAAATAAGATTTATAGGCAACCTGACCATGTCAGGGACTGTATCAGGACAGAAGTCCAGAATTTTGGGATTTGGGAGTTATTGAACCCTCAGATAGCCCTTGGGCTAGTCCAGTGGTCCTTGTGCCAAAACCTCACACCAGTGGCGGGAAAAGAGAGATGAGGTTTTGTGTGGACTACAGGGGTCTCAATGCAGTCACTAGGACTGATGCCCATCCAATACCCAGGGCAGATGAGCTAATAGACACTTTGGCCTCAGCCAAGTATCTAAGCACATTTGACCTAACAGCTGGCTACTGGCAGATCAGGCTAGCTGATGATGCAAAGCCAAAGACAGCATTCTCAACCCGTAGTGGGCATTATCAATTTGTGGTAATGCCCTTTGGTCTGAAGAATGCACCTGCCACTTTTCAGAGGTTGGTGAATACAGTCCTTACAGGTCTGGAAGCCTATAGTGCAGCATATCTAGATGATATTGCTGTCTTTAGCTCCACCTGGGAGGATCACCTGGTCCACCTCAGAAATGTTTTGCAGGCCCTGCAGAAAGCAGGCCTAACTATCAAGGCCACAAAGTGCCAGATAGGGCAGAGTCAGGTTGTGTAAATGGGCCACCTTGTGGGTGGAGGCCAGGTTCAACCATTGCAGAGCAAGATCCAGACCATCATGGACTGGACTGCTCCAACTACCCAGACTCAGGTGAGAGCCTTTTAGGCCTGACTGGGTACTATAGGAGATTTGTCAAGGGGTATGGATCAATAGTGACACCCCTGAATGACTTAACTTCCAAGAAAATGCCCAAAAAGGTTCAGTGGACAGTTAGCTGTCAAAAGGCATTTGATGACCTGAAGCAGGCCATGTGCACTGCTCCCATTCTACAGATTCCTGATTACTCCAAGAAGTTCATTGTCCAAACAGATGCATCTGAATTGGGGGTAGGGGCTGTACTGTCACAATTGAATGATGAAGGTCAGGATCAGCCAGTAGCTTTTATTAGCAGAAGGCTGACCCCTAGAGAGAAACGTTGGTCAGCCATAGAGAGGGAGGCCTTTGCTGTGGTTTGGGCTCTGAAGAAGTTGAGGCCATACTTGTTTGGTACTCACTTCCTTGTTCAAACAGACCACAAGCCCCTCTTATGGCTAAAACAAATGAAGGGTGAAAACCCCAAACTGCTGAGGTGGTCCATTTCCCTACAGGGGATGGACTTTACAGTGGAACATAGACCTGGGAGTAACCATGCCAATGCAGATGGACTCTCTAGGTACTTCCACTTAGAACATGAAGACTCAACTGGTCAAGGTTAGTTTAATGTCCCTACGTTTGGGGGGGGGGGTTGTGTAGGAGAGTAGGATCTGCTTCACATGGGTACCCCCACTTTTTGCTGATGCTTCACTGTTTTTCGACTTTAGTCTGGCTGGGGCCCTGCTAATCAGAACCCCAGCCTAGCTGCTTCCTCTCTAAAATGGTTTCCATGTGCCTTAGGCACATCTCTGATTGGCTTCTGGAGTGCCCTTATAAGTCCCTAGTATATGGTATACTATGTACCCAGGGCATAGGTACCTCAGAGGCCTACCAGGTGCTGCAGCATGTATTGTGCCACCCCTGGAAGGCCATCCAAAATGACACCACAGGTCTGCTACTGCAGCCTGGGTAAGGTGTGCATGCACCCCTTACAGTGGTATAGGCTACCTATATCACTACAATTGCACACACATATAAACCTATAAGTCACTCCTATGGCAGGCCTTACCAATCCTGAAGGCAGAGTGCTTGGTTCTTATGTGAGAGGGTGCCCCTGCATGAGCAGAGCCCCTCTACAGCGTTCGGAGTCCCTCCTCTGATGCTGTTTGTGGTACAGCCTGACCATATACTCTTAAGCGCATTATATCCTCACGGTACAATGCTAACTTTGGACTGGCTGCACCAAAACATGTCGTGTTTGGTGTCAAACATCTTGGAATACTACCCCCCCACCAGTCCTGGCGGCGGGGGTATCATTCCACCCTTCTAGAGGAGAGACATGTACACTCCGGGCTACCCGGTAACTTCTTTCCAGAGCCCTGGCATCACAAAATGGATGCCGCTGCCACAGACACGGGTCTGGCCTCCTGCTGCTGACTGAAACTCCGGCAGGGGAGGCCTGGACAATAGGTTTCCTGTTGCAGGGAGGTGTAACCACCTCCCTAGACAGGATAGTGTGTATTGGGGCTGGGCGGGAGCACCCTCTGGTGCTTTGAAGTCCTGCACTGGGGGCACATTTGGTGTCCCTGTGCATATGCCAGTTCAAACCGGTTGCAGGGGCTACCTGCCCCTGCTCTGGCGCGAAACTGGACAAAGGGAATGGGTGTAACCACCCCTCTTCCCTGACCCTCCCATAGGTGGGTCCCCAGAGTATGTCCAACCCCCTAACTTAGTATAAGTATGGGACCCCAGTCCTTAGGACTTTAGATTTACCTGGACGAAACTCTGATACAGAATCCTGGACCTTCGACGCTCTACTTTAAGATTAGAGGACTGAAGAATCTCCCTTGGGGTCAAGGAGTGACTCCCCTGCTTGGCAGGCACCGAAGAAGCAATTGTCCGGTCTTCATCGCTGAAGCTCCCGCCGGACACCGAAGTCTTTGCATCACCAGAGGTGGATTTCCAGACTTCCCCGAGGCTCCCCTGAGTCCCCAGCAAAGCTGAGGCCCGTAGCTGTCGTGGGTAACGTGGAACCGTGACCCCTGGACACCAAGAACTTTTGCAAGTGCATCCTCTTCCTGGGCTCCCACGAAATTGTGCTTTGGGCTCCGAGTAGCCCCCGCCTCCAGCACCAACTGCACCGAAGATCACTGGCCTCCACTCCACGAGTGTCCTGTGAGCCAGCTCCAAGGGCGTCCACTCGAGGCTCCTTTGCGGTCGCTAGTCCGTTGGCTAGTGGGCCCTCCCGAAGGCAACTCTTCTTTTGATTGGGCTTCCCTGGTTGCTCCAGATGTGCCCTGACTTACCCTTGCTGGGTGAGTCCCTCAGACCTTGCTGGTCTGTACCACCGTCCTTTTTCTATTTCCACAAGACTTGCCGCTGCCAAGGCTTGTTGGGTCCAATCCGGTTGCCGACACGCCTGCAATCGACAGACATCGTGGGACAGCTCGAATCCAGCTCCTGGTTGTCGTCAACACCTCCTGGACCTCATGGCTGAAGAGTCAAGACAACTGTCAACCTACCTGAAGCACCCGACATCGGTGGGCATCTGCTCATCGCCTTCCTGGTCACTGGCTAGTGACCCAGACTCTGTCCCCTCTGCTTTCAGGTTCTTCAGATCTTCGATCCACCTTTGGATCCACCCGAACACTTTCGACTTCGTCGCCAGCAGCACTTTGCAGCAGATCGCCATTGAAAACGACAACGAAACCCAACCCCGAAAGACACCTATGCACCCGGCTTCCCTGGGTGAGGTAACTCAAGTACTCCGGTGCTCCCGTGGGTATAGACTCTAGAACGACCTAGTTCTAAAGGGGTTTGCTCCAAGTCCTCCTCTAAGTGTCCTTTTTCTCTAAAACTCCAACCGCGACATTCCCCATAGAAGTCAACGGCGGCTCGCGGCTGTGTTCTCACACTGCACGCGTCCCCGTGGGTCCCCTGTGTCACTACCTTGGGTGGTTCCTTGAGGGCCAAGCACTTCTACAGGCTCTAGGCCTTGTGTCTAGCTCAGTCGTGGTTCTTATACCACTTTATTGGTATATGGTTTGGTACGCCCCTAGGGCTCAAACGTGTATTTGTGCTATTACTGTTGATAACTGACTTGTAACTTATGTACTTCAAACTCTAGCCTCATAAAGAGACTAGAGCGGGGTGTTTAAGACTAAATACATATATTTTGAATATATACCTGGTGTGGTCCTCTTTCATTTGGTCACTCAAGAGATTATAGACTGGTAAAACAAGCTGCTTTACATTCCTTCAAGACTTAGCCTGAAGGCTACTCTCCATAGCTACCACTAGGATAGCTTTCAATAAAGGTTGTCTTTAACCTATCTCCAATAAGGGGTTGTTTGGACTGGTGCAAGGTGCCCACTATAATTAGTGGGCAGCATATACCAGGCCACCTTCTCACACCTTCTTTCTGCACTTCTTTTGTTTCTTTCTGCACCTCTCTTGCTTCTTTCTGCACCCCTCTTGCTTCTTTGTGCACCCCTCGTGCCCCTTTCACACCTCTCTTCCCTCTTTCTGCACCCCTCTTGCTTCTTTGTGCACCCCTCGTTCCCCTTTCACACCCCTCTTCCCTCTTTCTGCACCCCTCTTCTCTCTTTCTGCACTCCTCTTGCCTCTTTGTGCACCTCTGTTGCTTCTCTCTGGACTTCTTTTGTTTCTTTCTGCACCCCTCTTGCCTCTTTCTGCACCTCTGTTCCTTCTTTCTGCACTTCTTTTGTTTCGTTCTGCACCTTTCGCTTCTTTCAGCATCCCTTTTGCCTCTTTCTGCACCCCTCTTGCCTCTTTCTGCACCTCTGTTCCTTCTTTCTGCACTTCTTTTGTTTCTTTCTGCACCTCTCTTGTTTCTTTCTTTATCCCTCTTGCCTCTTTATCCACCCCACTTCCCCCTTTCTGCATCTCTTGAAAATGTTTGCAGCCCTCTTGCCTCCTTCAGCACCTCTGTTGGTTCTTTCTGCACTGCTCTAGCTTCTTTCTGCACCCCTCTTGCCTCTCTCTGTATTTCTGTTGCTTCTTTTTGCAACCCTCTTGCTTCTTTCTGCACTGCTCATGCCTCTTTCACACCCCTCTTCCCTCTTTCTGCACCCCTCTTGCCTCTTTCTGCATCTCTGTTCCTTCTTTCTATACTTCTTGTGTTTCTTTCTGTACCCCTCGTGCCTCTTTCTGCACCCCTCTTGCCTCTTTCCGAAACCTGTCGCTTCTTTCTGCACTTCTTTTGTTTCTTTCTGCACCCCTCTTGCCTCTTTCCCCATCCCTCCTCCCCCTTTATGCATCTCTGTTGCTTCTTTCTGCACCTCTCTTGTTTCTTTCTTTATCCCTCTTGCCTCTTTCTCCACCCCACTTCCCCCTTTCTGCATCTCTTGAAATTTTTTGCAGCCCTCTTGCCTCCTTCAGCACCTCTGTTGGTTCTTTCTGCACTGCTCTAGCTTCTTTCTGCACCCCTCTTGCCTCTCTCTGTATTTCTGTTGCTTCTTTTTGCAACCCTCTTGCTTCTTTCTGCACTGCTCATGCCTCTTTCACACCCCTCTTCCCTCTTTCTGCACCCCTCTTGCCTCTTTCTGCATCTCTGTTCCTTCTTTCTATACTTCTTGTGTTTCTTTCTGTACCCCTCGTGCCTCTTTCTGCACCCCTCTTGCCTCTTTCCGAAACCTGTCGCTTCTTTCTGCACTTCTTTTGTTTCTTTCTGCACCCCTCTTGCCTCTTTCCCCATTCCTCCTCCCCCTTTATGCATCTCTGTTGCTTCTTTCTGCACTTCCCTTGCTTCTTTCTGCACCTCTGTCCCTTCTTTCTGCAACCCTTGTGCCTCTTTCTGCACCCCTCTTCCCTCTTTCTCCTCCCCTCTTGTCTCTTTCTGCACCTCTGTTCCTACTTTCTGCACTTCTTTTGTTTCTTTCTGCACCTCTGTTGCTACTTTCTGCACTTCTTTTGTTTCTTTCGGCACCTTTCTTGTTTCTTTCTGCTCCCCTCGTGCCTCTTTCTGCACCCCTCTTCCCTCTTTCTGCTCCCCTCTTGTCTCTTTTTTCACCTCTGTTGCTACTTTCTGCATTTCTTTTGTTTCTTTCAGCACCTTTCTTGCTTTTTTATGCACCCCTAGTGCATCTTTCTGCACCCCTCTTCCCTCTTTCTGCACTCCTCTTGCCTCTTTCTGCACCTCTGTTCCTTCTTTCTGCACTTCTTTTGTTTCTTTCTGCACCTCTCTTGCTTCTTTCTGCACCCCTCTTGCTTCTTTGTGCACCCCTCGTGCCTCTTTCACACCCCTCTTCCCTCTTTCTGCACCCCTCTTGCTTCTTTGTGCACCCCTCGTTCCCCTTTCACACCCCTCTTCCCTCTTTCTGCACCCCTCTTCCCTCTTTCTGCACTCCTCTTGCCTCTTTGTGCACCTCTGTTGCTTCTTTCTGCACTTCTTTTGTTTCTTTCTGCACACCTCTTGCCTCTTTCTGCACCTCTGTTCCTTCTTTCTGCACTTCTTTTGTTTCTTTCTGCACTTCTCACTTCTTTCACCACCCCTTTTGCCTCTTTTTGCACCCCTCTTGCCTCTTTCTGCACCTCTGTTCCTTCTTTCTGCACTTCTTTTGTTTCTTTCTGCACCTCTCTTGTTTCTTTCTGTATCCCTCTTTCTTCACCCCACTTCCCCCTTTCTGCAACTCTTGAAATATTTTTGCACCCATCTTGCCTCCTTCAGCACATCTGTTGGTTCTTTCTCCACTGCTCTAGCTTCTTTCTGCACCCCTCTTGCCTCTTTCTGCATTTCTGTTGCTTCTTTTTGCACTTCTCTTGCCTCTCTCTGTATTTCTGTTGCTTCTTTTTGCAACCCTCTTGCTTCTTTCTGCACTGCTCGTGCCTCTTTCTGCACCTCTGTTCCTTCTTTCTGTACTTCTTGTGTTTATTTCTGCACCCCTTGTGCCTCTTTCTGCACACCTCTTGCCTCTTTCCGCACCTCTGTCACTTCTTTCTGCACTTCTTTTGTTTCTTTCTGCACCTCTCTTGCTTCTTTCTGCACCCCTCTTGTCTCTTTCCCCATCCCTCCTCCCCCTTTATGCATGTCTGTTGCTTCTTTCTGCACCTCTGTCCCTTCTTTCTGCAACCCTTGGGCCTCTTTCTGCACCCCTGTTCCCTCTTTCTGCTCCCCTCTTGTCTCTTTCTGCACCTCTGTTGCTACTTTCTGCACATATTTTGTTTCTTTCGGCACCTTTCTTGCTTCTTTCTGCACCCCTAGTGCCTCTTTCTGCACCCCTCTTTCTGCACTCCTCTTGCCTCTTTCTGCACCTCTGTTCCTTCTTTCTGTACTTCTTTTGTTTCTTTCTGTACCTCTCGCTTCTTTGTGCACCCCTCTTGCTTCTTGTTGCACCCCTCGTGCCCCTTTCACACCCCTCTTCCCTCTTTATGCACCCATCTTCCTTCTTTGTGCACCCCTCGTTCCCCTTTCACACCCCTCTTCCCTCTTTCTGCACCCCTCTTCCCTCTTTCTGCACTCCTCTTGCCTCTTTGTGCACCTCTGTTGCTTCTTTCTGCACTTCTTTTGTTTCTTTCTGCACCCCTCTTGCCTCTTTCTGCACCTCTGCTCCTTCTTTTTGTACTTCTTTTGTTTCTTTCTGCACCTCTCTTGTTTCTTTCGGCACCCCTCTTGCCTCCTTCAGCACCTCTGTTGGTTCTTTCTGCACTGCTCTTGCTTCTTTCTGCACCCCTCTTGCCTCTTTCTGGACCTCTGTTCCTTCTTTCTGCACTTCTTTTGTTTCTTTCAGCACCTCTCTTGCTTCTTTATGCACCGCTCTTGCTTCTTTCTGTACCCCTCATGCCTCTTTCACACCCCTCTTCCCTCTTTCTGCACCTCTGTTCCTTTCTGCACTTCTCTTGCTTCTTTCTGTACCTCTCTGGGTTCTTTCTGAACCCCTCGTGCCTCTTTCTGCACCCCCTTCCTTCTTTCTGCACTCCTCTTGCCTCTTTGTGCACCTCTGTTGCTTCTTTCTGCACTTCTTTTGTTTTTTTGTGTACCCCTCTTGCCTCTTTCTGCACCTCTGTTCCTTCTTTCCGCACTTCTTTTGTTTCTTTCTGCACCTCTCGCTTCTTTCAGCACCCCTTTTGCCTCTTTCTGCACCCCTCTTGCCTCTTTCTGCACCTTTGTTCCTTCTTTCTGCACTTCTTTGTTTCTTTCTGTACCTCTCTTGTTTCTTTCTGTATCCCTCTTGCCTCTTTCTCCACCCCACTTCCACATTTCTGCATCTCTTGAAAATTTTAGCACCCCTCTTGCCTCTTTCGGCACCCTCTTCCCTCTTTCAGCACCTCTGTTGGTTCTTTCTGCACTGCTCTTGCTTCTTTCTGCACCCCTATTTCCTCTTTCTGCACCACTCTTGCCTCTTTCTGTACCTCTCTTGCCTCTTTCTGCACTTCTCTTGCTTCTTTCTTCACTTCTGTTGCTTCTTTCTGCACCCTTCTTGCTTCTTTCTGCACCCCTCGTGCCTCTTTCACACCCCTCTTCCCTCTTTCTGCAACCGCCGTTCCTTCTTTCTGCACTTCTTTGTGTCTTTCTGCACCTCTCTTGCTTTTTTCTCCACCCCTCTTGCTTCTTTCTGCACCCCTCGTGCTTCTTTCTATACCCCTCATTCCTCTTTCTGCACTCCTCTTGCCTCTTTGTGCACCTCTGTTGCTTCTTTCTGCACTTCTTTTGTTTCTTTCTGCACTTCTCACTTCTTTCACCACCCCTTTTGCCTCTTTTTGCACCCCTCTTGCCTCTTTCTGCACCTCTGTTCCTTCTTTCTGCACTTCTTTTGTTTCTTTCTGCACCTCTCTTGTTTCTTTCTGTATCCCTCTTTCTTCACCCCACTTCCCCCTTTCTGCATCTCTTGAAATATTTTTGCACCCATCTTGCCTCCTTCAGCACATCTGTTGGTTCTTTCTCCACTGCTCTAGCTTCTTTCTGCACCCCTCTTGCCTCTTTCTGCATTTCTGTTGCTTCTTTTTGCACTTCTCTTGCCTCTCTCTGTATTTCTGTTGCTTCTTTTTGCAACCCTCTTGCTTCTTTCTGCACTGCTCGTGTCTCTTTCTGCACCTCTGTTCCTTCTTTCTGTACTTCTTGTGTTTATTTCTGCACCCCTTGTGCCTCTTTCTGCACACCTCTTGCTCTTTCCGCACCTCTGTCACTTCTTTCTGCACTTCTTTTGTTTCTTTCTGCACCTCTCTTGCTTCTTTCTGCACCCCTCTTGTCTCTTTCCCCATCCCTCCTCCCCCTTTATGCATGTCTGTTGCTTCTTTCTGCACCTCTGTCCCTTCTTTCTGCAACCCTTGGGCCTCTTTCTGCACCTCTGTTCCCTCTTTCTGCTCCCCTCTTGTCTCTTTCTGCACCTCTGTTGCTACTTTCTGCACATCTTTTGTTTCTTTCGGCACCTTTCTTGCTTCTTTCTGCACCCCTAGTGCCTCTTTCTGCACCCCTCTTTCTGCACTCCTCTTGCCTCTTTCTGCACCTCTGTTCCTTCTTTCTGTACTTCTTTTGTTTCTTTCTGTACCTCTCGCTTCTTTGTGCACCCCTCTTGCTTCTTGTTGCACCCCTCGTGCCCCTTTCACACCCCTCTTCCCTCTTTATGCACCCATCTTCCTTCATTGTGCACCCCTCGTTCCCCTTTCACACCGCTCTTCCCTCTTTCTGCACCCCTCTTCCCTCTTTCTGCACTCCTCTTGCCTCTTTGTGCACCTCTGTTGCTTCTTTCTGCACTTCTTTTGTTTCTTTCTGCACCCCTCTTGCCTCTTTCTGCACCTCTGTTCCTTCTTTTTGTACTTCTTTTGTTTCTTTCTGCACCTCTCTTGTTTCTTTCGGCACCCCTCTTGCCTCCTTCAGCACCTCTGTTGGTTCTTTCTGCACTTCTCTTGCTTCTTTCTGCACCCCTCTTGCCTCTTTCTGGACCTCTGTTCCTTCTTTCTGCACTTCTTTTGTTTCTTTCAGCACCTCTCTTGCTTCTTTATGCACCGCTCTTGCTTCTTTCTGTACCCCTCATGCCTCTTTCACACCCCTCTTCCCTCTTTCTGCACCTCTGTTCCTTTCTGCACTTCTCTTCTGCGCTTCTTTCTGTACCTCTCTTGGTTCTTTCTGAACCCCTCGTGCCTCTTTCTGCACCCCCTTCCTTCTTTCTGCACTCCTCTTGCCTCTTTGTGCACCTCTGTTGCTTCTTTCTGCACTTCTTTTGTTTTTTTGTGTACCCCTCTTGCCTCTTTCTGCACCTCTTTTCCTTCTTTCCGCACTTCTTTTGTTTCTTTCTGCACCTCTCGCTTCTTTCAGCACCCCTTTTGCCTCTTTCTGCACCCCTCTTGCCTCTTTCTGCACCTTTGTTCCTTCTTTCTGCACTTCTTTTGTTTCTTTCTGTACCTCTCTTGTTTCTTTCTGTATCCCTCTTGCCTCTTTCTCCACCCCACTTCCACATTTCTGCATCTCTTGAAAATTTTAGCACCCCTCTTGCCTCTTTCGGCACCCCTCTTCCCTCTTTCAGCACCTTTGTTGGTTCTTTCTGCACTGCTCTTGCTTCTTTCTGCACCCCTATTTCCTCTTTCTGCACCACTCTTGCCTCTTTCTGTACCTCTCTTGCCTCTTTCTGCACTTCTCTTGCTTCTTTCTTCACTTCTGTTGCTTCTTTCTGCACCCTTCTTGCTTCTTTCTGCACCCCTCGTGCCTCTTTCACACCCCTCTTCCCTCTTTCTGCACCGCCGTTCCTTCTTTCTGCACTTCTTTTGTGTCTTTCTGCACCTCTCTTGCTTTTTTCTCCACCCCTCTTGCTTCTTTCTGCACCCCTCGTGCTTCTTTCTATACCCCTCATTCCTCTTTCTGCACTCCTCTTGCCTCTTTGTGCACCTCTGTTGCTTCTTTCTGCACTTCTTTTGTTTCTTTCTGCACCCCATTTGCCTCTTGCTGCACCTCTGTTCCTTCTTTCTGCACTTCTTTTGTTTCTTTCTGCACCTCTCGCTTCTTTCTGCACCCTTTCGCCTCTTTCTGCATCCCTCTTGCCTCTTTCTGCACCTGTTCCTTCTTTCTGCACTTCTTTTGTTTCTTTCCGCAGCTCTCTTTCTTTTTTCTGCACCCCTTGCCTCTTTCTCCACCCCTCTTCCCTCTTTCTTCACCCATGTTGCCTCTTTCTGCACCTCTGTTCTTTCTTTCTGCACTTCTTTTGTGTCTTTCTGCACATCTCTTACTTCTTTCTGCACCCCTCGTGCCTCTTTCTGCACCCCTCTTGCCACTTTCTGTATTTCTATTGCCTCTTTTTGCACCCCTCTTGCTACTTTCTGCACTTCTCTTGCTTCTTTTTGCACGTCTCTTTGTTCTTTCTGCATCCCTTGTGCCTCTTTCTGCATCCCTCTTCTGTCTTTCTGCACTCCTGCTGCCTCTTTTTGCACCTCTGTTGCTTCTTTCTGCACTTCTTCTGTTTCTTTATGCACCCCTACTGCCTCTTTCTGCACCTCTATTCCTTCTTTTTGCACTTCTATTGTTTCTTTATGCACCTCTTGCCTCTTTCTGCACCCCTTTTGCCTCTTTCTGCACCCCTTCCCTCTTTCTTCACCCCTGTTCCTTCTTTCTGCACTTCTTTTGTTTCTTTATGCACATCTCTTGCTTCTTTCTGCACCCCTCGTTCCTCTTTCTGCACCCCTCTTCCTTCTTTTTGCACCCCTCTTGCCTCTTTCTGTACCTCTGTTGCTTCTTTCTGCACTACTCTTGCTTTTTTCTGCACCTCTCTTGCTTCTTTCTGCACCACTTGTGCTTCTTTCTGAACCCCTCTTCCCTCTTTCTGCACCCCTGTTGCCTCTTTCTGCACCACTGTTCCTTCTTTCTGCTCTTTTTTGTGTCTTTCTCCACCTCTCTTGCTTCTTTCTATACCCCTCTCGCCTCTTTCTCCACCCCATCCCTCTTTCTGCACCTCCGTTGCTTCTTTCTGACCTTCTCTTGCTTCTTTCTGCACCTCTGTCCCTTCTTTCTGCAGCCCTTGTGCCTCTTTCTGCACCCCTCTTTCCTCTTTCTGCTCCCCTCTTGCCTCTTTCTGCACCTCTGTTCCTTCTTTCTGCACTTATTTTGTTTCTTTCTGCAACTCTCTTGCTTCTTACATGTCCCTCTTACCTCTTTCTCCTCCCCACTTCCCCCTTTCTGCATCTCTGTTGCTTCTTTATGCACTTCTCTTGCTTCTTTCTGCACCTCTCTTGCTTCTTTCTTTACCCCTCATGACTCTTTTTTCACCCCTCTTCCCCCTTTCTGCACTCCTCTTGCCTCTTTCTGCACCTCTGTTGCTTCTTTCTGCACTTCTTTTCTTTTTTCTGCACCTCTCTTGCTTCTTTCTGCACCCCTCTTGCCTCTTCCCCATCCCTCCTCCCCCTTTCTGCACTCTGTTTCTTCTTTCTGCACCCCTCTTGCCTCTTTCTGCACCCCTGTCCCTTCTTTCTGCAATTATTGTGCCTCTTTCTGCACACCTCTTCCCTCTTTCTGCTCCCCTCTTGTCTCTTTTTGCACCTCTGTTGCTACTTTCTGCACTTCTTTTGTTCCTTTCAGCACCTTTCTTGCTGTTTTCTGCACCCCTGGGGCCTCTTTCTTCACCCCTCTTCCCTCTTTCTGCACTCCTCTTGCCTCTTTATGCACCTTTGTTCCTTCTTTCTGCACTTCTTTTGTTTCTTTCTGCATCTCTCTTGCTTCTTTCTGCACCCCTCTTGCTTCTTTCTGCACCCCTCGTGCCCCTTTCAAACCCCTCTTCCTTCTTTCTGCTCCCCTCTTGCTTCTTTCTGCACCCCTCGTGCTCCTTTCAAACCTCTCTTCCCTCTTTCTGCTCCCCTCTTGCTTCTTTGTGCACCCCTCGTTCCCCTTTCACACCCCTCTCCCCTCTTTCTGCACCCCTCTTCCTTCTTTTTGCACCCCTCTTGCCTCTTTCTGCACCTCTGTTGCTTCTTTCTGCACTACTCTTGCTTTTTTCTGCACGTCTCTTGCTTCTTTCTGCACCACTTGTGCTTCTTTCTGCACCCCTCTTCCCTCTTTCTGCACCCCTCTTGCCTCTTTCTGCCCACTTGTTCCTTCTTTCTGCTCTTCTTTTGTGTCTTTCTGCACCTCTCTTGCTTCTTTCTATACCCCTCTCGCCACTTTCTCCACCCCTCATCCCTCTTCCTGCACCTCTGTTGCTTCTTTCTGACCTTCTCTTGCTTCTTTCTGTACCTCTGTCCCTTCTTTCTGCAGCCCTTGTGCCTCTTTCTGTACCCCTCTTTCCTCTTTCTGCTCCCCTCTTGCCTCTTTCTGTACCTCTGTTTCTTCTTTCTGCACTTATTTTGTTTCTTTCTGCAACTCTCTTGCTTCTTACGTATCCCTCTTACCTCTTTCTCCTCCCCACTTCCCCCTTTCTGCATCTCTGTTGCTTCTTTATGCACTTCTCTTGCTTCTTTCTGCACCTCTCTTGCTTTTTTCTTTACCCCTCATGCCTCGTTTTGCACCCCTCTTCCCCCTTTCTGCACTCCTCTTGCCTCTTTCTGCACCTCTGTTGCTTCTTTCTGCACTTCTTTTGTTTTTTTCTGCACCTCTCTTGCTTCTTTCTGCACCCCTCTTGCCTCTTCCCCATCCCTCCTCCCCCTTTCTGCAACTCTGTTGCTTCTTTCTGCACTTCTCTTGCTTCTTTCTGCACCCCTTGCCTCTTTCTCCACCCCTCTTCCCTCTTTCTTCACCCATGTTGCCTCTTTCTGCACCTCTGTTCTTTCTTTCTGCACTTCTTTTGTGTCTTTCTGCACATCTCTTACTTCTTTCTGTACCCCTCGTGCCTCTTTCTGCACCCCTCTTGCCTCTTTCTGTATTTCTATTGCCTCTTTTTGCACCCCTCTTGCTACTTTCTGCACTTCTTTTGCTTCTTTTTGCATGACTCTTTGTTCTTTCTGCATCCCTCGTGCCTCTTTCTGCATCCCTCTTCTGTCTTTCTGCACTCCTCTTGCCTCTTTTTGCACCTCTGTTGCTTCTTTCTGCACTTCTTCTGTTTCTTTATGCACCCCTACTGCCTCTTTCTGCACCTCAATTCCTTCTTTTTGCACTTCTTTTGTTTCTTTATGCACCTCTTGCTTCTTTCTGCACCCCTTTTGCCTGTTTCTGCACCCCTCTTGCCTCTTTCTGCACATCTGTTCCTTCTTCTGCACTTCTTTTGTTTCTTTTTGCAGCTCTCTTGCTTCTTTCTGCACCCCCTTGCCTCTTTCTCCACCCTTCCCTCTTTCTTCACCCCTGTTCCTTCTTTCTGCACTTCTTTTGTTTCTTTATGCACATCTCTTGCTTCTTTCTGCACCCCTCGTTCCTCTTTCTGGACCCTTCCTTCTTTTTGCACCCCTCTTGCCTCTTTCTGTACCTCTGTTGCTTCTTTCTGCAATCATTGTGCCTCTTTCTGCACACCTCTTCCCTCTTTCTGCTCCCCTCTTGTCTCTTTTTGCACCTCTGTTGCTACTTTCTGCACTTCTTTTGTTTCTTTCAGCACCTTTCTTGCTGTTTTCTGCACCCCTGGTGCCTCTTTCTTCACCCCTCTTCCCTCTTTCTGCACTCCTCTTGCCTCTTTATGCACCTTTGTTCCTTCTTTCTGCACTTCTTTTGTTTCTTTCTGCATCTCTCTTGCTTCTTTCTGCACCCCTCTTGCTTCTTTCTGCACCCCTCGTGACCCTTTCAAACCCCTCTTCCCTCTTTCTGCTCCCCTCTTGCTTCTTTCTGCACCCCTCGTGCCCCTTTCAAACCTCTCTTCCCTCTTTCTGCTCCCCTCTTGCTTCTTTGTGCACCCCTCGTGCCCCTTTCAAACCTCTCTTCCCTCTTTCTGCTCCCCTCTTGCTTCTTTGTGCACCCCTCGTTCCCCTTTCACACCCTTCTCCCCTCTTTCTGCACCCCTCTTCCTTCTTTTTGCACCCCTCTTGCCTCTTTCTGCACCTCTGTTGCTTCTTTCTGCAGTACACTTGCTTTTTTCTGCACGTCTCTTGCTTCTTTCGGCACCACTTGTGCTTCTTTCTGCACCCCTCTTCCCTCTTTCTGCACCCCTCTTGCCTCTTTCTGCACCCCTGTTCCTTCTTTCTGCTCTTCTTTTGTGTCTTTCTGCACCTCTCTTGCTTCTTTCTAAACCCCTCTCGCCACTTTCTCCACCCCTCATCCCTCTTTCTGCACCTCTGTTGCTTCTTTCTGACCTTCTCTTGCTTCTTTCTGTACCTCTGTCCCTTCTTTTTGTAGCCCTTGTGCCTCTTTCTGTACCCCTCTTTCCTCTTTCTGCTCCCCTCTTGCCTCTTTCTGCACCTCTGTTTCTTCTTTCTGCACTTCTTTTGTTTTTTTCTGCACCTCTCTTGCTTCTTTCTGCACCCCTCTTGCCTCTTCCCCATCCCTCCTCCCCCTTTCTGCAACTCTGTTGCTTCTTTCTGCACTTCTCTTGCCTATTTTTGCACCTCTGTCCCTTCTTTCTGCAATCCTTGTGCCTCTTTCTGCACACCTCTTCCCTCTTTCTGCTCCCCCTTGTCTCTTTTTGCACCTCTGTTGCTGTTTCTGCACTTCTTTTGTTTCTTTCAGCACCTTTCTTGCTTTTTTCTGCACCACTGGTGCCTCTTTCTTCACCCCTCTTCCCTCTTTCTGAACTCCTCTTGCCTCTTTATGCACCTCTGTTCCTTCTTTCTGCACTTCTTTTGTTTCTTTCTGTACCTCTCTTGCTTCTTTCTGCACCCCTCTTGCCTCTTCCCCATCCCTCCTCCACCTTTCTGCAACTCTGTTGCTTCTTTCTGCACTTCTCTTGCCTATTTTTGCACCTCTGTCCCTTCTTTCTGCAATCCTTGTGCCTCTTTCTGCGCACCTCTTCCCTCTTTCTGCTCCCCCTTGTCTCTTTTTGCACCTCTGTTGCTGCTTTCTGCACTTCTTTTGTTTCTTTCAGCACCTTTCTTGCTTTTTTCTGCACCCCTGGTGCCTCTTTCTTCACCCCTCTTCCCTCTTTCTGAACTCCTCTTGCCTCTTTATGCACCTCTGTTCCTTCTTTCTGCACTTCTTTTGTTTCTTTCTGCACCTCTCTTGCTTCTTTCTTCACCCCTCTTGCTTCTTTCTGCACCACTCGTGCCCCTTTCAAACCCCTCTTCCCTCTTTCTGCTCCCCTCTTGCTTCTTTGTGCACCCCTCGTTCCCCTTTCACACCCCTCTTTCCTCTTTCTGCACCCCTCTTCCCTCTTTCTGCACTCCTCTTGCCTCTTTGTGCACCTCTGTTGCTTCTTTCTGGACTTCTTTTGTTTCTTTCTGCACCCCTCTTGCCTCTTTCTGCACCTCTTTTCCTTCTTTCTGCACTTCTTTTGTTTCTTTCTGCACCTCTCGCTTCTTTCAGCACCTTTTTTGCCTCTTTCTGCACCCCTCTTGCCTCTTTCTGCACCTCTGTTCCTTCTTTCTGCCCTTCTTTTGTTTCTTTCTGCATCTCTCTTGTTTCTTTCTGTATCCCTCTTGCCTCTTTCTCCACCCCACTTCCCCCTTTCTGCATCTCTTGAAAATGTTTGCACCCCTCTTGCCTCCTTCAGCACCTCTGTTGCTTCTTTCTGTACCCCTCTTGCCTCTCTCTGTATTTCTGTTGCTTCTTTTTGTAACCCTCTTGCTTCTTTATGCATTGCTCATGCCTCTTTCACACCCCTCTTCCCTCTTTCTGCACCCCTCTTGCCTCTTTCTGCACCTCTGTTCCTTCTTTCTGCACTTCTTGTGTTTTTTCTGCACCCCTCTTCCCTCTTTCTGCACCCCTCTTGCCTTTTTCCGCACCTCTGTCGCTTCTTTCTGCACTTCTTTTGTTTCTTTCTGCATCTCTCTTGCTTCTTTCTGCACTCCTCTTGCCTCTTTCCCCATCACTCCTCCCCCTTTATGCATCTCTGTTGCTTCTTTCTGCACTTCTCTTGCTTCTTTCTGTACCTCGGTCCCTTCTTTCTGCAACCCTTGTGCCTCTTTCTGCACCCCTCTTCCCTCTTTCTGCTCCCCTCTTGTCTTTTTCTGCACCTCTGTTGCTACTTTCTGCACTTCTTTTGTTTCTTTCTGCACCTCTGTTGC
This sequence comes from Calotriton arnoldi, assembly GCA_963921515.1. Lineage (NCBI taxonomy): Eukaryota > Metazoa > Chordata > Amphibia > Caudata > Salamandridae > Calotriton > Calotriton arnoldi. Next base: position 887,126 of record CAWUFW010004039.1, read on the forward strand.
TACTTTCTGCACTTCTTTTGTTTCTTTCGGCACCTTTCTTGCTTCTTTCTACACCCCTCGTGCCTCTTTCTGCACTCCTCTTCCTCTTTCTGCTCCCTCTTGTCTCTTTTGCACCTCTGTTGCTACTTTCTGCATTTATTTTGTTTCTTTCAGCACCTTTCTTGCTTTTTTCTGCACCCCTAGTGCCTCTTTCTGCACCCCTCTTCCCTCTTTCTGCACTCCTCTTGCCTCTTTGTGCACCTCTGTTGCTTCTTTCTGCACTTCTTTTGTTTCTTTCTGCACCTCTCGCTTCTTTCAGCACCCCTTTTGCCTCTTTCTGCACCCCTCTTGCCTCTTTCTGCACCTCTGTTCCTTCTTTCTGCACTTCTTTTGTTTTTTTCTGCATCTCTTGAAAACTTTTTGCACCCCTCTTGCCTCCTTCAGCACCTCTGTTGCTTCTTTCTGCACTGCTCTAGCTTCTTTCTGCACCCCTCTCGCCTCTCTCTGTATTTCTGTTGCTTCTTTTTGCAACCCTCTTCCCTCTTTCTGCACCCCTCTTGCCTCTTTCTGCACCTCTGTTCCTTCTTTCTGCTCTTCTTTTGTGTCTTTCTGCACCTCTCTTGCTTCTTTCTATACCCCTCTCGCCACTTTCTCCACCCCTCATCCCTCTTTCTGCACCTCTGTTGCTTCTTTCTGACCTTCTCTTGCTTCTTCCTGTACCTCTGTCCCTTCTTTCTGCAGCCCTTGTGCCTCTTTCTGCTCCCCTCTTGCCTCTTTCTGCACCTCTGTTTCTTCTTTCTGCACTTATTTTGTTTCTTTCTGCAACTCTTGCTTCTTACGTATCCCTCTTACCTCTTTCTCCTCCCCACTTCCCCCTTTCTGCATCTCTGTTCCTTCTTTATGCACTTCTCTTGCTTCTTTCTGCACCTCTCTTGCTTCTTTCTTTACCCGCTCGTGCCTCTTTCTGCACCCCTCTTCCCCCTTTCTGCACTGCTCTTGCCTCTTTCTGCATCTCTGTTGCTTCTTTCTGCACTTCTTTTGTTTCTTTCTGCACCTCTCTTGCTTCTTTCTGCACCCCTCTTGCCTCTTTCTCCACCCCTCCTGCCCCTTTCTGCATCTCTGTTGCTTCTTTCTGCACTTCTCTTGCCTCTTTCTGCACCTCTGTCCCTTCTTTCTGCACCCCTCGTGCCTCTTTCTGCACCCCTCTTGCCTCTTTCTGCACCTCTGTTGCTTCTTTCTGCACTTCTTTTGTTTCTTTCTGCACCTCTCTTCCTTCTTTCTGCACCCCTCTTGCTTCTTTGTGCACCCATCATGTCTATTTCACACCCCTCTTGCCTCTTTATGCAACTCTGTTCCTTCTTTCTGCACTTCTTTTGTTTCTTTCTGCACCTCTCTTGCTTCTTTCTGCACCCCTCTTGCTTCTTTGTGCACCCATCGTGCCTATTTCACACCCCTCTTCCCTCTTTCTGCATCTCTTGAAAATTTTGGCACCCCTCTTGCCTCTTTCGTAACCCCTCTTGCCTTCTTCAGCACCTATGTTAGTTCTTTCTGCACTGCTCTTGCTTCTTTCTGCACCCCTTTTGCCTCTTTCTGTACCCCTCTTGCCTCTTTCTGTACCTCTGTTCCTTCTTTCTGCACTTCTTTTGTTTCTTTCTGCACTTCTCTTGCCTCTTTCTGCACCCCTCTTGCCTCATTCTGTACTTCTGTTGTTTCTTCCAGCACTTCTCTTGCTTCTTTCTGCACTTCTCTTGCTTCTTTCTGCACCCCTCTTGCCTCTTTCTGTACCCTTCTTCCCTCTTTCTGCACCTTTTGCCTCTTTCTGCACCCCTGTTCCCTTTTTCTGCACCTCTCTTGCCTGTTTCTGCATCTCTCTTGCCTCTTTCTGCAGTTCTCTTGTCTCCTTCTGCACCTCAGTTGCTTCTTTCTGCTCCTCTCTTGCCTCTTTCTGCTCCTCTCCTGCCTCTTTCTGCACTTCTCTTGCCTCTTTCTACACTTCTCTTGCCTCTTTCTGCACATTTCTTACTCTTTCTGCACCTCTCGTTTTTTTCTGCAATTCTCTTGCTCCTTTCTGTACTTCTCTCACCTGTTTCTATATTCAAATGGGAAGTGCAAGCTTCAAGTTTAACGGTCTGCGTGCTCTCGTGACTGAGGTATATGTCTACTCGTACATGTATTCTCACATGTGTTATGCATCAGGAGATTGTAGCTTAAAAAGCGGGTAGCTTCTCTTATAGGTGGTCAAATATTCTTAGTTCTGCTCTGTCATTCGGTTGCACAGGCAGACATGTCTTATGTATATATGTGTTATTGAGCCCCTCAAATATACTATTGAATACCCATGTGCTCTGTATTGTGAGCAGAAAGAAATGCATACACCTTTTTTTACACACATTTACAGAATATGCTGTTTGAAACACGTTTATTTTCATTTACCATGTCACTAGGCAAAAGCATAGACACGCATGTATACCTTCACAAACTTGGTCAGACTCACAACAGTGATATGCTTAGGATTGCTGTTTTATATTTGGTAGGCCTAACATTCTGAGCAGTCGATTAATAGTGAACCTTCAAGAGAAAAGTGAGGCTTAAGAAATCTTCGGAGAAGAATTAGTGAATAGGGTACTTTGTATGAGTCTGTTGTAAGGTACAGTCAAAGTAGGCCTCTTTCTGCACCTCTGTTGGTTCTTTCTGCACATCTCCGGCTTCTTTCTTCACCTTTCTTCCTCTTTCTGGACTTCTGTTGCCTCTTTCTGCATTTCTCTTGCTTCTTTCTGCACCTTTCTTCCTCTTTCTGCACCTCTCTTTCCTTTTTCTGCACTTCTCTTGCTTCTTTCTGCGCCTTTCTTCCTCTTTCTGCACATGTCCTACCTATGTAGGCATAGTTAGAAATTAGCATTTAAAAACCTTAGAAATTCACTGAAAAAAACATAGGTTTCAGGGACGTTATAGTTAGAAATTATCATTTAAAAAACCATAGAAATTCACTAAAAAAAACATAGGTTTCAGGGACGTTATAGTTAGTTGAACATTTCACTCGTACAAAACCAGAGACATTCGGCCGTTATAATTAGTTGGGCTAAGTATAACTCACGCCCCCGCAATGCACTGCTGATGACATCACATATCACATCACTCATGACATGGTCAGTGACATCACTGATGACATCACTGATGACATCTCAAATGACATCACTGATGACATCACTGATGGCATCATCCATGCGATAATCTGATGCACCTCCTCACACCCTAATATAACCTTTGATACACCCACTCTAAAATACAGACTACCATTCTCGAAACCATAGACACACCAATACCAATTACTACATACCCACTCACTGATTCCTAGGTCTACACACACATCCACTTATTCACCCATACAGTCACTCATACATGCAGTCACTCATCAATACAGCCACTATCATATGCACTCATACACCCATACAGACACTCACACACCGCCACTCACCCATAGAGTTACTCACACAGCTAGTCAGTCATGCAAAGAATAAATCACACTCCCATTTACTCACCTATACAGTTATACACACACCACCTCACTTATTCATACAGATAATAACACATACTTACTCTCTTATACAATCACTGACACAAGCACACACTCATCCACACAGCCACTCTCACAACCACTCACTCTCACATATAGTCATTTATATACTCCAACACTCACATATACTGCCTTTCACATATGTAGTTACTCACACATGTACCACTGAGAAATACATTCACTCACCAACACAGCCATACACACACTCACCCACCCATACTGCCCCTCACAGATGCACTCTTGAACCCATACACCCAGTTAATCATCCACTCACACATCCATGCAGGGAGTCACACACACCCCACCCACCCACACAGACACTCAGGCACCCATACAGATACTCAGACAACCAATCAATAACCCATATAGACACTCATGTAGCTACTCACCAACCCATGCAGCCGCTTACACACCAACAGACAGACTGATACAGACATTCACACAGTTTTGTCACTAACCCATGCATTCAGTAAGACACGTTTAAGCCAATATTGCCCTGGGGACCCCATCCCCTGGGGCATGGCCACGTCATTGAGGACCGCGGGGGGAGCCTCAAGGCCCTCATGGTCCTTGCCGGCTCCCCGCCTCCTGGGGGAGCCAGCATTGTTTTTGGGCAGAGGGAGCTGCATACATGCAGTTCCCTCTGCCCAAAAGCAATTCTGCTCCGCTTCATGGAAGCAAGAGCATTTTTCATACTCTCGCTTCCATGACGGGAAGCAGAGTTTGCTATGGCTTGCACCAAGCCATAGCAAACTGTAATGTTCTGAGGTGGGCACCCCGGAACATTGCTGGAGCTGACCCTGGGGGGTGGTGGTCATGGAGGGATCCTGGAGGGGGGCCGCGCGGCCCCCCTCCCATCTACTTTGTAGCCCCGAGTAGGTGGTAGTCCCCGGGACCAGGGGTCTTCAATGGACTCCTCTCTTTATTTATTTTGTGCCCAGGGGAGGTGGTGGTCCCGGCTGTGGGGGGCAGCGTGCCCCCACATTACAATACATCAGCCCCAGGGAGGTGGTAATCCCTGGGGCAGCGTGGGGGGGCTGGAGCCCCCCATGCAGGTTGTAATCAAGCCCCAGGGAGGTGATGGTCCCCAGGGCAGCGGGGGGATGCATGGCCCCAACATATTTATTCATTTGCCCTGGGGAGGTGGCGGTCCCCGGGGCTACATGGGGGGCTGGAGCCCCCACACATTCTATTATGAATATAGCCCCAGAGAGGTGGTGGTCCCTGGAGCTGCGGGGGACCACGTGTCCCCCGCGTTATTAATTTAATTGCCCCTGGGATCTGGTCCACCTGGGGGCCTAATTAAGCAAAGCACGGGAGACCACGCTTCGTTTTTAAAAAAAAATTCAGCGGGATTCGCGGACCCACCACAAATCCCACCGAAAATTAAATAAAATGCTTTTGTTTGGCCCTGGGGGTCCCTGTGGGACCCCTGAACAGGCCTAGGGGGTCCGTGTGTTTCTACCCTGCCCCCTTTTCTTGTTTTTTTATCTTTTTTCTTGTCACTTGGTACAACCGAGTCACAAGATGGCTGCCAACACTTCCTGATTTTAAATATTATCAGCCAATCAGATCTCAGGCACGAGATCGAGAGAGTTCGTGGCTCCACCACGGCCACAGTTGTATATCTGAGAAATCTTTAAATTAATCAGGAACTACTGACCAGATTTACACCATTTAACAATAAGAGTGCTTTCTGGACCAAGAGCTACCTTTTTGCCAAATTTGGTGTAATTGCGTTCAGCAGTTCATGGTGTAGCGATATTTAAAATTTCCTATGGAAATTAACATGGAGAAAAGACGTTTTGGGACCCCCCTGTTTCTTGGCCCCCAATTGACGAATCACCCCAGCTGACTTGACCGCCCCATTAGTTTTGAAAATTTTGTGAAGATTCGTCAAACGACGCCAAAGATATTGGCAAAAGAAAAACACTTTTCCTGTAGAAACAAGGTCCTAACTATAATTACCTACTAGCGACCGCCAGTAGGTAACATTATATATATATATATGTGTTCCACCAACACTCTACATAGATCAATCGGAGCACTCAGCGGGCTGCGTAGTTGAAATTTTATTGATGACGCGTTTCAGCCACACAGCCTTAATCATGTCAAATTTGTTGCACTTCACCCCTCAATCCTCGTTTAAGTACGAGTACATTGCTGAAAAACACAAAGGAAGGACTTCTTAAAATGGCTTGATTTTTGGAGCCATTTTGAAGTGTTGTCCGATCAAACAGTTTTTGAATAGTTCGTATAATTCAATGTTATTTAACCACCTTTCCCATCTCAGACAAAATGAATAATTAATTCTTCCCTTGGATATGATGGCCTCAGTGCAGACGCCCTCGTTTTACCGAACTTTTCTTCTGGTTAGGTTCCAGAGGTGCCGGTCTGGTGACAGACGCCTCTCTATTTTTTAATGTCCTTTGAAGTAAGGAGGTTCCATATCCCAAAAGTAGTTACGGGGGTTCTGGCAGTATCAAATCAATTTCTCACCAATCCCACAAGATCCTGCCGACCTCTTGAACGGGTGCCTCCTTTGTGAGCTTGTGGTACTCACACAACAATGTTCCACCAACACTCTACATAGAGCAATCGGAGCACTCAGCGGGCTGCGTAGTTCAAATTTTATTGATGATGCGTTTCGGCCACACGGCCTTAATCATGTCAAAGTCATTGCACTCCGCCCCTCAATCCTCGTTTAAGTACGAGTACATTGCTGAAAAACACCAAGTAAGGACTTCTTAAAATGGCTTGATTTTTGTCGCCATTTTGAAGTGTTGTCTGATCAAACAATTTTGAATAGTTTGTATAATTCAATATTATTTAACCACCTTTCACATCTCGGACAAAATGAATAATTAATTCTTCCCTTGCATATGATGGCCTCAGTGCAGTCGCCCTCGTTTTACTGCACTTTTTTTCTGGTTAGGTTCCCGAGGTGCCGGTCTGGTGACAGGTGCCTCTCCATTTTGTAATGTCCCTTGAAGTAAGGAGGTTTTATATCCCAAAAGTAGTTACTGCAGTGCTGGCAGTATCAAATCAATTTCTCACCAATCTTACAGGTCCTGCCGAACTCTTGAACGGGTGCCTCCTTTGTGAGCTTGTGGTACTCATACAACAATGTTCCACCAACACTCTACATAGAGCAATCGGAGCACTCAGCGGGCTGCGTAGTTGAAATTTTATTGACGACGCGTTTCGGCCATACGGCCTTAATCATGTCAAATTTGTTGCACTCCGCCCCTTAATCCTCGTTTCAGTACGAGTACATTGCTGAAAAACACAAAGGAAGGACTTCTTAAAATGGCTTGATTTTTTTCGCCATTTTGAAGTGTTGTCTGATCAACAATTTTGAATAGTTCGTATAATTCAATGTTATTTAACCACGTACGTACGTTCATTCCCCAACCAGTAGTGTGCCAAGAAGCACGTTTGGAGAGTGGTGGAGAAAGGGGGCGTGGCCTCCAAGTCCTCTCAGCAATTCCTCTGTCTGGGATTCAGCCTAAAAGTTTAAAAAAAAGAAGCATGGGCTCCTGCGATTCGTTTCTAATTGGCCAACATGTACGGCAGGTCCCAGGGGCATTGTAATAAAGGATGGGGGTGCATGCCCCCCCTCCTGGAGCTCATTGATGCCCCACGGACCACCACTCTTCTTTTTAAATAAATGTGGGGGAGGCCCATATGGCCTCCACCGCTCCTGCCAAGCCATAGCAAATGCTGCTCCACATCTAGCATGCGAGAGAAGAAAAAATGCTCTCGCTTGCTAGAAGTGGAGCAGAATTGCTTTTGGACAGAGGGAGTTGCATGTTAGCAGCTCCCTCTGTCCAAAAGCAATGGCTTCTCCCGCAGGAGGTGGGGAGCTGTTAGGGACAGCGGGGGCCTTCAGGCTCTGCCCGTTGTCCCCAACGTTTACAAAGTGGGCACCCTGGGTGGGACCAGGGCACCCACACTACAGGCCGGGCCCTGGTGGACTGGGTCGCTGGGGCCAAAATCGGCCTGAGAGGGGCCACCCGCATACAATTAAACTTATGCCCCGGGTAGGTGGCAGTCCCCAGGGCAGCTGGGGGGTCCATGCGGCCCCCCCACCCTTATTTTAAGACTGAGCCCCAGGTAGGTGGAGGGTCCTGGGGCTGGGGGGGTCCGAGAGGCCCCCATCCAAAAAATAAATAAGCCCTGGGTAGGTGGAGGTCCCCGGGGCAGTGGGGAGGCCGTACAGGTCACCCCAGCATTTATTTGAAAAGAAGCCCAGAGGAGGTAGTGGTTCCCAGGGCATCAATGGCTCATTGTGCCCCCTCTTTTATTACAATGCCTCCAGGACCTGGCCCACCCGGGGGCCAATTAGAAATTAATTGTGTGGCCTGTGCTTCGTTTTAAAAAGAAAATCGGCCGGATATGTGGATCTCATTGAAAATGTTTTAAAAATATGCTTTTTTGGGCCCTGCGGTGTCTCAGGGGGACCCCCAAGAGGCCTAAGGGGTCAGGGTGTTTTACCTTGCCCCCTTTTTCTGTTTTGTTACATTTTTTGTGTGACCCAGTCCAACCAAGTCCCAAGATGGCTGCCAACAATTCCTGTAGGATTTGGTAGGATTTTGGGCTCCCAGATATCTATATTTTGAAACTTAAATATCTCTGGAACTACTGAATAGATTTACACCAAATTACAAAAAGCACACTTTCTGGACCAACCTCTCGCTTTCTGCCAAATTTGGTGTAATTCTGTTCAGCGGTTCGGGCTGTCTTCGTGTTCAAAAAATGAAAAATCCCCATAGGCATTACATGGGGGAAACGCGTTTTGGGACCCCCCCTTTTTTCTTAGCCCCCACTTGATCAATCACCCTGAAACCTTCAAAACAGCAGCTAAACTAAAAAGGGGAAGTTTTGTGAAGATTCGCCAAGCGGCGCCAAAGTTATTGGCAAAACAATAAACACTTTTCCTATGGAAACTTTGGTCCTAACTATAACTATCAACTGGTGACCGCCAGTAAGTGATATATATATATCGGTCGAAACGCGTTGCCAATAACACTTTGTTTGAATCACGATCCCTGGAGTGCGAGTCTTCTTTTTGCGCGCTGATCAGTTGGCGAAAATTCTACTATATATATATATATATATATATATATATATATATATATATATATATATATATATATATATATATATATCTCAACAAAGTGCCCAAAAGCTTGTTTCCGGGGGCACTCAACAGCTCACCTGCCCTCCGGCATCCGTTTCTTTCACTCACCCCCTGTTCCAGATTAATTACAAGCCGACGCGCTTCGAGGGGATTTCCTCTTCTTCATGGGCTTTAGAGATGCAAAGATAAATGGAAACCCACTAAGGTAATACTGCTGCTCTTAAAGAGACTACATGTCCCAGCATGCTCGAAGAGGATACGCTGAATGCGGGACCCACTAAGGGCAATTAATTAATGTAGCATGCTTGAAAAATGGAAATAAAAGAGAGCCATTCTGTATGTTGCACAACAAGCTGAGCCTTTGATAAAGATGTGAAGACATCGAAACGCGTTAGGCTGGGGAGCATTACCTACCGTGATGTCAGGAGAGTTGTAAAAGAAGGCCAGATGGTCGGAACGCTGCGAGTGCCCCGTTAAAGCTTTCGGGCAATTGGTGATCAGAAAAATATATATATATATATATATATATATATATATATATATATATTTCAACAAATCCCAATCCTGGTTAAACAACAGAAGGGCACTCCAAGCAGTGTTTCACTTCTTTAATCCGGCAATACGGCAAAATGTAAAGCAACAGACGCGTTTCGGCTGTGCATTTAAAATACGGCGAATACGGACACAAGTCAGATAGGTTATTCTGTCGGCTAAGATTGTTTCAGTAGAGACAAAGAGACATTGGATGGCTAGATGATGCTCCGTCATTTGATTCTCATATTCCAGAGACTTACTATACTGTTTATGAAAATAGCATTGTTTCCCCATATGCTGTTCTGTTATTGTTTCAAAGTGCTCTGCGCGGTGTTTTTTAATTTTTTTAAATTGAGTTTATTGAACAATCCACAGCAGTGTACATAATACAATGTCAGTAACGTTATAACAAGGAGAAATATTGTGCAGTCTGCCAGATATAAATGAGGATAAACAAAGCAAGAAAAAAGATCCCTTAGATATGCAGGGGAGAGAGCAGCCACTTATTAAATAACACTCTATTGTCATGGGCATTTCGGCAACAGACATTATTCCAGCTAGAAAAAGAAATATAAACATATCCTTCATTTTCACCTCCAATGACATATCACAATTTAGAAGACATGTTATTGCATAGAAAAAATTTAAACACCGCCTGTTCCAGCATCATCCCGTGACAACAAATACTGTTTGTACAGCCCCCAAAAATTCTTGGGGCGACTCTGTTGGGGCATTAACTCACTATATGTTTCGGACTGCGTATTACAGAAAATTAAATCTTTTTCCCACTCAGATTTGGAGGGAGGAGGTCCTCGTGCCCAGAGCATAGCTATTCGCCTCTTGGCCAGAAGAAAGCCCAATCCCAGAAGCTTCCTGACCCCTTTAGGGTGTGGTTTAGTGTATCCCAACAGGGCTAATAGGGGATCCGGAGTAAGTGGAGTACCAACAATATTCCCCAATTCCATGAATATCTGTTTCCAAAAACCAGCAATATGTGGGCATGCCCACGCCATATGGAAAAAATCTGCACTGCTTGCCCCGCAGTGCTCACATCTGTCAGACTCACATAAGCCATACCTGTGAAGGCGGGAGGTTGTATAATACGTTCTATTCAAAAACTTAAAATGTATTAATCTATGCCTCCCATTTAAAGACACTGATTGGGTGACCTCGCAGCAGTACCTCCATAGACTATCATCAATGGGAACTTCTAAGTCTGACTGCCACTGCGCTCTCGGTGGGGAGTAATTGGCACAGCAGTATTCCTGGGACATGGTATATATGTTAGAAATCAACTTATACGGGGTTTTGGCACGTAAAAGGTAAGTGAAAGACAGGAGAGCCACAGGCTCTAAATATTCATCTCCCAGCAGCGCCCTCAAGGCGTGTTGTGCCCTGAAATATTGAAATGGTACCAAGGAGCTAGCACCATGATCAACAGTGCCGACCTCATCCCACGTCCGGGCTCTGCCTTCAGAGAAGAAGTCACCCATGTTCATAATCCGGACATTTCTAAGCGCTACCTTGACAGCAGCTTCAGTGCCCAAAGAAAACCATTGGCACCAATCCAATGGAAGTAGTGGAGAATAAAGCAGAGTGCCTGCCTGCCTTTTTAATAGTTCACTCCAGGCATAAACAACTGAGTTTACAGAGTCGAGAATGCCATATTGTCTGTTGGGAGGCTGAGTGAGTTGCCGGGGAAGTGGGGAAGGGTCTGAGGCAATACTCTCTATGAGAAGATGCGGGAGAGTGTGCGGTCCGTGACTCCAGTAATAAGCATGCGAGCCCTGAGCAGCTCTGTAGTAAAGCTCTAGGTCAGGGGCAGCCAGACCTCCCATAGAGTAGGGAAGTGTGAGTGTGTCCATCATGACCCTAGGGGACTTCCCCGCCCACGTCAGTCCAACCATCAAAGCCTTGAGATTTTTAAAAAAATGTTGAGGAATCACCATAGGTATGTTAGTGAAGAGGAACAGCAGTCTAGGCAAGACTATCATCTTCATCAGAGATATGCGGCCCACCAGAGAGAGTGGTAGCTTGATCCACCTCTCAATATCACTCTCCAGCTTACCGATTGCCCTACCGTAGTTGTCACGCAACACCACTTCAGAATCAGTGTGCACTTGTATACCTAAGTATCGGACCGATTCATTGGTCCATTTGAGAGGGAAGTCCAAATTGAATGGGACCATCGAGGGGGTGAGTGGAAATATGATGGATTTCTCCCAATTAATTTTTAATCCCGATAGACCTCCATATTTTATAACTTCACGGATTAAAGGGGGAAGGTTGATGGCGGGATCCCGAGCGTATAAGCAGACATGATCAAATTATAGTTAGGGAAACGGATACCTCGATGCCCGTGATATTCCCTCAACGCACGTGCTAAGGGTTCAGCTACTATAGCATATGATAATGGAGAGAGGTGGCAGCCCTGCCTCGTACCCCGGGATATTGAAAATGAAGATGAGTCACAATTACTAATTTTAACCCTTGCTGATGGCTGGTTATATAATACAGAAATCAAACCAATGAAAATATCTCCCAACCCCATCCTACGTAGCACTGCCATCATAAAAGTCCATTCCCCAGAATCAAAAGCCTTCTCGGCATCTAAAAAAATGGCGGCAGCCTTAAGTTCGGGTTTAACGAGCTGTATGACACCAAATACGGTCCTTAAGTTTTGAGTGAGCGTACGACCCAGGACAAAGCCCGCCTGCTCCGGGCCAACCAGTGTAGGGGGAAGAGGGGAAACTCTATTGGCAAGAATCTTAGCAAATATTTTTGTGTCTACCTTTAGGAGTGAGAGAGGTCTATAGGATGCACACAATTGAGGTTTTTTTTGGGGTTTTAATAGGGTAACTATGAGCGCCTCCCTCATTTATTGCGGTATTATACCAGTGTCTGCAATTTCCTCAAATAATTTACTAAGGTGGGGTAGTAAAAGATCTATGTAAGTTTTATAGAAGGGAACCATAAGTCCGTCCAAACGCAGGGCACTACCGTCCCGCATAGAGTTCAAGGCAATGCGAATGCCAGTAGCGTCAAGCGGCCTCATAAGATATTCTCTCTGACAGTTAGTAAGCCATGGTAGTTGCACATGCTCCAAATAGTCAAGAACTGCGGACTCATCAACCGTGATGCGTGGACTATACAGCTCACTATAGTACTGACGAAATGCTTGCACTATTTCCAAAGGATCTGTCAGGATGGTACCATCTAGGCCTGGGTGGAAAACTACGCTACGCTCGCGTAGTTTGCGCAACTACGCGCTATGCAAATTGCACGTAGCACAGTGCAAAAACGCGTAGCGTAGCGGGCATTTTTTCCTTGCTTGCGGTCCTCAACGTCAAGTTGGCGACCGCGAGCGAGCAAAATGACATCCCGGCGAGACATTTTCCTCGTTCGTGATCAGCAACATCAAGTTGCCGATCGCGAGCGTGGAAAATAAACCTCCCGGCGAGATTCTCAACGCGGGAGGTCAGGTTTCTCATTGCGAGTGGTCGCGTATGCTCGCGACCGCTCGCGATGAGAAACTACCAGTCCGCGTTGAGAAAACTGCTGCTCGAGTACAAATCTACTCGAGCGGCAGAAAACGACCGCTTGCACTGTGCAAGATGCCGTTTGCAATGATTACACAGTGCGGGCAAGCATCCGGCACTGTGCAATCATTGCGAACAGCATTTCCTACCTCACTACGCAGTTCGCGTAGTGCTACGCGTAGCTCGCATAGTGCGAAGTGCACTTCGCTTAGCTATGCGTAGCGCTACTACGCGAACTACGCCCAGGGTTAGTACCATCTCCCCTATCTAAATCAGAAACCCCCCTCGTGCCCCTCTGTCGTCGGGCCAATGCAGCCAGCATGGCACCCGGCCTGCCGCCCTCGCCATAAGATTTAGCGATAGCGTACTTCCCCATGTGCCTGACCTCTGCATCGGCCTCTGCACTGTATTCCTCAAGCGTTTCTTTCATGGCCTTTGCTATCTGGGGATCACTGCACCCCTGAGGAGCCAATTCCAATTCTACAAGTTTTTTCTCTAAAGTGATAAGTCTACCCCTGATCGAGCGCAACACTCCTGCATGCTTGCTAATGGTGAACCCCCTTATGTATACTTTAAATGCCTTCCAGACTGTGGTGAAGTGCCTAACGGAGTCTATATTAATAGCAAAGAAGTCAGTGATAGCAGTGGCTAGCTCACCTTTGAACGCAGTGTCAAGTAGGGAATATGGGGGAAATCGCCATGTAAACGGAGCAACAACCCGTGGCGGTGTCTCAACCTCTAGGATAATGGGAGAGTGATCTGAAAAAGTACGAGGCATGACTTCGCAGGTACGGACACGGGGGAGGAACGATCTGTCCAGTAGTATGTTGTCAATCCTAGTGTGTGTGTCATGAGGGACTGAGTAATTCGTGAATCTGCCTGCCTCCGGGTGCCTCGCCCTCCATACATCTACCAGGTCTAACTGCAGTGCTATATCAGTGATGGCTTTAACTGCAGCGGAATTGCGGCGTCCTAGTCCACCCGACTTGTCTAGGATGGGATGCAGAATACAATTCAAGTCACCGCCCCATAACTGAGGCATGGTCGGGCCGCTAGAAACCTGGGCTAACAGTGACTGGTAAATGGAAGGGTCATCATAGTTTGGGCCATATATGTTAACAACTTGAATATCTAACCCTGAGCCATGACACCTTGAAACAGCATCCCTACCATTGGGATCTGTTTTAACCACTGTCATGGAAATGCCTGATTTGGGATTGATCCAGGTAAGGACACCCCTGGCATGAGAGGTAAACCCCGCAGCATGAAAATTGCCTTGCAGCCTCTTGTTGTTAAGAAAGCAGTTATTAGGGGCTAAATGAGTTTCTTGCAATAATGCAATATCTATTTCGTGACGTTTGAGATAAGCTAGTATTTTGCGCAATTTCCTAAAATCATTTAGCCCCGGATGTTCCAGGTGATGAGCCTAACTTTCCCTGGCAGAAGTCAAGGAGTGTCGTCTAGTGACTGTCGCTGTCAACTCATATTGACCTCTGCGAGAAGTTATATGGGACTGCAGAGTGATTTCCCCGCTCATCATGATCGTGTACACCAACTGTGGATACAGAACAAAATCCCAACCCTCCCCCACCCACGCAATGCCTTCCCCAACTTGGCATGTAAAGACCATGTCCCCACCCTACAAAATAACCCAAAATAGCACAATAACAAGTAAGAATAGTCATGAAACAAAAAAAAGGCAATAAGACTTCCTAGGGGTAACCCATGGAGGCGGATGTGGCCAGACATAACAGTATTCAACAAACAAAAAAAGCAGTGCCGTCTAAGCAGAAATGTTTCCCCACCCTGGGGAGAAGACCGCCCACAACCATATTTGCATAACATTATTCTACTAGGTGTTCATTGTACTTATATGGGCATATCACAGATCAGGCTCGATTCTGCGTATCATTGCAAGAATTAGTGGGGTAACCCTCGGCTACAATAAAAGGAATATAACTAGAACATCACCATTACAATAGCGTCTTGTATGATAATAGACAACAGACCAGGAGGAAATAAAAAAGCCACTGGGTTACTTGCGTCATCCGACAAAGTCAGTCGTTATCGTCCAGGTTACCACTTAAGCCTGCCTCAACTTCTCCAGAGCACGAGGGCATCTTATTCCGCTCCACCATTTTCCAGTCTTTGAGAGCTTTTTGAAGGGCCTTAGGGTCAGTAAAAATCTTCGTAGAGCCATTAACTACAACCCTGAGTCTTGCTGGGTAGAGCATTGCGTATTCAATATTTTGTTCCTTTAGCTTACGTTTCATCGGGACGAATAGCCTCCTAGCCTCCTGAACTCTAAGCGTGAAGTCCAGAAACAGTGAAAGTGCAGAGCCTTCAAACTGTAATTCACCTAATTCTCTGTCTTTCTTAAGAGCTGCATCTCTGTCGCGGTAGTTGAGTAACTTGGCAATAATGGGGTGCGGGGGGCACCCGGAGGAGGGCGAGGACCCAGGGAGCGGTGTGCACGTTCCATGATAAACATGGGGGGGAAAAGTCTCAGCGCCCAGCAGGTCTCTGAGCAGTTTCTCCACAAACACCTCCATAACCCCAATGGTGGTTGATTCCGGAAGGCCCGTAATGCGCAGGATACTGCGCCTGGACCTGGCTTTAAGGTCCTCCGCCTTATCCTGAAGAATAGTTAACGCTTTATCCATTTGCTTCTGTGTGCTGTTTACCTCCATCTGTGCTTCCTCTACCTCAGAGATCCGCTGCTCATGAGGCACAGGGTCAGACTGATTTGCATATGGCCATGTCTGAACTGGGGTGGTGGAGTGAGCTAAAGAATGATGATGGATTAAACCCAGATCAGTTGACTGGGGGTGAGTGTTTGATTGGCTCAAACGTTCCGTCCATCATCCCCTTTTGTATCGCTTTGGTCGCCCTAAGTTGGCGGGGGTATGCCCAGACGTGGGTCCCTAGCTCACTTTGCCACTGGATTCAAGCAAGCCTGGCTGATGACGGCTGAAATGCCAGAAACCGGTCCTGGGATGCTTGTTTCCGGTCCAGGGAAGACATGGCTTGGCAGTTCGGGCTGGACTGTTCCCATGAGGCACAGGGTCAGACTGATTTGCATATGGCCATGTCTGAACTGGGGTGGTAGAGTGAGCTAAAGAATGATGATGGATTAAACCCAGATCAGTTGACTGGGGGTGAGTGTTTGATTGGCTCAAACGTTCCGTCCATCATCCCTTTTGTATCGCTTTGGTCGCCCTAAGTTGGCGGGGTATGCCCAGACGTGGGTCCCTTGCTCACTTTGCCACTGGATTCAAGCAAGCCTGGCTGATGACGGCTGAAATGCCAGAAACCGGTCCTGGGATGCTTGTTTCCGGTCCAGGGAAGACATGGCTTGGCAGTTCGGGCTGGACTGTTCCCATGAGGCACAGGGTCAGACTGATTTGCATATGGCCATGTCTGAACTGGGGTGGTGGAGTGAGCTAAAGAATGATGATGGATTAAACCCAGATCAGTTGACTGGGGGTGAGTGTTTGATTGGCTCAAACGTTCCGTCCATCATCCCCTTTTGTATCGCTTTGGTCGCCCTAAGTTGGCGGGGGTATGCCCAGACGTGGGTCCCTTGCTCACTTTGCCACTGGATTCAAGCAAGCCTGGCTGATGACGGCTGAAATGCCAGAAACCGGTCCTGGGATGCTTGTTTCCGGTCCAGGGAAGACATGGCTTGGCAGTTCGGGCTGGACTGTTCCCATGAGGCACAGGGTCAGACTGATTTGCATATGGCCATGTCTGAACTGGGGTGGTGGAGTGAGCTAAAGAATGATGATGGATTAAACCCAGATCAGTTGACTGGGGGTGAGTGTTTGATTGGCTCAAACGTTCCGTCCATCATCCCCTTTTGTATCGCTTTGGTCGCCCTAAGTTGGCGGGGTATGCCCAGACGTGGGTCCCTTGCTCACTTTGCCACTGGATTCAAGCAAGCCTGGCTGATGACGGCTGAAATGCCAGAAACCGGTCCTGGGAGGCTTGTTTCCGGTCCAGGGAAGACATGGCTTGGCAGTTCGGGCTGGACTGTTCCCATGAGGCACAGGGTCAGACTGATTTGCATATGGCCATGTCTGAACTGGGGTGGTGGAGTGAGCTAAAGAATGATGATGGATTAAACCCAGATCAGTTGACTGGGGGTGAGTGTTTGATTGGCTCAAACGTTCCGTCCATCATCCCCTTTGTATCGCTTTGGTCGCCCTAAGTTGGCGGGGTATGCCCAGACGTGGGTCCCTTGCTCACTTTGCCACTGGATTCAAGCAAGCCTGGCTGATGACGGCTGAAATGCCAGAAACCGGTCCTTGGATGCTTGTTTCCGGTCCAGGGAAGACATGGCTTGGCAGTTCGGGCTGGACTGTTCCCATGAGGCACAGGGTCAGACTGATTTGCATATGGCCATGTCTGAACTGGGGTGGTGGAGTGAGCTAAAGAATGATGATGGATTAAACCCAGATCAGTTGACTGGGGGTGAGTGTTTGATTGGCTCAAACGTTCCGTCCATCATCCCTTTTGTATCGCTTTGGTCGCCCTAAGTTGGCGGGGGTATGCCCAGACGTGGGTCCCTTGCTCACTTTGCCACTGGATTCAAGCAAGCCTGGCTGATGACGGCTGAAATGCCAGAAACCGGTCCTGGGATGCTTGTTTCCGGTCCAGGGAAGACATGGCTTGGCAGTTCGGGCTGGACTGTTCCCATGAGGCACAGGGTCAGACTGATTTGCATATGGCCATGTCTGAACTGGGGTGGTGGAGTGAGCTAAAGAATGATGATGGATTAAACCCAGATCAGTTGACTGGGGGTGAGTGTTTGATTGGCTCAAACGTTCCGTCCATCATCCCCTTTTGTATCGCTTTGGTCGCCCTAAGTTGGCGGGGGTATGCCCAGACGTGGGTCCCTTGCTCACTTTGCCACTGGATTCAAGCAAGCCTGGCTGATGACGGCTGAAATGCCAGAAACCGGTCCTGGGATGCTTGTTTCCGGTCCAGGGAAGACATGGCTTGGCAGTTCGGGCTGGACTGTTCCCATGAGGCACAGGGTCAGACTGATTTGCATATGGCCATGTCTGAACTGGGGTGGTGGAGTGAGCTAAAGAATGATGATGGATTAAACCCAGATCAGTTGACTGGGGGTGAGTGTTTGATTGGCTCAAACGTTCCGTCCATCATCCCCTTTGTATCGCTTTGGTCGCCCTAAGTTGGCGGGGTATGCCCAGACGTGGGTCCCTTGCTCACTTTGCCACTGGATTCAAGCAAGCCTGGCTGATGACGGCTGAAATGCCAGAAACCGGTCCTGGGATGCTTGTTTCCGGTCCAGGGAAGACATGGCTTGGCAGTTCGGGCTGGACTGTTCCCATGAGGCACAGGGTCAGACTGATTTGCATATGGCCATGTCTGAACTGGGGTGGTGGAGTGAGCTAAAGAATGATGATGGATTAAACCCAGATCAGTTGACTGGGGGTGAGTGTTTGATTGGCTCAAACGTTCCATCCATCATCCCCTTTTGTATCGCTTTGGTCGCCCTAAGTTGGCGGGGTATGCCCAGACGTGGGTCCCTTGCTCACTTTGCCACTGGATTCAAGCAAGCCTGGCTGATGACGGCTGAAATGCCAGAAACCGGTCCTGGGATGCTTGTTTCCGGTCCAGGGAAGACATGGCTTGGCAGTTCGGGCTGGACTGTTCCCATGAGGCACAGGGTCAGACTGATTTGCATATGGCCATGTCTGAACTGGGGTGGTGGAGTGAGCTAAAGAATGATGATGGATTAAACCCAGATCAGTTGACTGGGGGTGAGTGTTTGATTGGCTCAAACGTTCCGTCCATCATCCCCTTTGTATCGCTTTGGTCGCCCTAAGTTGGCGGGGGTATGCCCAGACGTGGGTCCCTTGCTCACTTTGCCACTGGATTCAAGCAAGCCTGGCTGATGACGGCTGAAATGCCAGAAACCGGTCCTGGGATGCTTGTTTCCGGTCCAGGGAAGACATGGCTTGGCAGTTCGGGCTGGACTGTTCCCATGAGGCACAGGGTCAGACTGATTTGCATATGGCCATGTCTGAACTGGGGTGGTGGAGTGAGCTAAAGAATGATGATGGATTAAACCCAGATCAGTTGACTGGGGGTGAGTGTTTGATTGGCTCAAACGTTCCGTCCATCATCCCCTTTTGTATCGCTTTGGTCGCCCTAAGTTGGCGGGGTATGCCCAGACGTGGGTCCCTTGCTCACTTTGCCACTGGATTCAAGCAAGCCTGGCTGATGACGGCTGAAATGCCAGAAACCGGTCCTTGGATGCTTGTTTCCGGTCCAGGGAAGACATGGCTTGGCAGTTCGGGCTGGACTGTTCCCATGAGGCACAGGGTCAGACTGATTTGCATATGGCCATGTCTGAACTGGGGTGGTGGAGTGAGCTAAAGAATGATGATGGATTAAACCCAGATCAGTTGACTGGGGGTGAGTGTTTGATTGGCTCAAACGTTCCGTCCATCATCCCCTTTTGTATCGCTTTGGTCGCCCTAAGTTGGCGGGGGTATGCCCAGACGTGGGTCCCTTGCTCACTTTGCCACTGGATTCAAGCAAGCCTGGCTGATGACGGCTGAAATGCCAGAAACCGGTCCTGGGATGCTTGTTTCCGGTCCAGGGAAGACATGGCTTGGCAGTTCGGGCTGGACTGTTCCCATGAGGCACAGGGTCAGACTGATTTGCATATGGCCATGTCTGAACTGGGGTGGTGGAGTGAGCTAAAGAATGATGATGGATTAAACCCAGATCAGTTGACTGGGGGTGAGTGTTTGATTGGCTCAAACGTTCCGTCCATCATCCCCTTTTGTATCGCTTTGGTCGCCCTAAGTTGGCGGGGGTATGCCCAGACGTGGGTCCCTTGCTCACTTTGCCACTGGATTCAAGCAAGCCTGGCTGATGACGGCTGAAATGCCATAAACCGGTCCTGGGATGCTTGTTTCCGGTCCAGGGAAGACATGGCTTGGCAGTTCGGGCTGGACTGTTCCCATGAGGCACAGGGTCAGACTGATTTGCATATGGCCATGTCTGAACTGGGGTGGTGGAGTGAGCTAAAGAATGATGATGGATTAAACCCAGATCAGTTGACTGGGGGTGAGTGTTTGATTGGCTCAAACGTTCCGTCCATCATCCCCTTTTGTATCGCTTTGGTCGCCCTAAGTTGGCGGGGGTATGCCCAGACGTGGGTCCCTTGCTCACTTTGCCACTGGATTCAAGCAAGCCTGGCTGATGACGGCTGAAATGCCAGAAACCGGTCCTGGGATGCTTGTTTCCGGTCCAGGGAAGACATGGCTTGGCAGTTCGGGCTGGACTGTTCCCATGAGGCACAGGGTCAGACTGATTTGCATATGGCCATGTCTGAACTGGGGTGGTGGAGTGAGCTAAAGAATGATGATGGATTAAACCCAGATCAGTTGACTGGGGGTGAGTGTTTGATTGGCTCAAACGTTCCGTCCATCATCCCCTTTTGTATCGCTTTGGTCGCCCTAAGTTGGCGGGGGTATGCCCAGACGTGGGTCCCTTGCTCACTTTGCCACTGGATTCAAACAAGCCTGGCTGATGACGGCTGAAATGCCAGAAACCGGTCCTGGGATGCTTGTTTCCGGTCCAGGGAAGACATGGCTTGGCAGTTCGGGCTGGACTGTTCCCATGAGGCACAGGGTCAGACTGATTTGCATATGGCCATGTCTGAACTGGGGTGGTGGAGTGAGCTAAAGAATGATGATGGATTAAACCCAGATCAGTTGACTGGGGGTGAGTGTTTGATTGGCTCAAACGTTCCGTCCATCATCCCCTTTTGTATCGCTTTGGTCGCCCTAAGTTGGCGGGGGTATGCCCAGACGTGGGTCCCTTGCTCACTTTGCCACTGGATTCAAGCAAGCCTGGCTGATGACGGCTGAAATGCCAGAAACCGGTCCTTGGATGCTTGTTTCCGGTCCAGGGAAGACATGGCTTGGCAGTTCGGGCTGGACTGTTCCCATGAGGCACAGGGTCAGACTGATTTGCATATGGCCATGTCTGAACTGGGGTGGTGGAGTGAGCTAAAGAATGATGATGGATTAAACCCAGATCAGTTGACTGGGGGTGAGTGTTTGATTGGCTCAAACGTTCCGTCCATCATCCCCTTTTGTATCACTTTGGTCGCCCTAAGTTGGCGGGGGTATGCCCAGACGTGGGTCCCTTGCTCACTTTGCCACTGGATTCAAGCAAGCCTGGCTGATGACGGCTGAAATGCCAGAAACCGGTCCTGGGATGCTTGTTTCCGGTCCAGGGAAGACATGGCTTGGCAGTTCGGGCTGGACTGTTCCCATGAGGCACAGGGTCAGACTGATTTGCATATGGCCATGTCTGAACTGGGGTGGTGGAGTGAGCTAAAGAATGATGATGGATTAAACCCAGATCAGTTGACTGGGGGTGAGTGTTTGATTGGCTCAAACGTTCCGTCCATCATCCCCTTTTGTATCGCTTTGGTCGCCCTAAGTTGGCGGGGGTATGCCCAGACGTGGGTCCCTTGCTCACTTTGCCACTGGATTCAAGCAAGCCTGGCTGATGACGGCTGAAATGCCAGAAACCGGTCCTGGGATGCTTGTTTCCGGTCCAGGGAAGACATGGCTTGGCAGTTCGGGCTGGACTGTTCCCATGAGGCACAGGGTCAGACTGATTTGCATATGGCCATGTCTGAACTGGGGTGGTGGAGTGAGCTAAAGAATGATGATGGATTAAACCCAGATCAGTTGACTGGGGGTGAGTGTTTGATTGGCTCAAACGTTCCGTCCATCATCCCCTTTTGTATCGCTTTGGTCGCCCTAAGTTGGCGGGGGTATGCCCAGACGTGGGTCCCTTGCTCACTTTGCCACTGGATTCAAGCAAGCCTGGCTGATGATGGCTGAAATGCCAGAAACCGGTCCTGGGATGCTTGTTTCCGGTCCAGGGAAGACATGGCTTGGCAGTTCGGGCTGGACTGTTCCCATGAGGCACAGGGTCAGACTGATTTGCATATGGCCATGTCTGAACTGGGGTGGTGGAGTGAGCTAAAGAATGATGATGGATTAAACCCAGATCAGTTGACTGGGGGTGAGTGTTTGATTGGCTCAAACGTTCCGTCCATCATCCCCTTTTGTATCGCTCAGACATATCAAGGCGTTCTGTGTGTTTATCGAGGCATTCAGACATACGGTCCATTCTGTAAGATAAGGAGTCAATCTTACCATCTAGTGCGGAAAGGCTTTTCTGGATAGTAGCTAGGATATGCTTAAATTCGCTGCCCGAGACCTCAGATTCGTCACCAGATGTGGGAGCGGACGTCCCGGAGTCATCGTCTCTGTGTCTAGATTTTCGTAACTCAAAGTTCAATTTGGATTGCGTTTTGTCCGACTTGCCCATGACGCCGCACAAAGCAAGGAGGGCACTGCCTACGATCAGCAACAATCAAGAGTCAAATTCAGGACAACAAACAGGAGACTGACGCAATTATAGGAGTGCGTCGCTGGCGCCCACTCCGCGAGAACCTCTCACCCAAGCTCAGCCTATGAATGCCATCAACAATGCGCTGCAGTAATAACAACAGCCATGTCAGTGAGAGTATTTACCTCCTCCGAAGAGCTATAGGACCTGCCAACAAAACCCAGCAGCGAGAAATAAGCTCTGCACACGGGCACACCGCAACTCTCAGGGGCGCAAGTTCAGCTCCAGGGACGGAGCGGCGCTGAGGCGAACTGTGGATCCAGTGGTGAAAAAAGAAACAGCACACTGCCCCCAAAGATAAGATTCCAAGTCAATAGACTGAGCCCCCCTGGTCTCTCAGCCTACCCAGGAGCAAGCCCGGGCCCAAAGCACCAGAGGCCAGGCAGCGCACACAGCCTCCAGAACACCAGGCCGGGGAGTCAACCCCGGCAAAAACCGGCAGAAGGAGGAGGAGGCAGGAGGTCCGGTATGGGCAATGGGGGAGAAGAAGCAGAGCCGAAGCACTCACCACAAGTAGTTGTCCCCACTGAGAGAAGCATCCAAGTGTCCAGCTGTGAATGTGGTGAACCAGGCACTGTCCAAATGTGGGCGCCCTCCAAGGCCAGCGCAGTTACTTAACCACAGAGCCCGATATCAGGCCACGGGAGAGTGCAGCGTGTTGAACGCAGAGAAAAGGAGGACAGAGTATCTCCGCAGCAATAACGGGGCCAGGAGGTAGCGCCCAACACGAAGGCCCCAGCGGCACAGCGCTGAAGCAGAGCAAACAATATCTCAGTGCCAGCGGGGGAGCCGCGCCGCAACCTCCGCCTCCCAGATGAGCGCAGGCCGCCCCAGCGCCCCCGCACCACACGACGTGGGAAAGGAGTGCACCGGCTCCTGCCTGGCGATGATCGACAGCAGCGCTCCACAAGCCAGATGTCTCCGACGTGGGCACAAGCAACAAACATTGGGAGGTCCCCAGCGGCTCACCACAGATGCAGCACGGTCGCACTCCGGAGTTAGTTGAAGGCCGCTCAGCACCCGCAGATGAGCAATTTCGTCACCGGCCGCCGCAACTCTCTCGCGGTCAACGTCGCGAGGAAGGAATGTTCAGACTTCCTCTATGCGGTGGAACATAGCCCCAGCGTTGATGCACACCTCCACCAAAATGTGCGCAGCGGGTCCCGAGGTAAGTGCATATAATGCCGGATAGATGAAGACGGCTCGAGGAGCCGATCTAGCACGTGGCCATTTTGGAGCCTGGCAAGCTCCGCCTCCCTCTGCGCAGTATGTTTCTATGAGGTTTATCAATGCTGCCATACTTTGCCTGCTAGTCCTTGTTATTTAATAGGGGTTATACGTTTTTGTTCAAGACTCTTCTGAAAATGAGATTATGTGTGCACATCGCTATATTGTACATTTTCTATTGAAGATTTTGCTTTTATTAATTTCACTGCCCTCCATTGGGTTCAATTGCCTATTGTGGTGCTTTTCCTCCCACTTTCCAATGCCCTCTGGGGGACTTATGTTGCTGGTTACTTAATGTCTACGACCTCTATTGTTCGTTTTTGTTCAGGGCTTTCCTGAGAGATGAGATTATTTCTGTGCGCAACACTTTTCTGTCTACGTTCTATTAACAATTTTTCTTTTATTCCCTTCACTGCCCTCCAGTGGGTTAAATTGCCTGTAATTGAATTTTTCTCTCACTTTCTTGATTTGTCATTTTGTCTCCTTTTTCCCCATTACAATGGGGTGCTCGAGTGGTCTCACTCTGTCGTTTGCCCCTGTACTGATTCAGTCTTCCTCTGACTGTAATTTTTACAACGTGCTTCATCCTTTATTCATGTAGTTATTCTGATTTCTTATCAATGGATATATAATTCCTCATCTTGATTTAGCCAATTTGGGGTTAGTGTGCATAATAACAGTATGTAACAAGACTCTTTTTGTTGCAAGTTGCATTCTCTGTCCCCTCCTCGTTCAGCTTTTTCCACTCAGTCAATTGCATAGAATCTCAGTTTAGACCAATCCCTTTGATGGTGGTGTTCCATGTGTTTAGCTATGGTGTTGCTCCAGTCTTTGTTGTTTGTGGCTCTTATATGTTCTAGGATTTGTCTTTTCAATTTGCAAACCGTGCTTCCAATGAATTGTAACCAACGAGGGCATTCAATGACAAACTCCATGATTGCTCCTGCATGTTATGTTTTGCCTGATCTTTAATTTTTGATTCTTTGCTGTGATAAATTCTTGTGTTTCCTTCACAATTTTGAAGGCTTTACACTGTATGCATTTCCAGAATCCTGGACGTGCCATCCAATGTGAATCGGTTGTTTTGACATTACTGTGCACCAGTTTTTGGCTCTTCTGAACGTGATGTTGGGGTTCTTTCCCACAATGTTGGCTGTGATTGGGTTCAATTGGAGTAGACCCCAGTGTTTTCTCAGTGCTTGGCATACTTGTTTTGCTTCTACTGAATAAGCTGTGATCAACTGTATTGTTCCTGTGTCATTGTCCTTGTGTTTCTATTTTAAAAATTGTTTGGTTTTAGCCAATCATGTGCTTATTATATGTTCTGGGTATTTTCGAGATGAAAATCGTTTTTAAGTGTTGATGCCATGTTTCCCAATTTTTCTTTCCTGAGAACAGTTTCTTTTGATTCTCAGAAATTCCTTGTAGGGGATGCCCCAGTTTAAACTCTGTTGGTGAAAGCAATCAGCATGTAGTACTGAATTAGTGGCAATTGTTTTTAGATGAAAGGTTGCTTGGATCATGATTTCATCAATATAGATGTCTGTGTCTAAGAATATCACTCTTGACTCACTGAAGTAATATGTGAATTTGAGATTTGCTGTGTTGTTGTTTAAGATGGTATAGTATTTGTCAAATTCCTGTACACTGCCATCCCAAATTATAAACAGATCATCTATAAAACGCAGCCACACAATCATTTTGTTTACGCATTCATCATTTTCTGGTGCCCATACTATCCGTTGCTCCCACCAGCCCATGGTTAGGTTTGCATACCTTGGACAGAAAAAAAATTCCCATCACTGTTTCTCTTGTTTGTTTGTATACTTCCCCATTGAATAAAAAAACGTTATTGGTGAGGCACAGTCTGATCATTTCCAATAGCATCAGATTGTGATGATAGAAATATGTGTTTCTCTTATTCAGTAAGTATTTGCATGCTTTTATGCCTATTTCCTTTTTTTATGCTTGTATAAAGAGATGTTATATCCATGGTTACAGTTTGTATGACGGCTGCCATTGGGTGTCCTGTAGATGTTGTAGTAGTTCCCCCATATCTTTGAGATACACAGTAAGATTTTTAACAAAAGGTGCAAGGAAAGAATCTACATAATTTGACACTGGTTCCACCCAGATCCTTTTGTGGAAATGATGAGTCTACCCGGTGAAGTTTTCCAATTTTTATGTATATTTGGCAAGAAATACATTGTCGGTGTTACGGTATGGTCTACTGTCAAGTATTTTTGTTCATCAAGATCTATTAGATTCAGGTTAACTCATAGTGCACGTTTTGTTTGTAATTCTTCTTTATATGTTGATGTTGGATTACTTATTAATTTCATGTAGCATTCTTCATCAGCTAGTTGTCGATTTGCTTCCCTGATGTCATCATCCTTATTTAAGATGATGATATTTCCGCCCTTATCTGCAGGTTTAATTTTGATGGTTTCATCCTGTTGTAGTTTCAATAGTGATTTTCTTTCCTCCTTTGTCAAATTATCCTTGTTCCTTGTGTTTGATATTTTGTATAAATCATGTATCACAGCCTCAGAAACAGTAGCGGCCCGTGGTGGGAGTGCTGCTGGGCGGTGACGTGGGGCGGGGGAGGGGCAGGGTGGGGGTAGGAAAGTACGGAATACGGCCGAATAGAGGTAAGTAAACATATAAATAAATAAAACGAATTTCGTTGCTCGCGCTGCATCGCCAAATGCGGGCCGCTACTGCTCATAAAATAGATCAATTTTATTTCCAGGTTGCAAATTTGAATAATAGTATGATATTGGCTTTTTGTCACTTATGTCAGCCCCTAGAGGGGTAATCTGTTCATCCACTATAGACATTTCTTGGCTTGTGTCTGTCTCATTTAAACTGATCAAGGTAATGAGCCCAGATGTATTATCAACAGTTACATCTGCCATTGGTTTTTCTAATGCAGCGATGTGTCTGGTTTTGTTTTTAGCTTCTGCAAATATTTTTGCTAGTTTGATTTTCCGAATTTATTTGTATATGTCAATTCTTGTTTGTATTGTATTAAATGACAGAATATCATCTAGCCATCTAATGCCTTTTTGTCTCTACCTAAACAATCCTGGCGGACACAATAACCTATCTGACTTAGGTCCGTATTCAACGTATTTTTAATGCACAGCGACCTTTTCATTTGTTGCACTAAAGGTTTTGCCTTTTCAGATTGTTCCAATTAAACACTACACGGCAACGGATATTGACATTGCCAACTAAAATTAGCATGTAATAGAAGAAGGAAAAGGATAAAATAAAAGTGATAAAATGAGTCCAAAAGTATCTTTCTATGTGTAAAATAGCTGAAGAGTAACTCGTAAAATCAACTCACTGGAGGGAAGTGAAACAAATGAATGGACATATTGTTCAAAATACAGCTTGCAAAATTAAGTATCATATGTATATGTTTTGAACCAGCTAGTAATTTTCGAACATATAATAAACCACCACCAACTAAAAGTACCAGCCTACAAAGTGCGGTAGAATTAGATAAACTCTCTATGCACACATGAATTAAGTATTGTTCAAATCATGCGATATTGTTACATTTTAACTGAAACAAGCTTGATTGCAATATTAACTAACTTTGTTTGCATCTGTTTCTACCGCACTTTAAATGCACAGCCATATTTTCTCACAAATTGTGATTTCATGTCTGTTTGAATCACGTGTTTCAATGCAATGAGCACTAGCATTGAAAACTACAACTCCCATGTAACAGGGAAAAGAGACAAAAAATGAAAAAAAAATGTAAAACGGGAATAAAATAGCAAAAGGACTGTGTTATACATCCCGTGAACAAGGTCCAGGGGGACCAAAATGTGTGGGGAGTTGTCTAAACCATTCAAATAAATGGAATTACATTTCTTATCTGAGAGTGCGACTTGTTGTGTATGCTGGCAACAAAAGTAAACGTTCTTCTTTTGGAAATATATACATATATACACACACATATATATGCATATATATGTGTGTGTGTGTATATATATATATATAGAATATATAGATAGATAGATAGATAGATAGATAGATAGATAGATAGATAGATAGATAGATAGATAGGTACGTAGGTAGAACATATTCTTACCTGTGAAATACTTACATTTTCTCAGTAAATTTGTTCGTTTAAAGATTGTACAGACACATTCATTGTTCAGGCATCATTGTAAAGGCATGTCGTTGTTCAGGCGTCATTGTAAATGCTTATTCCCCCTCAAAGACACTGCAAGGCATCAGTCTCATCCTGCTCCCACTACTTATCTTGCTGAGTAAGGTAGTACTCTTAGGGGCATGTTCACAAGGAGCCAACTCCGATTTACCGCCACCTTAACGCAACAAAAGTGGAGATAGATTTAACACCCCATTCACAAGCTGGTGCAAACTGCAGACAACGCCAGTATTCCCGCGATAACTGCCCCAAAACCTAACACCGCGGCGGACACCACCAACTAACCCTAATGAGATGCAGAGTAGGCGTTCCCGTGCAAAAACACACGAAAAAACAACAACACCACTTTCACAACGAACTGACAGAACTGCGAAGCGAACCAAAAACAGGCGATAAGCCGCGGTAGCCGCAGGTATTTAACACCTGCCTCAAGCAGGTGTAAGGACGGACGTCTACCTGCAGTAGGCAACGGAGCCCCGCACACAGCCATACCCGAAGAACAAACGACGCCATGGAGCTACTCTACATGCAGCTCGGAGCCCCAACAGGGCCACAACACCCACCGCCACCACCCCCAGGACCACCACCACCACCACCCCCAGGACCCGGACCAGCCCCCCCCCCGGACCACCACAGAGGCAGCATAGAGTAAGACAGCGGACCTACCGAAAACACACCACTCTCACAGACCTAACGCCCGCGGAAGTCATTGCCCACTACAGGCTCAAAAGGACAACCATCCTACGCATCATGACCCACATCGCCCACAGGCTGACGGTCCCAACACAGCGGAGAACAAACATCCCTCCGCAGACAAAGCTGCTGGCAGTGCTGCACCTGTTGGCCTCTGGGACCTTCCAACCAACAACTGCCATAGTCGGAGGGGTCTCACAGCCAGCCCTATCCAAGTTCCTCACACCTGTACTGGATGCCATCATCAGCTTCATACCCCAGTACCTTCACTTCCCCAACACTGCGCAGGAACAGCTGGAGACTAAGCAAGGCTTCTACGCCATAGCCAGATTCCCGGCCGTGTTGGGGTCAATCGACTGCACACATGTCCCACTTGTGCCCCCTGCGGATACTGCACACCACTGCCACAACAGGAAGCACACGCATTCCATCAATGTGCAGGCAATAGTGGACCACCGGGGACTCTTCACCAATGTCCTCGCCAACTACCCAGGCAGTGTGCATGATTCCTTCATCTTTCCACAGTCCATCATAAACCAGCGCTTCCAGGATGGCACATATGGAACGGGACTGCTCGTTGGTAAGTGCCAAATCAACACACCACACATCCCACAGCCACCAATGCACAGAGCACTAGTGTGGGGATGCACACGTGATCAAACCACATCCGACATGTCAAACTACACGACCACCTACCAGACATGACTACACCACCCCATGGTCATCCTGGGCTACCCCTGCACCCCATACAGACTTCACATGGCACCACAGCCATACAACAGCTGAACGTGTGGAGATGCGGAATGCAGCCATGACACATGTGAGGCACTGCTCTGCCCTCATGACCCTACCCCAGTCCCCCGCAGGTCAGCGTCCCGTGGCGGTGGGCCCGTGTCGGCCGATGTGCATCCGGGGCGACTAGGCCTGTGCGACTCGAGCCATCCCCCCTTGTGTCCTGACATTGCATGTCTGTGTGCCTGATGACTGTTGGTGTAGTTGCCAGCACCAGCTACTCCCTGGGGGCTGGCTTACACTCACCCCACACACAGCCAGCACATGCGTCACTGAATTGGTGGGCCTGCCATCACATCCTGCCGAACCAAGTATTGACTCTTTTCTCCCTGCACTGTCACAGGTGATCAAGGATATGCACTCTGCCCTTGGATGATGACACCCCTCCGGGACCCGAACACACCCGCCCAGAGGCAGTACAATGCGGCCCACATACGCACCAGGGGCATCATTGAACGCACATTTGGCGTGTTGAAGTCACGTTTCAGGTGCCTGGACGGCACTGGTGGGAAGCTCCTGTACAGCCCGGACGTCGTGTGCAAGATGATCGTTGCATGTTGTGTGTTGCATAACATCTGTGTTCGCACCAGGGCCCCATGGATCCCAGTTCCAGAGGTACCGGACGATGATGGTGGTGATGGGGCAGGTGGCCCACATCCCACTGCAGCTGCGGCAGGAATGGCCCGTAGGGACTCAATCATTGACACATACTTCTCATGAGCACGTCACATTGTGACCGTCCATGGCATTCATGGGACAGTAGCAGATGTCCAATTGCACTGCATGTGTGAATTAAACATATTGCAGGTTACAGGTTGGAATTGTACATTGTCATGTTACATATCCCTGGGGTTTCAGATGTGATTTGCCAAGTTGTGCACTTTTCCAAACCAATTGTGTCCTGTGTTCAGTTGTGGAGGTGTTGCTGTTTGTACCGGGGTGTTGTCAATGTCGAGGTGCACTTCTGCTTATGTGCGTATGCTTCACGGTAGGTGTGTCGCTCCTGCGGCTCTGATTTGTCTGCCACTGGTCTCTTTCATGCGGTGTGCCTGTAGGTTCTGTTCTTCCACGGTGCTTGGATGTTGTGGTGTGCATGTTGTCCTCTGCAGTTGGCCAGTGTGCATCCGTGGTACTCCGCTGTTGATGTATTTTGTTCTGTGGCATTTTCCGTATGCTGTTCTTGTGCTTTTTCCCGCATTGCGCGTGAGTATTGCGGCCCTCGCGATGGTTGTCACTGTTTTCTTATCGCGCTTTGGCCCATCGCAGCTTTTTTCTCGTTGTGGTTTGTGTTTTTATCTCCGTCGAGGTGGTTGTATCGCGAGCATTGGCCGCGGTGTTGGCCAACTATTGCATGCTACCGCCGTGTTGTGAATTCCACGTTGTCACGGGGTTATTTTCCCGCGATAGGCTGCGATGCTGAAAGTTGCGTTGCGCTACTCTTGCGGTAATTATCACACGTTCTTGTGAATATACCCCTTAGAGTCTAGAGGGCTGTGATTCAGGTGGCCTGTAACTGGTTAAATTCCCAAGTCCCACCTCCAAAACCTCCTATTGCCTATTCTCCACAGTCTCCAACTACCCAATGTCCTACTTCCCTAGCACGTATCTGGTCTTGAAGGCAAAATCCACTTTATTCTAGGGCACCACTGTTCACCTGTTCTTCCCATCATGTTCTCCATGCCCTTATCCTCATAATAAGGCAGATAATTGAAATTAGAAAAAAGGGTGATGTGATACCTGAAGAGAGGCTTTGTGAAATTGCCTGAATCAACACCCTGACCCTCACACACACTGAGATCATATGGCGAACAGTGTCAAATGCTGTTGCCATGTCCATAAGGATCAAAGTGCTGGCACTACTGGAATTAAACCAGTGGCTTTCAGGTTACACATAGCCCTATGTAGATACGTTATTAACACTCTATCTTATTTGAACTCACATCCTTATAAATAAACATATACCTATGCACATTATATGAATTCAGTAGACATGATTCACTTTACGATTTCACTTTTCCTAATGACAGGATCTTGCAGTTATTTCTGCTGCCATTCTTTAGATTTCATTATATTTATATATAGCACCACATGCCACCAAATGCTTCAAAGTGTTATGAAAAAGCAAATAACTTCTACATACATATGCCTTGAAATATAATTCTCATTTGTATTCAACCTTTCTTGGAAAAACGTTTTGTCTCTTGGAGAGACAGATAAATATAGTTCTTGTTTCTCTACTACCTTGTGATTATAGTTTGCAACCTATATCTATATTTAGAAATAAAAGTTCGCTGGTTCCCTGTAGTGACTTTGTGAGATTAGCTTGACTAAAGAATATCGGTTTTGGAGACTACCCTTGACCGCTTGGGCTCAAACTTTCCCCTCCTGTCATAATATAGACACTGGTATTATGATATCCCTCTGAAGTAACGGAAAGATAATGGGCAGTACTTCCTAAAACTATCAAATAAATAAACAAATATCTCTTTTCAGTGCATCTTAACCAAGTATCATATAAGTGCAAGAAGGATGTTACTGCTTTGTGGAATATATCGGGCCCTACTGGCTCACTCTCAAATATAAAGCCTAACTGCTGAAACCTTGTTCTCACCGGGTCCCGCTCTTTAAGCAAAATAAGAACATTCGAATGTTGAGAGCTCCATTGAAGACAATGAAGTGGCTCAGGGCTGATAACAGCTAGCACATGCATTCTCTTTCTCCCTTTTAAATCCAGAACGTTCTACACTTAGTGGGTGGAATGTTCTCATAGCCTTATAGCCGTTCTGCTTTTAGGTGACAACAGTTGTTAAAGGCCCTCTCTCTCATTATAGCTCGGGTTCAGGGACTTTAACAACCGGTATAGCCCTCAGTAGCAGGCTGTACTGCTATAGGCAATAGTAGGTCATTGAAGGTTCTTCTTAAAGTAAGTTAGTAAGCGAAGATTGTAGTTTGCTGTAGTTATTCACCACCACGACTCCTGAGAACATGCAGAGCGCATTACTCTGTTAAGAGTTATTCAGCCAGTAGTGCAACAATGCTAAATTATTTCTCTTGAGCTACTAACACTTCACAATGGAGTTAGACAGAATACATGTGTATGTTGGAAATCAAAAAATAACCAAGATATAAAACAACACATAATTGACCCTCCTACCATTAAAAACCATGGAAGGAAGAGCACTAGTGCACTAGACTGTTTCTCTGACAAGAGCCTGCACAACCCCTGCAGCATCTTTACAGCTGGGTGAAAGATTTCCTACAACTCAGTGGTCTTCTGTCAAATTAATTTGCTTTACCAAACGCAACAAAAAGGCAATTTGTTCATGGCAAATGCTTTTAAAGTAAGCATGTTGAGTTTTGAACCATTTCCTTCCATCTTACCTCCAAGTGTCCTCTTGGAATTGCTGCATCCAAGGTGGTGTTCACCAGCCGTTCTTTTTAGTTCTAAAACGTTAAAAAAAAGGATCTTATTTGAAGAGCTCAGTCACCTTTCAACTATTTTGCCTATGTCAACTTCATCTTGCTTAAACCATGCAACTAGCAATTCTAAACGTGTTTATTCATCGAGAAAATAGATCTGCCTTCTGAAATATTGTCTTCTACTGTTGATACTAACCCATAACTGGCCTCAATTCCACATGCTCTTCTACAGCTGTCTGTCTTTGTCAGGCCAGGACAGTGCCCATTCCTTTAGGTATTACCTGATTCCATGGCAGAGTATTCAGCTCTCACAGAGAACTGTAAACATATTAGGGTCTATTTCCTTATAAGACAACAGTAGTAGTATAGGGTGACATGTCTAGATTCTAAAGGTACCAACTATGGAAACTGTAGGGCATAATCTAGAACACATCTGACAAACAAGAGGTTGCTTTAACTCGGATAGCAATGTTGTAAGCCACATGACATCTACAAAATGTAACTTAAGTAGTAATCTGACTTTACATTTTTGGTGAAACTTACAAAATATTTGGCAAAAGCTCAAATCAGCATTAGAGTTTGTGTTGCATTTTTTAATATTGACACCTATGAGATAGAGAATAACGTGCGCATGAGGTAGCAAAAACAAATTAATGTGATTCACTCTCGTGAACTGAGGGCTTCATGCCTTTTCACACTTTTCAATACCCGACCCAAGCCATCTGGTGGGTCAAGGTATCAAAGAGGCACAAAAACATACACACCGCACTAGAGGGAGGGGAGGTGATGCCTGAACTTATCGCCAATGCACAGCTCTGCCATAAGCTAGTTCCTTTCAAAAGGAGGGCTGATTACGACTCTCTCTCTCCTGCTCTGAAAGTCATCCTGAGACAGCACCAGTAGAAAGTCTTGGGATATTTTTGAGGTCAATTGGGCTGACCCGGTGTCTCTGTTCAAATGTATGGTCAAAAGCATGGTTAAAACATGGCCTTCAATATTTGACAATATATCAACCATGAACAGCCTCGGTTTAACCATGAATATGCAAATGTACAGCGGTGAATTAGGGTAGGGAGACCTCCTTTGATTCAAGTCTGCTCTCAGTACTATTGGAGTTTGCATTGAGGGTGTTTCCGTGAGGTGTTTGGTACTCTCAAAAAAGGAATGATATGATAGTGTAGTAGTAGTGGGACTTGTAA
Source organism: Calotriton arnoldi (assembly GCA_963921515.1). Taxonomy (NCBI): domain Eukaryota; kingdom Metazoa; phylum Chordata; class Amphibia; order Caudata; family Salamandridae; genus Calotriton; species Calotriton arnoldi. The sequence continues at coordinate 920,892 of CAWUFW010004039.1, forward strand.
GTATGGGCATTTATGCATTGGACTAGCATCAGATACATATGGACTCCCAGCTCCTCTTTTTGTAAACTTAGGTTGGCCCACAGCTTAATCTAGAAGAACAAGGAAGGCCCACTGTCTGCTCTGAGAGGAGAAGCTTTGTTCGTAATTGGAAAGTTTGGATTACGTTCACTGTGAGCCATGTATTCAAGGATCTCTGGGCAAGATCAATGACACAATGTGGCATTCCACCAATGGCAATTTAAAACTGATGCACGGTGGCGCAGCTGTTAATTGCCTTCTTTACTTTTCTTGCAACAATATCATGAACAAGTGTTCTCTTTCAAAGTCATTACTACCAAACTTTAATCATAAAGGGAGAGAGGATAATCTCACTCCTTTGCACCAATGTTTCCAAAGAAAATTGATTATAAATAAAGTATATCAAGAAGTTAAATACAGCATTAAAATATTCTAAACATTTAAACCTACCTAGGAGAACATACCGAGTTCATTTACTGAGGAATTACATTTCTTAATCGGGAAATCCCATACTTTAAAAGTTTAAAAAACACCCAGTAACCATCAAAAATGAACAACAAGATAAACAGTCCGATGACAGTCCAACGAGAGATCATCTTGCAGTCAAAGATTGTAAACATTTTACTATATGTAAAATAGCCTTGAAGCTCAGAGGTCTGATGCAACAGCTGCCATTGGTTGAAAAGAAATTCTGGAACAATGTGCTGCATTTGCCCCTGAGGTCTCCAACGGCCATGCCAGGATCTGATTAAGGGCCTGTACCTATTAAAATAAAGCCCATTATCTAACATTCATTATTCCAATTTACAGATTGGTGTCTATATAACACACTAGTCGACTGGTGCTGGGAATAATTTGGCATGAAGCACAACAAAAATACCATTGCAGCTGTCTTTTAGTGAGGAGGACATCGAAAAAGAGATTTCTCTTTCAGCAAGACAACTTGTCTCTATTGAAACGTGAAACGAATCTGTGTAAGCCAAAATAAACGGTGGCAAGCAAACTTGTTCAGTGGCATTTCTGTATGTGACATCTCCCTAACACATATACTATGTAAAATCCTCTCAAAGTTGGGGAAACAAAAAATGGGTGAAAGCCCCCAAAATCAAATTGTAGTGAAAAACGTTCTGCAAACACTGCTTTGCTGAAAAATTAACCCTTTGTTGAAGTTTTGTTAAGTTCACAAGCGTTGCAATTTCAGAAAGGTGCGAGACTCAGCTAAACTCCATGTTAGACATGGGGACCACTAATTGGCTGAGGTATGCACCTTTGTCCAAGTAGGGACCCCTGCTACTAGTCAGGGAAAGGGAGTTACACGCTTTAGATACCCCCTGTTCACCCCCTTGTTAGCTTGGCACAAGCAGACAGGTTTATCCCAAAGGCAATGTGTGAAGTATTTGTTATCAAACTCACAGTAACACAGTGAAAACACCACAAATGGACACCACACCAGTTTAGAAAAATAAAGTATTTTTATCTAAACCAAACAAGACCAAAAGAACAAAAATCCAACATACATGAATCAAGATATACTTTTAGAATTGTTATTTCAAAAACAGAACTTGTAAAAATAAACAAGCTCCACGTGGGGCTAATACGATGTCGTGACGGGCATAAATCCAGAGTACGGCACTGACCGCAAGGTGCGCAGCGTCAGGCACGGAGTCACACTGACCCACAAATAACAGTACCTTGTAAACAAAGTCTATGGACGGTGCACAGCGTCATAGAGGTGAGGCCAGTTCCCTGGTTGCCACAGGGGAGGCGAGGCATTGTGTCCATAAGGAGGTGATGAGTCGAGGACAGGGGAAGTTAGGTGGCGTCGTCGGTGAGGCATCGGTTCTGGTGAGGCGATGCGAAGTCGAAGAGTTCGTGAAGTCACCCTCGTCAGTTATCGGCTCCACCATAATGGGATGCAGGTACTGGCGATGTTGGTGCGATCGCTGTCGTCGGGAAGGCCGATAACTGCAGGCGTCGGCAGGCATCGGCAGACGTCGGAGCTGAGGTGCAGGTGGGGTGGTGTGTTTTGCACATCACGTGCCGTGCCCCCGGCCTCTGTGCGGGTCACGGCATCACTGGCGGCAGCGATGACGGCGGCAAAGTTGTTTTTCTTGCTTTGCAGCCCAAACCACATGATTCCCAGGGCCCAAGAACTAGAATTGGAGTCCTTTTGAATGCAGGAGTCCAGGAGGAGTCCAGGTGCTGGTCAGTGGGCTGCAGGTGAAGTCTTTGTGTCCCTGAGACTTTAGAACAGGAGGCTAGCACAAGCCCTTTGAGATTCTTCTTCAAGCAGGTTCACAGCAAAGTTCCAGTCCTTGTCCTCTCCTTGGCAGAAGCAGCAACTGCAGGCCAACCAAGCAAAGATCACACAGCAAAGAGGCAGTACTCCTCAATATAGCCCTCCAGCTCTTCTCCTGGGCAGAGGTACCTCTAGAGTCCAGAAGTGATCTAGTTCTCTGGGGTTTAAGGGGCGATATTTATACCCCATTTTCTCTTTGTTCTTTGTGGCAAGGGTCTCTGAGCCCAGTCCAAACCAGTTCTGCCCTCTCTGGCCCAGCTTCACTCCAGGAGGTGGAGACAACATTGTGCAGAGGAGCCTACTCAGGTACAAGTGAAACTCCTCCCACCACTATAAATGCACGCAAGGTCTTGTCATAAGGTTTCTGCACATACACAGAGCTATGCACAGGATAATGGGACCCCGGAATACAGTGGTTTGCCTACCATATACCGTAGCACCCAAAAACCCCAACCCAACTAGCTTAGCATCCCATTAGCACCCAAGTACCAATGATTGGACAACCCAGAACACGGTATCTTTATCTCAGGACTCGCAGAAGCAAGAACACTCTTTCGTCACTCACTCGTACTTGTCCACAAGGTGCGTAGGAAGAGACACTGGATAGGTTAAAATGTTTATTCCAACTTACGTGCTCTAATGTACAGTACACGTGTCAGTACTAATAGCATAATGCATATGAATAATATAAGCAGCATGGTTACAATTCCATAGAATACAAACGGGGAAAGCATTTCATAACTCAGTGGATAAATGTCTAAATAACATTACCACCCTCCCCGTGCAGTAAGATAGTTTATTATAAAAATAGAAGACCTCTGGGCTTTGACTAGCGAACCCCCATACCTCAGTCTCTAGATGCAGAATTACATCAGCAGGACATCATAGCTCTTCTCACTGAAAAGGATTTCTCCAAGTGTCAAGCGCCAGTAAAAACTGCAGTATTAAAGGCACACAAAGTTTCATGGCATTTGCGCCTAATGTTATGTCTGGGTGCGCGAGACTGGCCATATCAGGAAGAACCGAAATACATTGTTATGCGACCTTGTACATGTTGTGCAGTCTGAGCCCAAATCGAACAAGAGAAAAGGTGAAAGACAGAAAATGCAGACAGCGCAAAAGAACTTGGCAAGAGCAAAGGGCGAGGGAGCCCTGACTCAGTGTAACGTGCGCAAAGAAAAGCAGCATGGCAGCTAGGCCTAGGCCAACATAACAAGGCAGGCAACAAACCACAAGACACCCTCCCCTGGTCAGTCCGGCGGCCAAGACAGAGATCCAATAAAAAATCCGGTGCAGCACAGGGAGCGCCCAAACGGCGAAAAAACAAGTCAATCCATGAAAGTGTAAGTGCAGAAAAAAGCCATACCCTCCAAAGGGCATCATTGGAATCGTCGAAAAACATAGACGCCATCCAATCCATGAGATCAAAAGAGCAGGAATGCTCCTCAGCAGAGGGAGCATCCAAAAGCAATGCGGGACAACTTGCGTGATAAACGAAACAGCTTTGTTGTAGGAGATCCTGGGCAGCCGCCCAGATATCCCATTGCGCCAAAATCCCCAGTGCAGCCGCACGCGCCATACAGCCGGCAACGGAACAGTCCTGCTCATGGGCCTCTAAGGGACCCATCAACTGAACAAAATCCGGAACAGACAATGACGAATTGGAGAGGCAATAATCCAAGGTCCAGGTGAAAGGACAGCGGATGCAAGTCATTACAGGTTGCACGCAAGTGAAATACGCAAAGCGAAAAGAAAGAGTATATGACACACTCAGTGTCGCCAATGGCAAGACACCAAAACCAGCCAAAAGGCGCTCACGAAGCAGCTGGAGGCGTTCTGGATGGAGCAGGTCCCATCGGGGAGCAGCCATTGCGCATAAAACAAATTAATAACAGGACACCAGCCGCCAAAGCGATGATCAACGGAAACCGCCAAAGACGCTGGAAAAAATAGAATGAATAAAAGCCGGGATGACACCAAAAATAGTTTGGAAGGAGGACACCAAACCAGACCCCACGACTTTAAAAAAGTGTACTAGACCCTCTGTGTTAGATGCGTTAAAAATACGATGAATTAACTCCCCAAAATGTTGGGGGAGATTAGTGTTCAAAAGGGCCTGTATTTCACTGTGGGTACTCGCCACCTGGAGAATGAATGTCTCCCGGGCGGACGTGAGCATAACTTCCTCGTTCAATAATAGTGCCTTTATTCTGCTCAGTCTATTGAAATCTGCCTCCATGGTAGGGATGGAAGGCCAAATAGAGATATCAACCTTGCCATGAGGGGGAGGAAAAAGCACATTTTTGCAGCAGACAACCCTGTGCGAAACTGTTACAATGTAAGGAATGCCAGCCTGCAGGCCACAACAGTTTTCGTTATTTAAAAGTAAATAACTACCATTGGAAAGGAGAGTGAAAGTAGGACAAATAACAGGAGCAGGAATACCTTTCAGCACACAAGCAAGATTAGGAGCGGAAACGCTACATGAGCCATGCAATTTAATGTGTTTACAAATAAGCGAATGACCCATAGTCGAGTCGCAGGACTCCCCGTGAGAAAGACTTCCTTGCCGTCCCGAAGGCATTTATACATGAAAGGCAAGGACCAGAGTTCATGCAGGAAAGCACTGCCCAAGGGCCGGTAACGGCCCACAGGATAATGTTTCATGCACGAGTCAAATTCAAACAAGGAAAAAGGTAAAGCGATAACCCCATGAACTAGCCACACAGCAGAATCGAGTTCTGCAACAGAGAACGGCAAAGGATCCATCTTTTCGATATGTAATAGAGTGTAAGTTGCATCTTTCATGGACATAAATTGCTGTTTGTCAGTTAAGTTAAAAGGTAGAAACAAGGCAGAGGTGTTCAAAAATGCCAAGGAACTTTACCTAACTTGAGCGTTTGTAAAGTCCATGCAAACTGCATAACTGAACGCAATTGATTCTGACCATGATATAACACAGAAACATCATCTTGTACAATATCAACAACAGAGGACACAATATTCTCTAAAGTATAAATGCGTGAAGACAGGGTATTAATACTATTGTCAACAACAGCAAGCACCTTTTCCATATTTGCTTGATCTATTTCCCGAAGACGGGAAGCAGCTTCCATTTGTGATAGCTTCCAGAGTTCATTATATGTCTCATAAATGAATCTTTTAGGTCGGGGACCACGAGGTCCCAAAACAAAGTCGGACAGATCAATATTGCCTGAAAGGAGGGACAAATGTTGTTTAACAGAATCAAGGGACGAATGTTGCAGCCATTGTTTGCATAATTTACCAACAGAATATGTAGTGACAGTACGAGAAGCAGTAAATCTCGGATCAGGCCTATCCTGTGCGTAGCCAGTACCTAAGTCGTGAAAACGCATTTGGCATGCATTAGATGATATAGGCCATACCAACCAGGGTGACTGATCCAGTTCGGAAACATTAAATGAATTATTCTGTAATAGAACCTGTAGGGTCGTCAGGGACAGGTTAAAACGTGAGCTATCATTGGGAAAACTCGAAAGGGATGGAATTGAGGGCGAGTTTAATTGTTTAGTGGTAGCTAAGCCCCAACACGTAGTTTGATAGATGGAAGCATTTAGGAACATAATTTGGGTAGGGATGAGGCAAGCACGATGCAACGCCTCGGTTCCCTGTACCTGCCATGGCTTGGAGCCCCAAATGGATTTCAAATCTATTGTATCCTCCCAGTACTCATAACCACCCGCTGCTAGGGCATTTAAAAAGGAACCCGAATAAAGCAATTTGGTGTGTGTTAACATAATTTTCTGAGTTGATGTGGTATTAAGTCTAAAATAATAGGATACAGGGTTCGACCGATTAAAATCAGTAAAATAGGTAAACTTATTTCGAAGAGTCTGTGAGCTACCTGGCAAGGGGTTTGGACAATGTTCCCATTGGGTGTAGTTAACAGAACTACGCAGGGCACTTGGCTTATGGAGAAAATGATTACCCCAATGTTGGTAACAATACAAATCGGCATAATTCGCAGAATTCATATATAAATCTTCAGCATTAAAAGATGCATAATATTTTAAATCGGCAAACAATGCTTCAACGGCATGCACATCCCAATCATCAGAATGAATATTATTTTGTACTACATCACCCATTGAAACACGAAGGACATTAGGTACATTAATAATTTCCGTCGGACCATGGATTTGATAGTTCACTGCATCCCATACGATGCCATCAGCAACTGGAAAAGCTGAAATGGTCACAAATGTGTGGTCACGCTTCATGATGTGAGACGAGGAATGAGGAGCCAAAGTTCCAGAAACATAGTCTACAGCAGAGCGTTCAGGTAAATAGTGACCATTGATTAGTAGAAAAAACACTGTGACAAAGCCAATGGACATGAACAGAAAAATCAAGAAAAGTACCAACCAGAGGTATGTCCAGGGTGGAATCAAAAAATTGTCTCTAAACCAGGATACAAAAATACTGAACTTGGATGGGACTTTTGAAGAGGTGGAATCCGAATCAAAGGAATAACGAGTCGGGCTTAGTGGCGTTATTGGTTGATGTGCCACCGATTCAGATGCAGGATAAGTATACTCGTCCTCGTCGATATTGGTGGAGAGTTGGGGATCAATTGTAGTTTCAGGCAAATCAACCATCTCAATTACAGCATCAGCGACCGTTCGTGTAGATGGGTCACGAACATATGTCCGATAAATGGTAGGACAAGAGACCGCTGGCGTGACACTATTCAGGATCGGCCAGGCGCTGTAGCTTGACATTTTCCACTGAGATGTATCTGTTCTCCTTGCGACCAGGAAGCGGTGGTAAAATGACTGTACGTGTTCCCTTCAAGCCCAGAACTGGAACCGGTGCACGAAAAGAGGGGCCGAATTCTTTTTATTTTCAACCTTCTCTCGAACCAGTTCTCCAACCTTTGGAAGCCAGCCGGCTACCGGAATCTGCAACGCAGGATCTGTGGCTGAAGGCAAATGTGTAGTTGCAAGTTTGTCTCGGGCTTCTTGTAAGTCCTGTAACATAGCAGAATGGTTATCTACATCAAACTTGGCGGATTGCGCCGCGATGTCCGGACCCTCAAGGTCAGGCACAAACATTCTTATGCCAAAGAGCATTTCGTATGGGGTCCGCCCACCCAGAGGTCTTCTAGGGAGATTATTAAGTGCACGCTGAACGGTATACAAGTGGGCCAGCCAGTTCCTGCCAGTACCTATAACTCTAGCTGTTAAGGATTGCTTTAAGTCACGGTTCATTCGTTCAACGATAGAGTTGCCCTCAGGCCTATACGGAGACGAAAATTTCACCCGCACCCCAAGCGAAGCCATTGCGTCCTTGTAAGCCCTAGAGGCAAACGCTGGACCTTGGTCCGAATGGAAGGTGCCGCATGCGAAAATTCCCACAAAGACACGCAAATCCCTGATTACATTTCGAGCGTCAGCACTACGTTGTGGCCAGACCCAGAGGAACCGTGTGCACGAGTCCACTGCTACTAAGATGTATTTATAGGCAGTGTCTGATGAGAATGGACCGCAGTGATCCAAGTAAACACACCCAAAGGGTCTGTTAGCGATGCAGAGCGGGGTCTGTGGTGGGCGTGTTACCGTGGAAGGCTTAATCTGTTGACAAACATCGCAAGAAAGCACAAAAGCACGGGTGTCTTTATACAATCCACGCCACCAATAACGCTGCTGCAAGATGGAAACTGTAGCTGACACACCTGCATGAGCCGAAGCCATGCCTTCGTGTGCAGCTGATATCAAGGCACTCCTGCGGTCCGCGTTGGGGATCAGCCGATCTCCAACGTCAGGTATTGTTACATAAGGAACCTGATCGGGACTTAATTTGTAAGTATACTTGGAAGGGAAACCTGTAGGGTAATTATCACCTTCCTTGGTTGCAGCAATAGCTGCTAGAATAACAGAGTCTATTTTAGACATGGACCTGGTAACCGCTGCTACTGAACACGTGACTACTGCTGAACGGGCAGCTTCATCTGCCAGATCGTTACCAATAGCGTGTGCGCCCACCCGCTGATGGCCTAAGGTGTGAACCACCTGTGTGAGGGGCAGACGTTGTTGCAATTCTGCCACTCGAACCCAAAGCATTTTATGCTTAATAGTGCTCCCTTTTGCGTCCTTGTAGTCATTTTTTGACCAGAAAAACAGATTGTCATTGTAAGATTGTACACAGTAGAAGGAATCACATACAATAAGAGTGGTCTCATCCTGAGAAGCGAACTCAAGCGCAAGTAGCAATGCATGCAGCTCGGCCAATTGTGCGGTACTATCTCCAAGTGTGCGAGTATGCACTGCAGAGGATTTGAACTTTCCATCAACAAAAGAACCTGCGACAATAGCACATGCAGCTGAATAAGCGTGCTTGGACCCAGTGGCCGGTTGCGCCGAACCATCGGTGTAGATCACACATTTGTAATCCTCAAGCGGTAGCAAAAACAAAGGAGGAGGATGAACGAATTCATACTGCAAATACTCCTGAGTCTGAAGAGAAGAATCAAAAACAAAAGTGACGTCCGAAGACGTCAAGGATGTAGCCCATTGTATCCAACGGGGATGCATTGCTTTTGAGTTCGGTACACTTGCCTTTGTTACTGCCTCTAGGGCAGGACAGGGTGTTACCACCAGAATTCGCTTTCCCTGTGCCAGTGCGCGTTCTTTTAGAATCGCCATTTGCACTGCAGTTAGAACTTTTTCGACAGATGTAAAGCGCAATTCAGCGGAAGTGTACAGATGCGACTTGTATGCGATGGGTACTGTATCACCTTCATTAAAGGTTAAGTACGTGAATCCCACCGCCCCCGGAATTATTCTAATCACCAGGTTTGTGTGGTTATCACGAGTCAAAAGATATTTAGACTCCAATAGGTCTGTCTGCAAAGACTGCAGAATTAAGGTATGCTCAGGCAGCCAGCAAGACCTTGAATAAGTAGGTTGTATCAAAGCATACAAAGGCTTGATACGCTGGGCATATTCGGGAATGTAGGTACGCCCGAAATTCAGGAAACCCAGCAAAGACTGAAGTTTCTTCAGAGTATTTGGGGGCACAAATGTGCACATTTTTCCAGGAAATGGGGGCTAAGCCCTTACCTTCGTTGTTGAGCTCATAGCCCAAGAACAGAACGGTAAATTCAGCAATGTGTGACTTAGCAAAGTTAAATTTGTAACCCTGCTCCGCAAATTCAAGAATAATGCGGTCCACACGGGACAGATGCTGAAATAATTCGTCGTCCGTCAGATAGATGTCATCTACGTACGAACATGCGTCTTGATCAATGTCATTTAACAAAGAAACAACACGGGCGGCGAATATACCCGGACTATTTTTGTAGCCCATGGGTAAACGCCAGAACTGGAATAATTTACCACCGGAAGTGAATGCGGTCCATTGACCACTCTCCAGGGCTAGGTTGTGCGTGTAGAAACCGTTTGAAAGGTCAAGTGTCGTTTTATATTTTTTACGAACAAGACTGTCTACAAGCGCAGAACTATGTGTATTCTGTACCGCAAAGTTCCGACAATGGGAATTTAAATGCCGGTAATCCAAAACTAAGCGGTACGATCCATCGGGTTTAGAAACCACGAAAAGGGGATTGTTCATAGGTGATACGCATGGTTCGATTACTCCCTGATATTCCAACTGTGTCAGAATTTCGGAGACGGGGCCTTTTGCCTGCCGTTTGATGGGATATTGGGGTTGTGGCTGCGGTAGTGACCGCAAAGGTATTGCATGGGGAGGTGATTCTTCATCCCATCCCACATGGTTGCGGTATAACGCTGGTGCCAGGTACACAGCCCACTCAGCTGCAAGTGCTTCAGCTTTGTCTTTTGGGACATGCCGTGAAAAGCTTGGAAGGATTACCTCCTCTCCTTTATGTGCAGCTAAAACGAATGGGGGTGGCCAATCCACCTCTGCTAACAAAATGTCATATGAAGAGGTTAGATTTTCCCAAAAAATCCCTTTTATTTCACGCGGTATGTCACCTTCAATTTGGATGACTATGTTGTAAAGTCTGTCAGGGGTGCCACTCTCGTGTCAGCTGTCTCTACAGTAACGAATGTTTCAGTTGCTGTCGCCTCCATATGAGGACGTAGCGCCTCCCGCACTATGGTAACTTCCGCGGCGCTGTCTAGGAGGGTCACTGCCCACGTCCAATTCTGGAGTCTCGTTCTCACGGTCTGTGGCATATTTCGCTGTTACAGCGGCAACTTTTTTCTTTTGAAATTGTGGTCGAGGAAGGTGAAAGTCTTCTGCTTTCCCTCTGACTTGTTGTCGAGGTTGGTCTCGCTCCTGGGGAGCCTCTCGGCCCCTTCCTCTATCTTGCCGTCCTCCTCCACCAGCCTGTGACGACGTCTGGGCCTGTGAAGAACGAGGAGAACGCGTATCAGAGCTCTGAAACCTTTCTGGTGATTTAATTCTCGACCTATCACGTAAATCATATGTACGTTCAGAAGAAACCGAAACTGGGGAAGCGCCTCTCGACCCCGGCTTCTTTTGTTGCTTACCCTGTTTTTTCTGTCTCCAACTCTTTTTAGTGAAGACTGGTCTATCATCTTTCTCAGATGTACTTTTTGTTTGTGTAATTTGTGGTTGCGATTGAGTTTGCATTTTTACAAAAGGCTTGTTGCCTAGGCTATTTCTTCCAATTGTTTTATAAGCCCGGGCTATAATTTTCGGTAATTCGCGAGGCCTGTCCAACTCTGGGACCAAAGCCAAAGCATTCGCTACTTGAAAGTTCATAGCATCGCCCTTGACATTTCCAAGGATCAGTTCAGCTACTACATCAAACACTCCCACTAGTCTCATCCCTAATTCCACAGCCGCTTCAGGGCCATGTTCGTCCTGTACTTTTTTAATTACAGAGGGTAGAACCGTCATGGAAGGAGTACCAAAACATTTTGTATAAACTGCTGCGAATACCTTACCCCAGTTTTCACATGATGTCAAATCGGGGATTAAGTCTTTTGGCAAACTTATCGTAAGGATGCGATGTTTATCCACTGGGGACGTATGTGGAAACACCGCTTCTATCTGATCGAACTTTTCGGCAAGCCAGTAAGGATAATCGTCCTTACTTTGTGGACGTTTGCCCATCACAGAATTTACCATGACAGGACTTATGGTCACTCCAGCTGCAACAGCTGGTTGGCCAGCGACTACAGGGGCAGCTCCATGTAGGCTACCTGTAACGTATGTCACTAAGGCTCGATGCACTCGCACCAGTTCGGTATGCATAGTGCGCAGTTCCGCAATCGGTAATGCCAGATAATTTGGATGCGGGGTATACCCGGCCAATACAGGCCAAGTGGCCCCCTGAATTGATAAGGGGCCTAAACGAACTGCGGTAGTTGGTTGTGGGAGAGCGCCATTAAACCAAACACGGTGCTGCCAAGCCGTGAGAGGCACTTCAAGATTGGTATAGGGTCGATAGGCAGCAGGAATAGCGGTGGGTTTATATTCATGAAACAGATTATCATCTGCCTCCACCGCTTCAAAAGTGATCCAAGTGTAAAACACCTCAAAGTGGTAAGCCGGATCGGCTTGAACCACAAAGACCAAATCGATCCCTGTATCAGGCACTCCATACACCCGTAAGTGTTCTCGGAGTGGTCCTCGGCTATGTGCAGCTATCGCCACACCAGCCATAACTAAACAATTTTATTCGACAACCTAACAGGGAGCACAAAATGGGTTTGTTATGTAACCTTTTTAATAACTTCAAGCTTGAAAGAACCTATAAAACGTTCAATATAGGAGGTATCACCGTCACTTACGCCTCCGGAAGCGTATGTGAGGGTTTTGTGGACAAGCACAAGTACTACTCAAGCATCTCGCAGATAAGCTGCCCCACGGTGGTCGCGCCATGTCATAAGGTTTCTGCACATACACAGAGCTATGCACAGGATAATGGGACCCCGGAATACAGTGGTTTGCCTACCATATACCGTAGCACCCAAAAACCCCAACCCAACTAGCTTAGCATCCCATTAGCACCCAAGTACCAATGATTGGACAACCCAGAACACGGTATCTTTATCTCAGGACTCGCAGAAGCAAGAACACTCTTTCGTCACTCACTCGTACTTGTCCACAAGGTGCGTAGGAAGAGACACTGGATAGGTTAAAATGTTTATTCCAACTTACGTGCTCTAATGTACAGTACACGTGTCAGTACTAATAGCATAATGCATATGAATAATATAAGCAGCATGGTTACAATTCCATAGAATACAAACGGGGAAAGCATTTCATAACTCAGTGGATAAATGTCTAAATAACATTACCACCCTCCCCGTGCAGTAAGATAGTTTATTATAAAAATAGAAGACCTCTGGGCTTTGACTAGCGAACCCCCATACCTCAGTCTCTAGATGCAGAATTACATCAGCAGGACATCATAGCTCTTCTCACTGAAAAGGATTTCTCCAAGTGTCAAGCGCCAGTAAAAACTGCAGTATTAAAGGCACACAAAGTTTCATGGCATTTGCGCCTAATGTTATGTCTGGGTGCGCGAGACTGGCCATATCAGGAAGAACCGAAATACATTGTTATGCGACCTTGTACATGTTGTGCAGTCTGAGCCCAAATCGAACAAGAGAAAAGGTGAAAGACAGAAAATGCAGACAGCGCAAAAGAACTTGGCAAGAGCAAAGGGCGAGGGAGCCCTGACTCAGTGTAACGTGCGCAAAGAAAAGCAGCATGGAAGCTAGGCCTAGGCCAACATAACAAGGCAGGCAACAAACCACAAGACAGTCTATTCAGCCCAGATATGAGTCACCCAGGAAAGGCATGACACACCCCAAACCCCCTTGTGGCTGTCTACAGTAAATGCACATCTCCACCCCCTGTTACTCCAAAACTAGACAGCCACTACACAAACCAGCAGAGGCACACAGAATTGGTAAACAAGAAAATGCCTACTAAAAGTAACCATTACAAACTAATGGGGTAACCCATGACAGCCAAGGACCTGGGTACAACATGGTAAAGACACACGGTGGTCCTGACGTCCCTTCTTGGAAGAACAATGACCCCTAAATTAAATTGGGTTAGTCACTAAATTGTTTAAACATAATTTTTTCATGCAAGAGAAAGAGAATTCTTCTTTACACACCAGAGAAGAAGACACAAATACTTATTTTTTAGAGAAAAAAATCTCCTTTATATTCTCTTACTTTTACGAAATATCAAAGTAGATAATACATACAAATACCAAAGATATATCAATCAACGGTTGGTCTAAAGACGGGTGCAGAGAAAGGGTTCTCGTGTGCAAAGTGAATAAGAAAAGGGAAGTTTCAAAGAAAAGTATATGAAAATCATAATTTCATCATTTTAGACAATGGACACTGGCTGGAATATTGTTAAGAACCGTAAACCAGTGCACATAGGCCTATCTTCAAATCAGCTTTATCTTATTCTTACATGTCCGTTTCAAGAAATGATGCTAGTCTACTCAAAATGCACCATCCAAAACAAGGGAGGACTAACAAAACATACTCCAGGCCATGAGATAAGTGTTGTCGACGTTTCAACCCGACTTAGGCGTAGAGGGTAAATTCAGACCTCTGCGTGCGGGTCTTCATCAGGACAATGGGATATACAAAGGATCACCCATGGAAGCCATCCGTAAGGAATGTCAATTGTTACTCCCATTTTGAGCTAATGGTCTAGAGGCCAAATACCAAAACAGCCCAATATTTTGAAATATTTCTACCTAAGTGTGCGGAATGCCTAATAAAGAACACATTTTAGTTAACAGTGTTTTTTGATATTTTGTATTTGCCAAGCTGTCACTTCCAATCATTTCCTCTTTGTATTGTCAAATAAAGAAGCCTCTTCTGAGGAAGTGCAGATATATTAAGGTTTTTTTCATTTGTACTTGGAATTCTGGAACTTTGAACTTTTACTTGGATGAAGTACCACTAAACAGGCCCCAGGCCCATGTGTTCTGCTAACCCATATTCCTTTATATGTCCAATGCAGTTCTACTACACTTGGCATGACATGACTATGTCACAGTAAAGGACTGCCACTAAGAATATTATCAACTATCTCCTTGCAAGATAATTGTAGTAGTATTGAACAGTACTTTCTGCTGCCTGTGGGTCATTTATTGAATCCGTGGAGTTGAATAATTCCCACGGTTTAAGATCACATTCCAGTCAGCCCAGAGGCTAAGCACCTGGAAGGGCCAGGCTCATAATTTCCAGACGTACTCTACAATCACAATCCGATGATTCTTTTTAGCAGGATGTAAGCGTAGAGGGAAGAAAGTTTGTTATTAATTGCAATCAGTTCAACAGGGATTTCTCTGGACACATAGTAACCACAGACAACTACATAAGGTTAGTTAGTTTATTACAAAGCCAAAAAGAACTGAACTTAAAGACACCTCAAGATAAGAGTGTAGAAATACATCAGAATTAGCATAAAGCCAAATCGGCGTATCCAGTTAAGACGATGTAGCATAAGTAAAACAATCAATTCAAGAAATCGGACGCAGAGGATCCAAAAGCTTGAGTCCAAATTTCCCTGCATCAAGGGTTGATGAATGTAAAGCATTAATCTATCCCTACGCTAACGCTAAAAGGACATCCCTACTTAAGCATCTTCAGGAAAAGGAATAAAAGGTGTCAGCATGTGGAGTCTTCCTAAGAAGTCTCTCTAGCATCGATGGGTCAGACAGCATAAAGCTGTCGAGACAGAGCTTGTTCTAAGATGCTCTCTCTCAGAAGGCAGAGAAAAAAGTGGCCACTTTCTCTACTTCCAACAACGCAATATTGATGATAACTTTCCCAAGATTCCTTGCAGGTCACACCATCCCCTCTGGCTACTGCCCTAAAGGTAGTTTTCCATGTGACAACGGTGTTCCTCTTCTCACAGCAGTTTGTCCTTTGTTCCTAAGCCTTCTCTTGTAACTTTTTCTCTCCTTGCGTGACTAATAAAACAAAGACATTATTCTAGCTAACAAGAGCGCTTCTTTCACTTGCAACACGGAACGTGAGAAAGAACAAATTCCACAGCACACATGAACTTCAAACTGTTAATTCTAAAGTGAGAGCTTCCAGGGAAAATGCATTCCAGGCCTACAAGATTCAGCTAATATAAGAAAAATTGCATAAGAGCTTTTACAATTTGCATAGGAAATAAGGCACATTCAACTAATGCATTTACATACATTTAAAACGTTATGATTAATAAGCACAATTTATATATGAATGATTGTCAGTTGCACAAAACGAGTTCTTCACGTTAATGTTTGCTGCTAGTTACATTCACTTTCTAAGTTAATTCTCCATGTTACTATTCAATGGCCTAAATACATCACGTTTCATGTTATTACATTTCGAAATTCTAACACTTCATGTTAATACAACAAAGGATTCTATGCGGGTGCGCTCTACACATGTGATTATAATGCACCTCTAGAAATAAAATGTGATTTCCGCTACATCACACCTATGCCTCATTCAGATAAATGTAGCTTAACTACTAATTTAGACACAGAGTTTGGAATCTTGTGTCTGAGCTTGCTTACATGCGTTAAGGAGATTTATACTTGTGACATTATAGAAACACACGCCTCAAAGACCCTATTTAAGTAATCCATCAGCCGAAAGATTCAAGGGGAATGGTGATTCTTAGAGGTTAACTGAATAAAGAATCACAATTTTATTAAAGACAAGGAGGCTAGCTTAACTTTTATTCACCCTTCTGAGCAGCACCTTTAAAAGCTTCCAATATAAAACTTTGAAACATCACTGTTAGAAATGGGGGTCTAGAGTTGGCAAGGGTTTGCACCTTTGTCCAAGTAGGGACCCTTCCTTCTAATCAGGATAAGGGAGTTACACTCCTAAAATAACCCCTGCTCACCCCATTGGTAGCTCGGCATGAGCAGTCAGGCTTATCTTAGAGGGAGTGTGTAAAGCATTTGCACGTAACCAACAGTAACACAGTGAAAGCACTACAAAAGGACACCACACCAGTTTTAGAAAAATATCCAATATTTTTATATACTCAAAACAAGACAAAAAACGATAGAGAATCCACAATACAGTACTTGAAAAATAGATACTTTGCAAGAGGTCTTCTAAACTGCAGAAATACCTCAAAAACACAGTTCGTATGAGTCGGTAGCTCCGTCCGGGGCTAACGTGATGCTGAAAACAACAGAGTCTAACAGTTCCAGCCGACCGCGTCGATACGGGCCAGCAAAAGCGTGAACCGACTCGGTAACATTACCTTTCTCGTTGCGGCTTACACTGGGTGCAAGCCGGTTGTGGCAAACGTCGCGGTTGCGTTGCAAAATGGAAGCGGTGCAGGGCGCGGTGTCCTCTCGATGCAGAGCAGGCAGAGGCTCGGTGACGATCATCCAGACGGCATCGGTGAGACCAAGGCTTATGTTGCAGGGCGAGACGGTGCTCGATGCGGTGCTGCAGGTTGCGGTGTAGGCCACAGAGCCGGTTTGCGGGAGCTGGCGTCGGTCGGCCCAGATGGCTGTGTGGGACGAGGCGGTGCGTCATGAAACTTTACGACAACCACAATGCGGTCACGGGTGTCGAGTCAGCAGCAGCGACAGCGTCGGTGAGACCAGGATGGCGAAGTGAAGCGAGGCGGTGCGGACTGCGGTGCCCACAGGTCACGGTGCAAGCAGCGGCTCGGTGGCGACGGCGGTCGTCGTCGTCAGTGAGACCAGGGTTGCGGTGTGAGATGCGGACGGTGCGGTCTGCGGTGCCGTCAGGACACAGAGCCAGCGATGGAGTCGGTGACGGAGTCGGTTGCAGTTCCCTTCTCTGATGTTCCAGAAGCGGTACCCAGAGGCTGATGAAGTATTTGCAGTCCCTGAGACTTCAAAACAGGAGGCCAGCTCGATTTCAGGCCCTTGGAGACACTCAGCACAAGTAAAGAAAGTTCAGTCCTTTCACTGCCCAAGGCAGAAGCAGCAACTGCAGGCCAACCCAACAAAGCAACAACACAGCAAAGGGGCAGTACTCCTCCTGGCAGCTCTTCCACTTCTTCTTCTTGGCAGGTTCCTTGATTCCAGCGAGTGCTAAAAGTTTGGGGTCTGGGCCCCTCTTTTTATACCCAAAAATCCTTTGTTCTCTGAAGGCAGAGAGTGTCTGTACCCAGCCAAAACCAGTTCTGTGGGGCACTTTGCAAGTGCACAACAACCTCCATTGTCAGTGTGAGTCCTGGCTCCAGACACACCACAGGGGGGGCGGAACCATCATTGTGGACGGCAGGCACAGCCCTATTCAGGTGCAGGTGCTACTCCTCCCACCACTCCAAATGCAGACCAGGCCTATTCAGCCCAGCCCTGACTCATCAGGCTCTCTGGAGCCACTGCCCCTCTCAAGCCCCTGTCATCCAAAGCCAGACATGCAATACACAAACCTAGCAGAGGCATACTGGATGGCTTAGCAAGAAAATACCTACTTTCTAAAAGTGGTATTTTCAAACACAGAATGTAAAAATCACCCTCACTAAAAGATGCATTATAACACTCTGAGTTCAGGCATATCAAACTTTATTTTCCTACCTTGTTCCCAGGGGTAGTTATGTTTATAAGATGTTATAAACAAACACCCCATTCTTTCCTATGGGAGCAGGTACCCTTGCAATAGTGAAAACGGAATTGGCAGTATTTCACTATCAGGACATGCCACACACATCAGGGCATGTCCTACCTTTCACAGACAATGCACCGTGCCCACAGGGGTACCTTGGGCCTACCATAGGGGTGACTAACATGTAAGAAAAGGGAAGATTAGGGATTGGCAAGTGTGTGCACTCGCCAAATCAACATGGGAGTCCCAGACTGCACACAGGCTCTGCAATGGCAGGCCATAGTTATATTTACAGGCTGCTTGTGTGGGTGGCACAATCCAGTGCTGCAGCCCACTTGCAGCAGTTGACTTACAGGCCCTGGCACACTCAGTGCACAACAACCTCCATTGTCAGTGTGAGTCCTGGCTCCAGACACACCACAGGGGGGCGGAACCATCATTGTGGACGGCAGGCACAGCCCTATTCAGGTGCAGGTGCTACTCCTCCCACCACTCCAAATGCAGACCAGGCCTATTCAGCCCAGCCCTGACTCATCAGGCTCTCTGGAGCCACTGCCCCTCTCAAGCCCCTGTCATCCAAAGCCAGACATGCAATACACAAACCTAGCAGAGGCATACTGGATGGCTTAGCAAGAAAATACCTACTTTCTAAAAGTGGTATTTTCAAACACAGAATGTAAAAATCACTCTCACTAAAAGATGCATTGTAACATTCTGAGTTCAGGCATATCAAACTTTATTTTCCTACCTTGTTCCCAGGGGTAGTTATGTTTATAAGATGTTATAAACAAACACCCCATTCTTTCCTATGGGAGCAGGTACCCTTGCAATAGTGAAAAACGGAATTGGCAGTATTTCACTATCAGGACATGCCACACACATCAGGGCATGTCCTACCTTTCACAGACAATGCACCGTGCCCACAGGGGTACCTTGGGCCTACCATAGGGGTGACTAACATGTAAGAAAAGGGAAGATTAGGGATTGGCAAGTGTGTGCACTCGCCAAATCAACATGGGAGTCCCAGACTGCACACAGGCTCTGCAATGGCAGGCCATAGTTATATTTACAGGCTGCTTGTGTGGGTGGCACAATCCAGTGCTGCAGCCCACTTGCAGCAGTTGACTTACAGGCCCTGGCACACTCAGTGCACTTTACTAGGGACTGACAAGTAAATCAAATATGCCAATCATGGAAACACCAATCCATAACACAATTTACAACAGGAGCACTTGCACTTTAACACTGATCAGCAGTCAGAAAGTGCGCAGAGACACTAAGCCAGCAAAAACAGAGTCAAAACTGGGAGGTCAGAAAGCAAAAAGTCAGGGGAAACATGCCAAAAGATGCCAAGTCTAACAATCACAATAAACTTAGAAATTTTAGTCCCATTAATACTCCTTGTCCTCCATCTTCTTCCTCTTTTGTTTGATTCTTCTAGTAAACTAATTATTTTATTATTTTTCTACATCATATTCTTTATCCACCCTTAGTTATCTGCAAAATAAATCAAAAACACATATCAATGTCTTTTTATCCTTTCATTCACCAATGCAAATTCACTCTAATCAATCATACTTTTTCAAATTATTCATTATAGCCAAAAAATACTAACGTCAATTCAATTTCCCTTCCCACAAGAAACAACCTCTCATATGGGAAGGTTGGGTGGGATAATGCTAGCCTCCATGTCTATCAAGATTCTGTATTCAGTAAACCTTTAAGAATCATCATTTTATGTCAAGACTGGAGCTTAGAATTATGCATGTTCAAAGTTTTACAAGGGATAACTTGAAACATGTTCTACAGCTTGAAAATAGAGGGCATATTAGCAAGACCGGCGATAAAATTATCGCCGTTTTAGCGGCAGGAAACTGCCGCTAAAGCGGCGATAATGGGCTTGCTAATATGCGTTATAGAATTCAATAGAAGCCCAGGTTAGATGTGCAGGACATCTAACCTGGGCTTCTATTGAATTCTATAACGCATATTAGCAAGCCCATTATCGCCGTTTTCGCGGCAGTTTCCTGCCGCTAAAACGGCGATAATTTTATCGCCGGTCTTGCTAATATGCCCCAGAATCTTTGAACAGTGTCTGCATTAGACCAATATGCTGCTTTTAATACGTCCTCTAATTGTCCCCCTGACATAAGAACCTTTTCGCCATGGCTCCCCTGACTGAATGCACTGTAAATATAGATAAATCTACACCCACTTCTTTCATTTCTGATTTCACCCATCTTGCAATTGTAGCATTTGTTACATCTTTATTTGGTTAAACAAAGAAATTAACAATTAATTTTCTCCATCACATCTCTTCTCCAACATTCTACTACACTCATATTCCTTTATACACATTGCCACGCACAACTTTGGAATGTTGTCAAAACTAGGATAAGAAATTGAACTAGACATAGGGGCAGATTTACGTTCCCTGACGCATCCCTGCAAATCAGCAGGGATGCGCCAGGGAAGATGCGTGACTCAAGTTTACCCTTGCGCCACCACAGATGCGCCGCATTTACAATGCGGCGCATCATGGCGCAAGGATAAACAGATGCGTGACGCATCTGTCGGCGGAAGGGTGGCGCAGTACTGGAGTCGTGTCGCAAGTGCGACGTAACTCCAGTACTGCTCAGGGGTGCCCTATACCTAACATGCTGCGTCACTCCTTACGCCTGCTTGAAGCAGGCGTAAGGATTTGACGCAGCAGGGACGTAAAAGTGACTCCGTGAAATCTTGTAGATTTCACTGCGTCACTTTACGGGGCTTCCTGCGCAGGAACGCCTCCCCTGCGCCGGCACGCCCACATGAAACCTGACGCAGGTTTCATGTGGCGCAGGGCTTTACAACGTGACGCATCTCCCTAGATGCGTCACGTTGTAAATCCCCCGCAGCATGGCGCATGATTTGCGCCGCCGCTGCGTCACAAAAGTGACGCAACGGCGGCGCAAAAGTGGCGTAAGGGGCTTGTAAATCTGCCCCATAGTCTTAATTCTTTTCCAAATTTCACTACACCTTTTGGTTAGTAAAATCTACTAGACACTTTCAAAGCTCTTATATCAGAGACTCTCCTGAAAGAAATTAAACACAATAAAGTTGCTAATTTC
This sequence comes from Calotriton arnoldi, assembly GCA_963921515.1. Lineage (NCBI taxonomy): Eukaryota > Metazoa > Chordata > Amphibia > Caudata > Salamandridae > Calotriton > Calotriton arnoldi. The sequence continues at coordinate 941,903 of CAWUFW010004039.1, forward strand.
CATGCCAATGCCTGTAAACCTAAGTATTTGTTACTTGGCCATCTCACAAATAGTTTGAGCACTACATCCACATCCATAAAGACTGATACTTTGCTCCTGGAGGTCTCCTCAGCCTAACCCCTTTCATCACTCGTCATTCTAATGGACTTCTACCAATAGATATTCCTGGAATCAAAGAATGTCCTGTCTCCATTGCAGATCTTTAGCAATTATCAGTTCTGTATGATAAACCTCTATCAAATAATTGTGCTAAAATATTAGCCACTTCTACTTCATCTGCCTGTATGGGATCCAAATCCATTTCCATGCACCAACCTAGCCATACTCTCCATGCCCCTCTGTATCTCTTTCTTGTACCTGGGGCCCAAGATTCATTGAGCAGTTCTGTATCTGTTACCGAAAGGTCTGAGAATATTCCTGAATTCCTAACACTCTCCATACTAGTAGGTTGAGCAAACTCGCTAACACTAAAGGATGTTCTTTTTGCTCCACTCCCCTTAAGAGTCCTTCGCACTACTGATCAAATATGGAATCTCGATCACCATCTCTAAAATTGTCAGAAACCATGCCTGTGTTGTTCAAAACTGTATTAACAGAACTATCTGACACCTCTGCTTAGTCTCATGTACTAGTACACTCTGAATCATTGAAAAAGGAGGGAAAGCATAACCCTTCATTTCTTTCCAGTTCTGTAGGAAAGTGTCCACTGCTAATGCTCCTGGATCTGGTCTCCAACTTATGAAGTACTGCAACCGGGTAGTCAACCTGGAGGCAAAAAGGTCGACTCCAAAAGGACCCAACATCTCCTGAATTCCCTGAAACAAATCTTCCCTCAACTCCCAATCACTGAAATCTGTTAAATTCCTTGAATTCCAACCTGCTATCACATTGTGTACCCCAGGAAAGTATTCTGCCTTCAGGATAATTTTCTGTTCCAAATAAAACTCCCACATTTCTTGTGCTAAATCTGACAATCTCTTTGACCTGCTCCCAACTTGTTCATATATGTCACTGCCGATATATTGTCCATCTTTAACAGGTCAGATTGTCTTTTCAACTGTCTGCTGAAGCTCTGTAAGATAAATAATCCTGCCTTCCTTTTCAGACAATTTATGTGATTCTACCTCTCTAATACCTGACAAACTCCTCCTGCTTCCAGTCCTGAGCGTAGTGCTCCCCATCCTAACTTGCTTGCATCTGACTCCAGAAGGTAATATGGTTTTACTCCAAATATCGTTCTTCCATTCCATGCTTCCAAATTCTCCTTCCACCATTGCAATTCTACTTTTGCATCCTGATTCAAGGCTATTTTGTCTCCATACCACAGACCTCTGGACAGACCCAAAGTCTTCAAACGTTGTAGAGCTCTGTAATGTAAAGGCCCTAGGAAAATCACCTCTATCAATGAAGATAAGAGACCAATCACTCGAGCCAACTCTCTCAGCTTCACATCTTCTTTCTTCAATAAGGTATTTACCTCTTGCCTTGTCTTTCTGCGGTAATTGAAAAACTATTATGTCTACTACAAATCCCAAAAATTGTAAATGTTGAGTCTGAGTCAAAATTGATTTCTGCAAATTTACTACGAAACCCAATGATTCCAACAAATCCTTCACAAAGAACTAAATGTTCTTTCAACTCTCCCAAATTCTAACTCAACAAAATAGCTTCTAACTATATTATCATTCATACACCTCTTTCTCTTAGGAACCCACTACAGGTTTCTAAACGTTTGTGAAACACCAAGGGCTGTAGACAGCCTGAAAGGTAGACACGGACATTGATATAGTACTCCTTTCCATCTGAATTGTAAATATTCTTGGCTTTTCTCCTCTATTGGAATTGTGAAATATGCATCCTTGAGATCCATTTTCACCATTCAATCTTGATCCTGAGGCATGTCCCTTAATAGATAAATCCCTTCCATTTTCAAATGTCTGTAGGTTACAGATTGATTGAAATTTCTCAATTTAATTACCAGCCTCCATCTATTGACCTTTTTCTCTACAAGAAAAAGTGTACTCACAAAATCTTTGGTCTCTTCTCCTACTTAACCCTGGGCGTAGGACTACGCTACGCTCGCGTAGTTTGCGTAGTTTGTGCTACTACGTGAATTGCACGTAGCACAGTGCAAAAACGCGTAGCGGGCATTTTTTGCTTGCTCGCGGTCCTCAACGTCCAGTTGGCGACCGTGAGCGAGCAAAATGACACCCCGGCGAGACTTTTTCCTCGTTCGCGATCAGCAACATCAAGTTGCCGATCGCGAGCGTGGAAAATAAACCTCCCGGCGAGATTCTCAACGCGGGAGGTCAGGTTTCTCATTGCAAGTGGTCGCGTATGCTCGCGACCGCTCGCGATGAGAAACTACCAGTCCGCGTTGAGAAAACTGCCGCTCGAGTACAAATCTACTCGAGCAGCAGAAAACGACTGCTTGCACTGTGCAAGATGCCGTTTGCAATGATTGCACAGTGCGGACAAGCATCCGGCACTGTGCAATCAGTGCGAACAGCATTTTCCCTACCGCACTACGCAGTTCGCATAGCTACGCGTAGCTTGCGTAGTGCGAAGTGCACTTCGCGTAGCGTAGCGCCACTACGCAAACTACGCCCAGGGTTAGTCCTACTATCACAATTGCACCCTTTGCTAGCATCTGCTTTATCTACTTCATTACAATACTTTCCAGACCTTTGCTGAATGCCAATTTGTTTGGTTCTCTTATTTGGTAAGGTTATGTTGTTATGTTGAAAACTCTATTTGATAACTTTTTACAGTTTCTAAAACCCAAATGTCTTTTGTTAAGTGTCTCCAGCGATCTTGGAACAACTTTAGTCTTCCTCCCACCTTTAACTGGGTAAAACCAATAATAGTCCTTATACTCACCTTGTCCTGAATTGGATGCCTGCCCTCTACTGCGACCTGATCTAATTCTTCCTCCTCATCCCTTTTGGGTTGGACTCCTGAATCTCCCTGGTTGCCTCTGCAATTTCCATAATTTCCCACTGGCTTGGTAACTTGGTAATGGGACATATAGTTTGCCTGGCTGAAAGGTTGCCCTCTCCTTCCAGCCCTTCTAGAAAAAGTATTTCTAGTAAAGACTCTATTCTTATTAAGTTGTTGTTAGACCTGGAGGTCTCTAATTGTCAGAGGTATGTACTTTTGTCCAAGTAGGAACCCTTGCTTCTAGTCAGGGTGAGGGGGATACACACTTTAGATAACCCCTGCTCACCCCCTTAGTAGCTTGGCATGAGCAGATAGGCTTATCCCAAAGGCAATGTGTAAAGTACTTGTACTCAAAACACACAGTAATATAGTGATAACACCACACCAATTTTGAAAAATAAAGTATCTTTATCTAAACTCAACAAGACCAAAACGACAAAAATCCAACATACATGTAGTAAAATAGCACTTCAAAACAGTTATTTCCAAAATAAAGCTTGTAGAAAACAAATTGCTCCACCTGGGGCTATTATGACGTTGTGACAGCAATACATCCAGCAATACATCCAGCCGGCCTCGACCTCTGCGTCGGTGCAGAGGTCGAGGCCGGCTTCCTGGCTGCCATGGGGGAGGCGAGGCATCATGTCCGTGAGGAGGTGACGTGTCGAATCCAGGACAGGGGACATCGGTTACGTTGGCGGGGAGGCGTTGGTTCCTGTGAGGCGATGTGAAGTCGGTGAGCTCGTAGAGTCACCCTCGGCGGTTATGGGTGCCGCAATAACAAGATGCAGGTTCTGGCAATTATGGAGTTGGTGCAAGCGTTGGCGTCGGGAATGCCGATAACTGCAGGCATTGAAGGGCATCGGAGCTGTGGTGCAGGCAGGGCGGTGCATCGTGCACTTCACGAACGGTGCCACTGGCCTCGGTGCAGGTCGCTGCATCACAGCGGCAGCGCTGACGGTGGGTGGCAGAGATTGCTTTCCTTGCTTCATTTTGGTTTCTTCCAGCTCCCAACAGCAGCAACAACCTCCTGAGGCACATAACTGGTACAGGCACCTCCTGGCAGGTCAGTACTCTCAGCAATAGCGTTCAGGCCAACTGGGGGTGATGTCTTTGTGTCCCTGGGACTTCAGAACAGGAGGCCGGCACACACAGCCCCCTGGAGATTCTTTTTCAAGCAGGTTCTCAACAAAGTTCCATTCTTTGTCTTTTACTTGACAGAAGCAGCAACTGCAGGCCAACCCCACACAGCAATGGGGCAGTACTCCTCCTCACAGCTCTCCAGCTCTTCTCCTTGGCAAAGGTTCCTCTTGAGACCAGAAGTGTTCTGAAGATCTGGGGTTTAAGGTCCACTACTTATACCCCATTTTATCTTTGTTCTCTTTGTGCATGGGTCTCTGAGCCCAGTCCAAACCAGTTCTGTCCTCACTGGTGCAGTATGACCACATGGGGTGGAGACGGCATTGTGCAAGGTTGACGGGCCCTATTCAGGTGCAAGGAAAACTCCTCCCACTACTCTAAATGTAGCCAAGGTCTATTCAGCTCAGCTCTGAGTCATCCAAGAAGGGCCAGGCACACCTCAACCCCCCCCCCCCCACTGGCTGTCTACAGTGAATCCACATCGCCAGCCCCTGTCACTCGAAAACCAGACAGTCAATCCTCAAACAGGCAGAAGCACACTGAATGGTTAAACAAGAAAATGCCTACTTTCTAAAAGCATCATTTTCCAACAAACAATTTAAAAAACATCTTTACTAAAAGATGTGTTATTAAATTCTGAGTTCAGAGAGCCTAAATTTCATTTCTCTATCTTGTCCCAGTGGTAAGCTATACTTGTTAGATGTTACAAAGTATCTCTCATGTTATCCTATTGGAAGATAGCCTTTCAATAGTGAAAAGCGAGATTGCCAATATTTCACTATCAGGACTTAGAACACACATCAGTACATGTCCTACCTCTCACGTACACTGCACCCTGCCCATGGGGGTACCAGTGGCCTACCTGAGGGGTGTCTTACATGTAAGAAAAGGAAAGGTTGGGGCCTGGTAAGTGGATGCACCTGCCAGATCGACATGGCAGTTCAAAACTGCATACAGACACTGCAGTGGCAGGTCTGAGATACCTTTTCAGGGCTACTCATGTGGTGGCACAATCAGTGCTGCATGCCCACTAGTAGCATTTGATTTACAGGCCCTGGCCCACTCAGTGCACTTTACTAGGGACTTACCGCAGTGGTAAAGTGCCCAAAGTATCTAAGCCAGCAAAAGCGAAATCCAGCACAGTATCAAAAATACAGGAGGTAGAGGCAAAAAGTCAGGGGAAACCACACCAAAGATGCCAAGTCTAATAATTGTGCTTTATCCAAACTTGTAAAAATCTGCACATATTTCCCTAGGGACTTTACCATTACTTTGCTAAATAAATATCCTTTGGCATCCTCACTTGCTTCTCTCTTTGCCAAATCACCCAATTTTGGGTTTATGCACTTTAAAACTGTTTTGCGCCTCTCCACTAGGAGTTCAGCATTCACAATACCCAAAAAACGTATTGCGCGTTGGCACCAGCCTCTTAATAATTAATTTTTTAATCTTATCTTTTGGGGTATGAAACCTCAATTAAATTAAACATTCTTGCCAGTGGTCTTAGGATGTCTAAAAGCATTGTTTGAGGGAGCTTTCCAATCCCTATCTTGGGTGTCATCACAATTTAAATAGGTAAGTGATCAGCTCCAGATCTAAATTTGGAATCATCGTCACCTTCCCATCGATCACTGGGCTAGAACATTCAGCCCTCATAATACTATGTTCCTCTTTTTCCAAAGGTTTCCTATTTGAATATCATATGCATTTGGACACATGGTTTAAGTGCCATCAGTGTTTACCCTTTGGTTGTCTGATATCCCTTGAGTCAAAAAGTTTTTCCCAAGAGGGTCTGTGACTATCTTTATCTTTTTTGACTTTTCATCTACACTTTCCCCAAAGTCATTATCTATAATATCATTATAACCAAGGTCAAGAATGTATTCATCCACATTGGATGAGTCTCCTTTCATTTCCATCTCATCTGATGGTATGTCATCTCTTGCAGTGCTAGACTGCCTTCTTTGCGTGCCGCTTCGGACACCCACTATATCTGAGCTGCTTAGGACTCCCATCTTATTGGAAGAAACTTCCATATGTTTTATTTTTTTATGCATTTTCCCCCGGACCTCTTTACACTTCTTCCTCATCAGAAATTGAAAAATACTCTTCATCATCTATATGGCTTATTTCCCTTTTCTTTAATTCCTGTTTTATAGTTTCTTGAACTGCACCACCCAATTACTGTGAAATGATTTTCCTAATAAGGCTTTCCTGGCTATTCTCTACACTCCCCTGTTCTTCCATTTTCCTAAAAAAAAAATTGTTATTTTCTGCCAATGTTTGGATATATTTAATTTATTCCTCCCTAAAACTGCTCCCAAAATGTTTATCGTGTATGAATTATCCCCTGTTAGCAATCAACTGTTGTTTCTCCCTTCACTCGTAACTATTGTTCACAGAAGCATTACTTTGTTATGCGACATGCTTCACACGCAAATCCAAAGATTTTAAAAATAAGGCTTAATGCCTGTAGACATCCAACTCATGTCTAATACACACTCTATTTCTTTTTTAAATAGACGCTCGTGAACTTCCCTTTCATGCACGAGCATCTATTTCATTCCGGCCTTCGTTGTTGTGGCATCCCGCTTATGTGTGAGGCTCAATCAATTGCCCTCGCGCTCGGCACTGTTCTCCTGATGATTACACGAGTGTGAGGAAACAACCGCCCGTTGCGCTCGGCTCTCAAAAGGTAAATATCTGTTTATTTTTTGAAAAGCTTATTAATGTAAAAATATATTACGTAACAAATACTCTATGAATTTAACACCATTCAGCTATTTAAGCATTCTATTCATACTATAATAAAGCAAATTATTTTTAACAAACAGAAAATTTGTGAAATTATTCTCTAAACATACATACATAACATCTTAATCAAAACTAAACATATAGGGGCACTTGAATCAAGCCTTTTCCCATTCGCAAACGGGCCGATTGTTTGCGAATGGAAAAGGGCTTTTCCCATGCATGAAGCATTTGGCAATCGCAATTTAGGTAATCGCAATTTTTTGCGATTACCAAAATTGCGAATGCATTCAGGGAATCGCAATTTGCGGTTCCCTATTTGCCGATGCATGTAGCCTTTCCTAAATGCGACCATGCATTTAGGAAACGCTAATTACCATCAACTTCAAGTTGATGGTAATTTATGCATACTTTGAAAAATGCACAAAAATGCATTTTTCAAAGTGCCATGTGGTGCACACATGCCCCTAGGGCATGTTTGTGCCTTACATGTGCACACTTACCTTTCTTTGTGGGGTGCTCCAGGGGGGCCTTAGGCCCCCGGGCACCCTTGCCTTTGCATTCACAATTTGCGATTACCAATTTGGTAATCGCAAATTGCGAATGCATTACCATTCATTTCTATGGGCCTGTAGGATGAATGAATGGAGTCACATTACCTAATAGCGTTCGCATTTTGCGAATCGCTATTAGGGAATGTTAAGGAATCGCAAAATTATTTGTGATTCCTACATGCATAGGCATTTGCGATTACCAAATAGCGATTCCTTAAAAATCACTATTTGGTAATCGCAAATTGGTACTTTGCATGTGCCCCCAAAAACCATGAATTAGTAAATTTCAACATACTCCTTATCAATCAAATGATTAAATCACACTATAACAGACACACATTCACGTAGTATACTCATCTGCTCAGAAGCAGCAAAGAAAAGAGGAAGAAGATGGAGGATATGGAGGATTTATGGGACTGAAAGTTCGAAGTTTATTGTGATGTTTCAAAGTTTTATATTGGAAGCTTTTAAAGGTGCTGCTCAGAAGGAGTGAATAAAAGTGTACGCATAATGCTAGCTTCCTTTCTTTACATAAATTCCGTAAAATACCCACAAAAAATGTATGGGCTTATTTGCGCTCTATGCATTTGGCAATGAATTGACCTGCTATCAGCAAGTCGGTGAAGTTTTCTTAATTTTCTTCAAGAACTGGTTATTTCCGAATTCTTATCTTCTGTCCTCTCTATGATATCCTTTGACAGTGTAAGCAGCTAAAGCTGGAAAGCCTTTGAAGTTAGCTGAACTGTCCTTACCTGGTTGACAGTGTGTGAAATTAGATGATACAAAAGAACAGGCTACAAGGCTGACTTCAACCAATCTGTTTTCGATCCTTCAAATGGTTCTAGCTGGATTTTAGTGTCAGTAGTCGATCGTCCACGACACAGTGGAGTGAAAGCAGGAGTTGGAAGTGTGAGAACTTTTCAGTCACAGTCTCCTATCAGTGTTATTCTACTTTACTATTTAAAACATAACTAGACCACTGGCACTTCAAAAGTAGCTTCAATTCAAAAGCAAAAGGGAGATTCCCTAACTGCTGCAAGTCAACCTTATTCTGACTGTCAGTTAAACATTGAAAAATCTATTCCTCACTTTGGCTTGAACCTCTGCTCCCAGAATATCAGTAATAACCTACACAATGATAACTCACTTCTGCAAAACCAGCTCTCAAAAACAGCATCTGAATTTGATTTAGGGAAGTCTGCCTTTTTTATAAACCAAGTTTGTTGGTTTTATGAAAAAGACAAAACAAAACAGAATAGCATCCAATATATAGAGTATAATTGCGAGACCATAGTATACCCACCACTGGCCCCAGGTCTTACAATGTTTGTGAGGACAGCTCCTCGCATTGTAAATGAGTTCTTCATGCTTCACACACCATCCATAGCTGTTCTCCATTCTGCCAGATCAGGGAGGTTTGAGGACTACCATTTCTGTGCAATTTCCTTTTTGACAATTATCATGGCTATACTAACCATGTCTCGCTCCCCTGGGTGCCTCCCAAGTCATCTAGGATTCCCAGTAGGGCTATTCTTGGTGTTAGATCAGTCTGTGTCTCTTATTCTAGAGACAGGACTCCATTTGCTAGCCAATATTGTTCGATATTAGGGAACCTCCAAGTTACATTAAAAAAATTCAGCATTCTGGTCTATGCAGCGGAAGCAGGACTAGGCTGGAAACCTACCTGCGAGCTACAATTGTTGGGGAGGGGTAAAGTATGCTATGTGTAGGTATTGGCGAGCTGAAATGACAATCTCCCAGGAGCTATTGTGGCCTCTCTCCAGTCAACTTCATCGAGGGAGCTAACCCAACACTCCCATTTCTCCCAAAGGGATGCAAAGATATCTGGGGTGTTGATCACCAATGATCGATAAATCTGTGAAATAAACCCCTTTCCCTAGGGATCCCAACATAACTTTGGCCTACAGTGGCCTATATTCTGGAGTGTCTAGTATTCTAGCCATGTGGCTAGTCAGGGTGTGGCAGAGCTGTAGGTAGAACTGGGGTTTGTTCAGGTTAAACTGCGATTGGAGTTCCAGGAATTATTTCATTTGTAAGCCTTGCCAGATGTCCCTCCCAACCCCCAGTTCCTGATACCTATCGTGTTTCACTTGCTGAATCTCTGTAGTTGGGAGAACTGTTGCAGCCTTTTCTCCTGCCATAGCAGAGTCTGTTGCGTCAATCTGCAGTCCCATCCAGTCATGCGAAGCGCTAAATGACAGATCAGGAATACTACTTTCGTGATCTCTGGAAGGTACTGAGGTATAGGGCCTGCTTATAGGATTCCTATAATATTGTCCAACCCTAGAAGATAGCGCTCCCCCTGGTAGGCCAGGTCATTTCATCCCCCACATAGCCAGTCATTAATTATCATAATTTGTGATGCCCTGTAGTACAGCTTGAGATCTGCCATACCAATAAGGAAGTCTGCCTTTTAATGTTTTTGAACATGCAATATCGTTCACATCGAATGGGGGCAGCTAAATTATCAGCTTGATAGACATGACTATGGAGCGTCACCCTTTGAGGTTTAAACTGAAAATTCTGCCAGGTTAGAAAGCAAATACTTTGCTGGTCTACTCAGAACAACTTCTGGCCTACACTAGTCAGCCTGAGTTGTATTCCTTATCCTTCAAGACTCCCACTACCAATCTTCTTTCTTTTGGATTATTTAAATGAAATAAAGATATTAAAGATAATTAATTGTGAAGATGTGTTTTTTCTTACTGCTATTCAGGTCCAATTTATTAAGGTAAGCCAATGTTTCCTTTGAGAAAACTGCTCTCCAACAGTGGATTAGTCCATTGGGCGGGGTCACAGATCACATAAAGACTATGACCTATCACTCCTATTGCCTATCAACAGCCTCCTATCCATACTAGCAGTAAAAGAACATTGAGTAGACAGATGTTTCTAGAACATAAACTTAATTAACTCTCCATCTTCTTTATCTGCATTGAACTGTCAGCCGTGCATTGAGTCTGAGCTAGGATCTAACTTTACCTAACCAAGGAATTCCAAATTGCTTTAAAATCCCGACTGTAAATGTACTAATTAATCATATTAATTGCCTATCCCAAAGATACTCAATATAACTAAAGATTTAAAAAACCTAGCCTTGTGCTATACTCAATTAGCCATTAGATAAGCCAAATTAAGCACAACAAGATGAACGCCTATGGAAAATATAACCTGGTCCTGCTTAATGAACAAATCCACCTCAAAAATGTAATCAGAATTTTGCCACAAGAATGCAACCTACTACAGTTGTCATACTTTTCAATAAATCAGTACCCAATAGGCTTCCCCACATGGACCAGACAATGAATATATTTGCTTTGTGCATACTCTTATCTCTAAACGGTTTAAGAAAAATCATCCTTCTAATAATGTCATTGAATATAATAACCAAAATCAAATTATGTCATTTAACCTCACCTTGTTAATTAGCTCTCGGAGTTCAACAATGCCCTCAAATATCAGACTATTTCTTTCTTCAGAAGATCATAAAAATGGAATTCACGAGTGACAGCTAATCTATATTTGAAGTGTGGCTACTAAGAGTGTCTAAAGTTTCAGAAGGATTTTTGACAACTTCATCAAGTTTTTTTTTTAAATTCCAACTTTATTTAGCTTCACCAATGGGCAAGGTTTAAAAAGCTGCAAAACCAAAAATAATGAGAAATTCTATTTTGCAGAAGCTTTGAAAACCTACTTTTTTGCTGAAGAATTCTACTGCAAAAAATTATGTTTGGACAGAAGGCTTCTCCAGCCAAAGCTGGTTTGCCTGTGAAATTTTGCTCGGTTGATACTTTGAAAAGGTGGCTTTGCAATGACATGATGTTGAACTGTTTTCAACCTTTGCAATATTTTATTTGCAGAATTTTGGCAGACACGTTGCCTTTTCCCAAGGAACTGCAAACGCACAAAAAGAGGGCTCAGACAAGAAGATTCAGAATTGAATTATCAAGTTTCAACACATTAAGTGAATTTAAATTGAATGAGCCATACCACCCCTATTCATAGAGCTGGTAATCATGTGCATCCTAGATGACAACAGTTTGTTTTATCAATGTTGTGATTGCACTATAGGCAGCGTAGATGAACGGAACACCATTTTCTCAGATGTTTCTACTGTGCATGAACACCACTGGTCATCAACAAAAATTTCTAAAAATGCCCTGCGCACAGGGCAAAAATAGTCTCAGCATGTCCAGGGTGTTAGACCTAGCATCCTTGGTGTGGTTTTCCCCTAACCTTTTGTATTCAAACCTCTTTGTTTTTGCAGGCTTTAGGATACTGCACACTTTACCACTGCTACCCAGTGCTAAAGTGCTTGTGCGCTCTCCTTAAAACATGGTAGAATTGGCTTATACCGAATTGGCATATTTAATTTACTTGCAAGCCCCTAATAAAGTGGCACTACCTGTGCGCAGGGCCTGTAAATTGAATGCTACTATATTGGACTTACCATATTACCTCTAATAAGCTGTAACTTCCAAATAGGAACAGGTAACCGGGAAACAGCCATCACATTGCATGCGTTACAACGCATGCGATTACAACGTGGTTGTTACAACGACCGCGTTGTTACATCGCAGTACCATTACAACGCAAGTCGTTACATCGACTTGCTGTAGGGGGGGGCGCTAACCTAAGGAATAGTATAATTTACTATTCCAACACCTTCCCTACTGTTGCGCACACTGGAGTTGGAATAGTAAATTATACTATTCCTAAGTCCAGCGTGCCCCGTACAGCAAGTCGATGTAACGACTTGCGTTGTAATGCTACTGCGATGTAACAACGCAGTCGTTGTAACGACCGCGTTGTAATCGCATGCTTTGTAATCGCATGCTTTGTAAACGCATGCGATGTAAAGGCCTTTATTCCAGGTAACCAGTTCATGTTTGGTGTCTTTTGAATTGCAATGAAAAATCCTCCATCATGGTGAAGTCGGATTTTTAATTAGAATTTAGAAAATGCCACTTTCAGAAAGTTGGCATTTTCCTACCTTAGTCATTCAGTGCCTGCAGCCTCTCTGGGTCACATGACTGGGTGCTGCTGACAGTAGGGCTTAGTGTATTCCTCCTAGACAGCCACCACAATAGACACTTTAGGTGTTAATGGTTGGGCCCTCAGTGGCAGGATGGGAGGGCGGTGCTGGACACAGCCCTGTTTACACTTGAATAGGCTGTGCCCTGCCTCCGCACAAAGGGCAGCATAACCTCAGTAGTTAATCTGGATGCCTGCGGACTTCAAAGGGAAACCTCTACAAGCTTTTCCCAGTTCAAAGGTAGGCCCAGGTATAAATATTGGACCCTAGACACCAACTCTTCAGTACACTTCTGAACCTGTGGCTACTCTGATAGGAAGAAGGACTGCTGTGCTTCTGAAAGGACTGCTGCCCTGTTGTGCAGTCCTGCTGCCTACTGCTTTCTTGCCTGGGTGAGAAGGACTGGACCTGCATCTGTTGAACCCAGAGTGACTCCAAGAGCTAATTGGCTGACCTCCTGACTAGAGCCTCTGGGACAGAAGGCTCCAATAACCTTGAGCCCAACACCTAGGCTTTGCCATCTTTGAGTCCTACCCTGTCAAATGGTGCCACCCCAGTTCTGGAGCCTTCGAAGTGGGCCTGAAGCTGCCCTGCCAGCCCATCTATGGATCCAGCAGAGCCGACTCATCTCCTCCGCTGAGGAGTGCAACCCCAAGCAGAACCGACGCATCGCCTCTGCTGCAAGAATTCTTCCAGAGCAAAGGACTCTGCACCGACCCTGCAGCTTGCATCAAAATCGCCGCTGCATAGTGCCTTACCAACACAGGCCCTCGAATTGCAAATCTCTTGTCAACGGCAGCCTCGATGACACTGCAGGTTCTTGCATCATGGCCTCGCAGCTCTTCGGACTCTACACATTGCCTCGACTGCGTGACGCATCCTCAATGCCTGACTTCACCTCGCAAGCCCTCATCGACGGGATTCTCGACGATGATGCAGGACATCACATTGCAGTTTTGCAGCTCCTCGGCACCAACGCATTGCCTCAGCTGTGCAGAGCATCCTTGGCGTGGGACCTTGCAAAGCTCCGCAACCAGGATTTAAGATACTCTTGTTCATCGGGCCTAACTGGGCTCCTGTAGTTGGCCTGCACTCCATTGCGGTCACCCTAAACTTATGACTTTGTCCCTGTCCGGCGCGACCAGATACCCACAGTTGGCACTTTGTGCTTTTTGGCGCTATATTTACTGAAATCTTTAAAGTTGACTAGTTTCAGTTTTACTGAATGGCTTTTTTCACTTTGGTCTTGTTCGGTTTATTAAAATGTACTCTATTCTTCTAAATTGGTGTGGGATTATTCTTATGGTGTATTTTCACTTTATTACTGTTTGAAGTGCTGCATAAATAATTTACACATTGCCTCTAAGTTAAACCTGACTGCTCTGTGCCCACCTACCAGAGTGTTGAGCACAGGTTAATTTGGGGTTTGCTTAGGTCTCACCCTGACAAGGATTGGGGTTGCTGCTTAAATAGAGTTTCACCCCCCTCAACCAGAAACCCAATTTCTTGCATAGGGCATTTTGCATGTGGGTCCTGGAAATGAACCCCCTCTTTGTGGGTATACTTCTTGGACCCTTGTTTCTAACCACAGAATAAATTGTGTAAAACTATTTTTTCTTTTATTATGCAAGAAGCAAAGATTATGTATAGATGCGTTTGCTGTATTCTGCACCAATGCCAAACCTATGTGACCTGGGCCAGGTTGTGTACTAAGAACAGACCACAAACAAATACAGAAACCTGACTGAAAGAAACAATATAGCCCCAAAAGGGGAGCTCCCTAACCTCATAAATCGCCTGCCTTTTTCATATTTTTATCAGCATGCTATATGTTGTGCCCTACAACAGACAGCCTGTGATTTAAAATATGGACAAATACCCCCTGAAATATCAATGAGATATGCAGGCATTTTAGTTGAACCAATTGAGGATTGTGGTTTTGTATATTAGGAAAATAGGCAATGCATGCATGGAAATAAATGTACTTCAAACCTAAGCGATGTGTTGTATCTACAATGATTAACGCTTAAACGTTCTATTCAAACGCATAATGCAAAATAAAATAAGTCACACAATGCTTATTTCACCTCCCACTGTATTTTAATTTCATTACATTTCGCTTATTCTTTGTTCCCAGCTTCTCTCCCAAGACCAAAGACCTTTTCATCTTTTTATTGTTATCGTACAGATAGCTGGAATGAAGCAGCGAGAGCAATATCTCTATGAGGGTTAATTAATTTATAAGTGCCTGATAAGAAGAAAACATGAGAATTACACTCGGTGAGGCCCTCTCCTCCATCACATCATCTATGCTTCTGAGTAAAAATAAGTGCACATCACACAAAGGACTTTGACAACAACACACCATCCTGAAACTCGAAGCAATGAATACAAGCTCCAGCTAAAATAATATTCTGGTTACAGTAAGTCTATTGGGCAGAGGTATGTACCGCATTCACTAGGCTGAATGATATATCTAGTGAGGAAATACAAATGTGCAATGCATCAGAGTGGTAATAGTTCCAACATAATGCCTTTTTAGACGTGTTTAGCAAAACCTTTATTAATAGCTAGCGCCTAGAGGTCTGAATCATGAAACTTTTTTTCGCCATGTTAGAAGAGCAGAAAGTTGAGTGAAAATCCCGATTTACAGTAGCAGATCTGTGGATTTTCACTAACACAAATTCACATACTGGAAGAAAATGGGCACAATGTGTGAATTTTCTGCGAGAGGAATTCCTTGATACTGAAGGGAAAAAGGCTTTTATAAAAGGTGTAGTGGAGGTCAGGCAAGCTCTTGCGCACACACCCAGGCCATGATTATGAAAGGGATGGTCAAGGGTAAGGCATTTACCAAGTGCAGGAAATAGCTCATATTCCGCCTTCACTTGGCAAATGGGGAATCAGTGCGTGCCGCACCGAATTCCGCAGGATGCATCCGAGTTTTTCCAAAGGCCCACGGGCCCCCCATAATGTTCGGTAAAGTTAGGTGTGATGAAATTTGTAAGGGGACAATTGGGATGTGCATTATTTATTGTAAGACTCAGAATTCCAATAACTGCGCAAACTCCTGTTTGAAGTGGGAATGAAAGTTACACCTCATCTCATAATCAAGGCCTTACATTTTGAACTTTTTTGGTATGTGCAAAAGTCATTGGCGTTATGCACACTCTAAACACACTCGAAATCAATGTATTCAAAAGGCTGATGTAAGTTTATTACGCAGTGTTTCTCCAGAGAGAAAATATTTTACCTTTAGGAAAAATATCAACTGCATATTTATAGTACACTTGCTTATGCAGTTTAGAGTAGACATGCAGGGAAAAACCAGAAGGAATGCGTCGGGTCTGTAGGAGCCGTCATGGAAATAAATGACGTTGATAGATTTCCATGATTACTCCTTGCGATGTTTAAGACATACATGCAGGAGCAAAGTTGAAATTTTCAGGCATTTAAAAAACTGTGTATCAGGCCCAAAATTTCATTGTGTGCCTGTTTCCAAATGAGCCTTCCAAAATGTTATTCGGTTAGCAGCTGTCAGAGGGTACTATGCTTTTGTTCGGATAGCCAGCAGGGAGGTTCTATAGCAAATCAAAACAAAGAAGAATAACTAAGGCTATATTCTAGATTGCTGTTAACTGCGAAAGTCCCAGTGGGAGTCTCTGTGCTACACTGTGCAGCTTCTTGTAATATCTGTGTGCAGAAGCCAAGTTCTCAATATACTAATGTGTACAATAGTGCTGCTGTCAGATAAGCAAAGCCTAATACCCCTGGATGGGGAACCTCCTTCGGAAGTTCCTTTATTCACTTGCTTATTCATGATGGACCCTCAAGAACTCCATCCGCTCTTAGGCCTGGATTACCTAAGAGCTGCGGTGGTGCTCCCGCCGCACTGCATGGTTTTTGCTGTGTCCAAATTCCTTTCTAATCAGAAGTAAATTGATGCACTTAGTGCCACACAAGCGCCAACACAGAACATTTGTAAATAAACCCCCTGTGCTGACACAACAATCTGTTGACTCAAAGTTGAGAAAGGAGTAAAATAACGTGTTTCACTACAGAGTTTGTGGTTTGGATAATGTACCTGAGAAACATCCAAAGGTTTGACCTAAATCACTGTCACTTGAAGAGAAAGAAAACCTTACTTGTAAAAAATGATTGTATTGTTCAGTAACTAGGGGTGGAAAAACTTCTTATTACCCACCACACACCTACGACAATGCCTTAAAAGATATTATGTAATACTTACAGCATTATAAAAACGTTGAAGACACTCAAGAGTGGTTTGAGAACACTGTGCATTGCATTAACTATAAAATAGTTCACCCTCATTAGGCTACTTTGCTATTTCATAATTGTTGGAAAATTATTTTGAATTTTTATTGTAGCAGAATTCATCCATCTTTAGCCATCAACACTTTACATGTGTAGCAACTTTGGAGATGGAAGCAACTGATTACTTGTATCATATATTCACAATTATAACAAAAACGTTGAGAAAAACTTGCAAGTCCACATCAAGAGAAGTGTTAGGGCTTTCGCTTGGTGAAAATGTATTGCTAGCTTGAATCAGAAGTTCGAACTATGCTGAAGAGAGGGAACCGACGAGTAATGAAGTGAAAAAAGGAGGTTTTCTAGCTAGATGACCTCGGTCAAGGTGAGCCCTAAGATAGATGAGTGAACTGTGGGAAATCAGCAGAAGATGGTATGAGTACAAGACAAGAAAAATGTGATCTTGCAGCCCCAGGAGTCTGCAATCTGACTTAAGAGGAGTTTTTCTGCTTTTTGCGAAGGTGATGGGGCTGACTTCTAAACAGAGCCAATGCAAACCTCTCAGGATTGAGTAATGTGATCAAATTGTCTAGCTCCTGATACTAATCTTTTCTCTGAGCTGAGGTAGAAGTGCTTTAAGTAGGATGGTGTTCCCGTAATCAATATGAGGAAATCACTAGATCTTCAACCAGCAAAAAAGTCAGTTTGTGTCTGGAAGGATCTCATGGAGAAAGATGGTCTTGGAAGCTTTTACTCCTTGCTCGATCTGTGTTTATATACGAACAGCAAGGGTGTGAGCTAAAAACCTAGGGAGCTCATTCCACTGTACATCGATTGTTCCCATCTATTTGTGATGGAATTAGTCAATTCTCTTTGAATATGGATTTATGGTGCCTCCGAAATTGATTCCAGTCAATCTTGCAGCTTTTAAAGACAAATCCTTTCAATTGTGGATACCCTGAAAGGAGGCACATTTCAGGTACATATGTATTTTATCTGCATACTGTTTAATTAAAATGTCAACATCATCCATCAGAACATTCTGTCACTTCACATACACGTGTAAGAACCTAGGGGCAAATAATGATCCCTGCTGGACTCCGCAGGAGATTTCTGTTATGTTCCAGGAGGAATTGCCCATTGCTCATTCTGCTCAGCTACATCTTGAAGGAATGAATGAGGAAAACCCAATTTAGTTAGTGATATTAATCTCAAGGATCTGGGGATCCTAAGATAATAAATTGCATCAAAGCTGTTCAAGACGTATTAGAAGGCAGGCATCACCTTTGTTCAATATGATGTGAATGTGATTGTTTTTAAAGTCACTCATTCTGTGCTATTGATCTTAGGGAAGTCATATTGGTTAGGTATGAAAAGATACTCTTTGACTATATAAGATTATATAGTAGGGCTGCCCTACATTTGACTATGATTTTGCCAAGCCACAGGAGTTTTTTGACAGGTCTGTAGTTTGAAGGCTCATTATAATATGCAGATATATCTTTTAATGCAGTCATTTGACATATTTTTAGAGAGTCTGGGAAGATATCTCCATGAAAGTAAGCATTTACTTGTTCATGCCGTACAGTGTTGAAGATATGAAATTATGATAGAATACTGTCATAATTATAGAATGTTGTTTGAATGTGTTTTGATGATCTTGTAGCAGTGCTCTTCCTAGAGGAAAGCATATTTGGTCCAATCATTCAAGAAGAATGGAGTCAGTTTGTATTAGGCAACATTCATGGCTGTTTTGCAGACTGAATACTACAATGCATAAATTTTGTTTAAAAAGAATCTGAGAAGTTCTCCACATCTGGCATTGATTTGAATTCGGCAAGCTCTCGAGTGTTGTTTATGGTTGCTTTTTTCTATATTAAAAGGTTATTTTGGGTTGTTCATGGAGTTATGCATTATTTTTGCTAAATATGGAAATCGTTCAAATCCATGATGTTCTGTTTGTATTTTGTCCTAGGAGCTTTAGAAAATGGAAGAGAGACCAACCAGTTGTGTTGAATCTCCATTTCCTTTTAGGTTCTATGGTTCCTTTTGTTGCTGGAATAACTCATCCAAGAACCATGGATTGTCAAGCAGACTTTAAAAGTATTTTTTTCTTGTTTGTATTGTGCAATTTTGTTAAAGATGTTTCTAATAGTATTGTTGCAGTTCATAAATAGCACATTAATGAATACTTATTTGCAATTTGGCTGTGGCAGTCTTTTTTGGAGGGGTCAGTGGATCACTGGATATGTATTTCAATGAACATTTAGTTATGGCCTCTGTCTTGGGGTCAGTGGGTTTGTGTACTTTGGGTAAATATATGATAATTGGGATGATGAAAGAATCAGACCATTCAATTTCTAATGGCTTTTGACATGCTACTTTTTGTTTGATCTCTTGCATATTTTTTGGATAGAACCTGCTGACTTCTGTACTCTTGACACTGGGGCCCTACTGTCTAGTCCCCAGCATATGTGTTCTGTCCCCCTAAAACAAGGTAAAATTAGCTAAATCCTAATTGGCATCTTTAACTTCACAGTAAGACAATAGCACATGATGCAGGTAATGCACCAATAGCATGGAAAGTTAAATGTCACTGTGAACTTCAACACATATTGCGCCATCCACTAGGCTGACAAAGGAAACATGGCTTTACTTGTGTAGCCTGACTCCTGCAGCTTCTAAACCCGCGGACAAGCCTCTCAAAATAACCCTTTTTTCAGGAAAGAATCATACTTTTAAATTTCAAATAAGTCATCCCTAAGCAAGCTATGTAGCCCCCTTGTAAGATGCCTAGTATTTCAAAGTGGTGCGTGCAAGGATTTAATTTTGGCATATATTTACAACGACTACTGCCCACAATCTATTTTCACTCTTCAGCAGTGTAGCTTTCCAATGAGAAAAACTAGAGTTCAGCATTAAATCATAACCCTGCTATCTCTGGTTTGGAACAAGCAACTGGAGTAATGCAAACACTATTTTGAATGTTTCTTAAAAATCCAATTTATTGAAGTCAGCTTTTTAATAAATATTTAGAAAAAATGACTTTTAAAAAGTCCCATTTTACCTGCTTGAACCTCCAATACGGTTCACATTAGTATGGTGGCAGATGGCCCTGCTAGTGCTTCCTCTCACTGAGGTGTGAAAACTGCTCCCAGTACAGGAACAAAGGCTAGGCATTTTCACAGGAAAGCCTGAGGCAAGCAACAGATATCACCTGAGGACAGACAGCTGGAAAGGGTTGAGGACTTTCATCAAACTGAAAGGAACCAGGGTGTGGCATGCCCATTCACAGTTAAGTGTAGTGGAATACCTAAGGATGTGATGTCCTTTGTACCTTAGGCCTTCTGTAGCTAGTAGGACACCAGTTGAGTGGGAGGGAGAGGTAGTCCCAGAACCACTATGATGAAGCTGGGTAGGAGAGACCGCTCCTTTCCCTTTACCTTTAGACATCCATAGCTCGACCACTGGCTCCCTTCAGGGACAGAAGGACTGTGCCATCTTGGACTTCCCTTACAATGGGTTGCAAAAACTGGAATGGTTTGCTCAGGGAACTTTTTCCTTATTGGTTAGGGAGTGTCCAGTAGACATACTCACCCACTGGCTTGAAAATCCTACAAAAGTGGTACCTCAGCCAAAGTTCAGTATAGAAGAACTAATAAGGACTGGACCTGCAATTTGAGATCTGTGTTAAGATCTGATGCGCTGGGCCTGCTCCCACTTGTACCCAGGATTAAGAAGTGGACTCCAAATGTTGGCTGACCTTTTTTGTGGCTACAGAGATACAATTTTCATGAACTGCCCAGCTACCCAATAGCAACTGGAACTGGACTGGACCTGCAGGTGGCCTCTGCTGTAGTGAGTCCTGGCTCCTACGTGCTGTCTCTGAGCTCCTGGAAGCCTTAGAAGTGACCAAGAGGAACAGCTCTAGAAACACTGAAAAGTTGGGACTTAGAAAATGTTTGGTCTTCCAAGATCTCTGGAGTATCAGCAGAACCTTGCAGCAAATATGTCCAAGAGGGGACTCAAGGAGGTCTGGAGTCTGTAACAATAGCCCATGCTGCTGCCAAGAAGAGAAAGGACATGGGGTGTGGGAAACGAGCCCCTGAAACTCAAGAGGACCAGGTTAAAGAGTGTCTGAGGAGGCTGCCCGGGAGCCTACTGGTGAGGACATTGCCACCTTGGGAAACCTGCCTGAGCTTGCTGGATGACAAGTTGAGGGTGGGCCCACCATGGCGGATTTCTGAAAAGCACAGGAAGAGGACCCAGCTCTAGAGGGCTTGAAGCGGAAAGCTGAGGCCCAGGCAGGTAGTGACACCTCTTGAGATCACCTCATCTTTAGGGAGAATGACCTCCTATACAGTGAGCCTAAGGTTCCTATGCCTGGGGTAATCCACATGTTGGTGCCCCCCCTCCCTCCACTGCTATTGGGCCTTCCAATTGGGGCTGGCACATATATATATCGCTTGCAGGACATTTGGGAGAGGATAAAGTATTTGCCAGGCTTGTCACCCACTTTTATTCGCCCCAGAAGAAGACAGCTTCAGATACATTCTGTAAGCCATGTCCCACTTGCCTGGTCAGTGGGAAGGCAGGGAAAAACTCAAGGCTACCCTGGTTCCCTTACCCCTCATTGGCACCCCATTTGAAAGGTTGAACATCAACTTTGTTGGCCCCTGGGCCCCAAAACTGGCACGAGCACCACTGCAAATATTTGATCACCAACTCCCTAGTGCCTGGACCCATACCCACAGCCTCATCCATCATTAAGTGAAGCAAGCATATTTTCTCTTTAAAAGGCAGGTGTGGGCAGTGTCTGGAGTACCGGAGACACTGGGCGTCTGGGTGACAGCCTATAGCAGTCAGTTGGAGTTTAGATGGTAGTGGGTTGGTGAGTCAAGGGACTGAAGACTCTGTAAGGCAACTACTCATATTATCAAATGTACATCTGATCAACACTTCATCAAAGCAGTTACGAGTCCTCTCACCACATTGCTTCCAATGGGTGAATGAATGTGACCGGTTCAGGGAGAAGACTGTAGTGGGGAACAATCTAATAGCCACAGTGTTAGGATATGAGCTCTAATACAGGGTTCTTCTCTGTCCTCCTTATTTCATTTCAGAGACAGTGTTCTAATATTGTGTGGCACACTTAGCTCTCCTATGCACCCATAGGAAGGATTTATTAATGGGAGATTTTCATGTCGTTGATCCTTTCTTGCAAATCTATGATTTACAAATTACACATTAGAGACTTGTGGCAAAATAAAGAAGCTCCATTTTGTTTACATATTGATGGCTGAATGTCAAAACAGTACCTAAAAATTCGATTGTCCCCAAACCAAAATTTAGTAACCCATACAGTTAACTGGTCACCTTTATTTATGGGAAGCATATATGCAGGCATAGGTTTTTATGGGACCTTTCACTACTCGAACGTCAGAATTGCAAGCACGTCAGGCCCATGAATATACATGGCTCACGCGAAAATGATGGATTTTCCTAAAACACTGGGGCATATTAGCAAGGGCTGGCGATATAATTATCGCCGCTTTAGCGTCCGTTTTGGGCTAAAAGCGGCGATAATTATATCGCAATATCATCAAGGACACGCTAGCGTGTGTTTCCTTGATGTAGAGCCCGTTTTTCACAGCCTCGCCTCGCATCGCTAATGAGATGCAAAGAAGGCGTGGCTGTGAAAACAACACATGTTAATATCGTGAAGGCAGCTTCGCGATATTAACAAGGAGGTGCAGCGATAAAAAGAATCGCGCTACCTCAGCCTTAACTCAGGAATTTAACGTCTGTTAAATTCCTGACTAAGGCATACTTTTAATGGGAGATGGATTATGCTGATATGACCACAGGGTCGTATCAGCAATGTTATCGCTGTTTTCAATGGAACATCGCTGGAAAACCAGTGATGTTCCATTGAAAACACCGCTATCGCTGAAATATTATCGCCATAGCGCTATGCGTTGTAAATATAGCGTTATCATGGCGATGATATTCAGCGATAGCCAGCGATAATATTTCTATCGCTATGTACGCTGGCCGTTGATAATATGCCCCACTGTGTTTTCCCCATGCACTGCTATTCTGCCACATCCCTATTTTTATTATTAAGCACATTGGTGAGAGCAACTATAAAAATTCTACGAACTAAATTGCATAAAAATGCTGTCCATTATTCATTAAAGAAATATTTCTTTCTGGTTCCTAGACGTAACTATCATTAATAGAAGCAGTTCAGCGTGAAGCAGCGACTCAATTACCGTCACGTTAAAAAATCAGCACAACATTGCAATCGTGACATCCCTCTTACAACACACAATTAAAGCACATTACGCAACAAGAAGGAAGTCTTTTCTAGGCGCCTGCTCGCCACAACTGTTGCATTCCTAAAATGTCTGCTCATATATGTTACACAACAATGCCCGACGCTAGGTGTGTGGCATCATTCTGATCCGTGTGAAGTTTAAGAGGTTTAAATGTGAGGAAAACATAGATACATAAGGAAACTGGAGTCAATGTGCACGTAATTTTCCTGGCACAGTCAGATTCACGGGTATTACACCTACAAAATGCAGAGCCCGGGCATCCATACCTACCAGGGTCAGTAGGTAGAGGAGAGGATGTGGTCTGACGACTAGACTGCCGACTTTGGAGCTGGGACACCAAGGTTCGAGCCTCGGGTCGACTCCACATCCTGTGATTCTGGGCAAATCACTTAATCTCCCCGTGCCTACCACAAAAATGAATGTGCCCTTGTGTAACGTAACTAGTGCCCATGTAAAGTGCTCCAATGCCTTCCGGTCGAGTTCGCGCTATATAAATCTGCAAAAAAAATATATACATCCACTGACTTCTGCCACACTCGAATCAGGGCCTATGAGTAGACTGTGCATCGAAAGGTCGTGGTCCAAATTCAACCAGATCTATACACATGTGAGGTCAACCTAGTGAGCAAGTGGCCTATTTTACTAGTGTAACTTCATATTAGTAATTCACAATATTGAAATGCGTGCTCTTGAATGGAGTTACTTATGGCTATTATTACATATACTTGGTGTAATATGTGTGCAATATTACAAGCAAGTAAGCCTTCTCCCAGGGTTGGGGCTGGGTGTGCCAAGGTGGGGAATTCATGAAAATTTGGTGAATGCCCATATATGTGTGAGTCTGAGGATAGTCAAAATTATTTTCACGATCCATTTCTACCTTGGAGATGGTCTGAGGTTTGCATCTGTCAGAATAAGAAAATCACTATTGAGAGTGAAAATGGGGACAGCACACCAGCAAAATGTGTAACGGTGTAGATGAAATGATATCACTGAGGAAAATACCTCTCTCTTGGAGAAAAAGATAATGTATAAGCTACCATGTGAAGATGTACTTTTGCTAAGCATAAATGTATAATGTGCATACTCACTCATTTGAGTACAACCAGAAAGCTGTAACGTTCCCAGCTTTCAATGTATACACCTGTATAAACTAACAGTGTGCAAGGGCAATGTGTATATTATATGTTTCACAAAAATGAATGGAAAGGGAACTGTCAATTACTTCAAATGGATGGTCAAGAAGCAGAATCATGAGTTCACACAGGAATCAAGTCTCCAAACATAGGGACTTTCAAACTTCTTTATATTCTCCAATTTAAACAGACCCAGCCAATGCGTTTCGTCCCATATGCAAGGACTTCATCGGGGCAAAAATGCAGCTATCCTATGCAAATCAAATCTTGGCTGTAGTTTTCGAATATATAGCTCATGTCGTCATAATGAAGCTTGAATTCTGTTGGGCGAAGTAAAGAGGGCAGCATCACATATTGCCAGCAATATTTTTACAGCCAAGACTTGATCCCTGTATGAACTGATTCTGCCTCTTGACCATCCATTTGAGGTGATTGACAGTTCCTGTTCCATTGATATTTGCGAAACTTATACTATACACATTGCCCTCCCACACTGTTAGTTTATTTCGAGTAGATTTGGGTGTGCTGGCGCTCAGACCTTTGGGAGTGTGCATGAGGATCTACGAAATTGGGATATTGACCAGTGTGGTGCTAAAGTTCCATTACTGCCATTGGATTGTTTACTATACTTCTGTATAAAGTAGTATTTTAATAATTTTATTTGAGAAACAGGCTGTAGATTCTCAAAGCAAAATGGAAACACAAAACACACATTTTGTGTGCATTTTTGTCACTTCCAATTCTGTCTCCCTGTTTTTGGACGCTTTCCCTCTGCTTGCTTCTACTCCTAATCTAGTTTCTTCCTTCTTCTACTTTTACAGCCTAAATACATTGTGCTATATTGTTTCTACTCAGTTTATTTTACGAGTCATAATCAATCTTGAGGTCGACTCTGGCCTCCTGCTATTTTGTGCATTGCACAGATGTGGTTAGTAACAGTAAATCTTATTCTTATGTAATATCGTATATTCATATAAACATGCAACCTCAAGACCAACCTGGTGGTCTCTTATTGTTTATTCTTACTTCAAGGGAAGCTACAAACATGGTTTAGGGGAATACAAGACGTGTTCTCTTTCCAGAAGGCACAAAGTTTGACAAGCCAAGAATTCCTTTGTCTGTTGCCAGTGTGCAGAATAGGGTCAGCAGGAGATTGTTTTCGTGTAGATTAATAGACGTGCACTGTGGTAGGCATGAGGTTGTGAGGCCCTAATAGCAGAAATGTAGAGAATCGCTGAGAGCTGAATGTATCTAATAGTTATAACACTAACTAGTATAGGGGGCAACTATGACCATGCCAGAGTCTGACGAGGGGGAGGAGTCAGTCCAGGGGAGAGGTGGGGGGGAGGGGGGGCATCTCTCTCTCTTTCTCTCATCCCATCATCCTCCCAAGGTGCATAAATCAGCTCCATTCCACAGTGGCTCAATTCCAAGCAAAAAATCAGTTTTTGTTCTGTGTTATTTAAACAAATATGGTATAATTATTAAAAAACATTTGTTAGTAGTATTAGATTTTCTCCAACTTTTTAAATGTTTTGATTATTATCACCATTACCAGTAGTAAGACAACAAGAATCATCATCATTAGGATAATTATTATTATAATAATTAATTTCATAATGTGTTCTTTTTTCTATTTGGAGCTTTCAAGATGTCGACCAAGTGCTCTGGCTCCATGACTTTGCTCTCTACTCTGGGCGCCAACAACATCCCAACACAACTAATTGATAAAAATGTAGGGATATTAGCAAGACCCACGTTAAAATTATCGCCGTTTAGCGGCAGGAAACTGCCGCTAAAACGGCGATAATGGGCTTGCTAATATGCGTTATGGAATTCCAATAGGCTCCAGGTTAGATGTCCTGCACATCTAACCTGGGCTTCTATTGAATTCTATAACGCATATTAGCAAGCCCATTATCGCCGTTTTAGCGGCAATTTCCTGCCGCTAAAACGGCGATAATTTTTACGTGGGTCTTGCTAATATGCCCCCCATTTCCCTGCTCCCACACGATAAATCCATCAACGCCCAGACACAAGCCAACAGCTAAGCTGTATGCTACAGTCAACCGCCTTCTCTAATTACCAAATATGTCAGCAGAGATCTGAGCAGTTTCATTGGCACAGAAACACATCTTAAGCTCGCCAGACTTTCGACCAGAAATCCCTGTCCTCTGATTGGTGGCTGCCATGAGCACAACAAAAATCTTGTTCACCATTAACCAAAATCTACAGAGAAGCCTGAACTTGAGTTAGAGATGATTGGGCCAGAGCAGCAGTCGGGTCACACCCAGTGCAACAGCCACTCCCATGCTCATATGCAAATCTGCAATTTCAAAATCATATCTCGCTTTCCACTGAAACTTCTGTTTTCGTCGAAATATGTACAGAACCTTATTAGAAACAGTTATTATTTAAAATCCTGAAATGGCTGTGTCTTTACAGAAGGCAACATTTCTGACAGATGCCGAACTTGCACTATTAGAGATCTGCATCTATTATTAATAAATATTCATGAGGCTGAATTCCAAGAGAGCGTTTACTGTTTTAATGCACTTGGGTCCTATTTGTATTACATAAGTTTGTGCTTAGTGAAGTAGGCTTCCAACCACCTTATTTCTTATTCAAGCTAATAAAGCTGCAATTCTGTACTCATATTGAATATTTAACATTAGATTCAAGCCGCTCTGTAAAACAGGCTGAACTATGGGCACTACAGTTCCCAGATAAAGCACTTTGCTGCCCAGGTGGGTCTGGTCCAAGCTATATAAAGCTGCATAGCTAAATACATTAATGTTTTACTGTTAACATTATAGTACAAAAAAGGTTACAACTCTTTGCCTCCACCCAAGATTCCTGGCTCTGACCATCACAAGCATGTAAGATATTCTTCTTGGGATCATCTATTTGTGACATGGCAAAAGGAAACACATGAGATCTTTAAGCGCACCCAAACAACAGGAATGAATGGACGAATGAATGAATGAAACTTTCAACTCAATTACTATCTTCTAGAAGAACAACGTTTGAGGAAATGACACTTGTTCGCAATCTCGTAGACGTTGACCTCACGACTACTTCATGTGATTCGTTTCTGAAAGATCTGTAAAAGACAAATGCCACTGTAAGGAGGCATGGCATGCCAGCCTATTCTTCTAGGTTATCATGGAAGCTACATTCAAGCTGCTGCTTGGATTTAACCTTCTGCAGGATTGTTCTGTTTGGTGATTAACTACAGCAGATCACTTTTATATTTAATAATACCATAGTTATAGTTAGGTTATTTATATAGCATGTCAGTACCATGTGAAACTACCACTAATACTACACAGTCTAGACAAGGTATGTAAGGTAATCATGTTGTATTGTACCGTTCACGTCTCCATGGGATGACATTGCCCTTTTCCTGGTGATGAAAAGGACATCCCTGGAGGTGACTATGACCGCTCACAGGCACGCGCCTTAGAGGATTGACAAAGATTCATCTACATCAACGTGTTTAATTAAATACATGACAGGGGCTATTCACTCACAAACACATATTACTGTTGTAGGTCATAATACCTAAACCTACATGTCTAAATCAATGCCTATTGGCCTCTAGAGATGGTTTCCTCCGCCTTTGTCTATGACGTTGGGGATAGTGGTCGATAGTCAGCTTCCTATGACCTCCCAGATAGACGCAGTCATCTCTAAATATATTGGGCTTCTAAAATCCATCAGGAAACTAGAAACTTTGCTGTCCTTAAAGGCGTTAAAATAGATTATTTCAGCATTCACAATGGTCCACCTAGACTACACCAGCTGAGTGTATCTAGAGCTTCCTGGGGTCTCTCTGCACAAACTGCAGGTAATCCAAAATGAGGCAGCCCGCCATATTCATAACCTCCCAAGACATACCAATGTCTCCCCCATTCTGAAGAAACTTCATTGGCTGCCTATGAAACAGAGGATCCAATTTAAGGTTGCTTGTATGACGTATAAAGCTGACAATAATCTGGCTCCTGTTCTTGTGGCCAAAAACGTACACAGATACACACCAGGTGGTATACTGAGGTCTCAGATGCCAAATACTTGAGCATCCCCTGGTTTCATACACAAAGAATGGCGATTATGGGGAGAGGAGTTTCTCTGTCCTCGCACATACTCTTTGGAATGCCCTTTCGACAACTGTTTAGTTGCATCCCAACTTCCTAAGATTTAGGAAATAATTAAAGACCTGTTTTTTTAAACAAGCTTTTGATTAATTGGGGACTGCAATTTTGCTTTCCTACTGTCTGGGTTATTCAGCGCTATGAACCCTGTGGGTGTACGTGCGCTCAATAAATGCCCCCTAAAAATAACAAAAAATTACATTACAGTGAAATAACACTGACAAATATCAAAAACATTTTTATGGTTATTAGCATGTTCCCTAAAATAAAAAAATAAATGTATTATTTTGGAACTAAATTTAAGCATAATGCTTACTCTAAGCCCTTAACCTTCAGCTTAAAAAACACCAATTGCAGCTCTTTCCCTCTAATTACAACATTATTGCAACCCATAGCCATGTAGTTCTAATCCAAAGCCAGACCTGAGGCTTGATCCTAAAACTAAACCTATCTCTAAACCTGAACCCAAGACTTATGTAAAACGCTGAAGCTAAGTCTGATGCTAATACATTCCACAATATAAACATTTCACAAGAAAAATGCAAGTGAATATATCTTCAACATTAAAAATTTCTAAGTTAAAGTATGTTCACCCTCTACCTTGGGTATGTGTATTTTAATGGTCTTAGTTATATATGTAATTACTGAACACAGCATAGTATAGGTGTCTGTGATAACCTCAACAAAATTAAACTACACAGCTTATGTTGGCACAAGGACGGAAGTGAAACACAATTTCAACCCAGCCACACATGCATTCATGTGTGTACTTCAGGGGCACACTAACAGAAGAAGTACAGATAACATCCTCACACCCATGTGGGTCAAACTGAAATGCAGTTCCTCCTAGCTGCTCAAATAAACTCACACATGCACACCTTCTAATGGTTCACCAACAATAGGTAAATATGGACATTTTTGCTCACATTACACACAATTACACTGCAGCCAATACCTGTTTTGCTATACAGGAGACATCAATTTTAGGACTCCATTAAAAACTTTCAATATATTATTATTATCAGTTTCTAAACAACTTAAATACCTCAATATCCAATATGGACTAGCAAAACCCAGAAATTCGCCACGATATAAGCATCACTAAGTGGTGATTAACTCCTGGCTACAGATTTCTCTCCAGCAGTATCCCACAAACCTGGTAACAACTTGAACTACAACCCTTGATCTGATAAAGCTTCTAGACAAACAAACGGTTAACTACTTCTCCAAGGGCTCTCTAATGCAGTCGGTGAATTCTAAACTACTGATTCAGCTTGAAGCCTTGCTGTGTCAAAGGCTTTGGGATGTTTGTAACTCTTTATGAACTTCTGATCATGCTTAATAGGCTATATCAACTGTGTTCAGTCAAGGAAGCTCTTATTTCATAACTGCAGGTGGAGTTCATCATCAAACCATGTGACAATTGTGGCTCACATCTTTATATACTTGCTGCTGAGAGGCCGCCTCTATTTGAAATTGTGTCAACCTGCAATAATAGTTATCTATAGAATTCACACCTTCAGCAGGGTGTGTCTTTTTTGGTGCAATAGCTTTATCGCTTGATTGTGGTTGCAGAATCTCTTAGGTGTAGTGAGTGCTGGACTGTGATGGACACTATCACAACAAAAGAAGGGGGACCAGGAGTGCATTCATGTCCAGCATACATGCTCCACAGTGTACTGTAACAAGTAAGTGTATGCAGTTCCTAAAGTTGAAAGGAGAAGGGAGGGAACACATTGCAAGTCAGAACTGTGAAATCTACAGGATGGGGAACTAGGGCCCTCACACACCCCGAGGCGTGTCCTGCTTCATCATCGGGCATGCTCCTCGTCGGGCCAGTGCTCCAATGCCCTACGGGCACCCTCAAGAAAGAAATGGTTATCACTAAAATTGCCACTAAGTGCATGATGTATGCATTTTTAATGATAACCATTTCTGTCTTTCTCTCCAATATTGCAAGTCAGCCTCTATGTTTTTTTAAAGGTATATCACATATTGATTTTGAGTGTTTGGACACCGTATCAATCAGTGAATTGTGACTAAACACTGTGTAGATTAGATCACTATGGTCCTGAAGAATTGCCCTTTGAAATGTAAAGACTCCACGATGGCAAGAAACATGTTGACCTTTTAACCACGAAATTGTTTTGCTGCCAGGGATCATTGTCACCACTGGTGGCTTTCACGTTTTAATTAGATGAGCATACTCACCGAATAAACTCCTCGTTAGAGACTTGCTTAGTCGATTTTAAGCCATTTGCACCACTCTACCACATTCTACACAATCTATCCACTGGACCCTACGCATACACTTCACTGACAGCATTGGGACAAAGGATCTCCAATAAAGAGCCCCCTTGAGGGTGCCCGTCAGGCATTGCCGCCCCGGCCCGACGTGCCCGATGATGAAGCATGACACCCCTTGGGATTTGTGAGGGCCCTGAACGTACACTATCTACTGCGCCTGCAATCTGGGGAAGATTCTCTCCTCCAGAAGCGTCCAAATCTTCAGGAAATGACAATTTGGAGTCAAAAACCACCTCGAATGGACATTTGGAGTTGTTTTTTTTTGTGCAAGGGGTGCTTTTTATTTTTTTACTTTTTTCCCAACTGGAGGGAAGTGCCCCAGAGTCTCCAACTTCCTGTTCCTACCCAGCTGGCTCCTCCCAGTGCTTTGTCCATCTTCTGGTCACTTTTCATTTGGATTTAGAGTTGGAAGGATCACTCTTTGTGTCTGCTGCATATACCATTGGATTTAAGGACTTCGTATTTGAGATTTCACAAGTATGTTGAAAAAATGGTGTTTGTTTGATTGGGGCCATGCACCTTAATTTATGTGTACTTTTAGTCGATTTTTAAAATGTATTGTGGTAGGTGGCCTAGAGTTGCAGTAGGGGCCTAGTTATTTCTTTGTAAGTAATTTCTCTTCTTTTATAAAGGAAAAATGTTGCATAGTTCACTACATTTTCTCCATGTTTTTTAAAATAAATTTGCAATATTTATTTAATTTACTATGTGGCTTAGTCTGCCAATGGACCTTCCAGCTAGTAGGCCCAGTGCTAGTCATGGGTGCATAAAACAACTGCTTCTGTGGTGTCTGTTCAATTTAGAACATCATTTAGGCCATGGATGGATTTGGATTGAAATACAAAATGCGTTTTTTTTTTAAGTATTTCACGTTTTTTCCCCCTGCAAACAGTGTTTAAGTGGGGTAATGCCTTTGGAGGATGTGTGTTGTTGTAAACATTTTGAGCCCTGAAAATTTCCATTTTTGGCATTGCTGAATTAATGCTGTGTTCCTTGTGTTGCCAATGCCTACTTTGTCCGGCTGGTGTGTGTGTGTTTTCCATACGCCACCATTTGGCCTTGTTCCCCATGTGGCCAGGGACCATTTTGTATAGTCAGTGTCCATAGGCATGCATGTGTTCTTTGTTTTCCAGGCTTCCTGCTTGTTGTTGGTTGTGAGTTGTGACCCTGTGGCTGGCGGCCTTTTTGTGTAGCCAGCCAGTGTGCTTTTGCCATAGGTCTGCATGCCTTCTTTGTTGTTGCCATACCTTCTAGCTGGTTGTTGTTCTGACCATGTGACTGGCGGCCATTTTGCGTAGGCAGTCAATGTGCTTTTGCCAAAGGCCTGCATAGGTTCTTTGTTTGTGGCCATACCTTCTTGCTGGTTGTTGCTGTTTTTTTGATTTTTCTTCTTTTGTAAAGGAAAAATATTGCACAGTTTAGTACATTTTCTCAATTTTTTAAAATAAATTTGCTGTATTCTTTTAATTTGGGTGGGTGGCTTATAGTTTCAGTAGGGGCCTAGTTATTTCTTTGTGACTTTTCTTCTTTTCTTCTTTTATAAAGGAAAAATGTTGCACAGTTCACTATATTTTCTCCATGTTTTTTTAAAATAAAATTAATAAATTTGCAATATTGATTTAATTCACTATGTGGCCTAGTCTTCCATGGGCCTTCCAGCCAGTAGGCCCAGTGCTAGCCATGGGTGCATGAAAAACAACTGTTTCTGTTGTGTCTGTTGAATTCTAGACACCACTTAGATTCCGCCTCAGTCTGAGAGTGAAACACGCCACGAGATGAGGCTAGGGAAAAGGAAGCTTCCAGAAAGCCTTGAGTTATGGAGGCAGATGTACAAGAGGCGGATGACGACGAGCCAGTCACTATGGATGTTGGCACAGCCCCAGTGGTGACCGACGTTACCCCATTCCAACTTGCTGGGAGGGATGTGGCATCACAGATACCGCCACCACCACCGCTAGCTGCCATATTTTCAAAGTCCCAGCAGGGACCTACATCCACAGCCGCCTCAGTAGAAGTAGGTACTGCAGAGAGTGAAACGTCAAAACACCCACCTACCGCCAGTTCATCTGACATTGGCAGTGGCACCAGCGTCAGAAAGTTGAACTCCCCAGATTGGGACTTCTATTCGGTTAGCAAGAAGGAGGTGAACATTGCCATATGATCCCTTTGCAGAGCAAGTGTTGCCCTCTCCCTCCTCTACTCTTAGGAACTGCATACCTTCTTGTATTGAACGCCACCTGCATCACATCAAAGCAGCTTGCATGAACCCTTGCATTTTGTTGCCACTAATCAATAATGATGTGTCAACTTACACTGGTTTGCAGTAGAGTATGTAGCCCTACTGCCACAGAGAGGCCTCTAAGAATCACTGGACACCTCATTATAATAGAGATACAAACTGTTCTTCTCAACCACCATTAACATTGCGTTTGTAGATACTGTTGCATTGAACTTGTTGTTGAATTTACTACAGGTCTAGATATGGTGATTCATTTGACATTCAAGAAAAGAAACTTGCTCCTCTAAAGAGAAGAAGCAGTAAGCAAGCTGTATCAGAGCCCCTGCTACCCTCAGGGGTGTAATTAAAGACGACAGCCATCTGATGATCATGGCCATCAGAGCTCACTTTTCTTTGGTAAAAGGATGGAAATTGACACCACAGCTGTTGAGAAACCATCTAATGCAGTGTATTTTCATTGATGACTGTTGGTTTAAATTTATTCATGTGTAATTTTTGGGAGAATGCTACTGGCGTGGCATGACGAGTTAATACTACATGTCCAAGCTAGTCTTTGTGGTATCTACAGAGTGAAGAGGTGGCTTGGATTGCTTCTATAACAAAATCACCTCCATTTACGGCAACTTCAACCGTCAACCAGATCCCATCACTGTCGCAACTCAAATTCCCATCACGCAGAAGAACAAACTTGGACCTTGTGGCCTGCTGTCACTACCGGCGAAATAGCCACTAGCATGAAGACTATCCACTCGGTGGCCCCATCTGACCCTTGTCAGGGGAACATGTCTTCAGCGAAGGTCGTCTACCAACCAGCGAAGCACTTACACATATCCTCAATGCCTTCATCACCGCAGCCATGATCCTAGGCACCTGGAAAAATGCCACCATCATACTCCTGCTCAATTCACCATTGGTTGGCCCAGCCACACTGCCCAACTGCATATCATTTTACCTCCTGCTATACCCAGCACAGTTCTTAGAAAAACTAATCAACCATCACCTCACCGGCCACCGCAGCAACCACCAGTTTCTTCAGTGCCATAAAGTCTGGATTCAGGCCCAACCACACTACAGAGACAGCACTCATCACCGCCATAGGTGACATCTGCATGAACCTTGACAGAGGAGACATGGATGCCCTCTTTCTCCTGGACCTCTCTGCTCCATTTGACACTGTCTCACAGCTTATCCTCATCGGGCGCCTGCACATGATTATCATCCAAGGTGTAGTGTAGTTCCTATTTCCCTAACAGGCTCTGCGCATTGGAATAATATACCCTATAGATTCGACATAGGACTGAGGTCAGTATTTCCCTATCAAGTATATTAAACTTAATTACTTTGTGCCAGCTAACTCAGAGGCCACTAGAAACTCCTTGTAAACAAGAAGGGAGTAGTTTCTGGCAACCGCATAAACATGACAACTTTGTTTCCCTTTAGAATCGGAACACTCTCAGAATCGTGGAAACAACAGATAACATTTTCACTCAGCTAATTGTGCATGCTTAGTTTCTTCAGAGTTACACAGAAAGAATAGACGGGCGTTTCAATAAAAGGATTTATTGAACAGTCTTGTTTCTCGTGTAAGAGATATGAGCTGTTATGATCACAAGACAGTATGCGAGATATATAATGTACAGCGTAAGCAGTAGAAAGAAATAATACTGCACTAGCATTATCTTTTAGCTATGACACATATATTCATATACATAAATAACATAAGCTAAAAATGCGAGTACTCATAAGATGCTTCTCTAACTAGTTCTACCCCAGTATACCTAACCTAAGTGTAGTGCAAGGTAAAAAGTAGGTGATGTATTCTATAGTATGGTATGCTATAGTATGCCAAGTCTGGTATGCCAAGAGTCTGGTATGCCAAGAGTCTGGTATGCCAAGAGTCTGGTATGCCAAGAGTCCCTCTAGGGTCTAGTCAGCTCAATACCTTGAGAATGAGAGAGGTGGGAATCTCTTTCTGGGTCTCGAACTCTAACACCCCGCGAAGGGAGTCAGAACACTGGAAGCTGGATTCTCTGCGAGGAGGGATGACAGCGTCTCTTGTCAGTGCGTCAGGCCGGGATACGGGCTACTCTAAAGTCGAGCTCTCCTCCTACTTGCTTGGGCAAGGGAAGGTATATTTATACCCGGTAGGTGCCTTGGAATGTTAGCATTGACGTAAAGTCGGGCAGAGGAAGACGTCAGGAATGAACCCTTAAGGAATAGCGGTTCATTCATAATAAATGAGTTCTTGGAGAAATTAATAATCCTGTGCTAGGGGAACTCCCAAGAGCTTAAGGGTCTGGTTTCTAAGAACTCATTGTGACATTGGGGTGGACGGATGTAGGTGACCATGCCTGTATTTGGACAGCATGGCTAATGCCTAAATAAGGACTGGGATCTTATGCCTATATAAGGGCAATGCGAATTGTGCCTATATAAGGACATGTTTCAGGAAAACCTATATGCGGACACCTAAAGCGGAATACAACAAAGGATCTGCTCTTTGCTAGATCTGCTCCTTCTTAACAGATAGAACACCAGTTGTCACCCTGGCACCTTACTCCTCAGAAGCCCTAAAACTCATGTGCCTCAGGGTTCATCGCTCAGCCCCACCCTCTTCAACTCAATGACATCCACACACATAACATCCTGTCTATTAGACCTGACATCATTGGTGTGTTCTTTCCCAAAACTTTTTTGCCTTCACCTCTCCTGTTTTCTGACATGTTCTGTGCACTTTACCACTGCTAACAATTGCTAAACTGCTTGTGCTCTCTCCCTAAACATGGTAAAATTGGCCTACACCTGATTGGCACATTAAATTTACTTTTAATGGCCCTAGTTTATCATACTACACTTTCAGCACACATTGTGCCACCACGTCCAGTAGCACTTTAAATCATGTCTCAGGTCTGCCATTGCAGACTGTAGTGCAGTTTTAAATTGCCAATTCGACCTAACAAAATAATCCTTTTGCCAGGCTTAATCCTTCCTTTTAATACACATAAGTTACAGTTAAGATGGAATAGAAAAAGCCTAGAGGGAAGGGTGCATTGCATTTAAAAAGTAGGGCACTTTTTAAAAAGTTTTCCAAGGCCTGGCAGTGAAACATTGTAAGGCCTACCTCCCCCATAGGATAACATTGGATTACAGTATTACATTTATTAAGTGCTAACTTTTGATTGAGAGCCGGTAGAGCTGTCATGTTTAGACTCAAATGAATTGTAAATCCTCTTTAATGGTAAAATCCTCTTTAATGGTAAAATCCTCTTTAATGGTAAAATCTTCTTTAATGGTAAACTTTGATTTTGAGTCACAATTCTGAAAATGACACCGGAGTCAAACTAGCCTGGCTGATGAGGGGTGATACCCTGAAACTGGTCCTAGGATGCTTGTTTCCAGTCCAGGGAGGACCTGGCCTGGCAGTACGGGCTGGACTGTTCCCATGGGGAGCAGGGTCAAGACTGATTTGCATATGGCTGGGTCTAAACTAGAAAGGCATGGGGAGCAAAAAAACAATGGATTTAGGCCCAGATCTCTGTACTGGGGTGAATGCATGACATTGTTCAGCATTCTGTCCATCAACTGTTCGTTTTGCATTTGTCACTTTTTTAAACGTTTTCCAAGGCCTGGCAGTGAAACATTGTAAGGCCTACCTCCCCATTGGATAATATTGGATTACAGAATTACATTTATTAAGTGCTAACTTTTGATTGAGAGCCGGTAGAGCTGTCATGTTTAGACTTAAATGAATTATAAATCCTCTTTAATGGTAAAATCCTCTTTAATGGTGAAATCCTCTATAATGGTAAACTTGGATTTTGAGTCACAATTCTGAAAATGCCACCGGAGTCAAGCTAGTCTGGCTGATGAGAGGTGAAGCCCTGAAACTGGTCCTAGGATGCTTTTTTCCAGTCCAGGGAGGACCTGGCCTGGCAGTACGGGCTGGACTGTTCCCATGGGGAGCAGGGTCAAGACTGATTTGCATATGGCTGGGTCTAAACTAGAAAGGCATGGGGAGCAAAAAAACAATGGATTTAGGCCCAGATCTCTGTACTGGGGTGAATGCATGACATTGTTCAGCATTCTGTCCATCAACTGTTCGTTTTGCATTTGTCACCCCAAGTGGGACGGGTATGCCCAGACGTGGGTCCCGTGCTCTCCATGCCACTGGAGTCAAGCTAGCCTGGCTGATGAGGGGTGAGACCCCGAAACCGGTCCTAGGATGCTTGCTTTCAGTCCAGGGAGGACCTGGCCTGGCAGTTAGGGCTGGACTGTTCCCATGGGGAGCAGGGTCAAGACTGATTTGCATATGGCTGGGTCTTAGGTGGAAAGGCATGGGGAGCACAAAAAAAAGATGGATTTAGGCCCAGATCTCTGTATTGTGGTGAATGCATGACATTGTTCAGCATTCTGTCCATTAATTGTTCTTTTTGCACTTGTAGAAAGCTGGC
Source organism: Calotriton arnoldi (assembly GCA_963921515.1). Taxonomy (NCBI): domain Eukaryota; kingdom Metazoa; phylum Chordata; class Amphibia; order Caudata; family Salamandridae; genus Calotriton; species Calotriton arnoldi. The sequence goes on from CAWUFW010004039.1 coordinate 979,244, forward strand.
ATTTTCCTGCCCTAACCATTTCTTATCCTCTGCCAGTGTCTTAGGTCACATGATTGTGAAGGGCTTACCAGGTGGGCGTTATGTATATCTTCCAGACAGTGAGACAAAGGGGACTAGATGTTGCAGGATTTCTGGGGGCGGAGCTGTTCCCTGCCACCTTACATTTCAAAGGGCCGCCTCCAGCACACGCACAAGGAAACCTGATACTAGCCTTTTGTCAGCCTAGACTTCTTAGATCTTTGGCAGGGGAAGGGAAGAACTTTCCAGATCCAGATGTGGGGGTAGCCTAGGACATTCCCCTACTTCAAAGGTTCACCAGGTATAATTATTGGATCCTCAGAGCAATCCTTCAGTAAACTCTTGGACCGGTGAAAGACTTCAGAAGGACTGCCCTGCTGCTTGAGGCCTGCTTTGCTGCTTGAACCCAGGACTATCAGAGTGGCTTCAAGGGCTAGTTGGCTGGCATACTGTGTGAGCTACAGGGAAATAAGCTTCAGAGACGTTGAATCCTGTACCTGGCCTCTGCTGTAGTGAGTTCTAACCTCGCATGTGGTGCCCCCCAAGTCCTGCATCCTTGACAGTGGTGTTAAAGGTGCAGCTCCTGCTTAATCCCAAAAAGTTGGGACTTAAAAGAAATGTCACCAAAAGGTGCCAGAAGGACCAACAGAAGACAAGGACCTACCTGCCATCCGATCCGACCAAGGTGCATCACCGGTCGGCCTGACGTTGCATTAGCTCCTGCCACAGTCTTCTATGCAGCAGCACATTTTGTCCAGTGGGACAGCCGAGCGATGGTATCTGACCTCATGAAGCCCTCTATGGCTACAGCTTACAGCTTTGTCTAGCTGGAGGTTTTCAACTTCCAAAATTTGCGAAAGTCCAAAAGTAGAATTCTTCCGCGGGCTCGACAGCGACAGGACTCATCATCGACGACGATGACCTCCTTGGACTGGAAATCCAGCATCTCCTGCTCAGGGCTTTTACCCGCTATTGTCAATGACTTCACCAAGATCTCATCCAGCGCTCCCCAGGAGAACAACTCCTCCATGGGCACAGCCTCTCAGGCTTTATTCTAAGCCTCAGAGTAAGCAGAGACTGGGCGTAGTCCACCACATGTATCCGACCTATGCTCCATCGCAGACAGGGAGTTTTCTTGTTGTGTTTTCACTTTATTACTGTTTGTGTGCTACATAAATACTTTACACAGTGCCTCTAAGTTAAGCCTGACTGCTGTTGTGCCAAACAACCAGAGGGTTCAGCACAAGTTAATTTAGAGACTTTTGTGGTTCACCCTGACAAGGTTTGTGGTTCTGGCTTGAGTAGGGCTATCACCCCCCTGAATCAAAAACCCAATCACTCTCCTACATGGATGACACACAACTCATACTCTAGCTTTCGGACAAGAGCCCCAACACAAGAAACAAGTTGACTGCCAAAATGACTAAAGTTGCTAACTGGATGAAAGCCATGGGACTCCAAAAGGGGTTCGGCCAAACTCTGACCCACAACCAGCACAAACGCCAGGAACCTCTGAAGCCTCATCGACAGCAAACTGGACATGACCACACAAGTCAACACCATCAGTGCATTTAAATTTTATGTCAAGGCACAGAGGCCAATATTATGCATAACTCCTTTATTACTCCCATACACAGCAGCAACAAACACTTGAAATAGAATAGAACATTTAAACATTCTAGAACACTTTAGAACATGCATATATCCAAAGAACCTGCAGCAATCGTCCTTCTTTTGTTGCTGTCATACACAGATAAGTACATCTTGCAGGTACTTAGTAGCGTATGAGAGATTGGATTCAGGGTGTGATTTTGAGCGCAGGATATTTTTTTTAACTATTGGTGTGAGTGAACAGCCGAGTCTTGGGGCAAAGATATAGAAGGTTTACTCAGGTTGTTTTGAAGGTAATTAAAAGCTTCAGACTTGTTAGAGGACAGTTACGGTTTTTGTCAAGTTCGATGTGTACATAGGAGATCGAATGTGTTAAGGGTTCGGCAGGCTTGTTGATTTATGGGATCAACAGCTGCTTCGTGAGAACACATGGAAATGTCTTTAAGGTCACTAAATAGGTAGCCAGGAGGTAGAGTAGTGCTGGCATGTAAATGGCAGCATATGCGTTTATTTGTAAAGTTTACTGATTAGGTTCAAGGGGCAAGGAAAGTAGTAATGCAGATCATCAGAGGTGTGGCAGTTGGCCAAAATTCAAATATAAACTTGTTGGAACTGGTATTTTCTGGTTGTCTTTGGCGGTGCCCAAGCCAGGCAGAACTTACCACTCCTGTCAGGGTTAGGTGATTACACTCAGTGTATAACTTGAGCTCACCTTGGGTTACTTAACACTAAGCAGTCAGGCTTATCACAGAGGCAATGTTTAAAGCATGGGCACAGCACTCTCACACAATAAATACACTGAGCAACATAGAAGAGACTTCACACGTGGTGTATTTAAATATAGATGGTATTCAACACACATTAATTAACGCAACATGAACATCATGTATTATTGGACATAAATGACACTTGAAAATATTACTGGCAGTAGTAGGCCCAACAGTGTTAAAATGACATTAGTAATATGAACGCTTTGGAAAAATCCTGTCACCCCCAGCACCCTTATGCAGTGCAATACGTTGTCAGAATTGGGCCCACCCTGGCAAATAACACAATTCAAATCCACACATTTCTAGGGTGCACCCCAGGTCACAGCGATATCAGTAATGTGCACACACAGGAATTTATAACACTTTTCAGCAGCACCGTGGGCCAGCACAATGGCCAAGGCTGCTCGGGTAAAACCAAAGTCATTACAGAGTATTCGTTTGGCAATAAAATAACAATTAAAACAACACTGCTGTACTGTGCAACTAATAGCAGGCTGTTCTCAAGCAGCACGCTCTCCCATACTCACACAGCACAGTAATGCGGTGCAAAGGATATCGGCAAGCCTGTATGAATCAAACTCACACACACGCACATGCACTTAGCACCATAACGCGGTGCAAACGATATCTGTCAGGTCCGTTGATAATATGAATGTAGACCCCGTGGTACAAACCCTCCCTCACCTCTCAGTTACCCCCCACTACTCTGCCCACAGGTTAGAGTCAAAAACCCACACTCCTTACTATACTGGTTTAAGGCCGGAGTCACTCTTAGTCAGGGGCCCAGGGGAGAAGGCTGGAGTAACTATCAGGGTAACCAGGAAACAGTCGACAAATGGGGGGGTTGGCCACCATTCATGAAGTATACCCACTTTATGTGGAGCAGAAACGGGCTAGAGGCTGTCCCAGTTCAATCAAGAGGTACCTGAATTTGCCTTCTGGCACCAGCCCAGTTCTACAAAGCACAGAGGGGTCACACACTCTCTTGACCTGCTTCCAATCGCTCTCTGAAGTGTTCCTCAGCCCAGTCACTTACTCTCACCACCCAGGCCTGATCCAGGTGATACTACCTGGCAACACGAAATTGTCAGGCTGGGTGAGGAGAGGGCTGTTGATTTGCCGCATTGAAGGCAAGACAGAACACTCAGTGAATGGGGGGAGCAGCTGTCCCTGCACCCCACGGGAAGTGATACACAACATCTGGTGCACATTGATCCGTGTCGCATCAGACAATCTTGTCACATTGAATGACGAGTCGAGCTCTCCATACCTCCCTGGGAATGAGGCACAATGTCTGGTGTGCGATGATACGAGTCACACCAGTCAATCTGGTCACAATCAACCAAAAGTTGGATTCACCATACCTCCATGAAAATGAGGCACAACATCTGGTGCGTGATGATCCAAGTCATACCAGACAATCCCGTTCCAATCAACCTTCACTTGAGTTCACCGTACCTCCCTGTAATGAGGCACAACGTCCGGTGCGCATTGATGCAATTTGAACGAGACAATCCAGTCAGAATCAACTCACGGTCGGGTTTGCAGTACCTCCCTGGAATGAGACACAACCTCTGGTGCGAGATGATATGAGTCGCACCATACAATCTGGTCCCACACACACAGTTGCAAGTTCAGTAGTACCGCACAACGTAGAATGAGGCACTACTATGGGTGCATCCTCCCTCCGAGGGTCGCAGCCTGTGGATCAGACACCACACTCCATGATCGTGCAATCGGCATGTCACTCGAGAGAGATATGGCACGGATGATGAAGCGGGCCACACTGGGTGCTGCAACCGGTGAATCCACTCACCACCAATGAGATGCTTGTGCGTGCTGAGGCCCCATGATGCAGGGGCCACACTCCTTAGATGCGGGCACGGTTTGGGGGCTCTGCACAAGGCAATCCGGTCTCCAGGCACAATGCTTAGTTCCACGCTCCCACCGGGCTGCAGCCATGATCAAGCAGACGAAGTAGGCACTTGAGAGGGCACCGCTCTCTAGGTGAAACACATAGACGGTGTAGGTCTGTCACAGGAGGTCTTTGATGTCCCTGAGACCTCCACAAAGAACAGGGGGCAAGCCAACAAGCCCTTGGAGAGCACACTTAAGGGCACCACACAGCAGCAGGTAGTCAGCCCAGGCCACTCACTATTCAGGCAGGGTGCATGGTCCCTTCCAATTGTAATCTCCTCCACAACAGATTTCTTTGACAGTGTGAGTCACGCAGTCCAGGATGTCTGATCCCACATCCCCACAAGTGTATCTCTCTGTGGAAGTATGGCATCAGTAGTTATACTGCAGTGTGCCTTTGAGTTTGGGGTGGTTCAGAGTGTTCCCTTTGAACCGCAGATGTCTCCCCTAAATTGCAGTCCTATCTGCCATGAGGCCTTGGAATGCAGATCTTAATCTTTAGTGGGGCCATGATCCGGCTTCCCCGAGACCAAGTGTCAAAACCTCTTCCTCCAATCTATCCAGCCAGGTCCTCAAATGGCAGAGGTTTAGCGTTCCAGTTGCATGGCTAATGTTTATGTTTGACTCTGGGGAATACACAGACGTGCTTCCTCAGCCACCAGTGTGGGCTGGAGTCCAACTAAAAGGCACACAAAAGAGCTTAGCACAGAGAAATGCCCAATTTTTTAGAAGTGGCATTTCAAAGCTGTTTATGAAAAATCTACCTTTACCACAAGGGAGGATTTGTCATGGTGGTGTTATGGTGAATCCAATGATAGTAAATAACATGAAGCTGCTCCACCACAAGCCACCACTGCAGCTTAAAGTAATTGCAACTATTCCCCCACGTTAACCTCTGGGGAGAGCAGACCTCATAGGTAGTAAAAACACACAGGGGATTCTTTACTACCTGGGCAGGGAACACAGATGTGTACCTGCCCTGCGTTTCACCTATCACGTGCTCCACCCCAGGGCTCACCCTAAGGGTGCTTTAGTGTTAGTGAAAGGCACCCTCAGTATTGGCCAATGATTTAGAAAGGCCAACCTGAACACAGGTGCAAATGCACACACCCAGGCCTGCATTGGCAGGCTTAAGACATGTTTGAAAACACCATGAGGCTACTCCCTGCTGGCAGCTAAAACTGTAGTTCAGCAACTACCCCATGCTGACCCATGGTAAGAGCAGAACTCCTAGGTAGAGAAAACCCACAGGGGATTATTCACTACCTGGCTAGGTAACACACGTGCACCTGCCCTGCATTTCTTCTACCACTTACCCCACCCCTCAGGGCATACGCTAGGGGTGTTCTAGTGGCAGCATTGGCAAATGGTTTAGAAATCCCAAACTGAGCATAAGTGCAATTGCACACACACAGGCCTGCAGCGGCAGGCTTAAAACATGTTTGAAAGGCTATTCTTCTGGATGGAACAATTAGTGCAGCGGCCCATTAGTAGCCAGTGCAGTACCTGCCCTGGGTATATGTAGTATACCTCTTTACAGGGTACTCACAGGTACAGTACCTAAACCAACCAGGTAAGTACCACTTCCTTGCATGTGTACGAAGGGCATGCATGGTTTCACACTGCATTACAGTGGGAAAGTGCCCAGAGTCCTATGGCCATTAAAAGAGAATCAACAAAAATCAGGAGGAAAAAAAGCAAAAAGCTTTTGGTAAATCCAGTAAGAAGGGCCATGTCCAACGAAACGCTCTTACCAGTTGGCGGTGCGCGTGTTAGCCGGCAGTGCGTGTGAAGGAGTGCCGAGGGGCGGTCGCGTGGGCTGGGACAGGCGAGTCTTCAGTTTGCGTGGCGTCAGAGCTGTGCAGGCTCACACGTGTGTGAGAAGGCTTTTTTTTTTCTATGGGAGCTTCGGGTGGCCATATTTTTGGAAGTCGCGAATGCATAGTAAGAGTTCAAGTGACAGTTTGCCAGCAGATTTTTTTGTCAGCCCTTCAGCGGTTGCACCGATGAGCTGAGGAATTACGAGAGTCAGTGTAGGAAGGTTAATAGGGTGAAAAAGTAGAAAAATGGAGCAGGTTGAGGAAACTGTGTTTGAGGGTATGGTGAAGGAATACATGGAAAGGGTGTTTGGTGATTTAGCAGTGAGGTTAGACAATAAGATAGACAGCTGTGAGGAGAGATTTATCAAAGAACAGGGTAGTAGGTTAAAGAATGTAGAGGAGGCAAGGTAATGGTCAATGGAGGAGGTAGAGCCGGTAGCCAGTGGAACAAATTTTGGAGGTTCCAAGAGAACACAAAAAGGAATGCACATGGGGGTGCAGAAAGAGAATAAAGGGTCTGAGTGTAAGGCACCAGAGGCAGGACATGTTAAGGTAAAGGGCGAAACTATAAAGGCTAAAGGGAAGAGCCACTATGTGGTAGCATGTGACAGATCATTCTCTAGCAGGGATGTGGAATTGACACGTTCCTCAGGTAAGGTATGGTATGGTAAGGTAAGTAAGTTTATTGTTTAGTTGATTAAAACCTTAACAATTTTAGCATTTTAAGACACAGTATAGCAAATACCGCCACATAAATACATAAATACAAGTGATGCTTAATAACACTACTAAAATAATATATCCACGTATAAAATCATTCCTGGGTCGCGACGCGATAAACATTTAGGGCCATATGTATCAAACAAAATTGCGATCGCAAATTGGCTTAGTGGTATGTATGAATGAAAAACTGCCTCGCAAAATAAGGAATCGCAAAATTTGCGATTCCCCATTCTGCGAATGCATTTAAGGAATCGCAAATTTCGATTCCTTAAATGCAATGTAAGAAGCACAAAAAAAGTGCAATTTGGCCTTAAGAAATCGCAAATTACCACCAACTTCAAGTTGGTGGTAATTTGCGATTTCTAAGTGCAATGTGGCGCACATACATGCCCTTAAGGCATGTATGTGCGCCACATGTGCATCCATGCATATTTCAGGGGTGCCACAGGGTGTCCTTTTGACACCCTTGCAACCTTGAAATTGCATTCTCAATTTGCGATTCTCTAATTGCTAATCGCAAATTGAGAATGTCTTCCCATTCATTCCTATGGGCCTCTAGGCCCATAGGAATGAATGGGGAGGGTTTCCTTAATTGCGAATTTCAATTTGCGATTCGCAATTAAGGACTATGTAGGATTCGCAATTTTTGGGGAGGGTTTCCTTAATTGCGAATTTCAATTTGCGATTCGCAATTAAGGACTATGTAGGATTCGCAATTTTTTTGCAAATCCTACATACATCTCGTTTTGCGATTCTCAAATAGCGATTCGCAAAAAATCGCTATTTGAGAATCGCAAAACCTAACATTGATACATATGGCCCCTTAGTCTAATAATCAATATTATGTGCAAATGCGTCTGGTGCCTGGATTTCGGCTTAGTGCTTTAACATTTTTAGGTCGAGCCTCGAGTAGCGCGCAAGCGCTGCTCTGCGAGACTTATAGTTAGGAGTTTCAAAGCTGACCAGACGCTGCAGGCGTCATGGCCTTTTACCTGCGGTTACGCGCGGCAGACATGTGTTTCCAATTATCGTGCCCAGACGCGGGCGCGATAATTGGAAACACATGCCTGCCGTGCGTGTAATCGCAGGCAAAAGGCCATGACGCACGAGCTCTGGTCAGCTCTGCAGGCTGCCGCGCTCGCTCGCCCCCGCTCCTCTCTTGTTTCAGAAAGCAAGTGACTCCTCGCAAGAGTGAGCTATGGAGGTGAGCAAGTTTCCTTTGTCTTTTGAGCTGTCCCGTCTGCCTTGCCCTTCAGCCTCTGGCTGGTCAGGCCAGATTTAAGCAGTCCTCTCATGTGAATTACTGATGGGCCCCACGGGCCACTGAAATCAGTGCTTCAGCATGTCATGGCTCGAAGAGGAGACCGGAAACAAGGGAACACCAGCAAGCAATCACTTAACTCATACAGACATCGACCATGGGGTGGCAAGTCAGATACGCTGGGACAGCACATGAACTTTGTACTACACAAAGGCTGTGTAACATAACATAATAAAACTAGCTTCTCAGACTATCCATAGGTACCAGCACTGCACCCACGCAGGCAGTGCTCCTGCTTTGAAATAATCAGGACTACAACTCCCAGAAAGGACCGCGCGAATCATTCAAAGAATGCAGCTGACCTTCAAAGTTGCCGTTGACCCAGAACCAGTAGGACCCTCTGGATGGTCACTTACTGCACGTGTTGCATAAATGGCCCCAAGCCTCTCTGGGAACAGTAGCCGCTTTCACGTAGACCTCTCCCGAAAGACGGATTTATGAACCCCCGTTGCCTGTCAGATTGAGCCCAGCTGTGGCCTAGCCGGTGCTCCACGACCCTTCCCTTCCTCCCCTCACCTGGGGGCTGGGTGGAACCTCAAGAGGACCCTGAGTGACAGAGACCGGATTGTCTGAGGCTCCCGGGCGCCCTCATGCAGGCCGCAGACTTCCAGATGTGGCACAGGGGGAAGTATGACATAAGAACAACGCAGAGATGAGCTACTACATAATTCACATTGCCCGTTTCTTTCCTCAAAAAGAATTTTTATGGAAATAAATTAACCGTGAAATAAAAAGCGTCCCCTGACTATGGGACCTCGCGAGAGAATGACGTAGAGGTGTGAGGATAAGTGGCAGCCCTCGCGGGCAGCGCCTGCAGCACGCGCTGCACTAGTTCAAGGCAGGGAACAACACAATGCTATTTTCAGCGCATCACCTAAAAAACACAAAATCCGAACATGGGCTATTATTTTTTCTTTCTCTGTGTCGGAAGATACTTCTAGCTGATGCTTCTCGCTTTGTTCTGGTAAACAATGTATTTAGCTTATTTCTCAAGGAGTGATAATGTTTGCCCATTAGCAGGATAGGCCTGTCTTTGCATGTGAAAGACTTCCTCTGCCCTTTCACCTACTGGGCTGTTTAACCCTTCATTTCCAACCAGAAAAATGCAGAAAGGCAGGAGCTAAGTTGTATTTTGCATTTCACAAGTCTACCAAGTGGCACTATGTCATATGATGCCAACCGCCATTCCCAGGCTTTTCAGCCAACACAATGTTGCATTGTGAATCTTGTAGTGTTGCTTTTAACAGTTTCATTATGGGCTCAAACCCCTCATGCAAAGTGCTATTGCGGCTAAAACGCCAGAACTGGCTGAATGGGTTAAACATGGCATGAAGGCACTTGTCAATTATGTTTTTAAAATTTTACAAAGTCGCCTATTCCATTTAAAAACTGCTTGTTTCACATGTGAAACCAAAAGTAAACACGGCCCACATATTTTGTGTTCACCCTTTCACTCACATAATACATTAAATCAAGCATTGGAAATGTGCATTGTTTTTTCTTATGTGTAGTGGAAAGTCTAATGCCCAGCTTCACAACACAAGAAAGGTAAAAGATGGACAATCACAGCGCAACTTTCTCGAGCACAAATAATAAGTTACGGGCAGGAGGCAGTATGAGAAGAGACGCCACACTATTATCTCACATGTACAGAACAGGCACAACACAGGCAGCTAACACACAAAAGAGGGAGCGAGAGACGTTACAGCACTGTTCTACAATTTCCATAAACAGAGATAAACGTCCAAGAGGTATAACACTATTGGAAGAAACAGTCGAACCTTATATGGAATTACTTTAGATTTATGTACTCCAATAGGATGACATAGAGTCGTATGCTTCACCAGGTGGTTCCACACCTAGCACTGGGAATCATCCAAGAGTGGCATACCTCATTAGTTGTATAATCTCCTAGTTGTAGGTCTCATGTTTGGGACCTTATAAGTGTTTAGCGATTGTGCTGCATAAGTAAATACTTATAAGGTCCCAAAAGCGAGACCTATTGGCTATGCCAATGCTTGTTTGTGTTGTGCCTAAGGTCAATTCTGTGTGCAAAACAAACGTAAAGTGCTTTGTGCTGTTAGACAGTCCTACAAGCTTATTATTGTAACAAAACAAGAAATAAATAGTACATTCAGTTCCTTGTGCAGGGCGAACTTGGTGCACTCTGACTTTGGTCATATAGATGATAAGAGTTCATGTGATCTGGGGTAGTTCGTTTTTGTCCGTCGCTGACATGTTCCTCAGATTTCGATGAGACAGACAATGAGGAGAAGGAAAGTAAGAAAAGGAAATTGGCTCACAAGAAAATAAAGTTGGAGATAGATTTTGTAGATCTACTTGGAGAGGTGATATTTGATCCTCTGTTGATTTAGAACCCTTTGTCGCCACAGTGAACTCCAGCTGAGCATGTGGCACAATACGTTAGTTATTGGATTCGCAGAGAAATACTGAAGGAAGTGTGGACTCGACTTAGGTTAGATTGTCCAAGACCAACCCTACAGTCGAAAGAGGCATATACGCCAGAGTTGGACCACAAATTGTTGCGTTTTCTGAATAAAACAGGATGAGACTCAAGAAAGGGGTTAGATAAGGGTTTGAAGGGGTGTCAGGATTGATTGTTAGACATCTTGGGACCCCTGATAAAGGTTTTTAATATGTGCGAAGAGGCACATGCTATTAACACAGGGGTGGATATGGTTGTACTAAGGCAATGGATCCAAAGGGCGATATGCCTTTTGGGCAATTCAAACGCGGTTTTACGCATAAAAAGACGCAAAAGCATTTTAATTAGGTTTTCGGATTCGGACCTTGGAGGGAATGTTGAAGTTGCCTATGGAGAAGATGAAGAAGATGCCCAAGGAGTTGAGGAGAGTGAAGCTATCAGAATAGATAACTTTGCGACAGGTAGCGAGGTGGTTGGGACTTCTGTCAGCATCAATACAGGCAATATTCCCTGCGCCTCTGCATTACAGTGCTCTTTAAAGGTTGAACAGGTATCATTTACGTATGGGAGCAAAGTATTCCCAGAAGATAAATGGTCAGGAGGCCATGCAGGAAGTGGAATGGTGTTTAGTGAATATGGAAGAGCGATATTTGGGGAAGTCAAAGAAGTAATAATAGAGTCAGATGCAACTCTGTACAGTTTGGGGGGGCCAGGTGTGGTTCAGTGACGACAGGGGGACGTTGGTCAGTTTCAGAGAAGGAGATGTATATCAATTGCTTGAAAATGTTAGCAGGATCGTTCGCAGTGAGGAGTTTTGAGGAGGATCAGGTGAAGTGTTATGTTCTACTGAAAATGGACAATGTGTCCACAGTTCGTTATATCAGCTAGCTAAGGGGTTCCTCAGTCAAGGATGTTAGCAAAATTGACAAAGGAGTTTTTGTTTGGACAGGGAAATTATGGTACAGGCACACCATATTCCAGGGACGAGCAATGTAGCGGCAGATTGGAGATCCGAGAAGCTGACAGATTCGAGCAGTTGGAAGTTGGACAGAGAGGTGGGGTCATTTCAAAGTAGATCTGTTTGAAGACAGGTTGAGTGCACAGTTGCAGAGTTTCTACATTTGGAAGTCAGATCCGAAGGCAATGAAATGAAATGAAATGAAATGAAAAAGGCATTTGTAAAGCGCATGGTTACCCGAGGGCATCCCAGCGCTATCAGTGGCGCCCTTAAGCTATAGCAGATCAAGGAAAGTTTTAAGATGTTTTCTGGAAATCAGATAATTGGGTTCAAGTCGTATGTGGTCAGGAAGGTGATTCCAGAGCTTGGCCGCGTTGTATGAAAACAGACTGCCTCCAGTTCGTGTTCTCCTGATCTTCGGAACTAAGATTAGGCCTTTTTTGTCAGATCTAAGTGCTCTACTTGGTCGGTAGGGCTGAATCATAGAATGAATCAATACTGAGCCCTTGCCAGTGAATGCTTTATGTGCAATGCACAGTGACTTGAATTGAATTCTTTGTTGGATTGGTAGCCAGTGCAGAGTGGCAAGAGCAGGTTTTGCTGAGAGGCGTCTAGGGATGTTCAGTAGGAGGCGAGCTGCACAATTCTGCACGGTTTGCAATCTTTTTGCTGAAACCTGAGGGGCTCCTAAATAGAGGGCATTGGCATAGTCAAGCCGCGATAAAATTATAGCTTGGACTAATAGCCGTTTAGCCAAAAAAGGGAGCAGGGGGAGGATCCCTCTGATCATTCTTAGAAGACCATAGCAGCTAGCTGCAACTTTTTGCGCTTGTTGCTTAAAATTGAGGTTACCGTCGAGCCAGACACCCAGGTTCTTGATCTGTTTTTTCGGAACAGGCGGTGTGCCCAGACAACTGTGCCGAAAAATGGCGGTGAATGTTTTTCTTCAGGATTGGGGGAACAGAAGAATGCATGCGTTTTCCCCTTTCTCTTTGATTCAGAGGGTTCTCATGAAGGTCAGGAGAGAGAGAGTGCAGAGTTGGTGTTGATCACTTTGTTTTTCCAGTCACATGTTTGGTTTCCAGACGTGTCGAGTTTATTAGTAGACAATCCGGTATTGTTGCCATGTTACCCACAGCTGTTGATGAATGCCCAAGGAAATTGCAACAAAATGATGAAAGAGGGGCAGTTAGAGCTGATGAGTTGGGTGATTTCAGGGGAGTGTGGCAGGTGGCAGGTTTATCTGAGGAGGCTTCAGAGCTTATTAAGGAATCCTGGGCACGAGGTACATCGAAGGCTTACAGGACGTTATGGAGAAAATTGTGAAGTTGGTGTTTTGCAAGGGCTTCGGATCACATTTCAGCACTTGTAGTAGAGGTTGTGAATAATTTGACAGAATTATTTAAGAGAAGTTTGACACATAGTTCAGTGAATTTGAGCAGGTCAGCAACTTTGGCAGGTCATGAGTTGGTGGAGGGGATCCCAGTATGTCAGCATGTTTTGGTGAGAAGGATAATTAAGAGGGTTCGGCTGGAGTTCCCTCCCCGGGCAAAGCATGATTCTTTATGGAATGTCTCACAGGTGTTGAAGGAGGTAGAAGGATGGGGTAGTAATGAGTTGTTGTTATTAAAGATGTTATCTCGGAAGATGGCAGTCTTCCAAGACTAGGAAGTCTCGCAGAACTAGGAGAATTTCTCCTAGGAGTATTTCTGATATCAGTGCCTTGGATGTGAACTCTAGGAGTTTCGAGCCTGAGGGTGTGTGTTGTGAGTTAAGGAAGTGTACTAAGACTATGATTAAGTCAATTTTTTACCCTAGAATGAAAGTACATGAGCGTTTGTGTGTGGTGCAATGTCTGAAAGAGCACGAAAAATGAAGTGTAGGGCTGGGAGCGCGTGGATGTTCACAGTTGCTGATATCTTATACAAAGCCATATTGAACGGTGTCCGCGCCTAACCTGGCCAAGTGGGTTAAGGAGGTGATGAGGCTGGCAAGTATTGATGTGGGTGCTTTTGGAGCACATTCGGCAAGGGGGGCTATGGCAAGCAAGGCTTTTTTGTCAGGTGTCAGTCTCAGTAGTATTATGAAGGATGCTGGTTGGTCGAGTGAGTCTACATTTCAATGTTTTTATTTTAAACCTGTTGAAAATTCTGTACAAAGGCGAGTGGATGAGCTTTAAACAAGCATAATATTGGCCTCCGTGCCTTGACATAAAATGCAGATTTTTCACAGTTTTAAAGGGAAGAAAATCATGATTTTATTAAAAACACGGACGGTGATATTATCTCTCCCTGAATTATACCCAGCCCGATTCCAGATAAGAACAGATTAATTTGTTTGGAGTATCACAGGACTGAACTTTCAGTTGATTTGCAGCAGGAATAGAAGGAAGATGGCTGCAGGTTTTTTGAATATACACATGTTCTAAAGGGTTCTGGAATGTTTAAATGTTCTATTTCAAGTGTTTGTTGCTGCTGTGTATGGGAGCAATAAAGGAGTTATGCATGATATTACCCTTCGTGTCTTTAATAAAATCATGAATTTCTTCCCGTTAAAACTGTGGAAAATCTGCATTAACCAACCTACACTAGGCAAGGCTAAGCACAGACACCTGCTCGACACCACAATACTCTTGCAGGCGACTGTTTTTTATATATACACATAACATAAAGTTAGTGGTAGATTACTCTAACTCGAACAGGCAAATGATGGCTAGGGGCATTGATGACTTCACAGTAAAGGGGACCCATAGCACGGAATGTGGGGAAATGCATGTACACTCCCATCCCCAAGCAGGATCATCCACAGCTTCACAGAATTGTTGGAAAACGAGGCAGTATCTGTGAGGCCTGCACAAATAACATGTCACATTTATCCTTCACTGGGAACCAAACCCCCTATTGTAGCGCTTGACTCTCAGAGGGTAGCGTTGCAGAGTAGTCTAAGGCTTACTCAAGGGAGGTGGTGTGGGCTAGTAATCGCCATTTAGTAGTACGCAGAAATAACACTCAATAATTGATTGTCCAGTCTGTACTTTGCTTTATAAAAGGAAGAGTACATTTATTAAACACACACACTACTCAATACTATGCACCAATTTACAAATATACATAAGCTGTTGGAATTACTTTGTGACATTGCATAACACTCCCACCACTCCCATGTATGCACATCATCTTGCCCCCAATGCAGTAGGTTGACCATAACCTGGGGTGAGGGCCTTGCTCACTGGCACCATCCCAATGGCGACCCATCCCCTGTATCTCAACAAGCATTTAAAAGGGGCACACCTGCCCTGGTGACACATAACCCTGACTGAGCATCTCATACTGACCATACAGTATGCACCTCTACATCTTAGTGGCTAACAGTCTGGGTTGTTCTTAACCTAACGCAGTAGCAAGAATACATTTTGGGGCATCACTTAGAATGACAGTACTCATCATAGTTGATAACAGTTAAGATGCATTGCAATTAAAGCCCCTAAAAGGCATCACAGTTAAAATCACAGGATTCAGCATGTACAGCCAGACACCCTAGCAGGAATGTCCAGCAACAGAACCCCACTTTGCTTATGAATTCACATTACACATATGACTTACAGTCCCACCATAGAAATAACATTGGTAAATGCACTTCTCGTGCAATTGCACCTCTTCACCTCCAGCGGATGCCCTTCTCCAAACATCCCCAGCACAGCCCTCCTTACATTGAGGCAGTCCCTAACGCACCCCCCAGCTGTAGAACAAAAGCTCCAGCCCCGGGATGCTGATGACTGAGCCCTTGAGGGGTTATTTCTTTGGAGTCCCCAGAGACTCAGGGGGGACTTTACCTCTTCGTGCTGGGGGAGACTGCGTTGCTCCTGCAGCTCCCCCTGCACCTTTGCACTCACTTGGCGGTGACCCCGTCCTCCGGGGGTCACCACACGCTGAAAAACAGGCATTTTCCTGCAGGCCTGACCAGGCTCTGCAAAGCATTGTGGGGCGCGCTTCCCCCATCTCTCACACTTTTGATGAGCGGCTCCCCCCCTGCTCCGGGGAGAGCCACGATGCTGGCGATGGCGGCCCTGAGCCGCATTTGCCCATCTGTGGGGGTCCGGTCCCACCCGGACCCCGTACCTGCCCTGGTGAGCTTTGCGCGGCTCGGGGAGCCCACCCCGGCCGCTCTTCTCTTTTCGTGGGCCCGGTCCTACCCGGGCACCCCGCCTTTCTGCCTCGTTGGAGAGCTGCTCGGGGACCCCACCCCCGGCGGCTCCCACCGGCTCCCCGACTGGCCAGCACCCTCATGTGCTGCCGCGGGAGCCGGCCTCTCTGTTCTGGTCTGCCCGCTCCTGCGGGCAGACACAAGGCTGCTTCCCCTCCAGCGAGTCCTTGGGGGAGTGCGACGGCACTCCCCCCGCCTTCCCGCTGTTGTGGGGGAGTGCGACGGCACTCCCCCCACCTCCGCCACCACGCCGGGGCCCGGGGTTGGGGTCCCGGGCCCCGAGGCAATCTTCACGGGGAGCGCAATGGCGCTCCCTGGTGTCGGGGCTCGGAGTTGGGTTCCCGGGCCCCCTGGGCAACCTTCGCGGGGAGCGCGACGGCGCTCCCCAGCTTGTCTTCCTCCACCGGGGGCAGAGCGACAGCCTTGCCCCCTCCTCCCCGCCGCAGACACCGAGGCCCGGAGTTGGGGATCCCGGGCCCCAGAGATCTTTCCGAGGGGGGCGTGACGGCGCTCCCCCTCCTCCAGTAGCTTCGGGGGGCCAGGGTGGGCTCCTGGCACCCCCCTTGGGATAATTTCACGGGGAGCGCGACAGCGCTCCCCGACTTCTTCTTCTTGTGGGGCAGCCCCTGGGACCTGACCCACCCTGGGGCCACTTCTTGGACCGGCGGCAGAGCCCCACGCGCTTCGTCGTCGGTCCTCTTCAGGGGGCAAAGGTCGCCTACGTTCTGGGGGGCATATCTCGGCCCCCAGGTAGCCGACCTTCACCATTTTGGCCTCCTTTTGCTCCTGGTGGCGCACCCCAGCCACTGGGAGCACTTTCCTTTGCCCTCCTGGTCTCAAGGAGGGTGAACTCAGCAGGGTCCTGTCTTCACTGGCTCCCTGCGCCAGCCTTTCGCCTGGCTCTCCTCCTGGGCCTCTCTTCTCCCTGTGTAGAGGCCCAGGCTTCTGCTCACTGGTCCTGGACTCTCCTCCTGGCGTAATTCAGGATCCTGGGACAGTCAGGGGGTTCTTCCTTCCAACTGCCCATGGCGCCAGGCTCCAGCACCAGTCTTCCTCAGCAGACCACACCCCAGAGAGAGCTCCTCTTCCTGTGCAAGCTTTTTTTAAAGAATTTGGAGGGGCTGGCAGGAAGTCTCTGCTTGCCCTATCAAACAGCGACCACTCACCTCTCTGCCCCTGCTCCCTCCTTCCTGCCCAGGCCTCTGGGTTAGTTCAAAATGGCGTCGTCCAGGGGTCTCATGCCACATAGTCTCTGAAAGCCACTCCCCCCCTTGCTGCCTTCTCTCCAGAGCAGCTTGGTGCTTGGCACCAGGTGACAGCTGCTGATGGATTAACCTGTAGCTTCACCCATCTTCTCTTCTTGGAGAGGAGACCTTCGCCCTTGGAATGCTTGCCTGCTTGCCGTGAAGGGCTAGGCCTCTGATGGCTCAGTTTGGGGAGGAAGGTCATTAATCCAGCCTGGCAGGGTCACACCCAGCCAGGCTCTGGTTATGAGCTGACTCAGAGGAATATGACATTTCTGGATGACCCAAAAGCAGTACAGATATGACTTTGGACTCTGCAGAATAGTACTTCTCACCTAAGTTACTGTGGACTTTAGTGCGTGTCTGGAATTTGTAGGCCCTAGGGAAGTGAAACCATCCCATGTGATCCCCATCCTCATAGGAGAATAATGAAGTGGTCTGTCAGTGAAAACAGTAAAGCACACTGACTTTCCCTTACATGTTTCTTCCCATTGTATAAAGCCTATTCCATGTCACCACCCAGCTCTGCATAATTCCTGCCACACCATTCAATTTGTAGCTGCTCCCGGGCTGCGCACGCCAGGAATCTCCCCTGCGCAGCCCCTACACGTGTGCACACGCATGTACACACGTGTCTGCATGTAATCAGCCCGGTGCCCCTTACTCCGGCTGCAGCGCAGCGGCCTACCCTCACCAGGGGGACACCGGTAAAATCCACATGCAGTCTCTTTCATCATGAGTTCACTGTGAGTGAGTCCCAACTTATGAGGCTCTCCCACAGTAAAAGCTCAACAATTAGGTGTTCAAAAAGCAAAAAATCCAGGCGGCTCAGATGGTCAGAACCACCTTCTAATACACGCTGCGCCCAGGTGATTCCTACAGGGAAGAATTAACCACTCTACATAGGTACTCTTTCCGTAGTCAGCGATAACTAGTTATAAGGGGTTCTGACCAGACCCCCCTTACTCACCAGTTATCCGCTCAGATCACCTACTCCTTCCATCCATGCGACCTCCACCCATTACAGGGATCCCAGACTACCCTAAGACCCTCTGGGCTCTAGGTTAGATACCTCTAGGTCACTCACGGTCTACATGGACTCAGCCTAACTAGGCCTATCTTTGCCCTTGGTCACGCAACACTATACCTACCACTTCTCTGGACAAGGGTACAGTGCCTCAGCACCGATGCGGTCTTCTGGGATAGGCCTACATCCCATCCCCTGGGTCACTAGCTGGTCTCCCTTCTGGAGACTGTTCCAACAAGTACCCTCTCTCCTTTTGGTCCTTACACCCTACAGATGCAACCTCTCCGGACCCTCACGCTCAGCCTGCCGCTGGAGTCATTCAGCTGCCACCACCCTTTCGGGATGACTGTCTTCATTAAAGAAAGCACAGCCACTCGTACTTTTCCCACACAGAAAAGCACCTTTGGCCACTGGCCTGGCTCCCTGATAGGACCTCAGACCGGCCTCACTACCACACTGGCAGTGCCAGGGAGGAACACTGGGGGTGCCTCGTCAGACATCCTACAGCTCATTCCCCCCGTTAGTAGCGCCACACGGAAACTACCCCGGGAACCTAGACCCTTCCTTGTTCTCCGCTGCGAGAACAGGGCCTATGCACCCTTCCCTCCGAGAGGCTGCTCTCCTCCCAGAGTACCCTTAGAGAGCCCGTGGGCCCCGAGTTAGCTACACCCAGGCCCACCTCTCAGAGATCTCCTCGGTTTCCCTGCAGCGCCTTGGGAGACCAT
The DNA here is from genome assembly GCA_963921515.1 of Calotriton arnoldi. Classification (NCBI taxonomy): domain Eukaryota; kingdom Metazoa; phylum Chordata; class Amphibia; order Caudata; family Salamandridae; genus Calotriton; species Calotriton arnoldi. The sequence goes on from CAWUFW010004039.1 coordinate 998,027, forward strand.
CCAGGGACCCTCATGATCCCTGGGGGGCTGGCACCACCCCTTCCTGAAGCGCAGGGTCCCTTCACTTAAGATAGGCCCCACTTGCCTTCAGGGTGGTACTACCACACTCAGCCAGGGACCCTTAAGATCCCAGCTAGGCCTGCACCACCCTCCTCTGAAGCACAGGGTCCCTTCACCTAAGATGGGCCCCACCTGTCTTCAGGGCGGTACTACCTCCATCAGCCAGGGACCCTCAAGATCCCGGCTTGGCCTGCACCACCCTCCTCTGAAGCACAGGGTCCCTTCACCTAATATGGGCCCCACCTGTCTTCAGGGTGGTACTACCAGGCAGAAGTCCACCTCCTGCATCGAGCTAGGGGAACACCCCCACGCTCCTGGTCCTGGGGTCCAACCCCCACAGGACCTACCTGACTGGTCACTGGCCAGGCCTCGCCCCAGCCACCACCTTAGGTTCACAACACCAGCTCCAGAATGACATCCGGTTGCTTCCTTGGGTAACCACCTACTCGACCCTGACACCTCAGGGTCCACCACTAACCCTTCACCTGGAATCTAGGGAGCACATCACCCCCACTCAGATCACCACTGGGTCAGTTACCTAGCCCACCTAGTGTACCTAGGGGCTACCACTGCACATCCTGCTAGAGAACTACCCTCCTTTGGGGCCACCCACTACCATGGGCCACCCCTGGGTTGCTCACCTTCCCCACCAGATAACCTGGGGGCCCTGCCAGACACACAACTCTACCGCACCCTCCTCCCACCGTGGAAAAAGTTTCTTGGGGTCCCCCACCATGGGAACCCCTGGGGTGTTACTACCCGGGGTTAAGACACCTTCTGCCCCACCCCTCCAGTGGGTTTGGCCTGCGCCAATGGCAAGAAAACTTTCAGCGGGGGAAAGATATCTGGGGCCCCTTCTGTGGAAACCCTCCCTGCCCTTAAAAAGCGCTGGAATCTCCCAGGACCCCCTACCTCTCCTGTCCCCCCAAAGTCCGATCCACCTCTACACCCCATCTGTGATGTAGGTATCAGTTGCTGTCCCTATCTCTTGAGAAGACACCCTCCTCATGCAGGTGTAGTGTGTGTAGTGTTAGGGTTCAAAGGTGTACAACATGGTTTAGAACACTTGCATGCAATAATTTCCTGGAAAGCACCATCCCGCTATCACATGATAATCAACATAACTCAGTCACATCAATACAGTTTACATTTAAACCATAATATCCTCACATGACATATATGTGTGCGGGGCTTTCCTTTCCCATACTTTTAGTTCACATGACCAAAACTTTGAACCCTTCTCAGAGCCTTGCGCTCTTCCATTTGCTCATTACTGCATAGGTAATGTGTGGCAAAACTGGACTTATCAAATGCTATAAATGCGTAACAGAATGGGATACTATGTTTCCCGCCGCTAGACACCAATGTTGGAAAACGAGGCAGTATCTGTGAGGCCTGCACAAATAACATGTCACATTTATCCTTCACTGGGAACCAAACACCCTATTGTAGCGCTTGACTCTCAGAGGGTAGCGTTGCAGAGCAGTCTAAGACTTACTCAAGGGAGGTGGTGTGGGCTAGTAATCGCCATTTAGTAGTACGCAGAAATAACACTCAATAATTGATTGTCCAGTCTGTACTTTGCTTTATAACAGGAAGAGTACATTTATTAAACACACACACTACTCAATACTATGCACCAATTTACAAATATACATAAGCTGTTGGAATTACTTTGTGACATTGCATAAACTCCCACCCCTCCCGCAGGGGGGTGGGGTCTAGTACCACCACTCCCATGTATGCACATCATCTTGCCCCCGATGCAGTAGGTTGACCATAACCTGGGGTGAGGGCCTTGCTCACTGGCACCATCCCAATGGCGACCCACCCCCTGTATCTCAACAAGCATTTAAAAGGGGCACACCTGCCCTGGTGACACATAACCCTGACTGAGCATCTCATACTGACCATACAGTATGCACCTCTACATCTTAGTGGCTAACAGTCTGGGTTGTTCTTCACCTAACGCAGTAGCAAGAATACATGTTGGGGCATCACTTAGAATGACAGTACCCATCATAGTTGATAACAATTAAGATGCATTGCAATTAAAGCCCCTAAAAGGCATCACAGTTAAAATCACAGGATTCAGCATGTACAGCCAGACACCCTAGCAGGAATGTCCAGCAACAGAACCCCACTTTTCTTATGAATTCACATTACACATATGACTTACAGTCCCACCATAGAAATAACATTGGTAAATGCACTTCTCGTGCAATTGCACCTCCTCATCTCCAGGGGATGCCCTTCTCAAAACATCCCCAGCACAACCCTCCTTACATTGAGGCAGTCCCTAACGCACCCCCAGCTGTAGAACAAAAGTTCCAGCCCCGGGATGCTGATGACTGCTGGCTGAGCCCTTGAGGGGTTATTTCTTTGGAGTCCCCAGAGACTCAGGGGGGGACTTTACCTCTTCGTGCTGGGGGAGACTGCGGTGCTCCTGCAGCTCCCCATGTACCTTTGCACTCACTTGGCGGTGACCCCGTCCTCCTGGGGTCACCACACGCTGAAAAACAGGCATTTTCCTACAGGCCTGACCAGGCTCTGCAAAGCATTATGGGGCTCTCTTCCCCCATCTCTCGCATTTTTGATGAGCGGCTCCCCCGCTACTCCGGGGAGAGCCGCGATGCTGGTGGCCCTGCGCGGCATTTGCCCATCTGTGGGAGTTCAGTCCCACCCGGAACCCGTGCCTGCCCAAGTGAGCTTTGCGTGGCTCGGGGAGCCCACCCCCGGCCGGTCTTCTTCTCTTTTCGGGGACCCGGTCCCACCTGGGCACCCGGCCTTTCTGCCTCGTTGGAGAGCCGCTCGGGGACCCCACCCCCGGCGGCTCCCGCCGGCTCCCCGACTAGCCAGCACCCTTGCGTGCTGCCGTGGGAGCCGCCCTCTCTGTTCTGGTCTGCCCACTCCTGCGGGCAGACACGAGGCTGCTTCCCCTCCATCGAGTCCTCGGGGGAGTGTGATGGCACTCCCCCCACCTTCCCGCTGTTGTGGGGGAGTGCGACGGCACTTCCCCCGCCTTCGCCACCATGCCGGGGCGGGGGGTTGGGGTCCTGGGCTTCCGAGGCAATCTTCACGGGGAGCGGGAAGGCGCTCCCCAACTTGGCTTCCTGGTGTCGGGCCCAGAGTTGGGTTGCCGGGCCCCCTGGCCAACCTACGCAGGGAGCGCGACACCGGGGCCCAGAGTTGGGGATCCCGGGCCCCAGAGATCTCTCCGAGGGGGGGCATTACGGCGCTCCCCCTCCTCCAGTGGCTTTGGGGGGCCAGGGTGGGTTCCTGGCACCCCCCCTTGGGATAATTTCACGGGGAGCGCGACGGCACTCCCCGACTTCTTCTTCTTGTGGGGAAGCCCCCGGACCTGACCCACCCTGGGGACACTTCTTGGACCGGCGGCGGAGCCCCACGCGCTTCATCGTCGGTCCTCTTCAGGGGGCAAAGGTTGCCTACCTTCTGGGGGGCATATCTCGCCCCCAGGTGGCCGATCTTCACCATTTTGGCCTCCTTTTGCTCCTTGTGGCGCGCCCCAGCCGCTGGGAGCACTTTCCTTCGCCCTCCTGGTCTCAAGGAGTTTGAACTCAGCAGGGACCTGTCTTCACTGGCTCCCTGCGCCAGCCTTTCACCTGGCTCTCCTCCTGAGCCTCTCTTCTCCCTGCGCAGAGGCCCAGGCTTCTGCTCACTGGTCCTGGACTCTCCTCCTGGCGTAATGCAGGATCCTGGGACAGTCAGGGGGTTCTTCCTTCCAACTGCCCATGGCGCCAGGCTCCAGCACCAGTCTTCCTCAGCAGACCACACCCCAGAGAGAGCTCCTCTTCCTGTGCAAACTCTTTTAAAAGAATTTGGAGGGGCTGGCAGGAAGTCTTGGCTTGCCCTATCGAACAGCGACACCTCACCTCTCTGCCCCTGCTCCCTCTTTTCTGCCCAGGCCTCTGGGTTAGTTCAAAATGGCGTCGTCCAGGGGTCTCATGCCACATGGTCTCTGAAAGCCCCTTTCCCCCTTGCTGCCTTCTCTCCAGAGCAACTTGGTGCCTGGCACCAGGTGACAGCTGCTGATGGATTAACCTGTAGCTTAACCCATCTTCTCTTCTTCGAGAGGAGACCTTCGCCCTTGGAATGCTTGCCTGCTTGCCATGAAGGGCTAGGCCTCTCATGCCTCAGTTTGGGGAGGAAGGTCATTAATCCAGCCTGGCAGGGTCACACCCAGCCAGGCTCTGGTTATGAGCTGACTCAGCGGAATATGACATTTCTGGATGACCCAAAAGCAGTACAGATATGACTTTGGACTCTGCAGAATAGTACTTCTCACCTAAGTTACAGTGGACTTTAGTGCGTGTCTGGAATTTGTAGGCCCTAGGGAAGTGAAACTATCCCATGTGATCCCCATCCTCATACAGGGCCGGACTGGCTACCAGGCGATTTGGTGTGCTGCCAAGCTGGGGGCTGATTTCACTGCGGTGGGGGCTGATTTCGTTGATGGGGACCTGCGTGAGCTTCGAAATAAACAAAGCAAAACGAATGTTTTTAAGCACACGCAGGTCCCCATCAACGAAATCAGCCCCCAGCTCAGCAGCATGCCAAAACGCCCGGTAGCCAGTCCGGCCCTGACAGTGCTCTTGTTTAATTTCTGCAGCAGCCGTCCGTAAAACGTTTATATTGACGCAAATATCATGGATTCTGCAATCGAAAACAAGATGAAAATGAAACATCCCTCGTTTGAAAAGGCGGTTATCAACGTCTCCCATATTTTGATAGCATAGCCTAGCGGTTCTGACGAGGAGTATGCTCAATAGTGTTTACAATAGACATCTTTTGTCATTTGCAAAGAAGCAATATTACAGAGCATAATGTTTTAGTGTAGAACAAAATGTATCCCACGTTCCCCAGCCTATGTGTTTTAAGAAATTTGAAAAAATTGACGATTCAGTTACAAATAATCAGTTTTTAGCCACTGTATCTAAAAAATATATTGCATTCCTCTGTAGTTTGTGATTAAACCAGCATAGAAAGGCATACTAAGATAGTGACTACTTTTGGTCAATTAAGTTTATAGTCTTTCTTTTATGTATACTGATGTGAAGGGGAAAGTCGATGCTTTGCTTCACCGTTTGTTGATTATGCTGTGTTGCTGTGGTATTACCAGGGCCGGACTGGCTACTGGCCGTTTTGGTGTGCTGCCGAGCTGGGGGCTGATTTCACTGCGGTGGGGGCTGATTTCGTTGATGGGGACCTGCGTGAGCTTCGAAATAAACAAAGCAAAACGAATGTTTTTAAGCACACGCAGGTCCCCATCAACGAAATCAGCCCCAGCTCGGCAGCACAACAAAACGCCCGGTAGCCAGTCCGGCCCTGGGTATTACTATCCCTGGAAGTCGAAAAGGAGTGTAACGAAAGGGGGCATGTGGGGGTAAACGGGACAGTAAAAAAAAAAGTGATATGATGTGGCCAGCCCTTCCCGCTTCATACCCTTTTTTTTTTTTAAACTAAAATAGGTCAGGTCCTGCTCCACGATTCGGGATCTGAGAGGGCCAGGAGGAATCATGGGTGGACCATGAAGATGAGTGGGGTTGCCCTGCATCTCCCAGGTGTTTGAGAGCTGGGTCTGGGCATGCAGGATCGTCTTGTAGGGGTGAGAAGCAACATACTCTACCTACTGTCCAGGTTGTGCCCACTAGTTTTACTCTGCATTTCTAGGGGTTAGTACCTATGTGTTTTATTCCTTCTGCTTTCTCCGCCTCACCCCCGTTTCACTTTCTGCCTCACAGTTCACACTCTCTGCTTCACCCTGCTCTCATGCCCACCTCGCTCTCTGCTGCCTCCCACCTCATCCTCTTCTCTCTCCACCTCACATCCTCTTTCTCTGCTTCACCCTCTCACTCTCCACCTTATCCTCCTTTTCCTTGCCATGGCCTCCACTCTCTCTTTGTCTCACCCTCTCTTTCCACCTCACCCTTTTCTTTCCACCTCACCTCACCTCACCTCCCACTCCTACTCTACCTTGCCATTCTCTCACTGTGCATCAATCTCCTCTCTCTCCACCTCACCCTTCTGTTTCCACCTCGCCGTTCTCTCCCCACCTCACCCTTCTTGCTTATCCTCCCATTACTCTCACTCTCTGCCCCATCCTCCTCTGTCTTTCCAATCCATCCTTCTACTCTGCACTGTCTTCTCTCTCATGTGCGCTATCTTCCCTCTCTCTGCCTCACCATCTCTCCCAACTCTCCTACCCATCACCCTTTCCTTTCTCTGCTTCGCCTTCTCCCCTCTCCACCTCATTGTCTTCTGTCTGCATCACCTTCACTGCTGCTGTATATGTGGTAAGGATTTTATGTATGTAAAGGAAGCTTAATTTGCTATGATACAAGCGTATGTGAGTGTACTTGTGTGGGTGTGCAGGTGTTCGTAAGTGTACCCTGCACTCCTACTGCCCTGGATGTGTTATTCACTGAACAGTGGAAGCACCAAGGCCTGGATTATATAGAGCGTGCTCATGAGCATGCACAAAAACTTGAGCCCATATGTATTTTAAAGAGAGTAAGGATCTTTGCAACTTTTTTAAGTTGTAGATAGTGCAATCTGTAGAACCTTCACTCCAGGAAACAGAGATAACCATTGGAAGGGCAATTAAAGTTGTTGAACCAAGGAGAACTAACCAAACATTGTTTCTACCCATAGCTGCCCACTGTGCACAGCTCCTGAGGCTGAGAACTGAACCTCTCACTGGGTGGCTAGCTTCTCAAAGAATATTTGGCTACAGTTTCTTAAGCAGAGTGTATTTTAGGGGAAACAAAGAGGAAATGTACAGCTGATTCGGGTGACTCAAATCTGAACTCTCTCCTAAATTGTGACCGGCATGTCGCTGCCTCTATCACATTCTCTTCCACTTTCCCACTGGGCTCTCCTAGACCAATCACCCTCTATTTCTCCATTACTCTCCCTGCCCGTCCCTTTTGTTCTACGCATCCCCTCCAGGGCCGGACTGGCTACCGGGCGTTTTGGTGTGCTGCCGAGCTGGGGGCTGATTTCGTTGATGGGGACCTGCGTGTGCTTAAAAACATTTGTTTAGCTTTGTTTATTTCGAAGCTCACGCAGGTCCCCATCAACAAAATCAGCCCCCACCGCAGTGAAATCAGCCCCCAGCTCGGCAGCACACCAAAACACCCGGTAGCCAGTCCGGCCCTGATCCCCTCTAGTATCTTACTCCTCCTTCTCTGGACCCTCCCCCACCACTGATCATTTGCTCATCACCCTCCTCTCTGACCAACTTCCTTTCTCATCATACTCATCCTTAAACAGCCTCATCCTTTGCCTTCCCCCTTCCCCTAATCCTGTCCCTCTACTCACCTCTCATCACCCCATCAGTGCATGCCTACCCATTTCCATGCTCCTAAACACTTTACTCAACATTCTCCTGCTCCATCCTGCTCCATCATCCTACTTCCTCAGACACCTCTTTTATCCTCCTTCAGACACCTCTCACATCATCTTTATCACCTTCTCTATTTTATGACATTCTCTGCCTTCCTACTCCTCTCTAAATCAACCACCTCTGTCACGATATTTCTTCTTTTCCCTTCTACTCACTCCTTTACTCTTATTTCATCCACCTCTTTCCTTGCCATTCTTTTGTCTTATTCTTATCTTCTTTTTCCTTACCCTCGTCTTTTCTATCCTCGCTCTCTCTAATCACTCTGTCTCTCATCTCTGTCCCTCTTCACCTTTTCCTCTTTCCAGATTCTAGAAGGATGATGTGTGTTACCCTTTTGCATCACAGTTGTGTAAATTGTGGCCGAGTGTTTTCAAGACTTCTAATGAAAGGGCCAGCCACGACCACAGTTGCTAGTTATTCAATAGCTAGTATACCTCAGCGGTGTGAGTTAAGCACTGTACCTTTCAAAATGCCCAAAACATCACAATTATGTAAAACTCAAACAAGTGTGTTTATCTAGTTGATGGGCACCTGGTAGTTCAGAATTGATATAGCGATGCCAGGACATAAGTATTCAAGTATTTTTCACATCGCTTGCATTTTCATTCTTGTGTCGAGATGAAAGGCTGAGCTGCAAGATTTGAATTTGCGAAGCCTCAGCTTGTAGGAACATTTTACGAGCAAGTGCATTAGACCCTGTATTATCTTATAAGTTTGAGACCTGTTATTAGCAGCGCTAAAATGCATTTCTAGCTACTCATATAATAAAAACTGAGAATTATTTGGGAAACAATTTTTGAAGAGAGAATAAACCCACAGGCCCCAAAGAGTGGTGTTTATGCCTTATGTTTCTTCAAATGATTCTACGTACATTTTCAATTACTTTCCTTGGGATGGAAAAGTCCTACCAGTTGTTTCTGCTGTGTGGCTTCACTTTAGTACCGTGTGATGGGAGCTTGGCTCAGTCTCTTTTGATGCATTTGGAGGGTCATAGGTATCCCTGCTGTTCACACATGCATGGTAACAGCCACCATCTGACTGACTTCACCCCTGTCCACACACTTCAAGTAGCCCAGGGCATTGGTGCTATTTATGAAGCTAAACAATTAGGCTAGTTAAAGCGAGGCTGCAGGCCCAGGTGAGTCATGGAGGAAAAGTAAGAAAGCTGTTGTTCTAGTTGTAAATGGGCCTTGGGTGGGCCATGGGGCTACCATCGAAGGGCCGGGCCCACCTGGCCCTCCCTCTAGATCCGGGCCTGAAATAGGTACTGCCACCAAAGCAAAATATGTCCATTTATAAAGTTCTTTAAAAACACTCATTTTGTGAGATCGAGGCATAGCAAAGAGCCTCGCTAACCAGCTTCACCTGGAACAGCACTGCAAGGTTGTTAAAATGGTGACAGGTTTTTCGCAAGGCAGGAGCACTATCTACATGATGCCACCACCCCCCAAAAACACACCCACATGCATGTTATTGTGAGAGAGAGAAGAACTGAGAACACAGTGCATTATTTTTTTTAGACTGCGTAGGGTTAGAATACCAAGCAGGGGAAGGGACAGAAACAGCCAGCCAGTGCAAATACTTCCTCAATAGGGTGCTCTGGGTCATAATAGTCCCCCGTGCTCATCGGTCGTAGGGAGGACGAGGTGCTGCTACTTCCGGGGGCTTGGACACATCCAGCAAGGGAGAGAGGGAGGGCCGAAAGGAGAGCAGCTACATAAGTGAGACAAGCCACTTAACCTCTTGCACGCGAGGGGGGTCACTAATAACAGTTGCACACACAGTGCCACCACTAACAGCTGCACGCTGGGGGCTGGGCAAGTTTTACACCTTAACACAAGGGACTGTTGCGACTATTTTCAACTACAGAAGCAGAACAAGCATTTGCAATGCAATAGGTCTCGCAATTGCGAGATTTTGAGCTATTGGCATTGTAAATGACAATGGGGCACATGCATCAAGCTAGGCAATTGCGATTCCTTAATAGCTATTATTAAGGAATCGCTATTAAGGAATCGCAATTGCCTATGCATGTAGAAATCGCTCAATAAATAGCGTTTCCTAAACATTCCTTAATTGCTGCTCGCAAATTGCGAGTCGCAATTAAGGAATACCTACCCATTCATTCCTATGGGCCAGGAGGCCCATAGGAATGAATGGGAAGATATTCACTATTAGTGATTCACTATTAAAGAATGGCTAATAGCGGAGCTATTTCAAGGGTGCCAGGGTGTCAAAAGGACACCCTGTTGCACCCCTGAAATCTGCATATGAGTACATCTTGCACACACACATGCCCCAAGGGCATGTGTGTGTGTAAAATGGAAGTTTGAAAAATGAACTTTAGTGCATTTTTCAAAGTTTTTGCAAATTACCATGCAGTTTAACTTCATGGTAATTTGCTCCCCTATTAGCGAAATCGCAAATTTTTTAACTTTAATGCATTGCATTTAAGGAATCTCAATTTGTGATTCCTTAAATGCAATTGCAATTTAAGGAATAGCAATTTTGCAATTCCTTAAATTGCGATTTCTGCATTTGGGATGATGCATCCCAAATGCAGAAATACTGGTCGCAACGGGGCAGATTCTGAGAATCTGCCCGTTTGCGACCAGTATTTCGGTTGATGCATGTGCCAGAATGCCTTTTATTTATGTGTTTAAAAAACCTGCAATAATAGAAGGCATTAGCTCGTACTGTCTTTGAGATGTGCTATAATTTCTGAATATGATAATGTGAAGACAGCTGTTAATCTTTCTCTGGCTCATGTAGAATGCTTAGGGGCACATGCATCAAACTCAAAAATACCAATTCCTAATTTGCGATAAATAAGGAATCGCAAATTAGAAATCGCTATCCGCTATGCATGAATCCATTCGCGCAAATCTACCGATTCGCTAAACATCGCAAAAACTATTTGCGAGTAGCGAAAAGCGAGGCGCAAATTCAGAAAAGCCACCATTAGCGAAATCTCTATTAGCGAGCTCGCAAATAGCGAGTTCGCAATTAGCGAAATCGCAAATAGCGCGTCGCCCTGGGAACATGCTGATGACATCACAACCAGGAAGTCAGCCAGCCCATGCTTCAGTCAATGCCCAGAGGAGGAGACAGGAGGAAGGAGAGTACTGGAGCTGAGCTGAGACAACACCCAAGATTGTTTCCTGCAACTGACTGTGCACCAGGATGGGGAAAGCAACAACAGGGGACAGTGCCACGCCCAGGAAGAGGAAGCTGAAATTCAGCGAGAGGGAACTTGAAAATCTCATTGAGGGGGTGTCCACAAACCACGACAAGCTCTTTGGGAAATTGTCCCTGAAAGTGCCTGAGGCTGACAAAAGGAGGATCTGGCTGCGCATCAAGAGCACGGTCAATGCAGTGGGAGTCACACACCGCAGCATTGATGACCTAAAAAGAGGTGGTATGACCTCAGAAGCCGGGCCAAGGAACGCATCGCAGAAAGGCTGAAGGAGGCAAGGGCCACAGGAGGGGGCACATCTACAGTATCCAACAACACAGCCCTGGAGGACCTGGTGGAGGCGACAATTCAGCCTGAGGCAGTGGTGGGAGTAACCCAGCTGGACACATCCGGCGCGGCAAGTACCTCACAAGGTAAGATGCATGCAAACATACAGTCCTACGTAATGTCCAGTGGAGCACATACCCCCAGGCCAACCCCAGTGTACAGCTCAGAATCCAGTCCACGTTTTCCCTCTTACCCCCAATGCATCATGGGAGTCGTAGTCATGTCAGTCAAGTGGGTATCCAACACAACACTAGCAAGCAAAACACGCCAACACTGCATGGCAGTCAGTGATTCAATGTGAGCCAAGTATGCATGATGTCACACAATGGGAAGGCGTACACATATTAACATTTCACTGTTTCACATCACAGACGCAGCTGAGATGGACTCGGAAGACAGTGACTGCCTACACATCTCTGAGACTCCTGCTGAGACAGATGTGGAGCCACCAGATGCCCCAGCATGCACACCACCCGCACCTACCAAACGCAGGGCCCAGATCCCTTCACTGCAGCCCATGGAATCTGAGGTGGCCCCTGAACCCACCCCAGCAACCAGCCAGCCTCCTGTGACCACGCCACCTACACCACAGGCACAGGTCCAACGTGGGCGGAGGCGAATTTCAAGGGCCCGCATTGCTGTGCAGGTAGACCAGGGTCCAAACGTGTTTGCTGGTGTGGAGTCACAGATGTTACGTGTGCAGTGCATGCAAGCAAGACACATGGGCGCAATACAGCTACAGATAACCAAACTGGCAAAGAACATCAGCCTAATGACAACTGCGTTTGTGGAGGGGAATAGGCAGACCAACGCAAGCATTCAGGAGCTCACCAAGGCAATGCTTGCGGGCCAAAGCACAAAGAGGAGAAGGCATCGCCAGAGCATGATGTGCATGTCAGCCTATACCAGGGCCAATAACAAGCTCTGCAACACCACTGCGCAGCTGGCACGTCGCTCCGTGGCAATGCAAATAGATCTGGGCCATTACTGTGGGGATGTTGCTAGGGCCCTAGGACAAGTGACCACCGCCGTGGAACAACTCCAGGCTGGTACTGTTGGCGGCAGCAACTTGACAGGGGAGGAGGGGAGTGAGGAGGCCTCCAGTCTTAGCAGCCTGTCGATGCCAGTGACCACTGCCAGGAGGCGCAGTTCGCGCAGCTCAAACCCTTCAGTTGCGCATCATGGTGATGTGGCCGATGCAGGCGAAAGACGTATGGGTGTGCGTGGCAGGAAGCGCTAGCCAGGCATATTCTCCTCAGTTTGGCCATGGTGACTTAACCATGGTCAATTGCAGCCTAATGATTGCTAACCAGCACATGGTATTGTTTATTTCACGTTATTCACCTATGCAATCATAGTTATGATTAGCACACATCTCTGTGTGGCTACCCATTGATACATGGGCTCATGTTAATAAATACTTTCATGTTCAGCATCTAGGTGTCATGTCTCATTATTGCCTGCCTCAGAAATAATGTTGGGTGATGTCTGCACGTCTCCTCTGCCCTTCTCCTGTGTTTGCCACGTGCGCCTGTCGGAGTTGTGCGGGTGGTTGGTTGTCGCCATCTGGCTTACTGTCGGACACCTCGATGTTTATGCCTCTGCTGGTGGCAATATTGTGCATAATGGCACATGCAGCCACGATCCGGCAGCATCTCTCTGGACAGGACTGGAGGGCTCCACCAGTATTGTGCAGGATGCAGAAGCGGCTTCTAGGTATTCCAAATGTGCGTTCTATCACATTCCGTGTGCTGATGTGTGCAGCATAGTACATCCGCTCATGTGGTGTTGATGGGTTGAGGATTGGCGTCAGGATATAGTTACGCACGGCGTATGCGCTGTCACCTACAGGGTGGAAAGCAAAGGGTTAGCCACAATGATGCATTTTCATTTGTTTGATTAATGTAGCGGATAGTTATATGTGTGTACCCAGCAGATGTCCTTCTCAGAATTCACCCCTGAGCAGACCCGTGTGGATGCCACTGTGTCGGAAGATGTAGGAGTCATGGCTGCTCCCAGGTAATTGCGCCACGCTGCCCGTAAGGATGTGCTTAGCATTGCACACTACTTGCACATTGATAGAGTGATGTGATTTCCTGTTCCTGAAGATGTATTCATTCACTGCTGGTGAACAAGTAGGGACATGCGTACAGTCTATGCAGCCAATCACATGGGGGAATTGTGCTACCTAGTAGATGTCCAGTTATGTCTTATTCAACTCCGGGGGGGTTGTGGGGAAGCTGTTGTGGGTGTGGATCCTTGTCATCATGGCGTCATGGAAGGTTTTGAAGAAACGTGAAAGGGAGCTTTGTGATTCCCTCCAGCTACAGCTACTACCCCCTGGAAACTGCCTGACGCAAGTTGGTGCAGGCAACATTGGACCTGTACATATGCAAGGATGGCATGGGTCCTACGGGTCTGACGCTGCATTAGGGGTTCCAATTCTGCTATTGGGTGCATGGTCATTGCACCGTTCAGCCTGTACTTATCGTATTTCTCATCCTCAGTTTGGACCAGCACTGTGATGCGCACTCTGAGGGTCCTCTCCTGTATCCACCTTCTTCGCTGCCCTGCTGCATGGGTCCTCCTCCTCCTCGCCATCACGTAGTGTGCAGTCATTGTGGAATGCTTCATGGGCCTTCTGAGTCTGTTTGAATATGTTTCCGATAGGTTGCACCTGAATTTTTGATGTTTTCAGACTTTACCACCTGATTGTGATTCCCCTTAATCTGCACTTGCAAAATAGCGAATTCATGGTTATTCGCTATTTGCGAATTTACATGCATTGGCTTGCGAGTCCTTAGGGACTAATCGCTATTAGCGGTGGCTGTTGTGGGACTCGCTATTAGGGATTCGCTTTTGGGGTTCTCGCATTTTTTGCGAGTCCCTATTTTTGCGAATGTGTTGGGTTTTGCGTAAATGGGTTGATGCATTGGGAAGTGTTGGTTTGCGTTCGCAAACGGTCTTTTTTAGCGATTCGCTGCTTTTGCGAGCACGTTTTTGCTTGATGCATGTGCCAGTTAATGTTGAGGCTATACTTTTCTCTGATGTTATGTTTTGGATAAATAAAAATGACGTCTGTACCCAAATCGAAATGTTTTGGCAAGTCATTGTTTCGTTTGATTTGGTGGGGGGTGGGGTCCACACTTGAGCCTCCTGGGCCTATGTTTTCACGCACATACTCATAGCTGTCAATCATATCTTTCTTATTCTGATCTTAGATGCTCTTACTTAGATATTCCAATCTTTGTCCCATAAAACAATGAGAGAAATGGTAGTCTCTTACACAATGTACCTAATGCGCACTCGTATGTGACAATAATCAATTGGCATATTTCTAATGTAATATTTATCAAAAAGAATATGACCCCGGATTCGTTTTTTGATGATTTCTCCTATTATTTGAATTACTCACTTACTTAATTTGTTTAAAAAAATGAACATTTGATGTATTCACAAATTTTAACATTTATTTAATAGAATGATGGCTTATTATTTTGTGATTACTACTGTATAGCTTTTCCCTACGTCTAAATATCTTTAATGATAAATCCTGTTTTCAGTGCACTTCACAAAAAATAAACTGGTCAGTTTTGCAATCAGAAAGTCCTGCCGATACCACGCACTGCCATCATTAATCTTAATGTCAACGCTGCGGTGCGGCGTCTGGCTAGTTAACTAACACCAGACCACCCTTCGGCTGGAGGTAAAATGTCAGAAAGGCCTTCGGGCCCGGTCTTTCTCTGGACAGGGAGACTATGGACGCCCCAACACTCCCTCGGCAAGTCTCTCAATGCCAGGGAAGCATGTTACTCATTTCAGTGCTCCATTGTCAATGAGCACAGCCAGCAACCACTCCCAGCCTCCATCGCCACAGTGAAAACCGACACCCATGCCTCTGAAACACTGCAGTGGGTGCACACGAGCTTCCCTGCTCTTCAGGTGTTCTCTCTCGCGCACGCACACATCTTCCACAGCATCTCACGCGCACACACACACACCTCTCTGCATAGCATCAATTACACCTCTGCATCACACACACTCACCTCTCTGAACAGCATTACACTCACAATCACACCTCTGCAGAGCCTTACTTATACACATATACATACACACATACCTCTGCACAGCATTACTACACACACCTGTGTTACACACACACTCACATATCTTTGCAAAGCATTTCACAGCACTTGCCGCCGCATATAGCAGCTATTATACACAAACACGTAAAGTCATACACAGCGTTCCACAGCCCCTCTGAACCCTCTCAACATGGAATTATCAAAACACACATCTAGGCACAGATTCTCACAAACACACACCTCGCTCTTGTAGTCATTTGCTCCCCCACCACCGCAACACAAGTAACACAACCAGAGCAGCTCTAAAATGGAAGTCACTTAGCTGCCTGAGTACTTTAGATAACTGTTTCGTTTTCTGCTGCATTCCACACCACCCAGTGATGCTGTTCCTGTGATTCGAATGTGGCTCTGCCCCAGAACACGCATCATACATGCAAGCAATAAACACCAGTCTATGTTTATACATACAAGTGACCGAGACACCCATCAGTGCACATCACAGGCAACAATATCGGTGCCATTCCAGAGGCAGTATGGTTACAATCATTGTACTAGCCCATTCATGTCATATAAAGATATATCTATAAAATGCAGAAATACATCCTGGTATATCCATGCTCAGCTGGTGTACACGGCTGTGTTTAAAACATGCAGAGAGAAAAAAAAACTATCAGGCAGCCACTTACGCCCTGGCTTTTGGAAACCCCATTGACAGGAGAATGTCCAGAGACGATCCGTTTTTTATAGTCCCTGCCCTGTGCTGCCGGTTTCTCCTGGGAGTCACTTTACCGTACAGATCTTCCGTCGCAGCCATGGCTCCCGTGTGTTCACAGCACCATGCCTCAGAACCGAGCCATCACTGACCAGGGAAAGCCCAGCCTCGCTGCTAGAGGGAACTCGTGTTTCCACAGAGCCAGCTTAGCATGTAATAATAACCATGACCTCTTGCATTTATACTGCCTGCACGGCCCGCTGAGGAGTCCGGGAGGTGAAGGAGGGACTGGGGTCTGACACCTTAGCTACTGGACGGGAGCTGACCTGGCCCGGGTAGTGCCATGTCCCGCCGCCTGTACTGTCCGCGGCACGCCTGACACCCGTGGGCACCATGGAGCGGACACTTTCCCCCCCTGGCAGCGAAGAGCTGTTGCGGGGATTCTGCACATATACAGAACTATGCGCAGGAAGGCAGGACCTCGGTGTATGGTGATGTACCAACCATCCACCTTAGTGCCCAAAATTCCAATCCGACTAGCTATAGCGTCTCATTCGTTCTCCGTACTATAGCGAAGCTACCAATGATTAGACATCCCAGAACACGGACTCTTTCAGGAATCGCGGGAGCAAGAACACTCTTTCATTACTCACTCATACTTGTCCACAATGTGCGTATTAAGAGACACAGTATAGTTTAAAATGTTTATTTCAACTAACGTGCTCTAAGACACAGTACACGTGCCAGTACTAGCAGCATAATGCATAAAGACAAAATAGTAAGCATTGTTACAATTCCATAGAATACAAACGGGGACAGCATTTTATAAAGACAGTGGATAAAGGACTATAATGCCTTGCCACCCTCCCCGTGCTAGTAACTAGTTTATTATAAAAATAGAAGACCTCTGGGCT
Organism: Calotriton arnoldi; assembly: GCA_963921515.1. Lineage (NCBI taxonomy): Eukaryota > Metazoa > Chordata > Amphibia > Caudata > Salamandridae > Calotriton > Calotriton arnoldi. The sequence continues at coordinate 1,014,747 of CAWUFW010004039.1, forward strand.
TTGTCAGGGGGACCCCCATACCTTAAGAACTAGATGCAAGGTTTACATCATCGGACAAGCACAGCTCTTCTCCCTGGAAAGGTTTTTCTCCAAGTGCCTCTAACAGGTAGCTTGCAATATTAAAAGCACTCGAATTTCAGCAGTGCAGCTGTGCTTCGTGTTATGTCTAAGTGCGTGGGGCTGACCAGAACAGAATAACAAGGGACGTTGTTTTTCGACCTTGTACATCGTGTGCAGACGCAAACCACAGAGAACAGCAGAAAACGTGAAAGGCAGAAATGCAGACAGTTCTCATGAACATAGGCACAAGCAGAGTCTGGAAAAACAGTCACAAAGTAACGTGTGCAAAAGAGGCATCATGGCAGCTAGGCCTAAGCTAACTTAGCAATGTCGACAATGAGGCCACAATCCACACTACAGAGCGGCGGCAGCAGATCCTGGTCCTCGCCTAGCCTGTCAGCCTCCGAGACTCTGTCCGAGGGCGGCGTGAAGCCCCAGTCTGTGTCGGACTGCAGCGCAGGTTCGTCGGACTCTGAGGGGCAGAGGACCGTCCGGAAAGAGGACCAGAGCCGGGGCAGGGTCTGCGGGGAACTTCGGAGTCTGGTCACTGCACTGGAGAGCTGCCTGACCGCAAGGGAAGGCCCCTGGGACGCAGATCCGTCCGGACAAGAGAAGCAAGAGGAGGTGAGGGCTCCCGCGAGCGCATTCACTTCACAGGATGGGGTTGTCAAAGTTCTCACGAGAGTTCAACGCGCACGGAATAAACACGCGGCTGCCATAAAAAAAAAAGCTGTCGGGGGGCGTGGCCAAGCAAGATGGCTGAGCGGACGTGATCCGCTTCGGCTCCGGACCCCCGAGGTTGCCACGAGCAATAACGGAGGCACCGAGAGGAGTAAACTGCATCTAGTCTGAACCAAAAAGATGCCGTGCTGAACAGCACCACCGGCCCATATCAATTCTAGGGCTTAGGGCGCTGGATTGCGACATTTGCAGCGGGGTCTGGATTGCGACCCAAGATGGCGCGGAGGAACGCGACTGCGGTGTCAGAGGCGACGCCCTGAATAACAGCGGACTTACCGGGGCCCGAAACGTGAGCAGAGTGAGCTGCACCCATCTGGATCACCTCGTGGAGCAGCCAGGAGGAGCGAGACGAGCTCCGGCGCCGCACCCCCGCCGCGCATGGAGAGGGACTGAGACTGCGGGCCTTCACGGGAGCGCGAGGCATCCTGGTGACGCTGGCACCGGCGGGAGATGAGCGGCTCCAGCGGCGACAACAATGTAAGGAGCTCAGTTTGCCCTGGGGGTCCCCACGTTTATCAAGGTGCTTGGATATTTCAGCAGGCAGGCCTTCATAGAGACTGCACGAGGGAGCCCATGCCTAATGCCTGACCTCAAGATGGCGCCTGTGCAGGGAGGACTCCCGAGGGCGGCCCCATTGCCCTAAGACACTGAACTGCATCTCTTTTAGGGGGCAGGGCAGATAATGCAGCACCTTTCTTTATATGTGGCCTGACAAGAGGAGAGGAGATCAAACGGTCCTGGGCTAGATGAGGTGATAGCACTTTCAGTGCCTGACCCTAAGATGGCCCCCGCGTGGTGATCCTTATCCAGGGCCGGGCTCCATTGGGGCACACGGCACCAGCACTCGCTCCAGCACATAGCACCAGTCCCACGCAAGTCCCCACGAGGCGACCACAGCGAGAGGCGATACACGACGCGCGTGAGGACGACGCACCTCCTTGCCCATATGCCACCGAAAAAAGCGGTAACCAAGGTCTCAAGCTATTTCGCATCCGCTGAGAAAAGCCATTCTTTCACCGAGGGGGCACAGATGCACAAGATGGTGTTCACTAGGGAAGACCTGGTGGCTTCCCTTAGGGACTTTAAATTCGAACTGTGCCTAGAAATCAAGCAGGACTTCCGGTCTTCCATAGACCAACTGAGGGCCGACCTCACGGAACGAATGACGACGCTGCAACATGACTTTGATGCGGTAGGGTCCAGGGTTCTAGAAGTGGAAGAACAGGCACAGGAATTGGATGCTTGCCATACTAAGATTCAGGAAACGCAGCAGACCCTCCAGACGCAACTCCACCAGGTACATCTGAAGGCAGAGGATTTGGAAAATAGGTCCCGGAGGGAGAATATCCGGATCCGGGACCTGGAAGAAGGAGCAGAGGGGCCTGATCTGGAGGCCTTCGTGGAGGGCCTCTTCGCTGAGATTCTAAGTCCTCGCCAGATGAAACTCAAGATCGAACGAGTGCATCGAGTAGGGACCCCACAGACGGGGGAGCGCAAACGTACACGAGATGTCCTCGTCAAGATGCACTCCTTCAAAACGAAAGAGGTGATTTTGAGTGCTGCCAGGAAAAAAGGGGAGACCTCCTTCCAAGGGCACAAATGCGCCCTGTTTCAGGACTTGGCACCGTCTACACTGGCAGGCAGTTGCTCCGTCCAATTACCACCAAGTTGCAGGAAGATAATGTGCGCTATCGCTGGACTTTTCCCTTTGGTCTCACTTTTGAATACAAAAACAAATCCCACCATAACTCGGATTTGATAGAGGGTCTACGAATTCTGGGTCTACCGATCCACGAGGACGAAGGGGGTGCAGATGCTTAGGCAGGAGCAGGGTCATCTCAGAGAGCTGCGCTGTCCTGGCACACCGTTTCGAAAGGCAAGACCAGCCAGAAGTGACAACATCACAGGAGGGAATGAACCATATATGTGATAGCCCATGGTTTGTCCTGATGGTAGCCCGGCGTCGAACTGCTAGCTAATGGGTCATAGAGAGGTCAAGAGAGCTCCTGCCCGCTACTGGTTCAGGACTTGAAGCACCAGACTGTTACCACGATCGATCCTCCCACAGGATCCTCTATACTCATGGCAAACGGCAGTCGGGGGCCCGGACCTTGTCCGTCTCACCCGGATTCATCATGCTCTTCTTCAAGGAGAGCGAAGCTGGAAGCCCGTTGGCTTCACAGCACAGAGTTGTAGGGGAGGGGTGGGGTTTTTCTTTTTTCTACAAAGTTAACATGGTTCAAGTATGTTTGTTCTTTTCTTTGTTGGTCTTTTTCTTTCTGTCACTGGGTGCTGGGGAAGACATAGCGGGCTCTGAGAAGTGGGACAGGTACAAGGGAAACATGGCTCGACGACCCGAGGGGAGGGGGGGGAGGAGGTTGGGAGGGGGTGGGGGGGAGGAGGGACACAGGTTAAGATCTGGCCACGAGAAGCTCACTCAACCGCCACCTTCACTATGGTAATCACCACACTGCCCTGGAACATACGAGGTATGAAAGCTCCCTCTAAGCGTCTTAAGATTTGGAAATACTTCACAGACCGACACTACGACGTGGTGGCTCTCCAAGAGACCCATCTCAAACGCTCAGAAGATCATAGGTTGAAACATAAGGCTTACCCATTGATCTACAAATCTTCCTCCACCACAAAACATAACGGGGTGGCTCTCCTTTTACATTCCTCCCTTAAGTTCCAGCCGGAAGACTATAAAACTGACAGGGAGGGACAGGTCCTAATGGTGAAGGGGCACATTCGGGGGAGACAGTGTACCATAGCATCTCTATACGCACCCAACACTAACCAGGCGGAGTTCCTCCACTCCACTCTCTCTTTGCTGGGGGGCTTTGCTGAGGGGGACATAATACTCATGGGGGACTTTAACCTCACCTGGCACTCGGGGGCGGACAGCTCGAACCCACACAAATCTCATACGGGGAGTTTCCCAAAAACTTTGAAACAAGCGGTTAAGGATATGGGCCTGAGGGACGCATGGAGGGATGCGCACCCAGATGATACGGATTATAGGTTTTTCTCTCATGTCCACCGCAGCTATTCAAGGCTTGACTACACCTTTATCAGCCAAGCCTTGATTAGCCAAGTTCGAGAGGCCGTTATCCACCCTATTATTATTTCGGATCACGCCCCGCTCGTGGTATCCCTGGATTGGTCGGGTCCCGCACCTAAATATAAGTAATGGTACTTTCCCAATGCCCTCATTCGCGATAGAACATCTCGAGACTCGCTACGAACTTCTATTAGGGACTTCTTCCGATTAAATGACCCCCAAGCCACCTCCATGGGGAATAACTGGGATGCGTTCAAGGCCATAGTCCGAGGCCAATGTCTATCCCTCATGTCCGCTTTCAACAAGGAAAGGGCAGCGGAGAGACTACTCCTAGAGGGGGAGTTGCAAACTGCAGAACGCGAGCACAAGGCCAATCCCACACTCACACTCCAGAGAAAGGTCGCAGCCCTGAAAGGGAAGCTGCAGGCAATATATTCGAACAGAGCGGAATTGACTTTACTTCGCCTCCAACAGACAGCGTATGCCCAGGGTAATAAAGTCGGGACGCACTTGGCGCGCCAACTGCGAGTCAAACGGGAGAGGGAGTATATTGAAAGCATAACAGACACCACGGGTGCCCAGATTAGGGCAGACTCCGGAAAGGCGCGAATCTTTAGAGATTTTTATGATATCTTATACACACCCGACCAACCCGACCCCCGCGCACAAGCAAATTACCTTAACACAGTGACACTCCCTCAAGTTACGCCTCCGCAAAACGAACAACTGGGTGGGCCTATAACGGAGGAGGAGGTCCAGATGGCCATAAAGACTCTTAAGCTACATAAGGCCCCGGGACCAGATGGCCTGACAGCGCAATTCTATGAAGCCTTCAGCACGGAACTCGCTCCCCAACTAACCACCCTTTTTAATCACATTGCGACATCGTCACGGGTGACACGCACCTTGAGCGAAGCATTAATCACTGTGATCCCTAAGGCCGGGAAAGACCCACAGCTCTGTGGCTCCTACCATCCCATAGCGCTTCTTAACCTAGACGCCAAATTGTATTCCAAAATATTGGCCTCTCGGCTAGACCAGTTGATGCCAGATCTCATACACCCGGATCAATCTGGCTTTATTAGGGGCAGACAAACACACGATAATGTACGTAAGGTGATCCACTTAATTGAAAAAACTTCTAAAAAACGGATCCCTGCAGTGCTCCTGGGTCTGGATGCCGAAAAGGCGTTTGATCGGGTGGACTGGTCCTTTCTCTTTCAAGTCCTCCGCGGGTTTGGATTCTGCGACGCCTTTATCAATATGATACGAGCTAATTTCGCAGGCCCAAGTGCCAGAATTATGGTAAATGGGGTAGCATCGGACCCTTTCTTTCTGGGGAGAGGAACAAGACAGGATTGCCTCTTGTCCCCGCTCCTCTTTGCGCTTAGCATGGAACCCCTAGCGGCAACTATTAGAGAGTCACCTGAAATTAGAGGGGTGCCCTTCGGTCCCAACGACCACAAGATATCTCTGTTCGCCGACAATGTGTTGCTGACACTGTCGGACCCCCTGCGATCCCTGACCTCCCTACAAGGAGAGCTGACCCACTTCGAGCAGGTTGCAGGTCTCAAAATGAATCTCCCTAAGTCTTCCATTCTTAACCTAACACTGCCCGGAAGCGGAAATGAGTACGCTGATGGCATCTACGCCATTCCAGTGGGCCAAGAAGGAACTGACTTATTTAGGGATTAAACTAACCCCTAAAATATGTGACCTGTTCGCCGCGAATTATCCCCCGCTTCTTACCCAGTTACAAGCCGACCTCAAGCATTGGTCACCCCTCTACCTGTCTTGGCTCGGCAGGATACATGCCATTAAAATGGTGATCCTTCCAAAATGTTTACATTTATTTCAGAGTCTCCTCATCAACTTGGAGAAACACTTTCTGCACAGAGCGCATGTGATGCTTAAAAAATTTGTGTGGCAAAATAAGAGGCCGAGGTTGCCATTCCATCTCTTACGGAAGCCCACGGACGAAGGAGGGCTAGCGATGCCTGACCTGACACTCTATTACAAAGCAGCACAACTACGTGTCATAGTCGAGTGGTCACAACCCGCGTCGGACAAACACTGGTTACACATGGCCGGGCGATAGCGGGTCGGGTGATCTGGGATCTCCTTTGGAAGCCGAAGACAGATCGCCCAGCAAATGCTTATATTAGCACACCTACCAAAACGACCCTTCACACTTGGGACGACGTATTACGACAGATGGACCGGACGACGTTTCCATCCCCATTCACGCCTATACACTATAATCCGGCGTCCCCCCCGCACTACAACCGTGCCCTTTCGATGCTTGGAGGGAGGGGGGATGCCTCGCCCTTACACATCTTTTCCATAACTGGGATATCCTCACTTTTGACAACTGTCGGCGAGAATTCAACTTGCCCAAGTCCGAATACTTTCATTATCTTCAATTACGTCACTGGGCCTTGCAACCCGAGATCAGGGAGGGGGCGACGAGGGAACCCACTCCATTGGAACGCTACCTAACGGGGGCGAACACAATGAAAGGGGCTATCTCTTTCCTATACACGTTGCTACTACATGCTTTACCATCCCCCTGGCTTCGCTACCTTGACTTTTGAGAATGAACACTTGGGCAGGACATCGCGGACACGCAATGGAAAGCTTTATGGAGAGACATACGATGCCACAACCACTCACTGACGCAGCGGGAGGCTCACTACAAGGTACTTTACGACTGGTACTTATACCCTACCAAACTCAAAAAGATATTCCCCAACACAACCGACCTATGCTGGAGGGGGTGTGGCCTCCTCTGCGATTTTCGTCATATATGGTGGGACTGTCCGGTCATCCGCCCCTTTTGGACCGAAATTCTCACTCATATCAAAGACATACTAGGGTATCCCATCCCTGATTCTCCTGAATTCGTGCTTTTGGGGCTTCGAGACCCGAATCTGTACTATCAGACTAAGTCGGATCAGGCCATCATGTGGCTATGCCTGGGTGCGGCCAAAATGGCTGTGGCCGCAGCCTGGAATAAGAAGGTCGCTCCGGCTATGACGCAATGGCAGGCACGCTTATGGAGGGCACTAACCATGGAACGCATGAGCGATATTTATAGGGATGCCTTTAAAAATTTCGAATTTGCTTGGGGTCCCTTGGTTAATTTCTTGTCTACTGGCCTCCCGTTGACTACCTGCTCCCCGAGGGTTAGAGCATTACACTTATTCCAATTCTAAATGGCGTAACGTTTCACACCAGAGCACATTACAGACTCTGCTTCACATTACCTACCCACCCAGGGTTACATATGGACTGGGTTTGACGCACCCAGCTTGTTGGTCTTTCTTCCTATTTTCCTTATGTTGTTATGTTTTAATATCTCAAGAGGACATTGCTGAATGTAACGCTTTGGTAATCTGTATATGACTCTCAGAGGCACTATGACCCGTGGCGACCGCAATACTCTGTACAAGTAATTAGCTCTGAATAAGCTGTATACGGGGGGGACGATTGAATGCATTGCCATTTGCTATGATACCTCTTGTGTAAACTCAATAAATACAAGTTTGACAAAAAAAAAAAAGCTGTCGTTTATATTTGCATCGCGCTTTGCAGCCGAAGCCGCTTGTTTAGATTTGCATCGCGCTTTCATTTTACAATAGCTGCCCCGCCCCACACTGCACTTGCGGGGTGGGGCGGCAGCTATTGTTAAAGTGAAAGCTCGATGCAAAAATAAAACACGCAGCCGCCATTACAAAAGCCAAATGAAAAAAAAAGAGCGCTTAGGGACTAATAAAGGAGACCGTGTAACGCCGCAAGTAAACGATCAAGTCCGGATGGGCGGCCCCAAAAGGAGACAGGGCGGTAACAAAGAAGCCTCAATTTAAACCACAAGCCAAAGATTAACATAAACGATGACGCCAGCCAATAAGAATGATGGGCGGGGCTTAAACTCCACTTCTGAAATCTCCTCGATTACAATATGCCTCGCAGAGCGAGCAGTGCATGCGCGCTGCAATGCTAGGCGAGACCTAAAAAGGTTACCATTAACAGTTGCATACAGGAATGGGCACCAACATTACACCAGCTACACAAAGACACATGGTATGGAATCAAATCAGCAGCACCTGTCACAGTTTCACCCTCGGCCACTGATTAATAGAGCAGAAAACACACATGGAGGTCCAATAAATAGAGTAATGAACAACAGTAAAATGTATTTGCATACAGACCCGAAATGTCAAATACCCATAAGAGGCGAAGGTTCTAACACACCCACTGAATTACCAGTCTTTCCTGCTATAAACTCCACTGCCGAACGACCACATATGGTGTAAACACGCACACTCACACACACCCAGTACCCACACACCCGGAAAATAAACACCGGCTACAAGTGTGCCAAGTAATGGCAGGCATACACACATGCTCCAATCAGCACATCAGCTATACACTAACAGGACATTAAAAGGCAGAACACCACCACTCACTAGAATGAAAAAGACTAAAATGGGGGTTTAAATCAGTGACCAAGAAGGGGCAGGGGGTGATCTGTGGATGGGGCAAGCACTGGGTGGTGTGAGGAAGCAAGCAGAGATGGGAGGGAGGAGGTGGGGGAAACAGAAAGCAGCAATTAAGGGAAAAAAGCAGTGAAGGGGAGGGGCTGATCTGTGCATTGGTCATGGGCGGGTGTGAGGAGACGGAGCTAGTAAAAGCATGAGCACTGTGTATAGTGCTGAAAAAAGAAGGTCCTAAAATGGTCGTAAAAACGGGAGCAGTGGATGTTTACAAGTACTTGGTCCATGCTCTGGAGGGAGGGCTAAACACAAAAAGATGCATTCCCATGCATGCCAGGGACAAATGGTGACAAATAATATGAGACAGTCTATGGAACGAGCAAATGGGAAGCCTGTTGGCGGGCTGAAGGCCACAGATTAAACACATGTTTAGACAGCACATGCACTGTCTAGCTGAGAGCTAAAAATATCATTTGGCTAGAAAAATTACTAAAAACAAGATGAAGAAAGGCTAGTGCACATAGGAAAACAAGTAGATGTTGGAAGCCTAAATGGCTCATGAAGGTGGAATAGTGACAATATATTGGTGGTACAGGGGGCTTCAGCGGAGAGCTGAGAAGATTAGAGAAGGAGAAGATTAGAGGAGGTAAGTAAGAAGGATCCACCAAAAGATGGCTCATCTGTGCTGAGCCACAATTATTACAGCTCTGTACATGGCAAATGTTCTGTGGTCGAGGGGCTTAATTCGTTTCCTCTGGGTGTAGCAGGATACAGTGCTAAATCCACTGATGGCTCTCCAGCTAATAAATTCACAGCAGATGATCCATCAATATGTCCAGTAAAGGTATCAAGTGAAGTACTTCAGTGGATAGTGTGACAGTCTTTCACGAAATGGTAAATAGTGTGCACATACCATGCATAGTAGAAACTACTCCCTCCCCCTCCATCTAATTGAGGCGCAGGGTCCACCCTCTTATGTAACCTATGATACGCTGCATTGGCACCACCTTCATCCAGCACAGAATCCCAATAACTCCAGTTAAAGCTTGCTTTTTGCACCTACCTCCAAATGAAGGTAGCTCCCCACAGCCTGAAACCTCCACCTCTTACCATCTGCATCAATTATCCTATCACCATCTGTGAGAAGTTGGCCTGGCATATGCTGTCCACTAATTATAGTGGGCACCTTGCACCAGTCCAAACAACCCCTTATTGGAGATAGGTTAAAGACAACCTTATTGAAAGCTATCCTAGTGGTAGCTATAGAGAGCAGCCTTCAGGCTAAGTCTTGAAGGAATGTAAAGCAGCTTGTTTTACCAGTCTATAATCTCTTGAGTGATCAAATGAAAGAGCACCACACCAGGTATATATTCAAAATATATGTATTTATTGCTAAACACACCCTTCTAGTCTCTTTATGAGGCTAGAGTTCGAAGTACACAAGTTATAAGTTATTTAAACACAGTAATAGCACAAATACACGTTTGGGCCCTAGGGGCGTACTCAAACCATATACCAATAAAGTGGTATAAGAACCACGACTGAGCTAGACACTAGGCCTAGAGCCTCTAGAAGTGCTTGGACCACAAGGAACCACCCAAGGTAGTGACACAGGGGAGCCACGGGGGACGCGTGCAGTGTAAATACACAACCGCGAGACGCCGTTAACTTCTATGGAGAAAGTCGCGATCAGGAAATTAAAGAAAAGGGACACTTAAAGGAGGACTTGGAGCAAACCCTTTGAGAACTAGGTCGTTCTAGAGTCTCTTCCCACGGGAGCACCGGAGTACTCTTGTTACCTCACCCAGGGAAGCCGGGTGCATAGGTGCCTTTCGGGGTCGAGTTTCGTCGTCGATTTGAATGGCGATCTGCTGCAAAGTGCTGCTGGTGACCAAGTGGAAAGTGTCCGGGTGGATCCAAGAGTGGATCGGAGATCTGAAGAACCTGAAAGCAGAGGGGACAGAGTCTGGGTCACTAGCCAGTGACCAGGAAGGCGATGAGCGGATGCCCACCGATGTCGAGTGCTTCAGGTAGGTTGACGGTCGTCTTGACTCTTCAGCCATGAGGTCCAGGAGGCATTGTTGGCGACCAGGAGCAGGATTCGGGCTGGTACACGATGTTTGTCAAGTGCTGAGGTGTCAGCGACCGGATTGGACCCAACAAGCCTTGGCAACGGCAAGTCTCGATGTAGATGAAGAATGATGATGATGCAGACCAGCAAGATCTGAGAAACTCACCCAGCAAGGGTAAGTGAGGGCAAGCCTGGAGCAACCAGGGAGCCCAAGAAGAAAAGGATTGGCTTTCGTGTAGGGCTACTAGCCAATGGGCTAGCAACCGCAAAGGAGCCTCGAGACGGTGCACGTGGAGCTGGCTCACAGGACACTCGTGGAGTGGAGGCCAGTGATCTTCGGTGCAGTTGGTGCTGGAGGCTAGGGCTACTCGGAGCCCAAAGCACGACTTCGTGGGACACCCAGAAGAGGATGCACTAGCAAATGTGTGCGGTGTCCAGGGGTCACGGTTCCACGTTACCCACGACAGCTATGGGCCTCAGCTTTGCTGGGGACTCAGGGCAGCCTCGGCGAAGTCTGGAAATCCACCTCTGGTGATGCAAAGACTTCGGCGTCTGACGGGAGCTTAGGCGATGCAGACCGGACAATTGCTTCTTTGGTGCCTGCCAAGCAGGGGAGTCACTCCTTGACCCCAAGGGAGATTCTTCTGTCCTCTAGTCTTGAGTAGAGCGTCGAAGGTCCAGGATTCAGTGTCAGAGTTTCGTCCAGGGATAATCTAAAGTCCTAAGGACTGGGTTCCTATACTTATACTAAGTTTAGGGGTTGGACTACTCTGTGGCCCCACCTATGAGTGGGTCAGGACAGAGGGGTGGCTACACCCCTTTCCCTTTGTCCAGTTCGCGCCAAAGCAGGGGCTGCAAGCCCCTGATCCGGTTTGAACTGGGGTATGCACAGGGACACCAAGTGTGCCCCCAGTGCAGGACTTCAAAGCACCCGAAAGTGCTCCCGCCCAGCCCCAATACACACTATCCTGTCTGGGGAGGCCGTCACACCTCCCTGGGACAGGAAACCTATTGTCCAGGCCTCCCCTGCCGGAGTTTCGTCCAGCAGCAGGAGGCCAGACTTGTGTCTGTGGCAGCAGCATCCATTTTGTGATGCCAGGGCTTTAGAAAGAAGTTACCGGCCAGGCCAGGGTTAACATGTCTCTCCCTCTAGAAGGGTGGAATGCTACCCCCGCCGCCAGAATTGGCGGGGGGTAGTATTCCAAGATGTTTGACACCAAACACGACATGTTTCGGTGCAGCCATTCCAAAGTTAGCATTTAACGCGAGGTTATAATGCGCTTAAGAGTATATGGTCAGGCTGCACTACAAACAGCATCAGAGAAGGGTCTCCGAATGCTGCAGAGGGGCCCTGCTCATGCAGGGGCACCCTCCCACATAGGAACCACGCACTCTGCCTTCAGGATTGATAAGGCCTGCCATAGGAGTGACTTATAGGTTTATATGTGTGTATGTATTTAGTGATATAGGTAACCTATATCACAGTAAGGGGTGCATGCACCACCTTACCCAGGCTGCAGTAGCAGACCTGTGGTGTCAGTTTGGATGGCCTTCCAGGGGTGGCACAATACATGCTGCAGCCCCTGGTAGGCCTCTGAGGTACCTATGCCCTGGGTACATAGTATACCATATACTAGGGACTTATAAGGGCACTCCAGATTCCAATCAGTGATGTGCCTAAGGCACATGGAAACCATTTTAGAGAGGAAGCAGCTAGGCTGGGGTTCTGATTAGCAGGGCCCCAGCCAGACTAAGGTCGAAAAACAGTGAAGCATCAGCAAAAAGTGGGGGTACCCATGTGAAGCAGATCCTACTCTCCTACACAACCCCCCCCAAACGTAGGGACATTAAACTAACCTTGCCCAGTTAAGTCTTCATGTTCTAAGTGGAAGTACCTAGAGAGTCCATCTGCATTGGCATGGTTACTCCCAGGTCTATGTTCCACTGTGAAGTCCATCCCCTGTAGGGAAATGGACCACCTAAGCAGTTTGGGGTTTTCACCCTTCATTTGTTTTAGCCATAAGAGGGGCTTATGGTCTGTTTGAACAAGGAAGTGAGTACCAAACAAGTATGGCCTCAACTTCTTCAGAGCCCAGACCACAGCAAAGGCCTCCCTCTCAATGGCTGACCAACGTTTCTCTCTAGGGGTCAGCCTTCTGCTAATGAAAGCTACTGGCTGATCCTGACCTTCTTCATTCAATTGTGACAGTACAGCCCCTACCCCCAATTCAGATGCATCAGTTTGAACAATGAACTTCTTGGAGTAATCAGGACTCTGTAGAATGGGAGCAGTGCACATGGCCTGCTTCAGGTCATCAAATGCCTTTTGACAGCTAACTGTCCACTGAACCTTTTTGGGCATTTTCTTAGAGGTTAAGTCATTCAGGGGTGTCACTATTGATCCATACACCTTGACAAATCTCCTATAGTACCCAGTCAGGCCTAAGAAGGCTCTCACCTGAGTCTGGGTAGTTGGAGCAGTCCAGTCCATGATAGTCTGGATCTTGCTCTGCAAAGGTTGAACCTGGCCTCCACCCACAAGGTGGCCCAGGTACACAACCTGACTCTGCCCTATCTGGCACTTGGTGGCCTTGATAGTCAGGCCTGCCTTTTGCAGGGCCTGTAAAATATTCCTGAGGTGGACCAGGTGATCCTCCCAGGTGGAGCTAAAGACAGCAATATCATCTAGATATGCTGCACTATAGGCTTCCAGACCTGTGAGAACTGTATTCACCAACCTCTGGAAAGTGGCAGGTGCATTCTTCAGACCAAAGGGCATCACCACAAATTGATAATGCCCACTAGGGGTTGAGAATGCTGTTTTGGGCTTTGCAGTATCAGCTAGTCTGATCTGCCAGTAGCCAGCTGTCAAGTCAAATGTGCTGAGATATTTGGCTGAGGCCAAAGTATCTATTAGCTCATCTGCCCTTGGTATTGGATGGGCATCAGTCCTAGTGACTGCATTGAGACCCCTGTAGTCCACACAAAACCTCATCTCTCTTTTTCCACCACTGGTGTGAGGTTTTGGCACAAGGACCACTGGACTAGCCCAAGGGCTATCTGAGGGTTCAATAACTCCCAACTCAAACATTTTCTGGACTTCAGTCCTGATACAGTCCCTGACATGGTCAGGTTGCCTATAAATCTTATTTTTAATAGGCAGACTGTCCCCAGTGTCCACTTCATGAGTGCACCAGGTGGTCTGACTGGGTGTCAGTGAAAACATGTGTCTAAACTGATTGAGCACCTGTCTACAATCAGTTTGTTGCTGGGTAGTGAGGCTGCCTGCCAAGGCTACACCATCTACTGACCCATCGTCAGGGTTCTGTGAGAGCAGGTCAGGGAGTGGGTCACTCTCTTCCTCCTGCCCTTCATCAGTAGCCATGAGCAAGCCCATGTCTGCCCTGTCCACATATGGTTTTAACCTGTTGACATGGAGAACCCTGTGGGGACTCCTGGGTGTTCCTAGGTCTACTAAGTAGGTAACCTCACCCTTCTGCTCAACAATAGTGTGGGGTCCACTCCATTTGTCTTGGAGAGCTGCTGGGGCCACTGGCTCCAACACCCACACCTTCTGTCCTGGCTGGTAAACAGTCAGAACAGCTCTTTGGTCATGCCAGGCCTTTTGAAGTTCCTGGCTAGCCTCAAGGTTTTTAGTTGCCTTTTTCATATACTCAGCCATCCGGGAGCGGAGACCAAGTACATAGTCCACTATGTCTTGCTTTGGGGGCTTGAGAGGTAACTCCCATCCTTCCTTCACCAAGCACAGTGGACCCCTGACAGGGGGGCCAAACAAAAGTTCAAAAGGGCTGTAACCAACCCCCTTCTGAGGCACCTCCCTATATGCAAATAAAAGGCAGGGCAAGAGTATGTCCCATCTTCGCCTAAGCTTTTCTGGGAGCCCTTTTATCATGCCCTTCAAGGTTTTGTTGAATCTCTCAACTAAACCATTGCATTGTGGGTGATAGGGTGTGGTGAACTTGTAAGTCACTCCACACTCCTTCCACATTGCTTTTAAGTATCCAGACATAAAGTTTGCACCCGTCTGATACTACCTCCTTAGGAAAGCCCACTCTTGAGAAAATTCCCAGGAGGGCCCTTGCCACCACAGGTGCTATAGTGGTCCTAAGGGGAATAGCCTCTGGGTACCTGGTGGCATGATCCACTACCACCAGGATAAACCTGTGCCCAGATGCTGTTGGGGGATCCATGGGACCAACAATGTCAATCCCCACCCTTTCAAAGGGCACCCCCACCACAGGTAGTGGTATCAGGGGGGCCTTTGTAGTGCCACCTGCCTTGCCACTGGCCTGGCAGGTTACACAGGAGCGACAAAACTCCTTGGTGTCTTCAGACATGTGGGGCCAGTGAAAGTGAGGGACAATTCTGTCCCAAGTCTTGTTCTGGCCCAGGTGACCTGCCAAGGGAATATCATGGGCTAGGGTCAATAGGAAGCTCCTGAACTTTAGAGGTATAACCAACCTCCTGGTAGCACCAGGCTTGGGGTCTCTACACTATGAGTACAGGAGTCCATCATCCCAATACACTGTATGGGGACCACTAGCTTTCCCAGCAGCCTCAGCAGCAGCTTGCTGTCTGAGGGGTTCAAGAGAGGGGCAGCTCTGCTGCTCCTGGCTCAGATCTGCCCTGGAAGGTCCCCCTGTCCCCAAGAACTCAACCTGGTCAGGTTCAAGCTCCTCTGGGACAGTTCCTTCCTCAGGACTGAGATCATCCCCCTCAAGGGACTGATCTTCCTTCTGAGCCAAGGGGAAGGCACTGCCTTTACCCTACTACTCCTCCTCTTGGAAGGCACTTGGTCCATTATTCCAGAATCCAAGGCCTGTTCAGTGCTAGACATTTTGGCTTGTGACCTGGTCACAGCAAACACATCTGCAGGGATCCCCAGCATTTCTGCATGGGTCCTGAGCTCCACTTCTGCCCAAGCTGAAGTTTCTAAGTCATTGCCAAGCAAGCATTCGACTGGTAGGTTTGCACTCACCACAACCTTCTTAAGGCCAGTTACCCCTCCCCAGGAGAAGTTAACAACTGCCAGAGTATGGTCTGTTCTGACGTTGCTAGCATTGGTCACTTGGTACATCTCACCAAGTATAACTTGCCCATGATTCACAAGGTCTTGTGTCACCATGGTGACACTTGCCCCTGTGTCCCTAAATGCCAAAGCCTCTCGTCCATTGATTAAAGGCTGTTGTCTGTACTTGCCCAGATTACTGGGACTCACAGAGGAGGTCACATCCATGCCTCCATCACAGACTAACACAGCCTGAGTGAGTTCTCTGACTAGGTCAGAGCCCAACTCAGTACCCAGGGTCAACCCTACTAAACCCTTGGCTGGAGCACTCCCACCAACTGTAACTGTACTAGGGGGAACAGGTGCCTTAGGGGCATTGGTGGGGGCTGGACTTGAGTCTTTGGACTTGGTGCAATCACTGGTCCAGTGGGTCTTTTGCTTACAGACCTTGCACCATGGTTTTCTTTGGCCTTTCCCTTTTGTAGACTGTGAATCCCCACCTGAAGAAGATTTTTGGGGGCCTTGTGAAGACTTTTGATCTTTACCCTTCTCCCCACCCTTTTCAGAGTTCTTAGAATCTTGCTTCTTAGGGTCACCACCTTGGTTCTGTACCTTCTGCCTCACCCTGGTTCTGACCCATTTGTCTGCCTTCTTTCCCAATTCTTGGGGAGAGGTCAGATCAGAGTCCACCAGGTACTGATGCAACAGCTGATTTTGACAGTTATTAAGAATCTGCTCCCTCATTATCAGATTGTACAATCCTGTGAAGTCACACACCTTACTGCCCATCAACCAGCCTTCCAGAGCCTTAGCAGAACAATCCACATAGTCTACCCAGTCTTGAGTCTGTGCTTTTTGGGCTATCTCTGAACTTCAACCTGTATTGTTCAGTTGTTAGGCCAAACCCATCAATAAGAGCACTCTTCAAGACCTTGTAATTATCAGCATCCTCCTCTCTTACAGTGAGGAGCTTGTCTCTACCTTTGTCTGCAAAGGAGAGCCACAAGATTGCTGCCCACTGCTCCTGAGGGACCTTCTGTACTTTACAGGCCCTCTCTAGAGCAGTTATCCATTTGTGGATGTCATCCCCACTCTGGTAGGGAGGGACAATCTTGCTCAGGTTTCTATGGTCATAAGACCGTTCCCTATCTCTAGGGACATGGCTGCCACCATGGGACTCTAGTCCCAACTTTCTTCTCTCTCTGTAGAGATCTAGGGACTCCCTGTCTATAGCCAGTTGCTGTTTTCTGAGTTCAAGCTGAGCTTCCTCATATTGAATCAGCCTCTTTCTTCTCTCATGAGAGGATTCCCTCCTATGAGAGGAGACAGAGGTCCCTATTGAGGTGCCAGAGTGGTTAGACTCCTGAGAAGGAGACCTAGACCTTCTGGGCACACTCATAATCCTTCCTGGGGGACAAAGTGGGGATCATTCTGATCTTCCTCTTCATCTTCCACAGGAGGGATGGGGTTATCCAGGTCAGGGTCATTGTCACCCTCCTGGTCAGTTCCAGAGGGGGGGCTGGGGGTATTGCTACCCCTGGCCCCATCCTCATCTTCTGCCCCACCCTCTGCTCCTACCCCTTCAGTCCCTAAGGGCCTGCTGAGATCATAAGCCTCCAACATCTCTCTAAGATGTTGGGTGGTGGGACTTTGTCCTGTCTTCAGTTTCCTCAAGTTACATAATGCTCTCAATTCCAAGAATGGGAGGGTATCATACTTGGACGGAAGAAGCCCAGGGGCTTCTGGCAAGGACTCACTGGGTCCTGGCTTTGAAGACATCACTAGTGAGGTGTGGTGTATGCACTACCTACTCTAGTGTGGCCTACTAAACTCTCTTGAGTTGTAGAAAGGGTGTGCTATCCCTTAACACACAACTCTAAGTTCAGTAGAACTTACTGTATTCTAAGCTTAATTTATATGTACCTTAGGTACCTTTAGTGGTTTTCAGTTGATCAATTCAATTGAGATTATCTGGTAAAACAATAGCAAGCTGGAATCCCACACGCTGCACACCAATGTGAGAAGTTGGCCTGGCATATGCTGTCCACTAATTATAGTGGGCACCTTGCACCAGTCCAAACAACCCCTTATTGGAGATAGGTTAAAGACAACCTTATTGAAAGCTATCCTAGTGGTAGCTATGGAGAGCAGCCTTCAGGCTAAGTCTTGAAGGAATGTAAAGCAGCTTGTTTTACCAGTCTATAATCTCTTGAGTGATCAAATGAAAGAGCACCACACCAGGTATATATTCAAAATATATGTATTTATTGCTAAACACACCCCTCTAGTCTCTTTATGAGGCTAGAGTTCGAAGTACACAAGTTATAAGTTATTTAAACACAGTAATAGCACAAATACACGTTTGGGCCCTAGGGGCGTACCAAACCATATACCAATAAAGTGGTATAAGAACTACGACTGAGCTAGACACTAGGCCTAGAGCCTCTAGAAGTGCTTGGACCACAAGGAACCACCCAAGGTAGTGACACAGGGGACCCACAGGGGACGCGTGCAGTGTAAATACACAACCGCGAAACGCCGTTAACTTCTATGGAGAAAGTCGCGATCAGGAAATTAAAGAAAAGGGACACTTAAAGGAGGACTTGGAGCAAACCCTTTGAGAACTAGGTCGTTCTAGAGTCTCTACCCACGGGAGCACCGGAGTACTCTTGTTACCTCACCCAGGGAAGCCGGGTGCATAGGTGCCGTTCGGGGTCGGGTTTCGTCGTCGATTTGAATGGCGATCTGCTGCAAAGTGCTGCTGGCGACCAAGTGGAAAGTGTCCGGGTGGATCCAAGAGTGGATCGGAGATCTGAAGAACCTGAAAGCAGAGGGGACAGAGTCTGGGTCACTAGCCAGTGACCAGGAAGGCGATGAGCGGATGCCCACCGATGTCGAGTGCTTCAGGTAGGTTGACGGTCATCTTGACTCTTCAGCCACGAGGTCCAGGAGGCGTTGTCGGCAACCAGGAGCAGGATTCGGGCTGGTACACAATGTCTGTCAAGTGCTGAGGTGTCGGCGACCGGATTGGACCCAACAAGCCTTGGCAACGGCAAGTCTCGATGTAGATGAAGAATGACGATGATGCAGACCAGCAAGGTCTGAGGAACTCACCCATCAAGGGTAAGTGAGGGCAAGCCTGGAGCAACCAGGGAGCCCAAGAAGAAAAGGATTGGCCTTCGTGAAGGGCTACTAGCCAACGGGCTAGCGACCGCAAAGGAGCCTCGAGACGGTGCACATGGAGCTGGCTCACAGGACACTTGTGGAGTGGAGGCCAGTGATCTTCGGTGCAGTTGGTGCTGGAGGCTAGGGCTACTTGGAGCCCAAAGCACGACTTCGTGGGAGACCCAGAAGAGGATGAACTAGCAAATGCGTGCGGTGTCCAGGGGTCACGGTTCCACGTTACCCACGACAGCTACGGGCCTCAGCTTTGCTGGGGACTCAGGGCAGCCTCGGGGAAGTCTGGAAATCCACCTCTGGTGATGCAAAGACTTCGGCGTCCGACGGGAGCTTAGGCGATGCAGACCGGACAATTGCTTCTTTGGTGCCTGCCAAGCAGGGGAGTCACTCCTTGACCCCAAGGGAGATTCTTCTGTCCTCTAGTCTTGAGTAGAGCATCGAAGGTCCAGGATTCAGTGTCAGAGTTTCGTCCAGGGATAATCTAAAGTCCTAAGGACTGGGTTCCTATACTTATACTAAGTTTAGGGGTTGGACTACTCTGTGGCCCCACCTATGGGTGGGTCAGGGCAGAGGGGTGGCTACACCCCTTTCCCTTTGTCCAGTTCACGCCAAAGCAGGGGCTGCAAGCCCCTGATCCGGTTTGAACTGGGGTATGCACAGGGACACCAAGTGTGCCCCCAGTGCAGGACTTCAAAGCACCCGAAAGTGCTCCCACCCAGCCCCAATACACACTATCCTGTCTGGGGAGGTGGTCACACCTCCCTGGGACAGGAAACCTATTGTCCAGGCCTCCCCTGCCGGAGTTTCGTCCAGCAGCAGGAGGCCAGACTTGTGTCTGTGGCAGCAGCATCCATTTTGTGATGCCAGGGCTTTAGAAAGAAGTTACCGGCCAGGCCAGGGTTAACATGTCTCTCCTTCTAGAAGGGTGGAATGCTACCCCCGCCGCCAGAATTGGCAGGGGGGTAGTATTCCAAGATGTTTGACACCAAACACGACATGTTTCGGTGCAGCCATTCCAAAGTTAGCATTTAACGCGAGGTTATAATGCGCTTAAGAGTATATGGTCAGGCTGCACTACAAACAGCATCAGAGAAGGGACTCCGAATGCTGCAGAGGGGCCCTGCTCATGCAGGGGCACCCTCTCACATAGGAACCACGCACTCTGCCTTCAGGATTGATAAGGCATGCCATAGGAGTGACTTATAGGTTTATATGTGTGTATGTATTTAGTGATATAGGTAACCTATATCACAGTAAGGGGTGCATGCACCACCTTACCCAGGCTGCAGTAGCAGACCTGTGGTGTCAGTTTGGATGGCCTTCCAGGGGTGGCACAATACATGCTGCAGCCCCTGGTAGGCCTCTGAGGTACCTATGCCCTGGGTACATAGTATACCATATACTAGGAACTTATAAGGGCACTCCAGATTCCAATCAGTGATGTGCCTAAGGCACATGGAAACCATTTTAGAGAGGAAGCAGCTAGGCTGGGGTTCTGATTAGCAGGGCCCCAGCCAGACTAAGGTCGAAAAACAGTGAAGCATCAGCAAAAAGTGGGGGTACCCATGTGAAGCAGATCCTACTCTCCTACACCATCCTTCAAGGAAGTGTCATTCTACATAGGCTCTCCCTCTTCTTCAAAAAAAGTACTATTCCCACTCTCGCCTTAAAAAGCTATTTCTGCAATTTCAGTGCTCTGTTCTCCTTCTTTATCTCCAACAATGTAAACCCAACAGTTTCTGTACTCCCCTTGGAACCTTTCCCCTTCAATAAAAGTTTAAACCATGTTCTCTCCCTCCCTCAGAGAAAGCGTAACCTTATCAGCCTCAATCCTTCTCCTTCTAAAAGCATCATCCACTTAGGCCTTGCTTGCTCCCTCCTGACCACAAATAGGAATCACATGTTGCCCAATCTGCTTGACACCCTCCCTCCATCCAAGACAAAACTCGTACACCCTTGATTTATCAGCCTCTGTTTAAAACATAGCTTTAGTAGGTTAATTACTCCATAGCTCACGTCCCTTTATAAAAATAATAGACCAATATCCTGAGGAATTGATCTGCTCAGCCCCCTTGCCCCATGGTCCTAATTCTGCCTCTTCTCCAAAATATGGACCACTCCCTTCCCTCCGGCAATCACAACATCTATGGCAGCACATCTCTGTCTTCTCTGTGGCATTACCTTATGTTGAAGATACCATGGATGGCTTGGAGCCAGCCACAGTCAAACACTGCAGAGGAAGTGCAACTCACAATGTCACCTGTGACTTCGTGACTGAGTGGGCTTGAGAGAGAAACGTACTCTAAGGCATTAACCTGTGCATACAAGCTTCAATTACCCTGAAGCTTTCTGAACACCTTTTGAACATGCACTTACGCGGATCCTGCTCCTGTCGGTGCTTCCAAATTTGGAGCTGAGTCTTGCCCATTTCAGCAGGGCTAGGAGCAGGCTTGAAAGCCTCTCCTGAAGCGCTTCTGGTGCTACTGGCCTTGCCTGGAAGCTACCAGCTAAATCAAGAAGTCCAGAGACATAGAAACAATATGTTAAAGCCCTCCATGCACCTCACTAGTGACCAAAGGAAGGCTGCCACAAGAAACCCACAACTGCAGTCACCGCTCCAGTGGCGATCCCCTTCACTTTAGCAACATTTCTTATATTTTTTATTATTCATTCATCTATTTTGAGGTTAATCAAGGACTATAGTGTGCTGTGTAGAGCATTAAAGATCAAACGGTTCAGAGAATGCTTGAATTAGGTGGTCAAGGGCGGGCAACCTAGGATGCAGCTGTATTTCTTCATACTACCTTTAGAGCATCATTGGGTTTATTCAGTGCATGTTCTCTGAGGCCTAATGGATGCATTGCGGTGTTACAGATCATAAATCACCTAATCCTGGTGTTGGGGTGGCCCAGCACCCAGATCAAGAAAGGCATGTGTGGACTGATAGGAGCCTTTGGGTGCTATTCCATTTTTTTGTCACACAGAAACCAGCCTTCATTATCCGGCAGCTGCTGATCTGAAGCCGCTAGGGCCCAGGGTAGCAAGATCCCATTTTGTGGTGACCAACATTCCTAACCATAAATCCAGGAAATGGGTTTACCTTCCTGGAGTGAGGAAACATGCACTTTAATACAGTGCTGCGTTGGTTTATAAGTTACCAGATGCACTGTCAACCATTTACCTACAGTTTTGCTTTACTTTAGGTGTTTGCAAACACTAGGATTACAAACATTAAGCATTTCTGATGCGTAACAAAGAACCATTATAACAGAAGGATTGTGAATCCTCCAATCTGAAGTGTACAGATCGCGGTCAATAAGTAATCGCGACCGTTCATTTTTTGCAAACACTGTTTAATGCTTTGACATTTTATAAAACTGCATTGTTGAGATGTTGAGATTTCATTGTATGAGTGTGCCAGTGTTAGAGAGATTACTTAGTGATCCATCATTTTTAGGATTCGCCTGCACAGTGCTTGCGCTGTGCTTGTGAAATCTCTTGTACTTAATATATCTTAAAGGGGGCTCTTATTAGTTCCCGTAGCCGAATTACTGTGTTCTCTCGCTGTTGTGTGGACATTTTTGTTGTTGTTGTTAACTTCCCCTGGCTGCACGTATTTACGATACTTCTACTAAAGCTGTTCACACTGTTTAAGACCCATTCACTGTCAAGATAAGTTCGCTTCCCATGAAAAAGGTAGACAGCTTCTAAAACAGTATGCTGGAACACTTGCTTTTTATGACGTCGTTGTGTAAAGTAGATGCTTTAGCCTTAGAATGTTTGTGGCATTTCCTATCCATGCCTCAGTACCTTTCTTTGCACTTTGTAGGCATTATCAAATCGATTTTTTCAACGTAATCTATTTGTTATGATCTAATTCTAAATGTAATAAACATTGCACGTTGAAAACAAAGTTAATATACAAGAGCTATGCTATATTTTACTACTAAGCAGGCAGCCACAAGTGCAGTTACCTTTCAGACAACAGAGTCATGATTTGAATGGTGCAGCAGGTGCAGTAGCACCGGGCCCAAAAGGTGTCAGAACTCCTCTAACCACATAATATTGCTATCTTTGGCTACTAAAGAGGCAGTCACAATTGCAGTTGCCTTGCAGTTAAAATGGACATGATTTGAATGGTGCAGCAGGTGCAATGGCACCGGGGCCAAAAGCTCTAGGGACCCCACTAAACTCAGATAATTGCTAAAATGTTAAACTAAACAGGCAGTCATAAGTGTAGTTACCTTGCAGACAACAGGGTCAGGATTCCAATGGTGCAGCAGGTGCAGTGACACCAGAACCAAAAGCTCTAGGCACCCACTAAACACCTTAAATTGCTATATTTTACTACTAAACAGTCAGTCACAATTGCAGTTATCTAGCAGACACTAGGGCCACGATCTCAGTGGTGCTGCACGTGCAGTGGCACCGGAGACAAAAGTTTTCAGAGCTTCTCTTAACACTAAATATTGCTATATTTAACTACTAAATAATCAGTCACAAGTGCAGTTACCTTGCAGGCACTAGGGTCATGATTCCAATGGTGCAGCAGGTGCAGTGACATCTGGGCCTAAAGCTCTAGGAACCCCTCTAAACACCAAATAATGCAATATTTTACTACTAAACAGGAAGTCACAAGTGCAGTTACCTTACAGGCAATAGGTTCATGATTTGATTGGTGCAGCAGTTGCAGTGGAACTGGGGCCAAAAGATGTCCTAACTCCTTTAAACACCAAATATTGCAATATTTTACATACAGTCACAAATACAGTTATCTTGTAGGCACTAGGGGCATGATTTGAATGGTGCAGCAGGTGCAGTGGCCCTGGGCCCAAATGTTGTCAGAACTCCTCTAAACACATAATATTGCTTTTACATCAATTAATTCTATTACTTCCCTCTTTCATTTCATTTTTCAAATATTTACTATTACGTACCTCCACTACACTACTAGTAACAGGAGAATATATTGCCTTTTTGAACATAAACAAGTCATAACACTTTAACAGACTTTCTGTAACTTATATTGTACAACTACTCAGCAAGCTACAATTCACAACAAAAAACAGCTTATTATTAATAACATAGGCGAAGCCTCATGCGTTTACCAATGCTTGTTGTATCCTGTGAAGAGACTGGGCCCTTTTTTTCTGCAATATTTGCAATATTGTTTTAAGCTACTGTTTCACTGTACATTGCATATTGCAAAATGTTGTTTTAATTTACTTTGCTTTGACATACTCAAATATGTCTATATATTTTTAGGTTATAATAACTGTCTCTACATTGATATCTTCACTGCAGCTGTGGTGCAGTTGTACTATGCCTAGGCTCACCTTCTCTTGGCTAAACTTCACCCATTGGATACGCCTCGCTAGAAAGTCAAAAAGCTTAACGAGGCTACCTCTCTGTCACCGACCCAGTATCCAGAGCCCTGGTTTCGTGGGATGACTAGTATCCTCACTTTATGAGAATTTTGTGGCTCCTGCAAATTGGGCCCTGGGGAAAAAAGCCCGAAAGTAAGACCCTACACAGGACAGGAAAATAAAACCCATGACAGAGAAATGGGTCGAACGAGAAAGTGAAATGAGCATGCTTGTTGAAGCTGGCAGAGAGAAATACTAGCACTAAGACAGGCAGAATGAACACGGGAACCGACAGACACAAATATGGGAACTGTGATTTACAGACACTGAGATGCAGAGACACAACTGCATAACAAGGAAGAGATAGACTGTGGACAAGGCAGACATGTACAGAAGGTGCATCTGGGCAGCGGAATGGGGACATGGACAAAGACACTGGGACTGTGACAGGGAAATTGTGACCCTGAGACCAGGAAAGACATGCAGTGGTTTAAGGACACGACAAAATGGATTTAAAAAAAACTGATACTGAACAAATACAACATAAGCACCGGAACATTTAAACACAGATTCTGGAACAAGGAAACGCAGTCACTAGGACAGGAATACAGTGACACTGAAACACAGATAATGTAACCTGATAACATCAAGACTACCACTGGGTCAAGAAGGCACCAACACTGGAACACAGGAAAAGAACGCTCGGGCATGGAGGTATGAGGGCTCCCACAGAGAGAAACAGGATACTAAGACAGGAAATGTATTCCAGGACAGAAAGACACTGACGCTTGTATAGGAAAGGCTTACACCGGAACAAGACACATGGACAAGAGAGCAAGGAGATACAGACACTTAAGAAGAAAGACAGGAAGATGCATACAAGAAGATACTATCTCTGGCAAAAGGATAGACATACACCAGCACAGAGAAACACAAAGCATCCAGACCAACATGAGGTCAGAGACACTGGGACAAGACACCGGAAGAGTGGTGTACAGACATGAGGCATAGAAACAAGTACATCAGGGCATGGTTGCACAGACAATGGGACAGGGATGTTACTGTCACTGCTGCAAAGAGACACACACACTGTGAAGGGGCTGAGATAATGTGGCAGATTCACAAACTTTCAAATAGAGGAAAGGATGCAATGTTACAAAGAGAGCACAGGGATGCAACACTAAGACAGGGATTATGAAAGACAGACACTGGCAGGAATACACTCTGGCCATACTAGTGCATCATGGACAAACCTCAGCACCAAGAGGCCAGTGCACTGCAGACTGTAATAACGTGTGTGTGTATGTGTACGGAGGCTCTTTACACTTTTCTTTATTGCAAGTAACAACAGGTTACAAATATGTTAAATGTATCTCATCCTAAGTGGAGCATTGAAATACTCCCTGTTCACATCATGACCGCACTGTGAGGCACTCTTAGACAAACAGAACAAGCATACATCATATGAGAGGCGGCCACACATTCACCAAGCACTATGACACAATCTTACTTAAACACATACTTATCAGAACGGATAGTCAGTCTGAGATCCAGTGCATGCACCGGAGAATGACTTCATGGCTCATTATCAATAAGCACAGTTTGTGTATTTCACCGAGGAGATTAAGTTACCCTCTGAATTCCAAGGGGGGACTGTGTGCACCCCTGTAAAGTGGGCGTAGTGCAGCGCTCATTTTATGCTTGCTCGCGGTCCTCAACGTCAAGTTGGCGACCGCGAGCAAGCAAAATGACATCCCGGCGAGACTTTTTCCTCGTTCGCGATCAGCAACATCAAGTTGCCGATCACGAGCGTGGAAAATAAACCTCCCGGCGAGATTCTCAACGCGGGGAGGTCAGGTTTCTCATTGCGAGTGGTCGCGTATTCTCGCGACCACTCGCAATGAGAAACTACCAGTCCGCGTTGAGAAAGCTGCCGCTCGAGTAAAAATCTACTCGAGCGGCAGTAAAAGACAGCTTGCACTGTGCAAGATGCCGTTTTCAATGATTGCACAGTGCGGACAAGCATCCGGCACTGTGCAATCATCGCGAACAGCGCACTACGCAGTTCGCGTAGTGCTACGCGTAGCTCGCGTAGTGCTAAGTGCACTTCGCGTAGCTTCGCGTAGCGCTACTTCGCGAACTACGCCCAGGGTTAGTTGTGAATCGCAGGGTTGAGAAACCCCATGGACCCTGCCAGGGGGTGTTGCCTATTGTCAAACCTTCGTAAAGGTCAAGCACCCGCCAACAGCACCTACTTAGTCCCGGTTCGGGATCCTGAACTCGGCCCCTTGGGTGGGAACCCTATGATGAAGCATGCCACCAACTAGGTTGGTGGGTGAGGGTTCTTCTTAAAAAAAAGGAATTGCTTTCCTTTTTTCTTTTTTGACCACAGTTTACAGTAATCCTTTCTAGGAATTACTCCTTCTTTGTTGTTGTTATTTATCTCTAGGGAACCAGGAGTAGTTTCCAGTACACCCTTTCTCTCTTTTTGTTGATTTGTCATGATACAAGGTAGACACTTCAGTTTGCACAATATCAATTACAGATGACATAATATTATCCAAAGTATAAATAGGAGATGGCAATGTATTAATACTGTTGTCGACAACAGCAAGCACTTTATCTAAATTATCTTGGTCAATGTGTTGTAAATGTACTGCAGCTTCCAGTTGCGACAATTTCCAAAATGTATTATATGCAGCATAAATAATTTCAAACGTGGGAATTTTGGACCCAAAAGGAAATCAGATAAGTTTATATCTTCAGATAGAAGAGAAAGATGTTGTTTCACGACAGACAATGTGGAATGTTCTAGCCATTGTTGACATGATTTACCTACGGAATAAGTAGTAACAGTGCTGGAATGCAGGATTTGTGGATAACATGGATCAGGTCTATTTAATTTGAACCCAGAAGTAGTGTTCACGAAACGAGAATGACAAAAATTTGTGTTCAAAGGCCATAATGACCACCCAGTCGGTGCTATCATAGAAGAAATAAATGTACGGTTTCGTATCATACTATTTAGTTGGTCTTCCGTATAAGATTGCCAATTATCAAAAAGGACCAAAGATGTGATAGTGGGAGTATTAAGCTCTTTAATCTTAGCCAAACTCAGACAGGTAATCTGTTGGACTGTGTCATTAAGAAAGATAATTTGCGTAGGTATCAGACATGCACGGAAGAAAGATTCTGTACCTTGTACTTGCCATGATTTAGTGCCCCATACTGATTTCAAGTCAATATTGTCCTTCCAGTAATCATATCCTTTTAAGGCTAAGTTGTCAATAAAAAGGAATGCATATATTAACTTGGTCTGAGTAAGCATATATTTTTTTGAAAGAGTGGGTACCAATTTAAAATAGTATGATGCCAGGTCTGAAAGGTTGTAACCGCTAAATAAGTATACTTCATCTTTTGTGTATTGGAACTACCTTGAGATGGAGTTGGGCAATGTTCCCGTTGAGAATAATTAAACAGGGGACGCTGTCTATTAGCTCTTTGCAAAAATTGGTGCTCATAATGTTGGTAACAGAACAAATCGGCATAGTTAGCAGAACTTAAATATAAATCCTCTGTAGACAGTATAATATTGCAATGCAGAAAACATAGAATTTTCATGCATCAACAACCCAATCATCCGATTGCAGTCCGGGCACTATCAAATCACCCATGGAAACACGGAATACATATGGTATCTGTAGGGTCTCCGTAAGACCAAATACGTCGAGTGATACTTTATCCCATACAATTCCATCAGTGACTGGGACTGGGACTGGGACTGCTGAAATGTTAACAAGGGACTGGTCTCTTTTCATTTTATGCAAGGAAGAATGGGGGGGCCAACACCCCGTCAACAAGCTCTGCAGCAGAATGTTCTGGGAGGTAGTGGCCATTATTCAAAAGGAAAAAAACTGTCACAAATCCAATCTACATGAAATACTATGGAAAACAGGATCCAGATATAAATCCAAGGTGGAACCAGATAAGTGCGTTTTAACCAGGATATGAAAACACAAATCCGCGCTGGTGGTGGGGTGAAAACAGAAGACAACGAAGAACTGTCTGAAGAAAAATTATCTTGATCGATATAGAAACGAGAAGAACTCAGCTGGAATAATGGAGGCTGGGGTTCTGGATGTAGACCTGAAGCTTGCACTCCCGAAGGGGCCTTGAGGGGTGGATCAGAATAGACAATTTCCATCGTGGAGTGTGAAGACAGTAAAACAGGTGATCCAGCGCGATATTAGCAAACAGCATTCATACACCATATACTCACTTGGGCCCATACATTCACACTACGCTAATACTTACGCTGGGTGTATCAGTTGTTACTCTTATCAAAAATCCCTGCTACCAATTACCTTCTGATTGAAGAGTAATGACTTACCAATGAATCCTTTGCTAATTGGGAAATTTAAAATGAGTGACATTCATTATAGTACATAATCCTGAAATAACCACTGAGTCAGGAAGTTTTAAAATGTTTATCTAAAGTTTAGCAGAGTAAAATACAAAGCCACATGGTACTTAATCGAAATACCCAAGATTAAGCATAGAAATGATTATTGCTAATCAAATGACGGTGTTTAAAGAAAGGGAGAGGATAGAGATAGCAGCGCAACTAAAGGTTGCATTATATTTACCTAAGTGCGAGAACTAAAACCCCTTAGCCAAGGAGTTGGAAAGAATAGGACCCAGGAAGGATAAAGAGCAAAGACTTCTTCCAGGATCAGGACAGGACCGGTGACCTCTCTACAACGACGCCTGCGTCGTTCCCCTCTCTGATACTCGACTTCTCCTCGATTCTCCCGTGCCTTCCTTCTAATGGACTCCGCCGCCCCCTCCTCAGGACCTCTTCAGGACAGGGATTCAGTCAGCAACCGATCAGCATGGCAGTCTGGAGCTAAGAGCACTCTGGCAGCATGGACGCCTGTTCTTCGTGAACGAATGCTCTAACTAATTAACTAATGCTATATTCTATTATACCCTTCTACGCCCATGTACCTCCCCTTAATGTTGCTAAAATATGGGGCCACTATTTGTGATTGGACAGGGACAGGGGGTGGATTCTCGCACCATATCGATTTGGCCTAAATTGTAAAGCCTATTGTCTTTACGTTCCCACCCCTTCAAATTAATACATTCGCTTTATTTCCCACCCGTCTCACGACAAATGTTATACATTTTTCAGGGGAAAAGTATCATTTTGTCCACAGGAAACATAAAGTACAGCATCTTCGGCCAATGGGTCATGGCCTTGGGAGACGTCCAAGTTGACTTCACTTGGCAGGCACACAGGATACATGCGCAGAACCATCGTCTCTCGAGTTACAAGTCACCAACCCAGGCCCAAGTTTACGAACTAATAAAAGTGCAAGAAGAAAATATTAAAATCACAAATAAAATGTTTCACTGTATGCCCACTTTTCCTACTCTATTCCCAATTAATTATAATACTGTCCTGCATTAGTAGCGTTAAGAAAACGACAATTTAATAATGACATGAGAGCAAGCTGAAGCATGTGAAAACATCAAGCAGCCATTTTAATGCACACTGCGCAGAAGCAGAAGTTTCCCACCAAGCAAAGAAAGACGTCACACCATGTGATCAGGTTGCGACATGCGCAGTGAGGTTCCCGCGCTTTAGCGGCCATTTTGGATTACAGACAAGCGTTATTCTTTAGTAAAACACATATGCAAGCTTCTCTCCCCTTTGTGTAGTGTATGCAAAGGTTAGTATTAACAATACAATTTTAATAAATTAATACCATGAGGAGGATTGCGTACAAGCACGTTTCATTTATGAAACCTTGCTCCATCAATCCCCTCTCTGATGGCGTTTCTGAGCCATCAAAAACACTACCCTCAATCAGATGCCAACTTCTAGCAATTCGTTTCATTCTCATTTTTACATTTTCTGTTTTTTACATCCCCTTTCAACTTTTTGTATAATTCACTTCTCCATTCTTCAAGTTCTATTTCATCTAGTTTTCTCTTCTTTCCTTTTCCTGTCACTTTATATGTTCCATTCTTTCTACAGCATTTGCACCATATTGTTATTGCCAATATTATTATTGCTATCCCTGCTAAGGGTACTAATATTTGACCTATAAGTCCTTTTCCTACATTAGCAAACCAGGTTCCAATTGACGAGATACTATTTGTCAATCCTTCCCATACACTATCAACTTCCAGTGGTTTAAGTTCTTTCTCAAGTTTCGTTATATTCTGTATATACGTTCCAATCTCTGCACTCTTATCAGGAATATAAGTGCAACAATGTTTCGTCTTCAATAATTTACAGACCCCTCCCTCTTTGGCCAATATAATATCAAGAGCAAGTCGATTTTGCATCACCATAGATCTAATCGCGACCATTTCCGCATTAATCATTAGAAAACCTCCAGCAGTATCCGTTGATAAACGATCAACCACTGTAGACAATTTACATATTTTCCTTGAGTTCAGAATTGAGTTCAGGTATCAATGCACCAAATATATCACCTACAATTTCTGAAAAACTAGCTCTTTTACTACGTATTAATTCATTATTGTTTTCATTGCTTCCAGTGTTCCTTTTTACGTGGTATATTTTTGGAAATACTATTCCAAAATAACAACTTCCATACCACCGTGCAGGAAGCCTAAAGTAAGCCTTATTCCCACACACATAATAGATTCCAGGAAAAACTGAATCTGTTCCTCCTTTAAGTCCCCAACCTCCAAGAATTAAAAAATTGTGTTCACATTCACTGGTACCTATGAAAACATTGTTATAATCAGTCTTTAACCTATGAAGACAAATTTTCCCTGTCTTTACGAAATCCAGAGCCATAGCAGCTTGAGCTTTGCCAGGTGTATAACTCCCTTCTTTCTCAGCCCAAGGTGGTAAATGAGCCTTATGCTCAGAAGCTTTCTTTTGAAAATCTTGTCTTCTATCTCCTACTAAATTCAAAAATATATTTTCTTCTTCAAGTAAAGAACATGTTAGATTGTGTCTATGTGCATGTGTTATGTCTATTGATTTCATTGTTAAGAAAAATTCTCCCATAAACTGTGCGTCTTGACTACTAAGCACTGGGTTCAAACTCTTGCGAATCGGAACCTCAGAAAATATCACATCTAGGTTTGAAAAATAATACTGAAGTCTCCCTGTTCTATAAAATAAACTAGACAAAACACTACATGATATGCCATATGTCAGTGGTAAGTGATGGTATGTTAATCCTTCTGCTACTGATTCAGGTAACTTCATGCAGACATAACAATTACTAACTTTCATTGTGTCTACATATTGAAACAATAACTTTGTGAAAACGTTTAAACTAGTGTCGTTGTCAGCTATTTCATGATGAATTTCTGGTTCATTCTCTGCCATTAG
This sequence comes from Calotriton arnoldi, assembly GCA_963921515.1. Lineage (NCBI taxonomy): Eukaryota > Metazoa > Chordata > Amphibia > Caudata > Salamandridae > Calotriton > Calotriton arnoldi. Next base: position 1,046,138 of record CAWUFW010004039.1, read on the forward strand.
TTCTACTCTAAATGTAAAAATGTAAGTCCGTTTTTATATAGCGCAGCTACTCACCCTTACGGGTCTCAAGGCGCTGGGGGCCGGAGTGGAAATTAAGTGAGCTATTGCCCAGAGTCACATGTTGCTGAGCTGAGCTGCCGCCGGAGCCGGGGATCGAACTGTGAACCCTGTGCTCCGAAGTCAGCTGCCCTGGCCGCTGCACCACACCTCTCCACCCTCTATTGCCCTTCATGTTTGCTGTCCTCTCCTTAGTTTCATTATTAATCTTTTTATCCATTATCATAAGGTAAGCAACTGCTACAATCAGGACTAACCATACTATAAGCACCATCACTAGACTACATATGCATAATGCACAGCATATTCTACAACATTTCTGTTTTGGTCTCCCAGCAACTCTATCGTCAGGCATTTTTCGACAAGGAAGATTGCTCTTCTTATCTTTTCTTCTTTTCTTTAGCTTATTCTTTTGCTTAGTCAGGGTGGTCTTGTTTCTTCTTCGTACGTCAGTTCTGCACTTGTTCCTTCACCACCACTGTCACTAGACTCTGAGCTTTCAAAATCTTCAAGGATAATATAAGTCCAGTCAGGACCCTGGAATTTGTTATTCACAAGTTTCAATCTTTTACTTCTTCTTTTCTCAGTTTTATTTTCTTGTTCGGTTTGACTTGTAACTTCATACACTTGATCTGGATCTTCACTTCTGGTTGTTATGTGGTACTTTACTCTTTTAATGACACTCGGCCAATGATCTCCTTTTCTTGTTTTCTTTGTTGGCACTGTTTCTTTATTTTCGTCTTCAGAGATCTCGTTAATTTCACTTCTTAGCACTGTTTCGTGTTCTTCAATTACTGTATTTCTTGTTTGCTCCTTTTCAGGTCTAATTGGTTTCCCTGTAACAGCTCCGCTGTGAGTTTCCAATAACTGACCTTGTTCTTTATTTATTTCTTCAAGTTCATGTTTTTCAAGGTTTTCTTCTTCTGTGTACTCTTCTTGATCTAACTTGTTCTGATCAGGGCTTATTGCACTGTGAACTTCTGCAGCCTGACCGGATTCTTCTAGATCTGTCTGTCCCTGTTCAAAGTCTATTAGGTTTTCACTGTTTTGAGTCCAATTTTCTTTCCCTATCTGACCTTGCTCAGGTTCTCTTATTGTCTTTTCTTCTTGTACCTGAACTGCTTCTTCTTCACCTATCTGATCTTCTTCAATTTCTTCCAATTTCGCTTGACTTCTTGTTCTGTGGTATACTTCAGGAACTTCTACCACTGGTATCCAATCCTGACTTGTGCTCGGTTGTTCTTCTTCAGCTTCTCTTGAATCTCGAGCCTGAGATTCCTCCGCTGGGCAACCTTCAGCTTCCTCAGTGATTGATGCTGTCTGAGGATTTTCTTCTTCAGGATCTGGCACTCTTTTGGTGTGGCTTACGTGAATCCAATTAGGAAATCCGGCACACTTCACTGCTGTATTCGTTGTCAGTATGACTTGGCACGGTTTGCCCCATCTGGGTGATAGACACGTTTCTCTGGTGTGATTCTTCACTACCACCCAATCACCAGGATTCAGATCATGTTCTTGTTCAGGCTGCATGCAAACTGCGTCTTCTCCAACCCCATGAGAGACAGAACGCACTAGGTCAGCCAATCCTTTGCAATAGTCCAGAACCATATCATCAGATATATTCACCAGTTTGTTTGTGGGAACATGTGTTTGTCTCATTGCTCTTCCCATCATTATTTCATGTGGGCTCAATCCTGTGTTTCTGTCAGGTATACTTCTGAGTCCTATTAGAACAAGTGGCAATGCATCTGGCCACTCTAATGATGTTGATGCACACATTTTTCCCAATCTTGACTTTATAGTGCCATTCAATTGTTCAACCACTCCAGAAGCCTCTGGGCGATATGCACAGTGCAGTTTCTGTTTGATTTGAAATGCTTCACAGATTATCTGGATCACTTCACTGTTAAAATGTTTTCCTCTATCTGATTCCAAAGTTACTGGGAAACCAAACCTAGGTATGAGCTCACGTAACAACAGTTTTGCAACTGTAATGCTGTCATTTCTCCTAGTAGGGTAAGCCTCCACCCATTTTGAAAAAAGACACACTATGACTAGTACATATTTCAGCCCTCTACATGATGGTAACTGTATGAAATCAAGCTGAAGTCTTATAAATGGACCTTCTGCCTTTCCAATTTTCCCAAATCCAATTACTGTCTTCCTCCCCGGATTATGCATCTGGCAAGTCAGACATCTCTGGCAAAGACTCTCTGCAACAGCCCTGAATTTGGGATTGTACCAATTTTGTCTGAACAGCCTAATCATTGCATCTCTCCCTATGTGTGAGTCTCCATGGTGCATTCTAGCCATTTGTGAGAGTAAACAGTCTGGCATGACTGGTCTGCCATCAGCACTGATCCACACTTCATCCTCTCCTCTTTGGGAGCAACCCACTTTGATCCACAAATTCTTCTCACTTTCATCAACCTCATCTTGCAATTTCTTGACGTCATTCCAAGTTTCAGGTGGCATATACAGCATAAGTTGGCAGCTGATTCCCATTCTTTCCACCCTCTTATTGACTGACATTCTTGCTTTGGCACAATGTTGAGCCACCAGATCCGCATATCTGTTGCCGACTACCACCCAGTCATCTCCTGACTGGTGTGCGGCACATTTCACCACAGCCAATTCTTTTGGTGCTTGTATTGCTTCTAGCAAATCCCGTACAAATTGACCATTTTTAATGGGGGATCCTGAAGAAGTCATGAAATCCCTCTGCATCCACAGTTGACCAAAATCATGCACAACCCCGTAACCATATTGGCTATCTGTAAATATGGTTACTCTCTGATTCCTCCCAATTTTGCACGCTTTTATCAACGCAATCAATTCAGCTACTTGTGCAGATTTGACTCCTGGTAAATAGGATGCTTCAATTATTCCAGTTAATTCACATACCACATAGGCATCAGTTAGTTTACCATCTTCATGTCTTTGACATGAACCATCGACAAATAGCTCCCTGTCTGGCTTTTTAAGAGGCTGTTCCTCTATATCTGGGCGTGGTTTTGTGCATAATTCGGTAATTTGTATACAATCATGTTCATCGTCTTCATCGTCTTTTATTCTCTCATGATATGGGTTTGGTAGTAAGGTTGCTGGATTTATTATAGTACACCTTACCATGCTCACATTTTCAGCACCCATTATTATTCTTTCATATTTAGTCAGCCGACTAGGAGTAAGATGCTGAGTTCGGGTTCTTGTCAAGAGAATGACAACTGCATGTGGAACATACACCTTTACAGGATGTCCCATCACAATTGACTCACTTTGTTCAATACTCAAACAAGTAGCCGCCACTGCTTTTAGGCATCCTGGCAACGCGGCTGCTACTGGGTCCAATGTAGCAGAGAAATAGGCAATAGGACGTCTTTCTAGTCCATGTCTCTGAGTTAAGACAGAAAGTGCACAATTTTCTCGCTCATGACAGAACAATGCAAATTCTCTCTTATAATCAGGCATGCCTAAGGCAGGTGCTGAACATAGGGCATTTCTCAATTTTACAAAGGCTTCTACACTTTCGTCCTCCCACTCCACAGGATCCTTTGCTTTCTTTTTTGTCATGTTAATTAAGGGCTTAGCTAACATGGAAAATCCTGGTATCCATTGTCGACAGTAACCTACTATTCCTAGGAACATTCTCACTTGTCTTTGTGTTATAGGCATTTGCATTTTCTTTATTAAAGCTATTCTTTCAGCTGTTACTCTTCTTTTTCCTCTCTCAATTTGGTGTCCCAGATATTTAACAGCTGTTGTACAGAATTGCAATTTTTCAGGTGAGACCTTATGCCCTTCTTCTGCCAAAAGATTTAATAATGCTATGGAATCAACAACACAGTCCTCTCTGGTGTTCGATGCCACCAATAAGTCGTCGATATATTGGACTAAGACTGAGCTTCCTGGCATCACTAGTTTTTCAAGGCACTTTTTCAGTATCTGGTTGAAAATAGAAGGACTTTCTGTGTACCCCTGAGGAACACGATTCCACACATAGACCTTGTTCTCAAATTTAAATGAGAAGAGATACTGGCTGTCTGGATGTAATGGTATTGAAAAGAACGCTTGACACACATCAATTACTGTGAACCATCCTGCACTCCAAGGGATCTGGTATAGAATTACTGCAGGATTAGGCACTATGGGACAACATGGTTCCACAATCTTATTTATTTTTCTCAGGTCCTGAACAATCCTATATTTTCCACTAGGTTTCTTTAACCCCATTATAGGTGAATTACATGGGCTACTCATTACTTCTTTTAGGATATTTTGTTCTACCATTCTATTTATTTCTTCAATGACTCCTGCTTTTACTTCTGCACTCATTTTGTACTGTCTGGTATTTGGGAAAGTTGCACCTTCTTTTACAGTAATTTTAACTGGATCTATTTTAGCCATAAGTCCTACTTCTTTTCCGGTGAAATCCCATACTATGGGGTTTACTGTACCCTTTAATTCTTCTGGCAACTCATCTCTTGTTATTAACGAGAACATCTCGTCTACTTCTGTACCTTGTTTTGCAATCATAATTTTATATACATGATCTTCATCTGGTGTTTGTACTGCCACACCATCCGGTGTGCAGAAAATTGTACAATTCATTTTGCACAACAAATCCCTACCTAATAAGTTCACTGGACTAGAATCACACACTACAAACTGATGCATTTCTCTAAAGTTTCCTATTTTAACTTCCATTGGTTCGGTAAGAGGTGTTCTAATTCTTTGATTAGCTACCCCTACTACTTGGATATCTTCACCAGAGAGAGGAAGGTCTGGGATGTCTGCTGATCTCACAGTAGACCTGGTAGCACCAGTGTCCAAAAGGAAAGTAATATCATTACCTTTCACATTCCCTTCAACATATGGACCAGACTGATCTACCTGTAAGGATGCGCCAAGTACGCACTCCTTCTCCCCTCTCCTAGGCACCGTCATGGACTGAATCGACAGAAATCGTCCTGCAAAAGAAATTGTGATGTCATATAATCATTCTTACCACTTCCTCCTTGATATCCGATGTCTGTACCATGCTTTGCTCTGCTTACATTACCCTGAATAGGTGCGGGTGGCAACTGACTCTGAGGAATTACACCCTGCTGTGAGTCATTCTGCGTCTGTGGATTTAAATTTTGATTTGGGCCATTATTACTCCGAATCTTTTTACACTCGTCCTTCCAATGCCCCAATTTTCCGCATCCATGACAAGGAAATTTCTTTTTAGCTTCTTCTCTACTCATTCGTCCTCTAAATTTTCCACCATTTCCAGTTTCACCATTCGTTCCAGAATCTTTTCCTTGATTTTCACTCGGATTTTCCAAATTAATTCCCTGTTTCTCAGCCATTTTCACCTGAGCCCACATCACTTTTTCCTGCAATTTCTTGTGTCTATCCTCAATATCGTCTCCACAATATTTTGCATACTTCAAAATTTCATCAATTGGCTTCCCTTGCCAACACAGCATATGCTGTTTAATCATCTGATAAATCTCTGGCTTTAAACCGTAAACAAATCGATAGACAAACTGACTCATGTTTTTGTCTCCAATGTCCTCAAATCCACTATACTGTTTAAATACCTGCAATAGACGCTCATAATAGGAATGCACTGATTCATTAGCTTCTTGGGTAGTTCGGTCTATTTTTACCCAATCTGTTTCTTTCGGTGGTATTTTCCCCTTCAGGTAAGTTATCACCTGCTGATACTTTTTCATCACATCATTTGACGGGGCACCTGTTTTCGGATCTCTAGGATATTCATCACTTGGCCAATCCACTGTGATTTTGCAATCTGTCCATAAATCGGCAGGTACCACTATGTCAAACAAACCATCCAAATCCTTCAACAATACCTTGGACACCTTCACAAACCTGTCAACCTGCTTGTACCATTCAATAGGTTTTTCTCTCAACTTTGGAAAATCATTCGTAAATGATAAAATATCCTGTCTGCTCCATGGGACATGTACATATCCTCCTCCTGCAACTTCTCGCATTGGATACATTTGGTCTGCTTTCCCTGTTTCCTTCATCACATATTCTGATGCTGTTCTACTTCGTGCTTCTTCCTTTTTCTTGGCCCACCTAGTTTTCCATTTATCTAGGTCTCCCCATCTTTGCAAAACTAACATTAATTCTCTTATTTGTAGTCTTCTTCCAGAGGCATTCATATTTTCTAAATCTTTGTCTGAAAATTCTGCTCTATAGGGTTTCTGTAGTACTTTTGATCTCCCTATTTCTATTCCCATCTGTAGTGCTAAATTGGACAATTTTTCATGGAATATCTTTACATTTCTGGTGATACTCCTGCACAGGAACAATAATTCTTCTTCATCATAGGTATTTAAGCGTTCTAGTCCTACATTTCCTGCTATTATTTCTTCTAATTCGACTTTCAATTTATGAATGTCCATTATTTTCGGAGGTGTGCACTGTTTAACTGACCCTTGTACCCATCTTTCTAGATCTTCAGGTGTTACTATGGTGGCGCTTTTTGCTCCCGATGAAGTTATTAAACTTACATCTTTTGAACATCCAGGTACATCTTTTCTGGGAGTGCTATTTACAGAACCTCGAATAGGCAAGTCCATGAGTGATATTGTGGATTCACAGTCACTAAATTGATCCTCAATTATAACTGGAGCTTCAGGTTTGGGATTATTCACAGCAGTAGGTGTAAGTATCGGTGGAGGACAACTTCCCTGAGTACCATATAATGGAACTACTGGACCAATTGTTACTGGTATGGTCAATGAATCAGGATGTACCTTTATCTGGGTTATTTTCTGTATTAATTCTGCTCTGGTCTTTTCTAGAGCTTCTTTTTCTTTGTCATGCAGTATTCTACTCGTGGTGAATTCATGCATTACCTGTGGCACTAATGGAGTTTTCGGTGGTGCACTTGGGGTGCATCCACTTGTCCCTTCCTGATATGGTGGGGGATTTCTTAACATTTCCTCCATAAATTCATCTTCAGACTCCTCATTTTTCATTAAATGTTTTGTCTTTTCTGTGCACTTACTTCCTAATTTCTCCTCTGCTGAGAACAATGGATATAATCCTTCTGTAATCATTGCCCTTCTCCATTGTTTCATCTGACCGTCCCTAGACTCATGTAAGTATCTGGGGAAAAATCCTGGATAACTCCTATTTCTCCGAGGTCGATCACGCTCAAATGCCTCGGTTTCCCATTCTTCTAGAGCTTCGTACTGGGTTAATCTAGGTCTGGGTTCTAAGTCATTCATCCTCAATCTCAAGTTTTGAAGAATTCTTCCATTGAACGTGCCATTCTCGGGAAACGCTAGTATTCCATCATTTTTGGTATATTCTATCCAATTCTCTATCCACACACAAGTATGATAACCTCTCTCCATCATCATGAATGAAGCGGGCGTTTTAGCTGGTGGAATAATAATTCCTTCTCTAGTTTTGATTGGTTTGTCCTTTTTAAAATAATTTTTGATCTTTTGTAAAAATGACATTTTTCTCCTTTCTCCGTACATCTTGGGTAAGTACCGATGTATAAAATTATATTCTGCAAAGCCTAAATATCTCCTATCCGGACGAATTCCTGTTAAAGTCGAATCGCGTTTTAACATGCAATCCTTATCCACTAAGAATTTTGCTTCTAAAATCTCGACCAATCAAATGTCTGCTATCTTTTATTTCCGAGCCAATCCTTGCGCGGCCTTTTGGTGACGTTTCTCTGTCAACCCCTCCTTTACAATCTGCTCTTTTCTGTCCTTGCTGGTTTAACCAATCCCAGCGCGGCACCTGTGACGTCAGTACTACTCCTGGCTACTAACCCCTCCTTTACAAGGATCTTTCCTCACCCGCGGATTCAACCAATCTCAGCGCGGCGTTTTGTGACGTCAGCTCCGTCTCCGGCAACTGACCCTCCCTTTACAAAAATTTACGCAAACTTATTTTCTCTATAAATCTTAATTAAATTTCAGTAACAACATAAAACATTCGCTATCGTGCCAGTTTCTTCTAAATTCGAAAAAGATAGTTTCTTCTCACACTTAGTAAAACTTTTCCGTTTACTAAAACATACACTACGAGTAAAACACTTCCGTCTACTCTTCACACAAGCTCCAGAAGTACCTGTTACTTCTCCAATGTTACCCTTTCTAGGTGATATAACATCAAATTTTTACTAGCGTATTCTTTTGCTATTACTCACAAGCATAGAGTCCCTAACGAGTACTGAAAGTCCTGCTTAACTTTTCAGTACTATTTCTGCCTGGCAGATAACCTCACTGCAGTATGGCTTCCACTTACCATCCGCTATTCCTTTTACCCCGGGGTATTCTGGACAACATAAAACAAAACTCCAAATTTTAAGCGGATGTTAGTTCATAAAAATACAAATAAAATTCTCATTACCCAATTAACAAAGAGTAACCATAACCGTCCTCTGCTTACCAGAAAACTGATCCAGCGCGATATTAGCAAACAGCATTCATACACCATATACTCACTTGGGCCCATACATTCACACTACGCTAATACTTACGCTGGGTTTATCAGTTGTTACTCTTATCAAAAATCCCTGCTACCAATTACCTTCTGATTGAAGAGTAATGACTTACCAATGAATCCTTTGCTAATTGGGAAATTTAAAATGAGTGACATTCATTATAGTACATAATCCTGAAATAACCACTGAGTCAGGAAGTTTTAAAATGTTTATCTAAAGTTTAGCAGAGTAAAATACAAAGCCACATGGTACTTAATCGAAATACCCAAGATTAAGCATAGAAATGATTATTGCTAATCAAATGACGGTGTTTAATGAAAGGGAGAGGATAGAGATAGCAGCGCAACTAAAGGTTACATTATATTTACCTAAGTGCGAGAACCAAAACCCCTTAGCCAAGGAGTTGGAAAGAATAGGACCCAGGAAGGATAAAGAGCAAAGACTTCTTCCAGGATCAGGACAGGACCGGTGACCTCTCTACAACGATGCCTGCGTTGTTCCCCTCTCTGATACTCGACTTCTCCTCGATTCTCCCGTGCCTTCCTTCTAATGGACTCCGCCGCCCCCTCCTCAGGACCTCTTCAGGACAGGGATTCAGTCAGCAACCGATCAGCATGGCAGTCTGGAGCTAAGAGCACTCTGGCAGCATGGACGCCTGTTCTTCGTGAACGCATGCTCTAACTAATTAACTAATGCTATATTCTATTATACCCTTCTACGCCCATGTACCTCCCCTTAATGTTGCTAAAATATGGGGCCACTATTTCTGATTGGACAGGGACAGGGGGTGGATTCTCACACCATATCGATTTGGCCTAAATTGTAAAGCCTATTGTCTTTACGTTCCCACCCCTTCAAATTAATACATTCGCTTTATTTCCCACCCGTCTCACGACAAATGTTATACATTTTTCAGGGGAAAAGTATCATTTTGTCCACAGGAAACATAAAGTACAGTATCTTCGGCCAATGGGTCATGGCCTTGGGAGACGTCCAAGTTGACTTCACTTGGCAGGCACACAGGATACATGCGTAGAACCATCGTCTCTCGAGTTACAAGTCACCAACCCAGGCCCAAGTTTACGAACTAATAAAAGTGCAAGAAGAAAATATTAAAATCACAAATAAAATGTTTCACTGTATGCCCACTTTTCCTACTCTATTCCCAATTAATTATAATACTGTCCTGCATTAGTAGCGTTAAGAAAACGACAATTTAATAATGACATGAGAGCAAGCTGAAGCATGTGAAAACATCAAGCAGCCATTTTAATGCACACTGCGCAGAAGCAGAAGTTTCCCACCAAGCAAAGAAAGACGTCACACCATGTGATCAGGTTGCGACATGCGCAGTGAGGTTCCCGCGCTTTAGCGGCCATTTTGGATTACAGACAAGCGTTATTCTTTAGTAAAACACATATGCAAGCTTCTCTCCCCTTTGTGTAGTGTATGCAAAGGTTAGTATTAACAATACAATTTTAATAAATTAATACCATGAGGAGGATTGCGTACAAGCAAGTTTCATTTATGAAACCTTGCTCCATCATAGGTACAAGGTCAATTGAAGACTCAATATCCCCCCCGGCAGCCGGGGAGAAACAGTAGGAACGAAGCTCACAGGCTGTAAAGGAACATCCCTTGTTGAGACACCCTGAGGCATACTATTGAGTACTGGCCAAATGGTGTAACTTGACATGTTCAATTGAAACAAAGCAATTTTCTTTGTATCCAGGAAGTGGAGGTAAAATCACAGTTCTGGTACCCTGAAGACCTAGCACTGGAACAGGAGCACGGTAGGAGGGACTGAATTCTTTCTTAATCGCCACCTTCTCATGAACCAGATCACCAACTTTAGGAAGCCAGCCAGAAACAGGAATCAGAGCCACTGCATCAGAAGGCTCAGTTGAAGGCAACTGAGTTTTAGCCAGAGTGTCACAACACTTTTGTAGATCCTGTAAGACAGCACGGTGGTTATCTACGTCAAATGCTGCGGCAGCCGCCACAATGTCTAGACCATCAAGGTCTGGACAAACATCTTGATGCCAAAGAGCATTTCGTATGGGGTCTGCCAACCCAGAGATCTTCTTGGGAGGTTATTATGAGCACATTGAACTCCATAAAGATGAGTTAATCAGCCACGGCCTGTACCTAACACCCTTGCTGTGAAATATTGCTTTATGTCACGTTTCATCTGCTCCACAACAGAATTGCCCTCGGGCCCGTATGGAGACGAGAAATGCACCTGCACTCCCATCAACGTAATCGAATGGCAGTATGCCTTAGAGGCAAAAGCCGGACCCTGGTCTGAATGGAAAGTGGCACAGGCATAAGTCCCGACAAAGACATGCAAATCATTTATAACAGTGCGAGCGTCAGCCGAGCACCGTGGCCAGACCCAGAGGAACCTTGAGCAAGAATCCACTGCAACCAAAATATATTTGAAAGCATTATCAGACATAAGAGGACCGCAATGATCAAGATCAATACAGCCAAACAGCTGATTGGAAATAAAAAGACGAGTTTGAGGCAGACATGACACAGTAGAACTCTTAAATTGAGGACACTCATTGCAACAAAGAACATATCTGCGAGTCTGCTGGTATAAACCGTGCCACCAATAGTGTTGCTGTAAAAGAGAAACAGTGGTGGCCACTCCCGCATGTGCAGAACCAATACCTTCATGAGCGGCCACTATTAAAGATTGTCAGCGGTCAAGGTTGGGATTCAAACGATCTCCAACGTCAGGAACGGACACAAAAGGAACTTTGTCAGCAGTTAACTGATAAGTATATTGTAACCATCCGTAGGTTTAAATGTTCAATCAGGCACCCAGGATAAACATACTTTTTTTATACTTTTTTTTTTTTTTGAAGAAAAGAACAATATATTAACTGTGGAATTTAAGTCCCAGTCTTGAAGTTAATAGCGTTTTCTTCTTCTTTTCCCAGGTTCTTTGGAGTTCCTCTCCGCCAGTACCCTCGACAAAAGAAGCAGGTAAGTGGCTGCCCTTGTTTCCCTTTAAATGGTTGGGTTAGTGGGGTGATTTCTTTTCTGTCTCATAGGCAACAGTGCTTGTTAACAAAACAAAAGGATAAGGAAAGAAATTAAAAAAACAAAGTATCTAGATAGCCCCTAATGATAGAGTGTGTTTGGCCTTCTGGGTTCTAATCTCTTTTTTCTCTTTTAGTCTTGTTTCTCCCCCCCCTTTCTCTATACTTGATTCTCCTTTCACCGTGCTCACCCCCTTCTTTTTTCTCTTTTTATTTCCTTTTTGTTATTTCTCTACATTACTTCTGGTTCCTAACTAGGAACTGGGCACGCACCTGATGGAGCCACGTCCCTCCTGGGACACGGCGGGAATCTGGACTCAACCGGCGGGTAGGAGGCTCCGCTTCTGCCTCTGCTCTCCGCTCTTCAGTCGGGATGTCGGATCCCATAGAAGTCAGCTCCCCGCTCACTCTGCTCTCGGTGGCTTTTCCAGCTCCGCCGTCTTCTCTCCGCTCATACTGGTTTCTTCCTTCTTCGTCTTCGCACTTCTGGATACACTAGCCTCCATCCTTTTGTTCTTCCGGGTCGGGCGTATAGACGTGACTCCTCCCCTCTGCCTGACTTCCGGGGAAGAAGGAGCTTGCCGGCGTTCCGGAACCTTCATGTCGGTGACATATATTTAAAAGGCAATCCCTGCGGAAAGGGAGTACCACCCCGAGTTGCAGCAATGGCCATCAAGATGTCATCATTGATTTAGTCATGGAACATGTAACCTCTGCTACTTTAACTGTGGCTACTGCAGATTTGGCTGCTTCATCAGCCATTGAATTGCCAACAGCGTGCGCTGCCACACTCAGTGGCTTTTCCAGCTCCACCGTCTTCTCTCCGCTCACGCTGGTTTCTTCCTTCTTCATCTTCGCACTTCTGGATACACTGTCCTCCGTCATTTTGTTCTTCAGGGTCGGGCGTATAGACGTGACTCCTCCCCTCTGCCTGACTTCCGGGGAAGAAGGAGCTTGCCGGCGTTCCGGAACCTTCAGGTCGGTGACATATATTTAAAAGGCAATCCCTGCGGAAAGGGAGTACCACCCCGAGTTGCAGCAATGGCCATCAAGATGTCATCATTAATTTAGTCATGGAACATGTAACCGCTGCTACTTTAACTGTGGCTACTGCAGATTTGGCTGCTTCATCAGCCATTGAATTGCCAACAGATTGCGCTGCCACACGTTGATGGCCCAACGTATGTACAACATGTGTACAAGTGGCAAGCGTTCTTTAGGAGTGGCCAATCGAACCGAAAGCATTTTATTCTTTATCGTGCTACCTTTAGAATCCCTAAAGTAATTTTGTTCCCAAAAAGGCAAATTGTCATTGAAAGACTGAACACAATATAAAGAATCAAACACAACAAGGGTGGGTAATTCAGGGTCAGCATATTCGAGAGCTAAAAGGAGAGCCCTCAATTCGGCCAGCTGGGCCGTGCAGTCCCCAAGGGCCTGGGTATGAACCAAGGTAGAGTGGAAAACTCCATCCTTCATTAAACCTATGACAATAGCGCAAGCTACAGAGTAAGCTTGTTTAGACTTTAGAGCCAACGGCCAGTTGAGCTGAACAGTCAGTGTAAATAATCCATTTGTACTGGTCAAGGGGAAGTTCTGAAGAAGGTAGAGGGTGAACATGTTCATACTGAAGAAACTCTTGCATTTGCAAGGAAGGATCAAATACAAAGTTGACATTAGCAGACATCAAAGATGTTTCCCATTGAATCCAATGAGGATGCAGAGCTTTAGAATTAGGAACACTGGCTTTTGTGACCACCTCTAAGGAAGTTTGGAGCCGCAAGGTTACATTTTGAGATTCATCCTGTCACTGCGAGGGATCTTTTGACCCACAGTTGTAATATAGAAGCTTGTGCGTGAATGTCTGGCCGTACCTCTCCCAGTATTCAGAGCTCTGTTGAGCCCACTCTCTTTGACCGCCCAGCCGGATTGCACGCGCTGGTGGAATGATTAGGTGCTCCCTGTTCACACAGTCCTGAAGAAGACCCCACTCTAAGGCTTGAATCTCCTGGAGCATTTTAGGGGTCGAAACCTTGACTACTACTACTGCACAAGCCCCGACGACTGAAATTCATTATCAGTGTCTTCTAAATGCTATGTGTTTTAACTGGAACAATTGACCTGTGATAGGCCGGATTGGTCTCACCATGTGAATTTGATGTATATATGTCACATCACCTTTCCCTTGTCTGTCACCCTCACTCACTCACTTTGATCCCATATACCCTGACCTTTCCCTTCCCACCACTAGAGCACCTTTTTTCAAAAACTTTAATTGATTCTAGATGTAAGAGCAACTGCGTTGCCTAAACTAAAGTGAATATAGCTTTGAAAATAAATTGCATTCACTGCAGACTATGCTATATTGGTATTGTGAATGCTGTTTTCTATTCCCTTTGTTTTGAAAAACTGTTGCTACTGTGACCAATTGTTTATTGTACTGCAATTCTGACCCGGGTCTGGTAGCATTTCGGGTAACCCCATTGATACGTAACACACCTCTAAGGCCAGCACAGGTGAAACAATGAAAATGCATTTGCCTTGAGCAAGAGGGCGTTCTTTAAGAATGGCCATCTGCACAGCAGTCAGAATTTTTTCAGCAGAAGAGAAACGCAGTTCTGTAGAAGTAAACAGATGCGAATTAGAAGCAATTGGGACAATGTCACCCTCATTGAATGTCACATAAGGGAAGCTGATTGCACCAGGCAAAATCAAGGTTGACCAAATTGGTAGTATTCAATCTACTCTGTAAGTATTGTGTAGCAAGCAAATCCAATTGTAAAGCGCACAGCACTATGCTGTGTACCGGAAGCCAGGAGGAAGCAGAAGAGGACGGGATATCAAAGCATAAAGAGATTCTTCTTCTTAAAAGGGGCTCTAAATGAAGGTGGCTCCTCTCTCTTAATTTTCATGTCAAAAGAGCGCTGCGGGTCCCGCTTAGGTTGCGCGGGCTCGCCCTGTCTGCGATTCTGCGTCCTCCTCGGTCGTAATGTTGATCAGATGATTCCTGAAAGGAACAAGGAGAATGAGGATCAGAAAGTTTCTCAGGAGTTTTAATTTTCGAGCGATCTCTTAAATATCTACGTTCAGAAGCTTCAGGTGGCGGTGATCCACCACGAGACCTAGGCTTCTGTTGCTGCTTAGATTTGTCCCATGTCTTTTTAGGAAAGACAGGACGACCCTCCTTCTCAGAAGGGGGCTTACCTTGAGACTGATTAGAAGGTCTAAGCCCCAAATTATTGCAACCCAAGGACGTATAAACGTCGGCAATAATAATCGGCAGCTCACGTTCCTGGCCAATGTCAGCCACTGCCGAAAGGCGTTGACGAACCATTAAGGACGCTGCTTAACCTTTAATATTAGACAGAATCATTTTGGAGACTGCTGGAAAAATACCCATCAACTTCATCACCAAGTCCAGGGCAGGACTTGTCCCATGTTTGTTCTGTACTTGTTTGAGAATGCTCGCGAGAACGCTCATTGAGGGGGTGCCATAAAGTGTATACCCTGAGGCAAACACCGTCCCCCAGGTGTTGCAGTCAGCCAAGGGGGGAATTAACCCACTAGGCAAGCACATAGTAAGGATCCTATCTTTCTCAACAGGACCCGTGAGTGGGAAAGCTGCATCCAGCTGATCAATTTTCTGTGCAATCCAAAACGGAAAGTCCTCACGATTCTGAGGACATTCGCCCATCACCGAATTAATGATAATGGGACTAATAACAAGACCTCCACCGTGCGCAGCCTGCACAGGTGGCACAGCCCCAGACGGAGCCGCGAGAAAGGCATGGGTAACAAACTGGATCAGGCGTCTATAAAGGAGAACCAGCTGAGCATACAACAAACGTACTTCCACCAAATTGGCGTTGATATAATTGGAGTATGGAGTAAAACCAGCCAAAACAGGCCAAGTGGCCCTGTCAATACTTATGGGGCCCATACGAACAGTAGCATTAGGATGGGGTAGGGCACCATTAAACCAAATCTGGTGCTCCCAGGCCATAAAAGGAACTTCAACAACCGCATAAGGGCGATAGGATGCCGGAACAGCAGCAGCCGTGTAAGCATGGAAAGAATCATCATTCGCATCCACAGTGGGAAACGTAACCCAGGAGTAAAACACTTCGAAGAGGTGCGCAGGATCCGCCTCGACTACAAAAACAACAAAGACCCCGCATTGGGAACTCCATGCTGCAACAAATGTTGAGTAACTGCCGCGCGGCAATGAGCCGGAATCGCAACCAGATGAGCCTTGGAGCAAACAAAAGGATTCAAACAATAGCACTAAAATGGGTCAAAAACCTTTTAAAATTCAAGCTTGGAAAACTTACAGCATTAGGTGATCCCTACAAACTGAGGAGGCAAAGCCCTTCCACCACGGATGTTTCCGGGAAACGGTGTGAGAGTATTGTGGACAAGCACAGGCGCTACTCAGGGGCCTGTGAATAATTATGAGACCAAACGTTGGCAGCGCCATGTTGCAGGGATTCTGTGGAGTCATAGAACTATGCTTGGGATCATAGAACCTTAGTAGGCAGGGACTGAGTCATCCCTCCACCTGAGTACCCATGAGCCCGGGACCGACTAGCTATAGTGTCTCACTTGCCCTCCTACTCACTCACAGAGGAACAAGTGATTAGACACCCCAGAACACAACACTCCTGACCCTCTCAGGAATCGCGGTTGCAGGGCAAACCCTTTCACTCTCAAACTCGTACTAGTCCACAATAAGATCTGACAGACACGAGAAAAGTTTAAAATGTTTTTTTATCTATTGTGCTCTAGTATGCAGTTCCACAATAAGTAAGAAAATGCCTAACACAAATATGGTCAGCATAGTAAGCAATCATAAAAAAAGCTGCCATTATATTAGACAGGGTAGCCTAACCCCCTCCTCTTCTTAAGAAGTAAAATGATTATATAAATATATATTAGAAGATCTCTGGGTGTTTGCTGCATGCACAGATGGAAGTTCTACAGCTCAGATGCTGTCATGATCTCCTCCCTGGAAAGATCCCTCTCCAAGTGTGTTGTTACCTATTCTGTACATAGCTATGCAACAAAGTACGTGTTCCCAAACAACAGCTGCACATGTGTGTTTTGTCTAGGTGCTGAGGCCTGACCAGAACAAATTAACAAGGGGCATTGTTGTTTGACCTTGTCTACGATGTGCAGACTAAATCCCAGGAAAGAATAGAATGCGAACACAACGACAGTTTCTCTGTGAAAGTACAGTGTGGCACAAAGCAAAATACGTTTCTATAGTAACGTTTGCAAAGCAGAGATGTGTCTGCAACATGCTCATGCTAACATAGGGAAAACAACAATGGGCCTGCATGAGACATATGCCACTGGGTATATGGTATACCACTTTGCAGCGGATTTACATGTAAATTAAATATGTCAATCATGTATACACCAATTACACACATGTTTAGGGAAGAAGCACATGCACAAGCTCTGGTCAGCAGTGGTGAAGTGCTCAGAGTCCTTAGTCCAACCAAAAGATTCATCAAAACGTGGAGGCAAAAAACAAAAAGTTTGGAGGAATACCACCCTAAGGATGACAGGTCTAACACATGTCCCCCCAGCTGAAAGCGGGGAGATCTATCTTGTCTCTAGGGAGTTCTCTTCACTAAGCTGGAAAAACCTGGATAGACCATCAGCACTGGGTGGTCTACCCCTGGTCTGTGTTCCATCCTGAAGCCCATATCCTGGAGAGAAATGGACCACCTCAACAGTTTTGGATTCTCACCCCTCATTTGCATGAGCCACCTGAGGGTTCTGTGGTCAGTCTGAATCAGGAAGTGAGTGCCAAACATGTATAGCCTCAGCTTCTTCAGTTCTTAAACCACAGCAAAAGCTTCTCTTTAGACAACACTCCACCCTTGTTCCCTGGGGAGTAACCTCCTGGAGATGAACACGACAGATTGGTCTAGGTCCTCCTCATTAAGTTGAGATAGTACTGCCCCTATGCCAATCTCTGGGGCATCTGTCTGAATAATAAACTCCTAGGAGAAGTCAGGGGCATTGAGCACAGGAGCTGTGCACATGGCTCGTTTAAGGGAGCCAAATGCAGTTTGGCATGCATCTGCCCAAATCACATTTCTGAGTTGCTTCTCTTAAGTCAGCTCAGTCAAGGGGGCAACGATGGTGCCATAGACCTTCACAAACCTATAGTAACCAGTGAGGCCCATGAATACATTAACCTCAGTTGGGTTGTGGGGGGTAGCTAGGTCATGATGGCTTCTATCTTGGCCCGAAGGGGTTGCACCTTCACCCTGCCCGCCAGGTGTCCCAAGTACACCACTGAACCCTGCCCTATCTGGCACTTCCTGCCCTTATAGTCAGGCCTGCCTTTTGCAGAGCCTGAAGCACATCCTAGAGGTGAAAAAGATTGTCCTTTCAGCTGCTACTGAAGATAGCGATGTCATCCAGATAGGCAGCACAGAAAGCCTCCATACCAGCAAGGGCCTGGTTCACCAACATATGTAAGGTGGCAGGGGCATTCTTTAACCCAAAGGGCATTACCCTAAATTGACAGTGGCCCTCTGGAGTGGAGAAGGCTGACCTCTCCTTTGCTCCCTCTGTTAGGGCGATCTGCCAGTACCCTGATGTAAAATCAAAGGTACTTAAGTACTGGGGAGCCCCTAACCTGTTGATCAGCTAATCAGCCTGGGGGGACGGGGTGAGCATCTGTTTTTGTCACTGAGTTTAGCCCTCTTAGTCCACACAGAACCTCAGTTTATATGTGATGTCCGCTGGGGCAGCTTTGGGTAACAGAACCAGAGGACTGGACCAGGGGCTACTGGAGGGTTCTATCACCCCCAACTCCAGCATTTTAGAAACTTCGTCCTTAATGCTGGACCTCACCTTATCTGACAACCTGTAAGAGACTTATTCTTAATAGGAAGGTTGTCCCCTTTGTCCACATCATGGCTACATAGGTGGGTAGTCCTAAGGATAAGGGAGAACAGAGAGGAGTAATGTCCCAACACTTGGTGGCAGTCCCTCTGTTGTTCAGGAGTTAGATTGGGGGAAAGGATTACTCCCTCCACAGACCCATCTTTTTCCTTGCAGGCTAAGAGGTCAGGGAGAGGTTCACTCTCCTCTTCGGTGCCAGGATTCCCCGAAGTTTGACCCCCCAATCCATCGTATGCAACCCACCAAGTCCCAGCGGGGCAGGGGACCTGCACTCCAACCCGTCTGGTAGAGTGGTCTCAGGTAACTCAGAGGTTCGTAGCAACACAGGATAGTGACACCACCAGTGGGGGGTGGAGGGGTCCCAGCTCTCGGGGGTCCGACATTGAGGGGCGAACTGCGGGGTGCTCTCCCCCTGGGTATGCTAAGGCAGCAGAAGAAACAACAGGAAGTGAGCTAGGGGACAAATTCCTACCAAGGAGAACCATGTGCAGCACCAAGCAAAGGAGGTAGCCTAGGTGGGAGTTAGAGGAGAGGCACTAATTGAGAATGGAGAGAGAAAGAGCTCTTGTTTGGGAAGCACAGAGGGATAGCAGAGCGATGCACCCTCCCCCGGAGGAGAGCTGAGCTAGGCCCTGGGTTCCATGTGAAGCGGAACCATAAATAGAACCGAAGGGAGGCCCCTATCCAGAGAAAGGAGGCCACCAGGTCGTCATAGTAGGAAAGGGGCCAACCAAGAAATAAGAGATCAGGGTAGCCTAGCCCAAAGTCAATTCAGACATAGGAGAAGCAAAATGGCACCTCTGAGCGCGCACAAGGAGAGCAGCGATGAGGACGTCTGCCCATCCCCCTGAACGTGCCGGTCAAACAAGCTGACCCCTAGAGAGATGGTATCTAGAGAAGAAGGTGAGGTCTTTGCGTGACCATTTTGCCACCTACTAGCCCACTGGACTGAAAAGGAGGGCCAGTGTGATAGACCCTGATTGGAGGAGGGATCCTTCGAACCAGAGGACATGGTAATCGTGGAAGACTGCATTCAGCACACAGGGGGAGATCCTAGGTGGAGCTTCACCTACATGAAGGAATGTCTGAGAAGACGGGAGCGCTACATTGGAGAAAAGCCAAAATACGCCCATTGTTACAGAAAGGTGCGTCAAGGACCATCGATGTGCCATGGGCCCAGAGGGACAAAAAAGGGCTCAGGACCAAACTGCCCCCATTGATGGATGGGGCGGGAAAATAGATCTCCTGTTTCGAGAAAAACACAGCAGGAATAAACCAACCTATAGGCGATGTCAAGAGTTTGCTCAGCAGACTCATCGGAGAGCAGACCAACACAGCGTTTTCCCTGGCCCGCATCCCGGCAGTCACGCTGACCAAAACCGAGCATGACGAGGTTGCATTCAATTCATTCAGACTTCAGATCTGGACAGCACTGAGGGAACTGGTTTCTGATCGCCCAGACATAGGAGGATTAATGGCAGAGAGCATGAAACCTGGGGAAACCATGACCAACTTTCTGGACAGAATGAGGGAACGATGGAGTCAAGAGACGGGACAGTCATGGACAGATACGTGGCCCCCGGGTTGCATTCTTCTACAACATCCTCAAAAAGGGACTGTCCACCGAAATACAGAGTGGGCTGGACAGCGTAGTAAGATTAGACACCAAACCTTGGTGGGAAATACAGGTCCACATATTACATTACTACAGAAAGAAACAGGAAAAGGACAGGGAAAAACAGGAGCAAACCCAAAGAGACACCGCTAAGCTGGTCCAAGATAAGTTAAAAAAGACTGCCCTTGAGGGGGCCGCGTTGGTCGCAAGGGTGCAAATAGCACCAGTCTAGAAAGAAGTTCTGCTGCCGAACCCCAAAGGGTTTCCACCCAGTCCTAGCAGCAGAGGTCAGCTCAGTGCTACTACTGTCACTGAAATGACCACATGGCCAACCAATGCATCCCGATCCCAGTCATTGCCACATCCGAATCACACAGGGGCCACAGAGCAGCTTCTCAACCCCCACCAGTAGGCCATGATAAAACCACTACAGGGGACCTTTTGAAGGTGCTCAATGACTTGCAAGAGGCAGCCCAAAAACGAAGCTTCTAAAAAAGGGCATAGTCAAAACACCCAACTCCAATAGGGAAAATCTTGTTACGCACCACATGCAGGGACCAGAGGGGCATACATGAGTCCTCACGACACGTTGCAATTACCCACGAGCCCCAAATTGCAACACACCTCCTTCCTTTCATGGCGCATCACGCATGTGTAGGGCAAAAGGTACCATACGCATCGATAAAACTACACACATGTTAGGGAAAGTAGGGTATTAAAGGGCAGACAATGCCCATAAAATGATAGGTAAAACAAGTCATCCGCACACCCACGAAGATCACCCCACTAAAACACTCACCTCCGTCATGGCTCGGGGGGAGGGCCAAATGACCCACAAAATTAAACTCAGGCAACCCATGACCAAAAACTTACTGATTCCTAAAATGACACCTAAACTGCCCCCCATTCAGTACCTTGTCGAAGATTTTGCAAAATGGATGCACAGAAATGCCCCAGAAGGACAGGCACAGGAATTTCTGAGACCAAATAATGATGTATGCTGTTCTAAAAGCTAACCTACAACCCACAGCTCTTATCCAACAGGTCTGCAATCGAGTCATAAGTGCACCACCTTTACTGGGGCCAGTCACTTCTTCAGTAGCAACCTCAGAAGTCTTAACGAGGCCCGAGCGTTCAAGCCAACAAAGACCACAGACGGACATTTTTTACAAAAAGACTCTTTGCACTGTGCCAAGCAAAGACAACCTCGGATCATAGAAAGCTGCAGACGACCCTTCCAGACACCATCCCAAGACCTGCAACATTCCAAAAGTTATTTATTATTGCATCTATGCACACCATCTGCTTAGCATGGGTGTGGCCGCACCCATCCATAGCCAGAAATCTGCCTAGTCACGTGGAGCTTACCTCGACATTTCTACAGCACTTGCGTAGGGACCTCTTCCACCTCACTTACACTTACACTGAACCAAACGTGCACTACACAGCACACTCTTGCACAACACATGGTACCAGCACATAACCACCATGGGCGCCCAGGCGTTGGCTAGGTCGTGCTATGTCTGATCGCTGATACCCCATGCTGTGGGCGCAGAAAGACTTTATTTATCCCAAGAAATAGCCCCCAAAATAGCAAAATGTCTCATCCACCTGTAACTATATAGGGTTAGGGCCAAGATACAACCTAGTAGAGTAGAACCCCATAGAGTAGCAGAAAATGTCGCTCAGTGCGATACCAACCCGATCGGACTGTACCTTCTCACCAAGTCTAGCGATATTCAAACTGATCTAGACAGGATGTTCAGACAAGGCACCATAGGGGAGGACAGTGTTTGGTCCCAAGACTTTCCAGAAAAGAGGTTCTTGGAGGTAGCAAAACCACTGCACCAGTGCACAAACACGTCTGCCTCTGTCTGTGGTCCCAGGGTGGCCCTTAGCGAGTTGGGTGCAGTCTTCTTAATAACAAATGGACCCCAGGCATGGAGTTCCAGTGAAGGGCCATTCACCTTGATTATACAAGGGGAAATGAGTCTAAAAGGGAAGGATGGAATGCCAGCATAGATACCCCATGTCAGGAAATCTGGGACACTGAGATAGATAGGTATTACTGTCTAAAAGGAAAGGGGCAACCCCTAATTGTACGAAAACTAATACTGTATTTCTTGTGTTTCAGAGGCAAAGGAACAATCCCGCTTGGCACATATGAAAATTGTGGAGCAATACTGCATGTACTAGACATGTGATGGGGCACATCCGTGTTGATGAATATCTACTGGCAATTTGGGGAGTTTGCCTACTCTCAGTTCATCTTCGGATGGTGGGGCCTCCGCACCCTCTTAAACCATACACACCCCGACACTGGTCATCCCTGGAGAAGACCTGTCCTAGTTGTTCAAACATCTGCTACAGAAGAAAACAACTCCATTACATCATGCTCGAGAAAAAATAGCTGCTGATTATCTTGGCTGGACTCAGTACAAGAACATTCTGGAAGGATTTAGACTGTTTTCTGACACTCAAGTAAACGACGGGTGGGTCTATACCCTTTTTCACCCTGCAAATAAAGGCAAACGCCCACTAGCTGCAAATAACCAGGTGGGAATAGCTGAAGATGATCATCAATACTGAGCTCTGCCTAAATGCTATCAAGGAAGAACTAAAACCCATCAGCTTCATGGTGATGCAACTTCGGTATGTGTTGGACTTGATGACCACGATGGAGGGTGGAGTGCGTGCCAAGATTGGTGCATCCTGCTGTACTTTTATCCCTGGAATTGACTGTTTTCTAATCCACCCGAAAGGACCTCCCCATCGACCCGAGTCAAAAATACATGGTCAGGCAAGCCCTGTGACCTTCGCCTGAAGCAACTGATTGACAGATCCCAGGTGGGGTGACACCTAGCCCTTAGACAATCGCGCAAACAGGAAAACCCAGATCGATCCCACAGATAGGCAGCAAAACCACAATGGCCTTAGGAGATTGGCCCCAATAAAAGACATTTGGTCGGAGGGGCACGCATTCCCAAAACACCATGAAGTCAGATGCCACACTAAGTTAGAAACACTCAGCCAATCAGAACCCTGCATGCACACTACACGTACTGATCACGCACTCCCCATGTCCGACGTCTGGACAAGTACCCACTGGCCCCACGGTGTGTACATGCAAGGTCGAGACCCACCTGCACTTCTTATTAAATGACCAGATTTATGGCCCTGTGACTAGGCCCAGATTCCTGTTCTAACAGAATGTACAAATTGCTTTATGACACTTTGTGAAATGTATAAAATGACGGCCAAAACCAATGTACTTTTTGACAGTCTTCAGACCCCGACTCTGTCGCCTGTTCTCTTGGCCGCTGTGTTTAATTAAACCAGCTGTTCCTGTTTTGCCAAATGCCTCTTGTGAATTCACATTCAAGCAACATAGATGGACCATGTGTACCATTCCATGTGTACACAACATCATTGTTCCTAATCAGTCTTACTGTTATTATGAGTATATGTTTATTTGAGCAGACACTGCCATTTCATACACCTACAAGACCTGAGTACTTTTGCATTGTTACTTTAGGAGGTCTATGTTTCTTATGATGGTTGGTCATGATTCGATCTATATATTTAGTTTTTTTTAAAGTACATGCCACATGTGATGTTAATTATAACTTAAGCAAATTATTGATGACAACATGTACAAGTTCAGCTTTGTCTGATAGATATGTTCTTCCTCTCCAACACACCATGAGGAGCAGGGTCAAGACTGATTTGCATATGGCTGGGTCTAAACTGGGGTGGGATTGTGAGGGGAAACATCGTTTACATCACATGCGATACATCGCATGCCACTACAACGCGGTCGTTACAACGACCGGGTTGTTACATCGCAAACCATTACAACGCAAGTTGTTACAACGACTTGCTGTAGGGGGCAGAAGGTGTTGGATCTAAAATCCAACACCTTCCCTACTGTTGCACAGACTGGAGTTGGAATAGTAAATTATACTATTCCAACATCCAGCGCCCCCTACAGCAAGTCGTTGTAACGACTTGCGTTGTAACGGTATGCGATGTATCGCATGCGTTGTAACGTGGCCTATTCGATTGTGAGCAAAAGAACAATGGATTTAACCCAGATCTTTTGACAGGGGGTGAATGTTTGATTTATTCCACACTTTCCACACATTTTTGTGTCTTTTGCTTTCTCGCCATAAGAGCGCCTGGAAATGCCCAGACGTGGGCCCCGGGCTCACTGTGCCACTGGATTCAAGCTAGACTGGCTGATGAGGGGTGATACCCCGAAACCAGTCCCAGGATGCTTGTTTCTGGTCCAGGGAAGACCTGGCTCAGCAGTTCGGATTGGACTGTTCCCATGAGGAGCAGGGTCAGGACTGATTTGCATATGGCTGGGTCTAAACTGGGGTGATATGGTGAGCAAAAGAATGATGGATTTAACCCATATCTTTTGGCTGGGGGTGAATGTTTGATTTGTTCTGCATTCCTTCCATCATTTGTGTGTCTTTTGCTTTCTCACCCCAAATGTACCCGGTATGCCCAGAAGTAGGTCCCGGGGGCTCAATGTGCCACTGGATTCAAGCTAGCCTGGCTGATATGGGGTGATACCCCGAAACTGGTTCCAGAATGCTTGTTTCTGGTCCATGGAGGGCCTGGCTTGGCAGTTTCGGCTGGACTGTTCCCATGAAGAGCAGGGTCAAGACTGATTTGCATAAGGCTGGGTCTAAACTGGGGTGGCATGATGAGCAAAAGAACCATGGATTTAACCCAGATCTTTTGACTGGGGGGAATGTTTAATTTGTTCCGCATTCCGCTCATCATTTTGTGTGTCTTTTGCTTTCTCGCTCTAAATGCACCGGGCATGCCCAGACGTGGGTCCCAGGCTCAATGTGCCACTGGATTCAAGATAGCCTGGCAGATGAGGAGTGATTCCCCGAAACAGGTCTCAGGATGATTGTTTCTGGCCCAGGGAGGACCTGGCTTGGCATCATCATTTGTGTGTATTTTGTTTCCTCTCCAACAGACAACATGACCTCTGACCCAGAAAAGGCATATGGCATTAGGTTGGAGATACTGACACCTCAGGCACGTTGCCCGGACCTACAGGCACATGGGACAGAAGTATGAAGAAGGGAAGGCAGCGAAGACATGGAAGTCTGCACCTCAGGGACAACTAGGGCTGGACAAGCCAAGCAACAGCCAGAAAGTCGATTTCCCCCATAGTGGTGATCCTGTTGCGATTTCGGGACCCTCCACGTCTCAGCCGGCAGTGGCACCACAGCCTGTGAGAACTACCCCAGGACAACCATCATATTTTGAGAAACAGGCCCTTAAAGACAATTCTGACATCAACCTACGTCTGACTGGCCTAGAACTGCAGGTTGCCACACTGATGTGGATGGTTTACACTTTGCAGCAGTCAGCGGATCGCAGAACAACTGTAGGCCTCCCTCAGACTTTTTGCCCTTCCCCAGTTTTTATATCTTGTTTTTAGCTAATATTTTAGCATAGGTTAGGATAAGTTGTAGCATAGCGATAGATTAGTTTAGTATTAGTGATTTTAGATTTTTATTGATATGGGTGGTTAGTTTATTAAGTGAGTTGGGGGTTGATGTTTAGGATATGTAAAAAAAAATACAAAAAATATGTACTTGTTTAGGTTTTAATGTTTAGGTAGTTTGTGTATAGGTGTAGTTTATGTTGGTCTCAAGTACAAATGTGTATTAAGGGTGGGGTGGGGGGCTGATGTTTAACAAGTCTGTAGTGGTCTCTGTTTAGAGTAGTATAAGTTAAGGTTAGGATAGTTGTAAGTCAAGGTAGAGTAGGGTAGTTAGTATAGCTTAGTTAAGGCACAGTTTAGATAGTATTAGTTAGTTAGTGTACTGTGTAGTTAGTATTTTAATTTATAGGGCTTTATACTGTTAGTAATAAACAATGTTTTACACTTTCACGACTGCTTAGTGATCAACTGCATAGGAGTTGTCATATCTGCTTTGGTTGTGTGGTTAGGCAGGGTTCAAGTGTCAATGCTTGATGTGTTGTTTCAGTCCATGTTTTTGCCTTTGTACTGTGGAACTTGTAGCTCTGGTGACTCATGATCTACATTCCACTACAAGTTCCAGTATGCAAAGGTGAACCTAGACTAGTGCTGCACATCAAACATGGAAGGGACAACCTTGACAGAGCTGGACTGAGCTGTGCAACATGTAACTGGGCTTTGTGACTTACATTTATACGCTGTTTAAAGGTACATGAGACAGATTCCTACCCTTTGCCTTGCACACAGCACAGCGGGCCCTGGGACATTGCTCGCTGCACTGTACAACATGTCTTTTTTGCCCATGTAGCCCCTTGTTGCGACTTACCCTGTAGGTCTTGTTGGTCCTAGTAGGAAGCACTCTCCAGTCCAGTTACTCTTGCCACCAACCAATAGGTTTTATTTGGTTGACCAAAGTAGGTAGCTGTAAAGGAAGGACAGTTGTGAGGTTTCCGAATGATCCCTTGATCTTCTTTTTCTCTCTTTCAGGTTGGTCCTGAGGTCCTTCCATCAATACCCTTGAGAGAAAACTAAACCACAGGTAAGTTGTATGGTCTTTATATGTGTCCTTCCCTAAGTGTGTAGGAGTAGGATTTTTCTACTTCCTGTTTTTCTTTACTCTTATAACAGTAAGAAAGAAAAAACGGTAGGAACATAAAGGGGCAACAGGTACCTAAAAAGAACCATCATTCAGCTGTACATCTCTCGCTGAACATGCCAAACAAAAGTCTTAGGGGGAACTCACAACTTGCTGTGATCCTAATGTGAGACCTCTTTATCTATTACTGTGCAAAACTCTATAATGGCTGAGGTAATAGCTTTTGCTCTTGTATATGTTCTTGTGCTAAAAAACAATGACAAAACGTTATGTTTCCAGCAATAGCATTTGTGCGCTTATCTCCGTTAGCGTGCCCAGAAAAAGTCGATAGTGTTTGTGCGATTATCTCGGTTAGCGTGTCTGCCCGTTACCTCCCCAACCTTCCCCCTCCAGAACCACATACGGTCACACACCTGGTTGAGCCACGCTCTTCCTCGAGCGTGGCAGGGCAAAGCATGTAGCGAGTTGGGTCCCCGGCTCTCCTGCTGCCTCGCAGCCTCGTTTGTCTGTTCTGAATGCCACGATATCTCGGGGGGTTCCCACTGCTTCTCTCCCTAGGTGCACGGGTCCTCATCGTAAGGGCTTCTCGTCTCAGTGGTCCCCGTGCCTTCCAGGTTGTTCATGTTCGGTAGCTCATTGTTCTCTTCTTTTGTCTCCCGGGGCTTAAGTCTGTCCTCCCTTTCTCCTGCCTTCATTTTTATCCCCGCCTCCACTGTTTGTCCTTCCTTTGTGTTCGTGTTAACTTCCTGAAAACTTTAAAGTCTGTCTTTGCTTTCTTTTGTAGGCACAGCATTTGACTCGGCCCAGCAGCGGATTTTGGATAAGTCTTTCCCCGAATTGCGTGTACCCCCTTCAACCTGACACACTACTATAGGCATTCACAATAAGTTATAAATGTTCCTAATTCCTCCTGAAGTAGAACAGCTCAATGTGTATGAGAGTATTCTGATTCAGAACATACACCATTGTCAAACCATAGTCCGAATGCAGACAAAAAGAACAACATTACCTTCAAGGGAATTAATGAAAGGTCTTAAAGGAAAAGCGTTTATTTTCCACTAGATTTTATTTAGAATATTGAAACTCTTGGTGTATATTGAGAAGTAGAGGAACCCGCATACCTTGCCACATCGCCGCCTGCAGACAGGGGACTCCAGCCCCCACAATCCTTAGCGCCAGGAGGCGCCAACGTGAGGCCGCAAGCGCCCGGAGGCGCATAAAATCAGCATGGGTCTCCCACTGCGCGGGATGCGTGCAGGCATACCCGAACCGCGCCTAGGCAAAGCCCGGGCCAAGGGCAGGCCCATCTGCACCCGTCAGTGGCAGGATGAGGCGGGGCCACCCCCCTTGGCTCTGCAGTAAGCTGGTCCCTCTTGGCATAGCGGGTTGAATCGTCCCCCATTGGTATTTACCTCCCTTACTTCCCTTTTTTCTTTTTGTAGGTGGCCATTCTTTCTCCTTCCTTTGTCCCTATGGGCTTGGGGGTTTGGTGACAGCTGCTGAGTATTTCTGCTTAGAGTGCAGTGGTTGTATATTACCAACCGAGGGGATTCATGAAAGATGGGTAAAAGAAAAGGTCACGATAAGGCTCAGGCCATGGATAATCCTAAAAGGAAAAAGAAGTCCCTTGGTGCAGTCTGCCACGAGACCATGGACCGAATTGAGTCAATATTGACTGAGTGCCAGGAAATAGCTGATGTCGGTTCATCAACTCTCCTACTCAGGCAGGTAACCCAGTCAGATCAGCCATAAACATAGGCAAAAATTCTGTAGCTCTGACACTCAACTCAACCAAGCCATCACAAGGGAAAGAATCAGCCAAGTTAATACCACAAATGTTTAACCAATGCTCTAAAGGGAGGAGCAGGGGCCTGGTAAAAATACCTTCCGATCCGGAATCTGATTCGGCCACATCTGTACAACGCACCGAGTCGAGTGGGTCCCCTATTGTGGCACATGTTACTCAAGTCGAGTGCCACAATAGATTTGATGTCCTTGTTCAGGAGGAGATTGGGGGCCCAGGAGTCGGACTAAATAATCCTGAAGAGCTTTGTAAAGTCCCTGCCTCTGAGGTGCATTCATTGAAGTCGCTGGTTGAGTCACTGAGAGAGGAGGTTGTTGCCCTCAGAAGGGACGTTGCTACCCTAACCGAGAGAGCGGCCTGTGGGAAGGGGGTGTACCATGGGACTTTTTCAATACCCCCATCAGCGTCACAACTTATAGTAGAGGACAGGGGCATAGGGCATCATCCATGCGGGCATGCTGAGCCCTCTAATAAAGTCGCCCCTGCAAGTATTTTATATCAACCCTCAGATTGTACAAGGAATCACCACTCAAATGACACAGCTGCACTAGCAGCAAGAAATGCACAGCTGGGAGTTGGTTATGTCAGGGCCGGACTTGGGGTCCCAGATAGAGGTGAGGTGATCCTAGATGAAGGGTATACTCCCAGGTTGGGGTGCGGGGTGACACAGGGGATGGGGTCAGTAAGGGATGAAGTCTATATGAGGCCGAGCGACCAGGGTGTTCAAGATTTGGTTTGCCTCACTGAAGTTCCCAAACTCTCTTGGGCTGGGTCCGAAAATCAGGATTCGTTAAAAAACAAAGTCATTCACTGGCTGAGATCCACCCGCCAGTGCTACTCTATTATCAGAGATGATATTAAATCGGTAGGAAGATTTAGCTCACCCGGGACTGCTAGGGATACGATTGAAGTTAGATTTTTTGATAAGGATATGGTCACTGGGCTACTAGCGATTGATTCTCGCACTATCCCCCCGGCAAACACTTCTATTTCTATTAGGTATAGACGCCCACTAAGGCTGGAGCTACTGCCCCATAGACCTACTGGGGTCAGACTATGCACCTGCCCTTGTGGAGTAGGGAACGGCCAAAGGTGACTGCAGCCCGGTGACAGAATGTCTCTCGACGGAAACCCAGGGTATCCAGGACCCCCATTGAGTCCGTCCCCACCAGAAGTTCCAACACTTAGAGGTCTAGTACATAATATCGAGACTTATGGCGAGCCTCCCACTGCTAATGTAACTAGGGGTATAGTTCCTAGATGTGGCACTATAGAAGGCGGGCCCCTGCTTTCCCTGTTTTAAGGGTTCTAGTGTGGAACGTGGCAGGGATTTCAAAATTGCTATCTGACCCAGATTGGTGTAGTTTTGTGAACACCTATGATGTAATCCTATTTCAGGAAACATGGAGTATGTCCACCCCTTTTAGGAGTGGCTTCTCTGCCTATGCCATTGATGCTACTAGGAAAGAGCAGGGTAGACCCTCTGGAGGCCTAGCAGCTTGGGTAAAAAATGCACTGGGGTCAAAAGTCAAGCTCCTTCATGTTGACTCACAGGACGTTTTAGCCTTTGAGCTGACCTTGTATAGAGGTTGGAAGATTAGAATTTTTAATGTCTATAACAGAGTGGCCTGTGCCCTAGAGGAAACAAATACTATTCACATACTAGATCACGCTCTGGCCGAGTATTTGGATAGCGCCCCTGTATTAGTGGCAGGCGATTTTAATTGCACTTTTGAACCCCTTGCCCTTACCCCTCCAGACTTGACTGAGGATTGGGATTGTGAGTGGTCAATCCCACCTTTAGATCTACCAAAAGTAAGATGGACGAAGAGAGGAGGCCAGGTGCTCGCCCTTACTCTGCAACATGATTTAAGAGCAACAAATGGGAGAACTAGGTCTGATCCTAATGGGGACTGTACTTTCAATAGACCTGGCCACACAAGCAGAATTGACTATTGCTTAATTACTCCCAATCTGTGGCCCTTAGTGGATGATATGGCCGTGGCTAAAAGATTCGAGAGTGACCACAACGCCCTCGCCCTTACTCTTATTAAACTAGGCACCCCACAGACCGATATCAGGGGGTGCCCTGACTTGGGTGTGCTCTCTGTTACAAACAACCAAAGATCAATCAAGTGGGGTTGGGTGGAAGAGCATCCGGTAGCCCTTGAAGCAGTTAAGAGTAAAGCGCGGCAGTTGATTAAGGAGTTAGTTAAACTCCCCGCTAAGGATGCTGTCGAGAGTCTGGGACCATGCCATGAGTTGTTTTTTAGCGAGATAAGGGATATGCTTAGTCGGCCTCCTAAAGTGCGGGAAAGGGGAGGTCACTGCACAGACTCGATGCAGGACACTAAGAACGCCTGGTACAACCAGGACTGCAGGAAAGCTAAGGGGGCGCTTATTAGTGCAGTAAAACGAAGGGCACGTCCTGAGATCGTGATTTGTAGAGCCAAGTACAGGCAGGCCATTGATAGAGCTAAAAAGGATTGGGAGGGTTCTCTTTGGTTTTCCCTACATACTGCATTGACAGATAAAGACCCCAAGACTTTTTGAAGAAAAGCAGCATATTGGCTTAAGGGAAATAGGCCAGCCCTGGAATACACTGTCCAGCCCGAAGAGTGGGTCGCTTATTTTGGCTCACTTTATGGTAATGGCAATCATACAAGTAATGAGACTAGCGAGATGTGGGTTGAGACCCTTGGTGGGGAAGGTGAAATTTTGGTTTTCTCAATGGAGGAAACCCAAATGGCGATTTCATCTTGTGTGCCTGCGCGAGCCCCCAGACCAGACAGAATCCCCAATGATCTGTATAGAGAGGATAAATCGCTCTGGCGTTCCTATATAAATCTGGCAACAAACCTGATCATGTCCGGTGCTCCCATACCATCATCGTGGCAGATTGCAGAGATAGTGCCCATTTACAAAAAAGGGGACAGAGCCAAGCCGATGAGTTATAGGCCGATAAGTCTTATCGATTCCCTTCAGAAAATCTTTTGTAAACAGGTTTTAGCAAGGATACAGGATTGGATGACTGAGTTCCAAATCTTGAGTGATTTTCAGGCAGGTTTTCGTACAAAAGTCAGCACTCTGGACAAGGCCTTCCGCCTCCTTTGCACTTATTGGAAGGAAGTAGTTGTTAAGGGGGGGAAATTGTATGTGGCCTTTGTTGATTTGCACACAGCATTTGATCTTGTCCCCCGGGCTAGACTCTGGAGAGTATTGAAAGAGATGGGGCTGCCGGCAAATCTTTTAGATATTTTAATCACACTACATTCATCTAACGCAGCAGAGGTTAGGTGGGGTGCAAACAACCAAGTAACAGGAACCTTCCCTGTCCAACATGGAGTGAGACAGGGATGTGTGTTAGCCCCCACTCTTTTTACTCTTTTTATTAACGGAGTGGTCGATTTTTTAGATAGGGATGGCTGTGATGCCCCCAAAATTGGCGTAACAGTGCCTGCATTATTGCTTGCAGATGACACACTTTTAATCTCTAAATCACTGCAGGGTCTTGAACAACTCCTGAATGATTTTATAAGGTTTTGTGATGATA
The DNA here is from genome assembly GCA_963921515.1 of Calotriton arnoldi. Lineage (NCBI taxonomy): Eukaryota > Metazoa > Chordata > Amphibia > Caudata > Salamandridae > Calotriton > Calotriton arnoldi. Next base: position 1,078,240 of record CAWUFW010004039.1, read on the forward strand.
GGGGACTGATTTTAAATGAGGCCAAAACCAAGTATATGATTTTTAACAGAGGAATGAATAAACTGTCAAAAAGATCTGTATGGGCTGGTAGCACTAAACTGGAGCAAGTTGAAGTTTTTGACTATCTAGGTATCCGTCTGACCTCATCGACCCATTGGGGTGCCCACATTGAGAAAGTAAAGTTACAACTAATTCACCAGTGCGCCCACATTAGCAAAATACATAGGAAGACGGTTTCTCGTCAAATTGCTCCAGCACTTGAAATCTACAATACCAAGGTCCTAGGGGGGCAATTTACGGTGCAGAGCTGTGGGGTATGTGTAACTCATCCCCCCTTTCAACCATTGAAAACCGCTTCTTAAGATCACTGGTAGATCTCCCCTCTAACTCCCCTCTGATACCCCTGTATATGGACCTTGCCCACAGACAGCTGGTACACAGGTTGAACTATAAACTGTTAATGTTTTGGTTCAGGCTATGGACAGTGGAAGAACTTGAAACCTATCGAGAGGGTCTGTTAGATCTCTTGAAATTACTCAAGGCTACATCAATCAGTTGGTTTATTTCCTTACGGGAACTATTGGGGAGGTTGGGGATGGAGGCATTCTGGTCCAACCCGGAAAGTATGGTGCAAATTCCGAGGGCAAAGTTGAAAGAAATGTGCTGGGAATTGATACTAGCAAAGGACCTGGTAAAACCTGTGACTAGTCTGATTAATTCTTTCTGAATTTTAAATCTGTCCCATTTTTTGAGTCAAGCATTGATGAAATTGTTCCACCTATGGCACGCAAACGTTTCTTACAGTTCCGTTATAAGACTTTGCCCATTAGACTGTTCTGTTCTAAGTGGAGCCGCAGTGTTTTTTCTGACGATCTGTGCCCTGCGTGTAAACTCTGCCCGGAATCCATTGTTCACCTACTTTTCTTCTGTCCACATTATTCATCTCTGAGGAAAAAATGGATGCTCCCGCTGTGTAGACTGGCAGGTCCGGGTCACTATCTCGAGGTGATGAGAATCTTGTACACTGACACTCAATGAATAATGGTTTTTGGCCTCTCAAGATTCTGGTATGCACTGTGGATCAAGCGTGGGAAACTATCTGCATGAAGCACTTTACTCTTTCCGGAGTTGTTGTACCCTGTATTTTGCACAACTATTTTATGAAATTGTTTTTAACATATTTATCTGTAAATGTTTTATACTTCTGTTCTTATACTTGTGCTGCATACTTTTTTGGATCTCTGTGATCGAAATAAAAGTTATGATGATGATGATGATGATGACAAGTAGAGGAACCATTAGTGGTTCTAGTAAATGGTGTACCAACAAAGAATAAAAAGATTTGGCAGAAATTGGCTAGTATAGAGAAAATAAAGAAAGTCATAGAATATCTCAAAAAGCAAACATGTTCTACAAAGATGTAGATGTAGATCAATATATATCTTCACTGGGCACACCTACTTCAAAGTCAACTGATATTGGTCAGTTTGAAAGAGTAGATTCTGCAAAAGCAGGGAAGCTATATGAGCACTACAGTATTCACCATCTACCCTCTGGTATAGATGTACTGTATTCACCATCTACACTCTGGTATAGATGTACTGGGTGATGCTTTAGAATAATATCAGAGGAAGCAAGCTAAAGGTGAACTTATTAGTGTATTGCAAAAGAGTTTAGAAGCTCAATGCTTTTGACATCTGTTTCCAATGGAGAACGAGGTCGATGCGATGATCATCCAGCACAGATTCCTGCTTCAGAGTAGAGATCAACTAGACTGTACTCTGAAGGTCAGCGATTCAGACAAAACATTCCTTATCTTTTTCACTTTCTCTGTGCAACAGCATATGATGAAACAGAGATTTCACTTTCAAAGAGAAAGTGAAATCTCTGTTTCATCATATGCTGTTGCACATACTGTGAAAACAGGAGCACGTGTTGAAAACGTGACTGCAAGAGACTTTGTAGCGAAGGTTCATGGAAAAGATGAGAATCTTGAGTGTAACCTCATGAATCTCATGACATGCCAATGTGGAACTAATCAGTACTAGTTCTGTCAGTATGATGAGCTCAAGTGCATGTTGTGCAATTTAGGTGCACCTACCTGGTTCATAACTCTTTGTTGTGTGAGGTATGCCTGGGATGATTTGCATGCCTTCCTCAGAGAAGCTAACTTCAACATTGATGGCATCACCTTTAGAGATTCAACAAGGGGAGACAATAGCAGCAGAGGTTGTGACGGACAGATCACAAGGAGCCAGAGTTCAGGACCTGATAATCAAAATACTATTGGGCAGCCTATTATTGAGAATGACACAGGTAATGCTATTAAGGAGGGACACACTGCTATGAATCAGGTAAATATTCAATCTATTGACTTAGACAATTTAGTAGTTCAACTAAATGAAGAGCAACTACAGATCTATCAAGAAATATCTGCATCCGTGGATCATGGATGTAGGAAATTGGGTTACTGGTTTAGTGAGGTGAAACCCTACGTAAGCAGCAACCACAATTCTTGTCAGGGTGAACCACAAGCTAACCCCAAGCTAACCTGGGCTCAACCCTCTGGTAGCTTGAAACAAAGCAGTCAGGTTTAACTTGGAGGCAATGTGTAAAGAATGCATTCAGCACTTCAAACAGGAATGAAGTGAAAACACAACAGATGAAAAATCCCAGCACAATTTAGAAAAATCTAATAAATTATTTGAGATCAAAATGACAACAATCCAATCAGTAGAACCAGAGCTATAAATTGTTAAAAGTTTACATGAAAATAGTGCCTAAAAGCATAAAGTGCCCACTGTGGTTATCTGCTCACGCTGGACCATGATAAAGTCACACATTCAGGCGGCCCAGTACAGGGACCAAGTTAGGCAATCTGAACAAAGTGCCTTAAATTCTGGTTGAGGAGCATTGCAGAGACCGCGTTGAGGATTTGTCACGCAGCTGCTGTACTAATGAGATGTGGGTGCCGATGCAAGGTCCTACTTTTAGGATGTGTAACTCAGCGGTGGTTCCGATGGAGCCATCGAGGCTTGCAAGAAGAGGTTCGGCATCGTTGTCGAAATTGCTGATGACGGAGGTGTGTGATGCGAGTTCCTGCATCAGGGATGCATCACGCAGCAGCGGTTCCAATGAGCTGGGGGCTGCGATGCCACGTCCTGCATCGGATATATGATGCACAGTGGCAGTTCTGATTTGAGGCTGCAAGGGAATGCGTTGCTCTGCATTGGGTTTGCCCAGGAGATTATAGCTGGGCTGGCAGGGAACATTCAGTCCCACTTCCCAGAGTTCAGGCTGGGGTGGCTCCACTTGGGGGGCAAGACGCACAGCAGACAGAGTCCAGGTGCTGGGTCAAGGTGGTTGGAGCCTTTTCTGTTCCTGAGGCTCTAATCAGGAGGCCAGCCAACTAGCCCTTGGAGTCACCTTGGTGGTTCTGGGCTCAAAATGCAGGTCTAGTCTAGTTCGGGAAGCAGGGCTGCAGAGCAGCAGTGCACCAAAGTAGCAGCCCTTTGTGCAGCACAGCAAGCCTTCTGAGTCTTCCACAGGTCCAGAGGTGTACTGAAGAGTTGGGTCTGAGGGTCCAACATTTATACTTGGTGCCGGCTTTAAAGTAGGAAAATGTTCTGGAGGTTTCCATCCCAGAGGCCCTTGGAACTTCTTGCCTCCCTGCCCTGGTAACAGCTTGATTGGGGGCATAAAATACTATTGTCAAATCCTTTGTGAGTGTGCTCAGGCAGAGGCTTTGTGATGTTCAAGTGTAGTAGGTGACAGCTCTTCCCCCCTATCAAGTCAGAGATGGCCCATTCTGCTAACACCTATTCCCCTTTTGCCTCACGGTCTTTGAGCAATACACAAAGACTAACTACCAGCTACACCTAGTCATATGACCTAGGATAAAGGTTGTCGGCACCAAATGGTTAGGACAAAAAAATGCCAACTTTCTAGAAGTGGCATTTTCAGAATTGTGACTTAAAATCCAATTTTACCATTAAAGAGAGTTTTAAATCACATTTTTTTAGACACCAAACTCAACGTTCCTACTTCTCCCAATTGAAAGTAAGCACTTATTAAATGCAATATGGTAAACCAAAGTTATCCTATGGGAGAGGTAGGTCTTCTAGTAGTAACAAACAAATGTAAGTGTTTTTCACTACCAGTACACATAAAACTGAAAAGTACATGTCCAACTTTATAAATACACTGCCCCCTGCACTCGGGGCTGCTTAGGGCCTACCCTAGGGGTGACTTATATTTATTCAAAAGGAATTATTAGGCCTGACAAAAGGTTTATTTGGCCAGGTTGAAATAGCAGTTTAAAACTGAACACACACACACACACTAAAATGTCAGGCATGAGTCATGTTTCAAAAGGCTATATAAGTGGGTGGCACAATCAGTGATGCAGACCCACTAGTAGTATTTAATTTAAAGGCCCTGGGTACATGTAGTAACACTTTACTACAGACTTACAAGTGAATTAAATGTACCAATTGGGAGTAAGCCATTGTTATTATGTTTAGAGGAGAGAGCAGAAGAAATGTAACACTGGAAAACCACACCAAGGATGTCAGATACAACAGTGGAATTCTGCATGATAGCTCTTAATAGACTGGCACCACATTCAGACCTACACTTCACTATGTTCTTGAACAATCAGGCACTGGCAAACTTTTCCTGATACAAGTGCTTGCTGCATATGTCCATAAAAAGATTGATTGTAATCTTTCTTGTGTTGTAAGAGCACCCACTAGGCTATCACACAATATAAAAGGTATAACTTTGCATCGATGTCTGATGTTGCCAGTGGAGCGTGACAACTAACAGGAGTACCATAAGTTATTCGATGATGTTTGTCATGAAGTAACAAGGGTTCTTAACAAACTGAAGTTTCTGATTATAGATGAGGTTAGCATGGTTTCAAACTTTAATATAGAATGCAATAAGTTCTCAGAAAAAAACTGCAATATTCTGTTTGTCTGGAAAAATATTATAGTGTTTGGGGATCTACTTCAGCTGACGCATGTGAAAGGTCAGCCAGTTTCCAATAAACTAGGCCATGAGCAAATTAGAAATTGTTTAAGGAGCGTTGGAAATGTTAACATTTGGTTGAATTTCCAATGCAAAGAACTAACTAGGAATATGAGAAGGCTGCACATGTGGAGTATGGTAATATATTGAAGATATTAGCATAAGAACAGCCACAGAAAAAGCTAAGTCGGCTCTAGTGAGTAATAATACTTTAAGTACTCTTTATCCACACCACAAGTCTGCAGGGCCTGTAATGGAGGAGCTTCTTAAATGTTACACACCAATTGTGTGCTTCATGCCAAAATTGGACGAATATGCATTGTTGACAACAGAAATGCTGATGTTAGAGAAAGAGGATATTACTAACCTTCCATGTAAAGACAAGATGGAGCATCAAGGCATACATTTACCACTATGTCAATCAGTGGTAAAGAAGTTGGAGGGACTAGAATAATCAGTGCCTCACAATCAGTGCCTCGCATAGCACGTTTAGACAAAAATCATCTGTAAAAACTGTGGAATAATTTTGCGTCAAAATGTGAATGTCAAGGAGGGCTATGTGCATTGTGCAATGGCTAATGTGATAGTTTTCATTACATATGCCAATAAAAGTCTGAGTACATTATAATAATATTTGACTGTATTGAGGAGCCAAAACAAGTAGGTGTAGTGCTAGGTTACTGTTAGGTGAAATATTTGTATGTGCATAGAGAGCAGTTTCTGCTATGCTTGGCCTATGCTGCCACCATACATAAATCTCAAAGTTTAAGTCTGGGTGCAGTTAATATAAATATAGAGAGAACATTTTAAAGTCGAGATGTCTTATGTTGCACTGGAACCTCATCTGTGGAGTCCCCCAGAGATGGTTCCTCAGCCCGACTCTTTTCAACATCTACATGACTCCACTGCCAACATCATCAGGTCACACAGCATCAACATTCTCTCGTACACAGACAACACACAACTGACACTCTCCCTCACGGACATGACATTCGTGACAAAAACCAACTTTGCTACCTGCATGACCACAATGGCCATTTGGATGAGATCCAACTGCCTCAAACTCAACACGGACAAGACCAAAGTTGCGATTTTCGGAAAGAAGACCACTCTGTGGAACACCACCTGGTTGCAAGCAGACCTAGGACCCACAGAAACATAGGAATCATCTTAGACAACAAGCTCAACATGACAGCCCAGGTCAACTCAGCCACCTCCACCTGCTTCCACAACTTGAGGACACTGCAAAAAACCTTCAAGTGGCTACAAGAGAACACAAGGAACACAGGCACTCATAACCAGTAGAGTTGACTACGGAAACACACTCTATGCTGGAGCCACCAAAGAGCTCCTGAACAGACTCCAAACCATCCAGAACACAGCAGCAAGACTCGTCCTCAACCTGCCACCTGCACCAACATCACACCTCAGAGAACTCTATTGTCTGCCCGTACACAAACACACAATATAAACTCATCGCCCACACATAGAAAGCACAACAGAACATGGGTCACGCATACTTGAACCTCGGCCTACACTTCCTCCAATCTTCCAGGCACCTTTACTCAGCAGGACTCCTGCTTGCACACATACCCCGCATATACAAAAGTAGAGCAGGAGCTTGCACCTTTTCTTACATCTCCCCCAAACCATAGAACGACCTCCCACGGCACATCAAGGATTGCAAATTGCTTCTTGAGTTCTGCAAGAAGCTGAAGCCCTGGCTCTTCGAATAACTTCCAGGGAGTCCCCCACCTACCGATCTGCAAAACACCTAATTACCATGACAGGTGATAATGGTGATCTACAAATCTACATGACATAACATAACATAACACTGTCATGTATTTGTGTTAGGTCACTTTCGGGGCTCTACCTTGTAGATTTTGTTGAGAGTCAATAAAAGACAGACATCTTATGTGCCAGGGAGTATAATCGATTGAGAAGTCTGTATGCTCCTCATCTGGTTCATACTCAGTCTATGAAAAAAGTGACATCTGTGTGAAACTTAAACTCAGAAAAGTGTTGAGGAAAGGGAAGGCCGGAAACAGGAGATCATAAAATCTAAGGTATTGCAAAAGGGGAAAGCTGAGGATGTAGCAGAAATGGTTGGATGCCAGTTCTCCAATGTATATGGAGCTAACTGTTATTGTAATGTAGCTCTCAATGTTCTCTTTGTGACCTCCAGTGAATCAGGGAATTGAGAAAAAATGCAGAAAGGCCACTATGTAGAGCACAGGCAACTCTACTGAGGACTGTGCAAGCCCAGAAAGATGTTTTTCACTCAGTGACAGGTATATGTGATTGTGCTGACTTATGTACAGATGTCACACAATCTGCCATGTACATAAGGCCCCATTTCACGCTATGCTTAGCGTGAAAGGGGTGGGCAGTGGGTGTTGCGGTGGGTGTTCCACCGCAGCACCCATTCATTTTGACGCTGCCCCCTATGTACAAGGGTGACATACATAGGAGGCAGCGCCAAAATTAAGACCAGGTAAATCTTGGTCTTTAGTTGGCGAAACGAGGAGAAATGCATTATTTCTCCTCGTTTTTGCTTTTTCCATGTGTGCTGCCTTGTGCAGCACACATGGACAAAGCAAAATGCCATGGTTTGTTTATGTACAGGAAGGCATCCCTTCCTGTACATAAACAATCTTTTTTAAAAAATGCCATGTCGTCACTTTCATGCGTGCTGCATGAAGCAGCACACATGAAAGTGACAGAATGGCATTTTAGGATTGTTTATGTGCAGGAAGGGACACCTTCCTACACATAAACAATCCTCCCCTGCAGGCAGACACCCTTGCACTCTGGTGCAAGGGTGCCTGCGTTGGTGCCAAGTTGCTAAACTTAGCACCATCGCATGGGGAAACGCAAGGCAGCACCACATTCTTGTAAATATGGTGCAGCCTTGCGTTTCAGAAGTGGCGGAGCGCAGCGTTAAGCCAAGGAGTCTAACGCTGCGCTCCTCCACTTCCTTGTACATATCCCCCATAGTGTATTGTGGATATACATTATCATGCAGCCTACCGAGGATGACAACCAGTTTAGGCCCAAATTTTCTAAATGGAGATATGCCGCCATTATCGTGTCACTTTTTGTAACATAGAGTTTTAAGGAATAGTGAGTGAAAATGGCATGCACGCTAATATTGTTGTTTTTTCACAAAATTAACGTGATTTATTTTACCCGACGTTAAAGGATGGCAAACATTTTTAGGAAATGTTGCCAGTGTTTGGCTCATCTGTTTTCTTGTAGTTGTAGTTGTGGTATGAGAAGTCACTCAGTGAGAGAGCACGGTCTGAGAACTGTCCCGAGTATTACTACTCTATTTCAGACAGGGACATCTTAAGGATTTTGGGGGCCCTGGGCCAAACGTATTTTGGGGGCCCCTGTTCGGAACAGTTTTGAATTTATGATCCACTTTCAGTTCTTTCATGCCCTGTTTGGCCAAGTCACTGACAGTGCACAAGCACACTCATCCAAGTGTTTACTTCTGATATTCAGGGATAGTGACGTGTATTTTCAATATTGTAACACAGCAGCAGCTCACGAATATTACTGCAAATAATCTCTGTGACACCCTACCATTTCTCAAATGTCACGTACTGTTTTGATTTAAAAGAAACATTTTTATGGATGCTGCATGAAACTTAAACACAACATTTCTCTGTAAAATGGCTGCAAAAGACTCTCACACATCACCCACATTAAAAATAAATTAAAGAAAAACGGTATTTAAAACAATCTGTTAAAAAATTATTCAAGGTTATCAGGGCAAGACTCTCTGTAGAACAGAATTGGCACTAGCAGGGGACCCCTGAAAGGCTGGGGCCCAGATCCAGTGCCCACTTTGCCCATGCCTCAAAACGTCTCTGATTTCAGACAGTATCTTGCACACATGTAATTGTCATTACTACAAGAATATTGTTCTGAATGATTACATTAAGTAGCACCTCATAAGCTACAATGAAATAAATCTACATGTCCAGTTCTAAATAATTTTTTTTGAAAAAAAGTTTGTAACAAATTGTTGCGCTCTGCGGATGATGTCATCAGTGATATGATCAGTAATGTCATCAACGATGTTAATTGAGATGTCATCAGCGTTATCATCAATGATGTCATTAAACATGTCATGAGCTATGTAACATGTGAGGTCATAAGCAGTGCATTGGGGCTCAAGTTATAGTTAGCACATAGAACGATAAGTGGTGAATTTCAGTCGTTTTTAATGTTTAAATCAGAAGCATTTGGTCAAATTTGGCACCTAACTATAATGTACCTTTAACCTTTAGGTTTTTTATTTGAATATATATATATATATATACACACACACACCCTACATTTAATTAAGTCGCTCCTATTGGTCCCTCTTGAGTGAGATACAAAATCCTCAAAATTTGTACATGAAGCTTCATTTCCACCAGCTGTTTCTCGTGGTCCCTCTCGAGTTAAATGCAAACACATTGAAATTCTTTCATGAAACTGCAGTACCACTAGTCATTACTGGGTGTCCCTCTAAATTCACATGTAAAAGCATTAAAATTCTTTCATGAAACTTCAGTTCCTCAAGTTGCTATTAGAAGTCTCGCTCCAGTCAGATGCAAAATCTTCAAAATTATTTCACAGAGAGCAATTCTTCAAGACATTATTACATTTCCCTCAGGAGTCTGAGACAAAATCCTCACTTTCTTTCATAAAGCTGCAGTTAGACAAGTCGTTACTAGAGGTACCTCTCCAGTCAAATGCAAAAGCATTGAAATTCTTCCATGAAACTGCAGAACCACTAGTAGTTACTAGGTGTCCTTCCCATGTCAAATACAAAAGCACTGAAATTCTTTCATGAAGCTGCAATTCAACAAGTCATTACTAGGTGCCACTCTCAAGTCAAATGCAAAAGTACTGGAATTCTTTTATAAAGCTTCAGTTCCACAAGTCATTACTAGAGGTCCCTCTCAAATCAGATGCAACTGCCTCAAATGGCCGTCACCAAGGTGCACAGGAATGGCTAACATAAATTTGCAGCACACTTTTGCTTTTTTAATAAATTGTGCTTGTTTTCAATAGGAAAAATTAACTTGCCAAAGCTGGTTTGTAATAATGAATTGAAATTACAGATTTCAATAAATTTCTTGATGCCACCCTACCATATGTAGGAACTACCATTCATTGGTAAGTACAAATGCCTTTAAATAAGTAATTTGGGTGTGTATATTGGTGGTATCTCCTGATCATGGAGAATAATATCAAATCAAGGTGTGAGGGCTAACAAGAGAAGAAGGAGACAGGAGACAAGCTCCATGTGTAAGGGACAATGAGAGGAGAAGGAGGCAGGAAACAAACCCCATGGCATGAGGGCCCTAAAGTTGAAGTTCCACAAGAGAGGTTCCTCTCAAGTCAGATATAAGTGCTTGAAATGTCAATCACAAACCTGAGGAGGTGTGGCTTCACCGTAGGAATTTGCATATACGCTCTAGCTACTCTATGATGGTTTATAGGGTGAAATCAACATTGCAAATTACAAAAAACTGTTTTCAGATTTATGGAAATAGTTGATGAAACCCTACCATACATCGTCACAGCGAAGTACAAGTGTCATAAACCTTCGATTCTTGAGTGACATCACAACAGACCAATGGGGAAAGGGTTTTGACTGTCAGCCCCGATATATGTATGTATTTTTGTATGATATTTTTGGGAAAATATGAGTCTGTCAAGACAATTAAAGCTGTCTTTAGACCAGACCTAAAAATAAATAGGGCCAGGAGATTGCAGCTCAAATTTAATTTGCACAGAGTTTTACAGTGGGTGAGGCTGCACTGGGGTTCCCACATCACGGCAGAGGTCCAAAAGCAAAAAAAAGAAAATTGAGAGTTTTCATGGACTTTGCTAGGGCACATGTACTGGGAGAGTGTTAAAAAAGGAAATACAGTGGGAGTATGAGATTTGCAAAAAAAAATGGGAATAAAGCAGGAAGGAGAGTAAGAAGTATGTAAAAAAAGGGAGTAAATTGGGAGGAGGAGTTAGGGGTTTGTAAGAAAAACGGGTAAATTGGGAAAAGGAGCAAGAAGTTTGAAAAAAAACTGGAGTAAAATAGGAGGGGAAGTATTACAAGGGGCATGGAAGGCAGGGTAAAGCGTCTTGAGTAAAAAGGCACATGGATAAGATGCAGAATCCCCCATTTAATCCACAAACGAAAATCAAACACGAAGAAACAAAAGCTTCTTCGAAAATGACGTTCTGTGGGTTGGTTTCAGCAACCATTTTTGACATGTTAGATTTTCATCACATACAACAGATATTTTAATACTAAGGCACATACAGTTTCTCCCACCCACCTTATGGTCTACATTTACACCTCCTTCATATAGTCACATTCCAGCTGCATGGATTCATCTTAATTTACATTAAACTGTGGTGAATTCCATACCACTTCCATTTGTCATTGTTTCATTTTTAAGAAAACTTCCTGTGTATGGGCCTTACATGGTCCCGACATCTAGCATACACTAATATTTATAATTGTATAACATATTGCAAAATAACCTGTTGTATTTTTGTCCTTAGAAATAAATTTGTATGAAGACGATATTCTGTGTTATTTTTTGTACCATTGAGGATAGGACGCAGGTGTTGATATCTTCTTTCGCATCTCAGCAGTCTTCAGCACCAAGTCCTACTTGATGTTCTCTATATGCACATGGGCATCTTTAAAAGAGCCCTCAGCAGGTTAATAGCAGCTGACATCCTATCTCTGGACACTGCTTAAGCATACTAAAGGCTTTTTGTTCATACACTTTCTCAAGATAAAATCTGCCAAGACTGAGCTCTTCTCACCATTGGGGGCGAGCATCAACAGCAGGTGCACTCTTCTCAATGCATTTCACCCATTCAATAGCCAGGGCTTGTTTATTTTTTCATTGATCTATGTCTTTTTTTCAAAGAGCACCGAAACAAGACTGTCTTGTGGTTTGTGGCCTCCTGGCCTGCCTGGATATGTTGGCATAGGCCTGGCTGCCATGATGACTTTTGCGCACGTTACTCTGAGCCATTGTTCTACCGGCCTCTGCTCCTGCCAAGTTATTTTAGAACTGTCTGCATTTTCTGTCTTTCACCTTTTCTCCTGTTCCCTTTGGGCTCGATCTGCACAACAGTTACAAGGTCGAAAAACAACGTCCCTAGTTCTTGCTGATATGGCCAGTCCCTCGCACCTAGACATAACACTATGTACAGCTGTCATGGAGCAATTGGTGTGCTTTTAATATTGCGGCTTTCCCGCTGAAGGGACACTTGGAGAAAAACCTTTCCAGGGAGAAGAGCTGTGATTGTCTGCTGATGTAGTCTTTGCATCTAGAGACTGAGGTATGGGGGTTCGCTAGTCAAAGCCCAGAGGTCTTCTATTTTTATAATAAACTAGCTTCTAGCACGGGGAGGGTGGAAAGGTCATTTAGCCCTATATCCACAGCTTTATGAGATGCTTTCCCCGTTTGTATTCTATGGAGTTGTAACTATGCTGATTATATTATTCTTATGCATTATGCTGATAGTACTGACACGTGTACTGTATCTTAGAGCACGTACGTTGAAATAAAACATTTTAACCTATACTGTGTCTCTTTTTACGCACGTTGTGGACAGGTATGAGTGAGTGACGAAAGAGTGTTCTTGCTTCTGCGAGTCCTGAGAGAGATATACCGTGTTCTGGGTTGTCCAATCATTGGTACATTGTTGCTAATGGGACGCTAAGGCTAGTTGGGTTGGGGTTTTAGGTGCAAAAGTTTATGTTCGGCTCACCACTATATTCTGAGGTTCTATTATCCTGTGCATAGCTCTGTGTGTGCAGAATCCCTATAACATGGCACCCAACGTGGGGCTGCTTATCTGCGAGACGCTTGTGTAGTGCTTGTGCTTGTCCACAATCCCCTCACATACGCTTCCGGAAGCGTGTGTGATGGTGATACCTCCTATATTGAAGTTTTTGTAGGTTCTTTCAAGCTTGAAGTTGTTAAAAGGTTTCTTAATCGAACCCTCTATTGTGCTGCCTCCTGTTAGGTTGTCGAACATCCCCGATCGTAATGGCGGGTGTAAACATAGCAGCACATAGCCGCACAGCGCTCCGGGATCACTTAAGGGTGTATGGAGTTCCAGACGCGGGAGTCGAACTGATCTTTGTGGTCCAAGCCGATCCGGCTTTCCACTTTGAAGTATTCTACTCTTGGGTCACCTTTCCAGCGGTGGATGCGAACGATAATCTGTTCCATGAATATGAACCCACCGTTATTCCTGCTGCCTATAGACCTTATACTAATCTTGAAGTACCGCTCACGGCTTGGCAGCACCGTGTGTGGTTTGATGGCGCCCTCCCACAACCGGTAACAACGGTTCGTTTAGGCCCCTTGTCTATTGACGGGGCCACTTGGCCTGTTTTGGCCGGGTACACCCCACATCCGCGATATATGCAGATACCAGTCGCTGACCTGCGCAATATGTATTCGGCTTTGGTGCGAGTGCATCGCGCTTTAGTGCAATATGTTACAGGCAACATCCAGGGAGCCCCACCTGGAGTTGCGGGCCATCCAGCTGCTGCAGGCGGAGTGACCATAAGTCCCGTCATGGTGAACTCGGTGATGGGCAAACGTCCACAAAATAAGGATGATTTTCCTTATTGGCTTGCAGAAAAATTCGACCAGTTGGAGGCAGTTTTTCCAAACACAACACCGGTGGATAAACATAGAATTCTTACGATTAGTTTGCCAAAAGACTTAATTCCCGAGTTGACAGCATGTGACAACTGGGGTAGGGTATTCGCAGCAGTTTATTCGAAGTGTTTCGGCACTCCTTCCATGACGGTTCTCCCCACTGTAATTAAAAAAGTACAGGATGAACATGGCCCTGAGGCGGCTGTGGAATTAGGGATGAGACTGGTGGGAGTGTTTGAAGTAGTAGCTGAGTTGATCTTTGCGAATGTCAAGGGCGATGCAGTGAACTTTCAAGTAGCTAATGCTTTGGCTTTGGTCCCAGAATTGGACAAGCCTCGCAATTACTGAAAATTATTACCCAGGCTTACAAAACTATTGGCAGGAATAGCCTGGGTAATAAACCTTTTGCAAAACAGCAAACACAATCGCAACAACAACAACAATCCAAACCTCAATCTGAGAAAGATGATAGACCAGTCTTCACTAAAAAGAGCTGGAGGCTGAAAAAACAGGGTAAGCAACAAAAGAAGCCGGGGTCGAGAGGCGCATCCCCGGTTTCAGTCTCTTCTGAACGCACTTATGATTTACACGATAGGGCGAGAATTAAATCTCCGGATAGGTTTCAGATCCCTGATACGCGTTCTCCTCGTTCTTCACAGGCACAGACAACTTCACAAGCCAGTGGAGGAGATCGCCAGGATAGAGAAAGGGGTCGAGAGGCTCCCCAGGGACGAGACCAACCTCGACAACAAGTCAGAGGGAAAGCAGAAGACTTTCAACGTTCTCGCCCACAATTCCAGAAGAAGAAAGTTGCCACTGTAACAGCGAAATATGCCACAGATGGTGAGAACGAGACTCCTGAACTGGACGTGGGCAGTGACCCTCCTAGACAGCGCCGCGGAAGTTACCATAGTGCGGGAGGTGCTACATCCTCACATGGAGGCGACAGCAACTGAAACTTTCATAACTGTCGAGACAGCAGACACCAGAGTGGCACCCCCTGACAGACTTTTTAATATAGTCATTCAAATTGAAGGTGATATACAGCGTGTAATAAAAGGGATCTTTTGGGAGAATCTGACCTCTTCATATGACATCTTGTTAGCGGAGGTGGATTGGCCCCCTCCATTCGTTCTTGCTGCGCGTAAAGGGGAGGAGGTGATACTTCCGAGCTTTTCTTGTCATGTCCCAAAGGACAAAGCGGAGGCTCTTGCAGCCGAATGGGCTGTATCCCTGGCTCCTGCGTTATACCGCAATCACGAGGGCTGGGATGAAGACTCTCCTTTTCATGAAATACCTTTGAGGTCCCTACCGCAGCCGCAACCCCAATATCCCATTAAACGGGACGCTAAAGGTCCCGTTGCTGAAATTCTGACTCAGTTGGAATATCAGGGAATAATCGAAACATGCGTGTCACCTATGAACAATCCCCTTTTCGCGGTTTCTAAACCCGATGGATCGTACCGCTTAGTTTTGGATTACCGGCATTTGAATTCTCATTGTCGGACCTTTGCGGTGCAAAATACACACAGTTCTGCGCTTGTAGACAGTCTTGTTCGTAAAAAATATAAGACGACACTTGACCTCTCCAATGGATTCTACACGCACAACTTAGCCCCGGAGAGTAGCCAATGGAGCGCTTTCACTTCCGGTGGTAAATTATTCAAATTCAGGCGTTTACCTATGGGCTATAAAAACAGTCCCGGCGTATTCGCCGCCCGTGTTGTCTCTTTGTTAGACGGCATAGATCAAGATGCATGTTCGTACGTCGATGACATTTATCTGACGGACGACGAATTGTTCCCGCATCTCTCCAGAGTAGACCGCATTATTCTAGGATTTGCGGTTCAAGGTTATAAATTTAACTTTGCCAAATCTCATATTGCTGAATTTACCGTTTTGTTCTTGGGCTACGAGCTCAACAATGAAGGTAAGGGCTTAGCCCCCCACTTCCTAGAAAAATGTGCACTTTTGTGCCCTCCTACTAATCTGAAAAAACTTCAGTCTTTACTAGGTTTTCTGAACTTCGGGCGTACATACATTCCCGAATACGCCCAGCGTATCAAGCCACTGTATGCTTTGATACAACCTAACTTTTCGAAGTCTTGTTGGCTTCCGGAGCATTCCTCCATTCTGCAGTCCTTGCAGACAGACCTCCTTGAGTCTAAGTACCTGTTGACGCGTGACAACCACACAAACCTGGTGATTAGAATAATTCCGGGGGTAGTGGGTTTCACGTATTTAACATTTAACGAAGGTGACACAGTACCCATCGCATACAAGTCACATCTGTACACTTCCGCAGAAATGCGCTTTTCATCTGTGGAGAAAGTTCTGACTGCAGTGCAAATGGCGATTCAAAAGGAACGCGCACTGGCACAGGGAAAGCGCATTCTAGTGGTAACACCCTATCCTGCTCTAGAGGCAGTGACAAAGGCAAGTGTACCGAACTCTAAAGCTTTGCATCCCCGTTGGATACAATGGGCAACCTCTTTGACGTCTCCAGATGTCACCTTCATTTTCGATTCTTCTCTTCAGACTCAGGAGTTTTTACAGTATGAGTTCGTTCATCCTCCTCCTCTGTCTTTACTGCCGCTTGAGGATTACGACTGTGTGATCTACACCGATGGTTCGGCACAACCGGCCACGGGGTCCAAGCATGCTTACTCAGCCGCATGTGCTATTGTTGCAGGTACCTTTGTGAACGGAGAGTTCAAATCCACTGTAGTGCACACTCAGGCACTCGGGGACAGTACTGCACAATTGGCCGAGCTGCGTGCATTGGTGCTTGCGCTTGAGTTCGTCAATCCTGAATGTGACCACTCTTATTGTATGCGATTCTTATTACTGTGTTCAATCTTACAATGACAATCTGTTCTTTTGGTCGCAAAACGACTATAGAGACGCTAAAGGTAGCACAATCAAGCATAAGATGCTTTGGGTTCGGGTGGCAGAATTGAGACAACGTTTGCCACTCACACAGGTGGTTCACACCCTAGGCCATCAGCGGGTGGGCGCACACGCTGTTGGTAACGGTCTGGCAGACGAAGCTGCCAGATCAGCAGTAGTCACGTGTTCAGTAGCAGCAGTTACCAGATCCATGTCAAAAATTGACACCGATATTTTGGCAGCTATTGCTGCGACAAAGGAAGGTGCTAATTACCCTAGGGGTTTTCCTTCCAAATATTCTTATCAGTTAGGTCCCGAACAGGCTCCTTATGTAACAATACCTAACGTTGGTGATCGGCTGATACCCAACGCGGATCGCAGACTTTCCTTGATAACGGCAGCACACGAAGGCATGGCTTCGGCTCATGCTGGAGTGTCTGCGACCGTTTCCATCTTGCAGCAGCGGTACTGGTGGCGTGGTTTATATAAAGACACCTGTACTTATGTGCTTTCTTGTGACGTGTGTCAACAGATTAAGCCTTCTACGGTTACACGACCACCACAGACCTCGCTCTACATTTCTAACAGACCCTTTGGGTGTGTTTACTTGGATCACTGCGGTCCATTTTCTTCAGACACTGCCTATGAATATATCTTAGTTGCAGTGGACTCGTGCACACGTTTCATCTGGGTCTGGCCACAACGGAGTGCTGACGCTCGAAATGTCATCAGGGATTTGCGTATCTTTGTGGGAATCTTCGCTTGCGGCACCTTCCATTCTGACCAAGGTCCAGCGTTTGCCTCTAAGGCGTACAAGGACGCAATGGGTTCACTGGGGGTACGGGTGAAGTTTTCGTCTCCATACAGACCTGAGGGTAATTCAATTGTGGAGCGAATGAACCGTGATTTAAAGCAATCCTTGACAGCTAGAGTCTTAGGTACTGGCAGGAACTGGCTGGCCCACTTGTATACCGTACAACGTGCACTTAATAATCTCCTAGAAGATCTCTGGGTGGGCGGACCCCATACGAAATGCTCTTTGGCATAAGAATGTTTGTGCCTGACCTTGATGGTCTAGACATGGCGGCGCAATCCGCCAAGTTTGATGTAGATAACCATTCTACTATGTTACAGGACTTACAAGAAGCCCGAGACAAACTTGCAAACGCACATTTACCTTCAGCCACAGATCCTGCCCTGCAGATTCCAGTTGCCGGCTGGCTTCCGAAGATTGGCGACCTGGTTCGAGAGAAGGTGGAGAACAAAAAAGAATTCGGCCCCTCTTATCGTGCACCGGTTCCAGTCCTGGGTTTGAAGGGAACACGTACAGTCATCTTACCACCGCTTCCTGGTCGCAAGGAGAACAGATACATCTCAGTGGAAAATGTCAAGCTACAACAACTGGCCGATCCTGAATAGTGTTACACCAGCGGTCTCTTGTCCTGCAATTTACCGGACTTGTGTTCGAGGTCCTCCAGCCCGAACGGTCACTGATGTTACAATTGAGATGGTTGATTTGCCTGAAAGTATACTCGAACCTCCGGTTTCCCCCTGCATCGACGAGAACGAGTATACCTATCCCGAAACAGAATCGGTGGCACACTTACCAACATCGCCACTGAGCCCGACACGTTATTCCTTTGACTCGGATTCCACCTCGTCATTTGTCCCGTCCACGTTCAGTATTTTTGTATCCTGGTTTAGAGACAATTTATTGATTCCCCCTGGACATACATCTGGTTGGTGCTTTTCTTGATCTTTTTGTTCATGTCCATTGGCTTTGTCACAGTGTTTTTTCTACTGATCAATGGTCACTATTTACCTGAACGCTCTGCTGTGAACAGTATTGCTGGAACTTTGGCTCCACATTCCTCATCTCACATCATGAAGCGTGACCACACATTGGTGAACATTTCAGCTTTTCCGGTTGCTGATGGCATCGTATGGGATGCGGTAAATTTTCAAATTCATGGACCAACAGAAGTTATTAATGTACCAAATGTCCTTCGGGTTTCGATGGGTGATGTAGTAAAAAGTAATATTCATTCTGACGATTGGGATGTGCATGCAGTTGAAGCATTATTTACTGATTTAAAATATTATGCTTCATTTAATGCTGAAGATTTGTATATGAATTCTGCGAATTATGCCGATTTATACTGCTACCAGCATTGGGGCAACCATTTTGTCCATAAACCAAGTGCACTACGTAGCTCTGTGGCCTACACTCAATGGGAACATTGCCCAAACCCTTTACCGGGTAGCTCCCAGACTCTTAGAAATAAATTTACCTATTTCACTGATTATAATAGATCGAACCCTGGGTCCTATTATTTCAAATTACCCGCCCCATTCACACAGAAAATCATGTTGACCCACACCAAATTGCTTTATTCGGGTTCCTTTTTGAGCGCCTTAGCTGTGGGTGGTTATGAGTACTGGAAGGACACTGTGGATTTGAAATCAATCTGGGGCTCCAAGCCTTGGCAGGTGCAAGGCGACGAGGCCTTGCACCGTGCCTGCCTTATCCCGGCCCAGATTGTGTTTCTGAATGCTTCCATCTATCAGACTACGTGTTGGGGTTTGGCTACCACCAAACAAATGAATGTACCATCAATTCCATCCCTGTCTTCCACTCCAAACAACTGCTTGCACTTTAATATGTCCCTAGCGACTTTGCAAGCTTTGTTTCAGAACAATTCGTTTAATGTTTCTACGCTTGTTCAGTCACCCTGGTTGGCTTGGCCCACATCGTCTAATGCGTGCCAACTGCGTTTTCACGACTCAGTCCCTGGCTATAAACAGGACAGGCCAGATCCGAGGTTTTCTGACTCCCGTACTGTGACAACATATTCTGTTGGTAAATTATGTAAACAGTGGTTGCAGCATTCTTCCCTAGACTCTGTTAAACAACATTTGTCCCTCCTATCAGGCACTATTGATCTGTCCGACTTTATATTGGGACCTCGTGGTCCACGACCAAAGAGATTCATTTATGAAGCTTATAATGAACTCTGGAAGCTGTCGCAAATGGAAGCTGCTTCCCGTCTACGGGAAATAGACCAAGCAAATTTGGAGAAGGTGCTTGCTGTTGTTGACATTAGTATTAATACCCTGTCTTCCCGCATTTACACGTTAGAGAATATTGTGTCCTCTGTTGTTGATATTGTACAAGATGATGTTTCTGTGTTATATCATGGTCAAAATCAGTTACGTTCTGTTATGCAGTTTGCGTGGACTTTGCAGACACTTAAGTTGGGTAAAGTTCCATGGCATTTTTGAACACCACTGCCTTATTTCTGCCTTTTAATTTAACTGACAAACAGCAGTTCATGTCCATGAAAGATGCAGCTTACACTCTGTTACATATCGAGAAAGTGGAACCCTTGCCATTCTCTGTGGCGGAATTGGATTCTGCTGTGTGGCTAGTTCATGGGGTTATCGCTTTGCCTTTTTCCTTGTTTGAATTTAGTTCGTGCATGAAACATTATCCTGTGGGCCGTTTCCAGCCCTTGGGTAGTGCCTTCCTGCATGAACTTTGGTCCCTCCCTTTCATGTATAATTGCCTTAGAGACGGAAAGGAAGTTTTTCTCACGGGGGAGTCCTGCGACTCAACTGTGGGTCATTCCCTTGTTTGTAAACATATTAAGTTGCACGGAGCTTGTGATGTTTCCGCTCCGAATCTTGCTTGTGTGTTGAGGGGTATTCCCGCTCCTGCTATTTCTCCTACCTTTACTTTGCTTACTAATGGTAGCTATTTGCTTTTAAATAACGAAAATTGCTGTGGCATGCAGGCCGGCATCCCCTATATTGTTACGGTCTCGCACAGGGCTGTCTGCTGCAAGAATGTGCTTTTTCCTCCCCCTCACGACATCATAGATAATTCTATTTGGCCTTCCATTCCTACTATGAAGGCGGATTTCAATAAACTGAGCAGAATAAAGGAGCTATTATTGAACGAGGAGGTTATGCTCACATCCGCCCGGGAGACATTCATTCTCCAGGTGGCAAGTACCCACAGTGAAATACAGGCCCTTTTGAACACTAACCTCCCACAACATTTCGGTGAATTGATTCACCGTATTTTTAACGCCTCTAGCACTGAAGGTCTAGTACACTTTTTTAAAGTTGTGGGATCCGGCCTTGTGTCCACTTTCCAAACTATTTTTGGTGTGATACCGGCGTTTATTCATTCCATTTTTTCCAGCGTCTTTGGCGGTTTCCCTTTACTCCTCGCTTTGGCGGCTGGTGTACTGCTATTGATCTGTTTTCTCCGCAATGGCTGCTCCCCAATGGGCCCTTCTCGACCCAGGTCGCCTCCACCTGCTCCGTGAGCGCCTCCTCGCTGGTTTCGGCGTTCTGCCATTGGCGACACTGAGTGTGTCTTATACCCTTTCTTTTCGCTTTGCGTATTTCACTTGCGTGCAACCTGTGATGTCTTGCATCCGCTGTCCTTTCACCTGGACCATGGATTATTGCCTCTCCAATATGTCGTTGTCTGTTCCGGATTTTGTTCGGTTGGTGGGTCCCTTGGAGGCCCATGAACGGGACTGTTCCGCTGCCGGCTACATGACACGTGCAGCTGCACTGGGGATTTTGGCGCAATGGGATATCTGGGCGGCTGCTCAGAATCTCCTACGACTAAGTTATATGGAGTATCACGCAAGTTGTCCCGCATTGCTATTGGATGCTCTCTCCTGCGAGGAGCATTCCTGCTGCTTTGATTTAATGGACTGGATGGCGTCTATGTTTTCTGACGATTCCAATGATGTCCTCTTGGAAGGTATAGCGTTTTCTGCACTTCCACGCTTTTGGATTGATATGGCCTTCGCTGACTGACTGTGACCTGCCTCGCTGGCTGTCTTTTTTACTCCCCTTTCCCGTTCGTGGTCCTTCATGGGGACTACTTCCACTATGGACGTTTCTGTTCTGCTCAGATGTTTTGAACTCTGTCTTCGTCCTTTGTCTTGGCCGATGGACTGTCCAGGGGAGGGTGTCTTGTGGTTTGTGGCCTCCTGGCCTGCCTGGATATGTTGGCATAGGCCTGGCTGCCATGATGACTTTTGCGCACGTTACTCTGAGCCGTTGTTCTACCGGCCTCTGCTCCTGCCAAGTTATTTTAGAACTGTCTGCATTTTCTGTCTTTCACCTTTTCTCCTGTTCCCTTTGGGCTCGATCTGCACAACAGTTACAAGGTCGAAAAACAACGTCCCTAGTTCTTGCTGATATGGCCAGTCCCTCGCACCTAGACATAACACTATGTACAGCTGTCATGGAGCAATTGGTGTGCTTTTAATATTGCGGCTTTCCCGCTGAAGGGACACTTGGAGAAAAACCTTTCCAGGGAGAAGAGCTGTGATTGTCTGCTGATATAGTCTTTGCATCTAGAGACTGAGGTATGGGGGTTCGCTAGTCAAAGCCCAGAGGTCTTCTATTTTTATAATAAACTAGCTTCTAGCACGGGGAGGGTGGAAAGGTCATTTAGCCCTATATCCACTGCTCTATGAGATGCTTTCCCCGTTTGTATTCTATGGAGTTGTAACTATGCTGATTATATTATTCTTATGTATTATGCTGATAGTACTGACACGTGTACTGTATCTTAGAGCACGTACGTTGAAATAAAACATTTTAACCTATACTGTGTCTCTTTTTACGCACGTTGTGGACAGGTATGAGTGAGTGACGAAAGAGTGTTCTTGCTTCTGCGAGTCCTGAGAGAGATATACCGTGTTCTGGGTTGTCCAATCATTGGTACATTGTTGCTAATGGGACGCTAAGGCTAGTTGGGTTGGGGTTTTAGGTGCTAAAGTTTATGTTCGGCTCACCACTATATTCTGAGGTTCTATTATCCTGTGCATAGCTCTGTGTGTGCAGAATCCCTATAACAAGACCAAAGGGCTTGGTATCAAATCACCCTATGCAAATCCATAACATGGATCTACTGTGATTCCATTTTTTATGGGAAACAGCAATAATGATGACGGCGAACCATGCCTTGCCTTTGCAACATGGTCGGAACAACGCATGCGCCTTAACCACCCCTTCCTTTACCACGCATGCCGTTACAATGACATGCCTTAGGTAAAGCAGGGTTGGACTTTAAAGTCCAACGCTTTCCTTACTGTTGCGCAGACTGGAGTTGGAATAGTAAATTATACTGTTCCAAGGTCCAGCGCTTTCCCAAAGGCAAGTCGTTGTAAAGACCTGCGTGGTAAAGGAATGCGTTGTTAAGACATTCATTGTTCGAACCGCATTGTTAAGGCATGCGCGGTTTAGCCACACGTGGTTCTGTTATACAACCATTTTTTATTACATTCCGGCAGGCAATAAGAACGTTAGCCAAACAGTTAAATGTCTTCGTTGAGCACCTGGGGCATATTTCATTATTTTGATGGTTAATAGTATCTCTGCTTTGTTGGAAATGGTTGCCTCAGATTTCATTACACTCCTGATGAGGCGAACTTGAAGCTATTGACAGTTAGTGGAATCTCCTTCTACATTGTCTATGATTTGGTGATGAGTGTTGTTAGGTTGGCCTGATGTCTGAGAATACCTGTACGTCTTTACGTGGTACTCAACTAACAACTTGTCTCAGAACAGAGATTTGCACCTGTTTTAACAAACTCTGATTCATGCAGTACTTAGCCCAGATTTACTAATTATTCATGCAATGCAGCACAGCAGCAACATTTGCTGTGCTGAATTGTGCAAGGATATAGCATAGACCAGACTGGCCTGCTGCTGGTGTTATCCCTAGCACTGGCACAGCCTTGCACCATGGTGCAGAGGTGAGTGTGTGCTTTCTAGCATAGAATTTGTGCTACACACAACCAATCCAGTAAAACGTTCTGTGAGCAGACAGATTCAGAAGGATGCCATGCAATGCATGTGTAGCGTGCAGTGCAGCACACATGCAATGTAAGGCACACATTGCCCTTGTTTATGCCTGCTTCAGGTAGGTGCTAGGTTTCAATGCAAAGCCTGCCTGGCTTTGCAACAAAATATAGTCTGACCCCCTTAATACAATGCAGCCCAAAGGGCTTTTTGCACAGTGAAATGTGCATCTTTCTACCACAAAACATGTTCTGTGCTGGATAACACCAGTGCAAAGCCTTAGGCAAACTGGGCCATCATTTGGGCAGCTAAACACACATTTTGATGAACTTCGTTCGTTCACAGCAGTCTTTGCCTCGCCCATCTGGTTTCTCCATGGTCTCTGGAAAAGGGCACCATTTGCATTCAGTCTCCAATCCGCCCTCAGTGCTACGAGCAGTAATGACACCGCAGATGAATTAAAAGAAGGTCCTCGCTTGGATTTTCCTGACAGCGTCACGATCCTCTTATTAAGAAGAAATATGACCAAGTGATTCATCTGTGCAGGACCGTATATCTCTCGTTTAATTATGCTTCTTTGCATGATGCATCACTTTCATCTCAGTTTATAGAGAAGATGCTCGGGATCGATGACCCCTGGAATGTTATTACTGTAATTAATTTTCCGTATGTATTTTTCTCATCGACTGATAACATTGTTTATAGTTCCATTTTTAGAAAATGCCTCATCAATATCTACTTGATAGGGTATACGGCCGTATAATGGCCCTATCAATTCATGTGAATCCAAAAAATGAATATATTTCTCATTTATAATGTTACTCATGATTAGGTGAGAAATAAAGAAAGTACAAGCCCTGTTTCCCTGTTCTGCCTCCTCCTATGCTTATTTTAAGGATCATTGTATGGAGAACTGCAATGTCTCATGTTTGTCATTGTTATTAGTAAAACACACTCAAGTCTTGGATATAGAAGCACTGTGGGACGCTCGAAAATAAAATAAATGCAGTATTCTTTGCCCCATCGAATGAAGGGTATACTTGGCAATGAAAGTTTTATAATCCTCTGTGAATTCTTCTTTCCATACCCTTTAAGCATGGAGAATTAGGACTAACTTGAGGTAAATAATTGCATTTTGGTACCAACAGCAGAGGATTCCAATGGAAACGGCAGAAAAGCATAAATTAATGTAACATCTACTGTAATAAACAAAAACAAAAAAGAAATTCTCTGTGATCATTCATAGCCCTACCTGGAGCACTTACTCACAGGTTTTCAACTTTCATTGAAAGCACACATTGTGATGTAGTGTTCTTTAAAAAGGTACATCATCAACTCGTTCCTAAATTGGAGCATTGCTGCTCCAATTTAGGTGGTCCTCATGGATACAGGGTTGCCTCCATAAATTCTGGGTGCATAGGTGGAAAAACACTGCTCCCTTGTTTTTTTTCTTCATTATTACACTTCTTAGTCTGCAGCCTGATTGTGTCCCGGCTGCGAGTGCACCGAGAACCACCAGAGATGGTGAGTTTCTCTGCAAGGTAAGTGGGGGTGCTGGTCCTGATGGTTTTGAAGATGGTGCAGACCGGCAAAGGGAACCAAAGGAGTTCCATCTGGATGAGGCTGACGTGATCATATTTTTTCAGACCCTGGGTGAGATGTGCTGCAGCACAGAGGATGCCAGTGTGGATCTTGGAAGATCAGGGAGCTACCACCATCCAGATGCAACAGTACGAGGGCTAGAACAGCAGTTCTGAATTCCCTTTCTGGAAGAAAAGGTTTCACTTTCTTTACAGGAGAGAGAGCTGGTACCAGTCCATCTTTGTTTTGGAAATATGTTTCTTGAGGGCAAGGTTAATGTCTAGGGTAATCTAAGTGACTTTGCAGTGAAAGCTGTCAAGGTCCATGACATTGAGGCAGGTTTGTACTGTTTCTTCTTTGCTGATCTTGGCAAATAACAGAAACCCCGTCTCGGTTGCATTGTGCTTCAGTTAGGCGCTAGACATCCAAGTCTGGATGATGTGTAGGAAGTGTTTGAGGAGTTGGATGTCTGAAGCACAGGAGACTTTTAAGTAGAGTTGTGTATTAATGGCATATTGGTGAATCTTGATGCTGTTATATGTGAGCGGCCTCCATGTGGCTACATGGAGAGGCTGAAGATGACGGGGTAGTATGGAACTCTGGTGATAAGGATCATTTGCAACCTGGAGGCGCTGTGTGAAAAAACTGGTGTTGGTTGGAAAGCCAGGAGGAATGCGTTTGAGATTCCAAGGAGCTTATGAGGGTGGGATGGCCAACTGTTTTGAAGGCAGCTGAGAGGCAATATCGGGAGGCAGGGTCTATCTTCATCTGTTGTCAGGAGGGCATGGCCTGCAATGTGTAAGGTAGCGGTCTCCATGCTGCAGAGTAATCTAAAGCTGCCAGACAGGTAATTGTGCAGGGGAAAGTTAGAAATATTATGATCTTGGAGGTTAAAATAGACTGCTGTTTTAATTGGGTGCAAACTATTATTGATGAGCTGGGTACAAATGATTATGAGGCTTTAAGAGCATCAAATATATAGGATTAGGATTACTTGAATCAATTGGTCAGCAACGCATTGGCTAGCAGAGAAAAAAGTGCAGCTAGGTAGATTAAAAAAATGTAGGAAAAAGCGAGTTTGTGATATTCCGTTACACATCAGACCCAAAGCATTATCTGGAGTATGATGGGTGTCCAGGTCATGGCCCTCGCCGCATAGCACTTACCTTCAATTGTATATTACAACTCTGCTGAGTCGAAAGCTCTAAGCGAAATTCTGCCTGGTAGTAGAAAAGATACACCTTCCACTAGTGCTGTAAAAGTATTGACAGGTGACTGGTGCAGGGCAATAAAAAAACAAAGATGGCGGAAAAGTGTATTAGCAGTTAATTAAATATGTCACTGGAAAACTATACTGAAAACCAATACAATTGACTTCTGGGCTTTCAACCACAAATATAATCAGCTGCGGTCCGTGCAGGTAACAGTGGTGGTGCGGTGGGTCAATGCCAAGGGAAAATTAAATAAATAAATAATTTTCCCTCAGCATCGTCCCTCGAAATCCCCCCCAACCCGGCCCCACCGCTGTTACCTGCATGGACCGCGGCTGAATATAATTACACGATTGGTCCTCAGTACATAAAAATCACCACTGGTGGTAACGGATACATCTGCTAAAATATAAGAATCCACCAATATTACCGCAATTAAGCATTAAAACCATCAGTATAAAAATACTGCCAAGGCAAATGCAGCCAGGGGAATTGCCACCAGATGGTAATAACTGCAACTGGCAGATAAACAAATGCTACAAGTTGTAATATTTATCACATCTAAAATAACATTATCCTCAGGTGGAACAGATACAGCTACATAAGACATAAAGGGGCATATTCTCAAGGACTCATCGCCGAGTTAACGGCACTTTAGCGCAGCAAAAGTGGCGAAAGAATTATCGCCCCATTCACAAGCTGGTGCAAACTCCCCACATCGCCAGAATACCAGCGATAGCTGCCGCAAAAAACATCGCCACGGATGAGAGAGACAACTAACGCTAATGATATGCAGAGTAGGCGTTCCCGTGCAAAAACACACGAAAACACCTCTTTGCGAGATTCTCAATGTCCAGCCAGATCTGCGATGCGACCCAAAACCAGTCGATAAGGCGCGTTAGCAGCAGGGATTTAACACCTGCCTTCTGCTGGTGCTAAGCAGGACGACTACCTGCAGTATGAAAGGGAGCCCAGCCCAGAGCCACATCTGAAGACCCACAGATGCCATGGAGACAATGAACATGCAGCCCGGAGACCCAAGAGGGCCACAACACCCACCACCACCACCGCCAGGACCACCCCCCCCTTCGGATCCTCCCCGGACTACCACCGAGGCAGCGTAGGACAAGACAGCGGACCTTCCGAAAACGGCATGGCCCCTCAGCCACACAAGTGCAGAATGTGGGGAGAGGTGGGAAATAAGTATGTGTGAAGGAGGCAACTCACCCATGAAGAAGAATGTACATAATGCCAAGTGTGGCGGTGATGTGCTGGACAGACCACAGAATGCAGAGCACAGACATGTCCATGTGGCTAAACTGCTGGTGTGTGTAGTGTTGTGGACAGTGGACGCAACCATGTCACTTCAGGCAGTGGGGAAGACCTGGGACGATGATGATGAAGATGAGGCAGGTGTACCACACCCCACTGCAGCTGCAGCAGGAATATCCCGAAGGGACCAAATCATTAACAATTCCTTCACATGAGCACGCTCAGCTCTGGTGCCCCTACCTCAGTGCACTGCAAGTCATGGACCCTTTATGATTGAATCTGTGTGTGTGATCCGATGATCACTGTTCTAGTTGTTGCCAGCACCAACCACTCCCCGAGGGCTGGCTTACACTCACCCCACACACATCCAGCACAGGCGTCACTGGACATGTGACCCTGGTAATAAAAAGTGGCCGGGCGCACGTGCCCGTAGCCAGTTCAACTATCTATCTAAGTGTGTCCATGTGGTCATTATGTATGCATGATGGGCCAGGGCCCTACCACATTACATTGTGCTGTGGACAGCGGACGCAACCATGTCACCTCAGGCAGTGGGTACGACCTTGGACACGTAGCTTTGTCGCCCCCCCCTGTAAGCGTAAGCGGAGTGGGCTGGGCCGGCGTATGCCAAGCCAGCGTAGGGGTGTGAAGGATTTCCCCGGGGCTCTGGGCGTGGTTCAGTTCTGGCCTGGACAAGGAAGTAACTAATGCGTGTGTCTCTGTTGTAGTGTCGGCGCCACCCAGTCCGCAATCGACAATGTTGCAATGTAGCATGCACCCAGAGGGCGGGCTCGCACGAACGGGGAAATGAAAGAGCGCAAGACCGCTCGGGGTCTTGACTCATACATGCCAAGTGTTGTGTGTATCTGTATTGCCGCAGCATGAGCCAAATGCCTAGCCTTAATCGCAGCGCGAGTTCAGCCAGGCATGAACTCTACGTCTGTGTCCGCCCTATCCTTCCCACATGCCTACACTCACGTGGCCGCCCACCTCCAACGGCCAACATCACA
Source organism: Calotriton arnoldi (assembly GCA_963921515.1). Taxonomy (NCBI): domain Eukaryota; kingdom Metazoa; phylum Chordata; class Amphibia; order Caudata; family Salamandridae; genus Calotriton; species Calotriton arnoldi. The sequence goes on from CAWUFW010004039.1 coordinate 1,106,776, forward strand.
GTGTCGTTGTCAGGCTTGTGGACATGCGCAGACAGGCATGACACTGGTGTGCTGTAGCAGTGCCAGTGAAGCAACCGCGCAGGGCATACAAGTAAATAGGCTCAGGGGGGAGGAGCAGCTGTGAGGCAACGTTACACACAGTGATGCCGCTCATTTGCCACATGCAAGACATGTCGAACATGAATCCCAAAGTCGCACACATCCCACCCCACCCCCAACAAGCCACTTCACAGTACCTGAATGCAAGCAGATGAGAAACTAACATTAGGGATGAATGCTCCTTTGTCTGAGCTATCAGGCAGAAGCACATCTGCACCTCCGACCTCGGAATTGCATGTGCCCGGCACCCCCTGACAGATACTATGGCAGCTGATGACGACTCCCACACTACGCACAGCCTGACGAAAGACCAACGTATACACACCCCACACACAGAAGTCTTTGCTCGAAGTTATCTTGCATGGAATGGCCTTCACACTTACTCCCACATTAACGCAGGCGTACAACCGTTGCACACTAAAACAACTCATTGCTCCGAGCTGTGGCATTTCATCCACAGAACTGGCGCAGGTCAGAACAGTGCCGCTTCAACCAGTCACTAATGCAATGGCAGACCATCACGGACACTTGCACAACCCCTGTCACGTGGAACTCTACCGTGCACGTATGCTGCATTTACTGGGGGCACTGCCATTGGTAGTGCTGCGGATCAGTTACCGGCTGAGCTTCCGCCTTGCCAACGTCACATGCGTGCAGCCTGTGTTGCATTGTCGCTCGTGCATATTCGAGTGGTCCTTGGATGTCTGCCTATCCAACAGGATGGTAGCCGAACTGGATTTTGACATGTGTGTGAGCCCCCTGTTGGCCCACGACCATGAGTGTCACCGTGACACCCGTCTATGGGATGCCTGGATACTTGGCATACATGCTGGCAGCTGGACCTGGGAGATTGCAGAACTCCTCGTGTGCAGTGAGCAAATAGAGTCGCTCCCCTATTGGGCTGTAGTGCTAATTGGTGAAAGGGGGTGGACGCAGCACATCTGTTCGGACCTGCTAATGGTTAGCCTCGCCGTCCTGTTCGATGAAGTCGACAACGACCTCATGTTGGAAATGATTGCCTACGAAGCTGCACTAGCTTTCATGGACGTGTAACTATGTACCTGCAGACACAACAGTTTGGAACACATTGCACATGTCCCGACACCTTGTTGGAACTTGAGGTTCTGGTCACATCTCCCACAATGACAGTGGACATGGCTGCCTTCGCCTGGACTCCGAATACATGAGCGGACAACAACCCGGGTAAACACACACCTGTGAATGGTGCGGCACTCCCCCGGAGTGGACAGCGGCGCTTGGCAACATTCAACGTTCTGACATACTGCTGCATTGGTCTGCATGTTGTGGCACTTATCTTGGCCGTACTGACACGCATATGCTAATAAAGTCTACGCACCTTCACTTGTATTCAACTGTGATGAGTGTTGATTTGCATGACAATGTGTGTCTCACTGCCTATCTGGGTCACGGCCATATATGCATTACTGCACCATCAGGGATGTGGGGTTGTACTAGTACATTATCATCTCACAGTTTCCTCCTGTGCCACATGCGAATGGTCATTTTCCACACACAAGCGGCAGCAGTTGTGTCCTCTGTTCTGTTGTGCTGGTGTTGCTGTTTGTTCAACATTGTTGTAAATGTTGCAGTGCTCTGGATCTTATGTGTGTGTGCTGCATTGTAGGTGAGTTGCCCCTTCAGCTCTGATTTGGCTGGCCCTTATCCCTTTCAGGCGGTGTGGCTTTCACTTCTGTGCTTATGCAGTGCTGTGATGTTGCAGACTTGGGTAAATTGGACTCTTGGTTGGAGTTGTGACTCTTGGCCATGGTTTGTCCGCAGATGTGCTCTACTTAATTGTGCATGTGTGCCGTTGTGCCCATCTCCCCCCGTCCCCCCAGTCCCTGGTGGTTACTCACCCTGTTGCTGTTGTGTCGGGTCATGTTGAGCAGTGTCCGGTCCCCCAACTCCTGCCACCGTCTCCACACTGATGACTGTGGACACCATTTCCTCCATCTCATCCAGCTCCTCCTGTGGCGCTGGACTCCCACCTCCAGTCTGCATTGCTGCCTTCTGGTTGTCTGCGAGTTTCTGCTTGGTCTTGCGCTTCACATCATTCCAGAGCCTCTTGACCTCGTCCATTGTCCTCCTCAGCACTCCGACTGCATTTGCCTTGTCCAGTATGGACTGCCATATTGTATTTTTTGTTGCCAATGACACAGTGGAGGTGACGTACAGTTGGTGGTGCTGTTCTGTCACCTCCGTGATCAGGATCCTGTTTTCCTGCAGACTGAACCGCGTCTTCCTCTTCTTCTTCTCCTTGCCCTTCCCTGACCCCGAGGTCCCAGGCTGGTCCTCCGTGGGGCTTGTGAGGTTCTTGTTGTCCTCTGTGCTTGCTGCGGCTACCTCCATGGTGTTTCGCAGTTGTTTGTGTTTTGTGTTGCCGCTTTTATTGTGCTTTTTGCAGCCTGACTTGTGGGACTTGCAGGCCTGGCGCTGCTTCTCGCTGGATTTTTTATCGCAATTGGGCACATCGCAACTTTTTTCACGTTCGGGTTGAGATTTTTATCGCCGTCCCGGTAGTGTTATCGCGGACATTTGCCGAGTTATCGGGGTACTATCGCATGTTACCGCCGTGTTGTGAATGCCACGTTAACACGGGGTTATTTTCCCGCAATAGACGGCGATATGAAAACTTGCGTTAACCTATTTTGGCGATGATTATCGCACGTTCTTGAGAATATCCCCCAAAGTGTATAATTTTCTGTATGTTTTTTGTAAAGGCGAGTACTGCATTTTAATGTTATTACAAATGACAGTAAACGAGTTACAGCTAGGGGCTATTTTAACCCCGTTGGTGGGTTTTACTGCAGCTCTTTTTTTCTTGTTTGGTCTATTACTGCCAACAGTATTCTTCCTGTTCGTTCTGTGATGTCTCCAAGAGAATGTGACTAACTGAAGGCAACATATCAAAGGACTAACAACATTGTGAATTATTTAAACCAAGCATCAGGGATTCAAAAGATATTTTCGAAGCATTTCAAGTCTTAAAGAGAGTAAACAATTTGCACAAGAGGCTGCTATTTTAGAAGGAAACACTTTCCTTACCCTAAATTGTTTTTTTTTTAAAGGTGCAGGTTGGGGTTTTGTGGGAAGCATTATAAAATATTGTCTTCATGGAAAGGGTACAAAGTGCGGTAACTGCATAAATGCAGACGTTCTAGGGTCAAAACACTAAATAATTTAAAACACTATCAACAAAAACCTGGGCACATTTGTAGGAGTATGAAAGGGCACTCATATAGGACCTAAATCTAAAAAAATGTGTACTCCTGTGCATATAAGACATCTCCGCAGATGATGACCCAGAATCGATTCCATTTATTTGCTCTCAATTAATACATTAATCTGTAATCCGCATTGACCTTGGTTTACAAGATTTACACATGATTTATTCATTATGTACTTTTATTTTTGTTGCTTATTACAGCTCACACTGTTCAAATTTAGATTTAGCAGAAAGAACCACATATGTGATTCACTGTTAGCTAATGTGCATATAGAGTTAGCATGAGTAGGCCAAGGTGCTCCACCCCACTTTGGGAATGAACATTGTAATTCTTCTTGTTGTGTATAACACTTTTTTTAAATCTCAGATTACAGTCCTCGTGTGCTTGTTTAAGATGTAATTCTTTGCTAGCTTACATTTTGAAGATGATAGTGCAGTTTATTAGCTGAGATGGACCGAAATGCCAACACCTGCAGCGGATGAGAAAGCTGAGGAGGCGAATACTCCTTTGTACAAGGTATTCTGAAGGCCAGTGGGAGAAGGAGCTGGCATTATATTACTCCATGAGAAAGAGGAGGTGGACATCATGCACGGGGAGAACACTGCGCTTTGATTGGTCATTGCTTGGTGGGAAAACAGAAGAGTGTTTTGTTTAGACGGAATGTTATGTTTTAACTGTGCGAAGATGGTTAGTTAGATAACTTACGGCGGACGTCTTTTCTCTTATTCTGAGACCAGTGCTCCTTAATTTCCTACTCACAGAGATACTCTTGACAGCAAGTACTTTCTTCCTTATTCTCATTGGAACCTTTATCTTTCAATTCTATATCTGCTGGCACCAGCTGCTTTTGATTTCCCCAAACTGCTTAAAAACTTAGTTTAGAATTAGGGAATTTCCTTTGCGCATGATGCCTTAAAGATGCACTGTTTGCCTTAGTAACTCAACTGCCTAAACTATATGTATCACACAATAATCGAAAAAATCGAAGAAAACCTGCCCAGGGAGTCGGTGTGGTCGGTGTGTAGGGTACAGCGCAATTCCACTGTAATCGCTCAATAGGAATAAAACTTTTTTCCTAGAGACCCCTCACCCACCAGGGTTGCCCCTTGGTAGCATGCTTCATCATTGGGGCTCATCCTAATCCTCCACGGATTGAGGCAGGCTGCGACTTGGCGATTACGCAGGAGCACTTGTTGGTGTGTATTAATCTAATAATGAAAGAAGGGGGAGTGGAAAAATCAGAGTTTTAAAATACCTGGCTAGTTGGACTAATGTTGTATTCCAGTCCCTAGTTGGTAAGATTAAAATCAGGGGTTATGACTGAAAACATGGACTTTAATGAGTCTGTTGTTTCAGTGATAAGTAGTCAACATGTTTTGAGCCGTTCCCCTATTGGCTCTTCTTCAGGACTAAAAGGGAACCTAATCCCGTTAGTACCACTCCTCTATATCCGCTAATAGGATACAATAGGTCGCATGCAATGCGCATGCACTTAAATATACATACGGTTTCTTTGAATCATCCCCTATCTGAAATAACAAAAGAAAATTTATTTAAAAACACTGGCTCATCAGCCTGGCTGATAAACCCAATTAAGATTTAAAATCAGTGATTTGCAACACCTCTATCATGTGGGTGCTCCGTAAAATACATCAAGTGGTCACTCCTTGCGTGTCAAAATCTCGTTGCTTAACACAGTGGTAGTGTGAAAATCTCACCCATGTAGTGAGACTCCGTGAGACAAACAAGAACAAGACAACACATAGAACATCCAAAGAATTGTATATCCTATTTACATACTTTTTAAGGCGCTATACTATAGCGTCATGGTCATATCCAGGGGCGGGGTGCCTGTAGTCAAACCCTAATGGAAAAAGGATAACCCAACCTTGTTTGACCTGATGTTTGGTAAAAATAGGGTCAAGAATCGCTACTCGTAGTCCTCATGGAGTGCGTCCCACAATATTTCCCCTGTAACTTACTGCATCGAGGCCAACCTCGGTCCAATCACCTACACAATACCCTAGAGACCGCCTACTTAGCGGTGTCTGTCTTCGGCTCCTATTAGTGACTGAGCTCACTTTTGGGCTGCGTGTGCGTCCCGGGGGATCTGGGTAACGACTAGACCGCTTGATGTTTCCAAAATGGCCGCTCCCCGTGGCGCACTATCGGGCCATTATTAAGGAATCAAATAAGAATTATAGTTTTGGTGTTCATTGCTTTTCGCTTACTCGGTGAGAGCCGTTACAGGATTTTTCAATTTTTTTCGCATTTTGTCTGTCTCCCACTCCTATCATTGACTAAGTTCACGCTTGGGTGGTACGTGCGTTACGGAGAATCTGTGTAGAGTCTAGACCGTTTTACATTTTCAAAAGGCCGGTCCCCAAGACGGACTATCGGGGCCGTCTTGAAAGATTGAAAATAGCGATTAGGTGTTGAAGGGGTTCCTTATGTTTTGTAGATGTTTAAAGGGAAACGAGAAACTGCTGAAATTGTATTTGCAGATTTTTATGGGGTCAATCCTGTTATAAGGGATACCGCTAACCTGCTTGTTGTGTACTATGGGAAAATCCCGTGCATGGTGGAATTGCAAATATGAATGATAGTCCTATTTGTAAGGGTTAAAGCTATATGGTTTTTGTGTGTTTAACCCTCAAGGTTATAAGGCCATAAGGGTTGATGTCGATGTGGGATCTCTGTAATGGAACAAGGTATTATCCGGGATATAAGAGGACCATCTTATGGGTTCTTTTCTGTTTAGTACTGTGTGATAGGTAATTTCATGGGTTCTTTTATGTTCTGTTATGTATCTTACATGATCACCTGTCAGTCCCCTCAACACGGGGGATTACTCAGAGGTCGTGGGGACATTAGGTGAAGAGACCCCATGGGATATTGTCATTGAGACCTGGGGTATCTGTACGGAGTTTGTAGACCCAACGTTGCTCCTTTTCAAAAAGTCATTCCACGTTGTCTGTGCAACTAATGTGTTCCAGAATTACCCATCTAAGATCGTTGGGTGTGTGTTTTAGTTCAACGTAATGCGATGAAATCTTAGTTGTGATACGTTGACATCGAACATTGCTGCGATGTTCGCCAATTTTGGTACTGACTTTTCGAGTAGTCATGCCTACATAATGTTAGTTACATGGGCAAGTGATGAGATAAACGACCCCTCTCATATTGCAATTGGTCAGGTTACGCAGTTCCCAACTCATGCCTTTGTTGAAAAACATAGTCTTAGTGATACTCGTAAGGTGGCAGACACTGCAGTTCCCGCAGGGATAATGGCCTGTTGGAGAGGTACCCAAGGTGGTTTGACTCTTTCCTCTGATCACACTGGTTTTCTTCGGATTTTTCAATTATTGTGTGATACATATCTTTAAGGAGGATAAACCTGGCCTATACCTCTACCTCCCTTCTTAGCTTGTAGTACTGCCTGAACTATATTCATGTATGCTGTATCCAGGTGAATAATCACAAACTAATTTATGCGATGTGGGGATTGTAACCTTACTAATTTGTTAAAAAAGCTTTATGGTTTAGAAAGTTACCCTTCTCTGTCATAACTGTGGGGCAAAATCTGTTTCACTGTTAATGCAATGTTAAGAAGCTTCTGATTTTAGCCTCAGTTTGAGACAAAGACCCCTCTGGGTGTAGATAGCAGAGTTTCGAGATTGCTCCAAGATAGGTATGGCACAAGGACCATCCATATCTTATCTCACTATCACAGATTATCAGGAACCACAAAACTTTCAAGCATACAGAAACTTTACAATTTGTTCCATTATCCTGGTGCATTGCTGTAATCTCTAAACCTGCATGTGCTCTCTAATTCTTTTGAATATCTTTCATTCATGGAACACATATCTCCCTGAAGGGTCTTGTCTTCCTACCTTGCCTGTGAAAATGAAGTGCAATAGTGCTTGTTCCCACACTTTCTCCACCACTTACGTTTGGTTCATTCAGATGTACGTTTAACTAGTGCATGTAATTGTGGAATTACAACATGTACAACATGTACGAGCTACTTGTATGCCCTGCTCTAGCGTTACCCCGCTACAGCCACTTGTACATCTCTGTGTCACGTGTGAACCTGGATGTTCAGCATACTTTGTTGCACGTCCCATAGTCATAAATTACACCTCCACGTGCATAACTAGGTCAGGTCTCCTTTTATAGTCTCTGCCTAGACCACCAGAGGTACTTGTATCAGTAACTCTAGGGCAGGGAAAATCTGGCCTATTAGGAGTTGGACCCTGACAGTACACTAGGAAATGAGGAATTACCAAGGAATAGATGATCCTGGTTCAGGGGCCCCCAATAATTCCTCAGTGGACCCAGACTTTCCCTTAACGATTTTGGCTTCTTTTGGCATGTAAACTTGCTGAATGAAAATAAAGGATCTGTGTAATTTCCGCAAATTGTATAATTCTGCAGTTAGCGTTTTCTCAGTTGACACACAAAGCTTTGCCATTTCAGCGTTAACACAAATCAGGGTACACGTAGCTAGGTCCTGAAGCTCGAAGGATGTGTGCCAGAGGATTCTATGAGGCTGTCGGAGATGAAAGAAGGCTCCTTTTGTCATTGTATTAGTTTATATCAAATGGTTGTTGCCCAGGTAAACCCAAGTGTTGTTAGTGTTTTTGTGTAGGTGGGGTGCGGCTTGAAGATACAGGATTGATGGAACCGAAGGGACTTTCACCGTCGTTCTTACAAGTAATGTCCATTTTCTTGGAACTTCCTGTTAATTGACTCCATTATTTCAACAGAGCTGTTTATTCCATCCCAAATTAGTGTTTTGGGTGTGGCATTCGTGCAGCGTTATCTCTATTTAATAACCATACGATATTTAGCCTTGCAGGAAACTAAACTAAGGGGCATATTTACAAGCCCCTATCACCACAGGAACATCACTTTCTCCGACGTTCCTGTGGCAATAGGGGTTTCGCCTTATTCACAAGGCAGCGCTAAGCCACTTAACATGCCTTAATGCTGCCTTGTAAATAAGCCCCCCTTTCACGCTACACTTAGCGTGAAAGGGTTGGGCGAATGGGTGCTGCGGTGGGCGTTCCGCCGCAACACCCATTGATTTTGATGCTGCCCCCTATTTACAAGGGTGGCGTAAATAGGAAGAAGCACCAACATTAAGACCAGGGAAATCCTGGTCTTAACATGGCGAAACGAGGAGAAATGCTTTATTTCTCCTCATTTTGGTGTTTCTATGTGTGCTGCATTGTACAGCACACATAGAAACAGCAAAACACCATTAATGCTTGTTTATGTGCAGAAAGTTGTCCCTTCCCGCACATAAACACTCATTTAAAAAATGGCGATTTGCAACTTCTATATGTGCTGCACAATGCAGCACACATAGTAGTTACAAATTGCCATTCTGGATTATTTATGTGCAGGAAGGGACACCTTCCTGAACATAAACAATCATTCCCTCAATGCAGGGAAGGGCAAGGGTGCCTGCGTTGGCGCTAGCCAGCTCAATTTAGCGCCAGCGCAGGGAGAAATGCAGGGGTGCACCGTATTATTGTAAATACGGCGTATCCCTGTGTTTCTAAAGTGACGACGCGTGGCATTAGCAATTTTGGAGATAACCTACGCTCCGCCACTTGCTTGTAAATATGCCCCTAAATTGATTGCAGCAGTTAGGTGCCCACTGGCATTTGCCTCCACCTTAAGACAGTTGATAGATTGATAGAAGAAATGTTCATATTATTCCCACATTTAGCTGCTTAACAGACTGAAAGTAAGATCTAGGCACTGTACCCTGGCCCAAACCTGCGATGGGACTGTGTCATAGACTTTCTTATTTATACACCTATTAGATAGCAGGTTTCTCTTTAACTATGTATTTATTGTTTGGCACCTCGGAGTGTAACATGAGCTTCAACAGTAGTGGTGTTTTGCCTTCTATAAGGGTGGTCGCTTAATCTTGCATTGTGAAATCACCCTTTGGCGTCTGCTTACAAGCCTAAAAGCAGCGGTTGTTTCATTACAGTCTACTTTTGAGCGGCCTCAGTTTACTTGGGTATCCTGTGTTTTTAAAGGTTATGTACCAAGAACAAAGACAGCCGAATTATCCCTGGGAATGCAACAGCAATAATTCTGCTTCACTTATTGCACGTGGGGAAATTACTCACGGAAAATTAATCACATTTCCTAAATACCAAGTCCCCCTTATATTTCTCAAGCTCAGAGTACACTTTAGCACTGCCGAGGGTCTCCCCAATTGTGTCATTTCTAAATAACCACAAACACAGGTGTGCTTCCACGTAAAGCTTGAGACTGCAATAAAAACAAAGGTCTTTGTGAAATAAAGGTGCTTTACTGGGTGCACATATGGAGTGAGTCACAGAGGAGAGTACCAACAACAAACAACTACATGGGGGTTTAGCAACAGGTCGAATATAAAAAATGCATTCACAGACACTTTGTTTATCTGTATTCGCCTCTGAATATTGTCAGAATTACATTGAAGTCATTTTGCTGATTTGCATACCCCACTGTGCTCTGTAAAATGTGTGGTACCTATGTTGAATCCAGGTGTGAGTCTAATTGTTTTACTCCTGCTGCTATTTTTAGGAACCACTGACTAACACTTCTGCTATAAGTGGAGCAATTCTAGGCATTATTTTAATGATGGTTTTCTTTGAAGGGCGCCACACCGCTGGGAACCCCCTCGCTTCGCTTAGGACGGTCCAGAAGTGCTAGTTCAGGAGTAAACCACCATGGTGGCAGCGGCTCAAGTAGTAGTAGTATTCTAACCAACAACGGTATATGCGATGGAGAAGCCTTGTTATGGACAAAAGTGAGGAAGCGCCGTCCAAGGAAAGGCTTAATGTTGAGGCCGGTCCTTAACATCTCACTACTTTGAGGGGAATAACATTTACATGAAGCCTGTTGGAGAGTCAGGACAATGGTTTTTTCAGGCCTTGCAGAACACCAGGAAGTCTTCGGGTTGTTCTATATGTAGGACCCTGGTAAGCTGTCTAGAACTCTTTGCTCTGTACTGTGAAGTGCTCTGACACCCTGTTTCAGGGTCTTGTTCGCGCTATAGAAAACACTAAAAATAAATCAAATAAATATCATGATCTGAATGCATGGACAGACCCACCCAAACCGTTTCTATCTGCCTCACAGCAAATCGCTTGTCTTGGACCTCTGGTGGGTTCCTATGGAAGAGAGAGATACATTGCTATTTAAGGTGTTGTATAAACTGAGTCTTCAGCTCAGCTCAGGTTGGTTTTCACACCCACAGGTGACACGAGTGAACTTAGTTCAATACACCAATGCTTGAATGTGAAAAGTCAGGTTTATTGCAGCCCCACAGAAACCCCACCCTATAATACGTTGAAGTGGTGTCAATGCTTTTGGGTTACTAACAGTCCCTACACAGGGATCCAGGGACAACTTGATGATTAGAAACAAACCTATTTCAATCTTCTCAATACCACACACACAAACTGCGCTAAGAAAAAGACCCTAACTAGAGAGCATATTTCTTTCAATAGGCTCACCCTGTTACTTAGCACATGTAAAACAACCACACAGAATTAAAATGTCATCTAAAGAAACCTAACACTCTAAACTCTACCTCTATCCGCTATGCTAGAAGAGCTTTGATGAATATAACTTGCATCTAGGTCTTCTTAGACAGAATCAGCACACCGCTTACCTGTGTACAGCAAAGCGCTGTAGTTGTCAAGTAAAGGAGGCCGTGCTCCCGACAAAGGGGAAACACATGCCACATCAGCTCCTCTCCTCCTGGACTTGGCGGCTCAAAATCAGCTTTCAGTATAAAGTGTGATATGGCACCATCTCTGGCAGTCAAGATTGTCTCTGGCAGTATCTTGTGAGATAATCTGGGACAAAGGACCTCTCATGACAGGTGGTCAAGTGTCAGGCTTTTTATTTCATATCTTATCTAAGATGGGATATTGCTACATCACCTTAGGTATGTCGGGTGCAGTCAATGCGTATCAAGATGCTAGTCTAAGATGTATTCTTATAAACAAATAAGGTAAAAATACAACAATTTAGACTACTCAGTTTTGGCTTCTGTTCTTGTCTGATTTTGAAATAGAGATAACAAGGCACTTGTTCCAGACTGCCTTATATCAGGTGCCTTATCAATGTTATCACCTGAGTGACTTGACGCTTTCACAAGTTCTTGGAAAGATGAGGACAGATGACACCTGTGTCAAAGCTGACATGTTGATGATTCTGCAAAAATTATAGTAAAATGGAGTCTTGGCCTGTTCACAAAGGAGTTGGACCTTATAGTCTTTATGTCAAAGGTTCTAATGAATTCATGCAAAAAAAGAGACACTTCTTTAAACCAAAATTCGAAGACTTTCATCTTGAACAGGCATTTCTCTTTTAGAGTGCTTAGTCCATTGTCTCCACATTACAAGTGGAGAAGGGGTGACAAGTGGTCATCCTGGATGTAGGGCTTAGAGCTCAAGTGAAGCTTTTTGTTCTGACATGGCAGAATTCTGTGGTTAAACCAGCTTCATTGAGTCAGCACAGAATACTATGTCGATTGAGACCATCATGAATCTAGATGCAGGTGGCATAAGATTGCAGAGAAACGGATGTGGAGGGAAGTCAAAACTCCGACTGGGAAAAGTTGTCTGTTAATGTTAATATCTGTTGTGATGTAAGTACCCCCAGATTGAACATGCAAATCACAGGCATTAAGGCATGCAATAGAAATGAGTAAAGCAGCTCAGGATCCAGCTGGTTGAACATTGATGCAATTCTGGTCAAGGTAGGTCGAACTCTGATTCATCTGTATCAAAGCACCAGAGATCCCAGTGCTGCTAATATCGAAGCTCCAGCTCAGTGGAGGACGGAGACTGCACCTCAATACAGTTTCAATAGCTGTTAGTCTGCACTATTTTGACGATAGTGTAGGTTAGAAGAATTGAAAAAGGGAAAGTCACTTTTAACAACATCCATTTCTCATTCAGTGTTCCAGGGCTGGCACTGCAGAGCCCAGGCCTCCTGGTAAGAGTTTTCTGTTTCGGCAGCTCCATCTGCTTCTAGGAGCATCTCAGTTCCAAGGTTTTTCCGAGTCGGCTATCCCAGGATAGCAGTCGTCCCAGTTTACGCACGTATAGCTATCCTTATTGAACTCTGTCAGGAAACTGTTTCCATAGATCAGTAATTAATAAATGGGAGGAGAGATTAAATTCAGAGGAAAGAAAGCATCTTCTATTGCTATTCTAACAGGCATCAGAAAAACTCCTTGCAGCGGCTAGGAGTCTTACTACTTCCGGACCCGTGCTTGCACTCCGGTACCAGTAGACCAAGCATGGACAGGTTAAAGGGGAACTATGATGTCATTGAAAGGTGGATATCTAAAAATGGCATGCATTCCACAGTACCTCTTTCACTACAATGTAATGCGTTGTGGACGAGGACTTCCTTTCAGCATTCCTATCTGCTCACACGCTTCAAGGATGTCCCAAAGAGAGAGGGGCAAACAGTATCTGCGGTGGACCCCTTCTTGAAAGGAGCCTATCGAGAAGAGTGCTGTTCACTATCAAATATCAGAATCCAAAGACTACACACAGATGGGTAGAGAAGGTCGTTACATTTTTGTGAATGAAACTAGGCTCTGCTGCCAAATTCATGAATTGTGTATGCTTTTTAGCAAAAGTTGTAGAGTAATTTAATTTGTCATTTTCTGAACCTCTTACCTGGTGGAAGATAGCTAGATAGCTTCAAAATAACATTCTATGGGGCATATTAGCAAGAACCTCGTTAAAATTATCGCCGTTTTAGCGGCAGGAAACTGCCGCTAAAACGGCGATAATGGGCTTGCTAATATGCGTTATAGAATTCCAATAGAAGCCCAGGTTAGATGTCCTGCACATCTAACCTGGGCTTCTATTGGAATTCTATAGCGCATATTACCAAGCCCATTATCGCCGTTTTAGCGGCAGTTTCCTGCCGCTAAAACGGCCATAATTTTAACGAGGTTCTTGCTAATATGCCCCTATGTTTTTTCAGGACAAAGTAGCTGTATTCTGTAAATCTGATGCTCTAATATCATATACTTCCGTTCAAAATTAATAATCAAGCTACATTTATCTAAATGGTACATGTTTATTGCAATGCAGCCTGCAGCTTCTAAAGTGACTTTGGGAACGAACGAATCAACTCCACAGCTTCTAAACATGACTCCAAGGCAGTAGGGCGGACGCTTCCTTATTATTACAGCTGCCATATAATGGTTCTCTTTCAGATGTTACTATTCCGGCAGCTGTCCTTGACAGCACACTGGTGGGCTATGGAATCTCGCAAGGCCTGCAGTTCTAGGCTGCGCTGGAAGCACGAAGACGCACTAGTTTCACAACACAGAAGATTGAAGTCTGTCCAGCAGTCCTCACTACAGGGTGAGCATCACATCTTCAGAGTTCACAATAAAACAAGTACTGGAAAAGCCAAGGCATCTGGCTTTTTCTAAAACTGTGTAATTTTAAACTCAGTAAAACAGCAGCAAATGTAACATTCAATATACGTTAAAAACAAAAGCAACAGCAGAGCGCCAAGACTATTGCTGCAGCTGTGGGTGACCTGAAATAGACCAAATAGTCACTTTTGCAGGAGAGTGATGGTTTGCAAGTAGCGTCGGTACTGGCATGCCAGGGACAGTGGATGGGCTCAACCATAGTGGGCTTCTGAGAAACACCTTGGCCCTGTCGGTCATTCATTTATTTATTTTATTTAAACACTGAATGTGAGTGGCTCCCACAACTCAGATAGAACCAGGCTAACCAAGGATGAAACCACTAAACTGACACCACGTGCCCAATATCTCTCTTTGAAATGAGCACTGAAGCTTGAACATGTGATTTAAGTGAAGATCTAACCTTGTAATGCATTCACAAGACATTGCCTCCCAGCAGCCTTTTTGGGCACTACAGTGAGTGTGGGTGTATGTGTGTGAAGGAAGCAGGGGGTGGACTGAGCTGGCAACTGAGGGCCTGATTAGAGTTTGCCAGACAGATGCTCCGTCACAAATGGGATGGAAATCCTGTTCACCGTATTACAAGTGCATTATATCCTAAGGCACTTAGAAGAAGGCAGATGGGATATCTGTCACATTTGTGACTTCCCAACCATCAGCCAAACTCTAAATCAGGCCCTGAGTGTCCTAACTTTGTAGTAGATCTAGAGAGGGAGGAGCTGCAACTACAACCAATTCGAGAAGCATTGCTTTTAGTAACACTGCTTCACCAGGGAGCAGGCAACAAGTCCCACCACTGGGACGGGGGCATGGATCACCAGGTCACTGGGAGTACCTGTCATAAGGCTAGCAATGTCATTATGCGTATACATGAAATTTGATCATTTTTGTCTATGCTCAGTGTTTCCAGAAAGAGTAGATCTAAGCTCTATTCCTGTGATTCGGAGGTCACGTCACACTGGCATACCCATCTACATATGCACGGCTGCATTGTTTCACAGCCCAACAGAGTCTGGATTCCACCACATACTCCTGCTCCTCGCTTCTCCCACAGACCTTTTGTTCCAAGAATACTTGTGTACCTATTAATATCTCTTTAACATATTGCTTCATACAACATTATGCAGGTCTATGCATTGTAAATAAAAAAATTTCCTAATGCCCAAATTATGATTATACATTTTCTGACCTTAGAAAGATGGCAGGCTGAGTTGGCCTTGCTGGGATTGAAATTCTGAGTTTCAGGTCACCCCAAATGACCGCGGAAAGCATTAACCCACTGAGCCACGTTTCAGGTGTTCAGCTATCCCTGGTGTGGCATCCATTGTCCTGACAAAATGCCCACTCGTTTCAGCCTCCTCGGCTGCAACCCTAGCTCCTGTAGTCATAAATTGCCATCCTCACCTTTTGCACTGATATTTATGTTGCAGAGGAGCAGTTTCTCATGTTTATATATTACAAGGACTACCCTTTACGCCCACAGGGACAAGGGTATATTTTAAGATATGTAGACAAAGTGCCCTGGCATTATTTAGTGGGCAGGACTCATTTAGGTAAATAGTGAGTCCCACAATTATTGTAATTGCTTTAACAATCTAGAGGACTATTCTCAGTTCAAGACACACAATAAACTAGAGAGTATAGTAATTCTTTATTGCTCGATTAACAAAAATCATTGCAATTAAAACATTAATATCATGGATAAAAACAATGACCAAATTCGCTGATTAATATACAACTGTGCACACACCAAAAATGTTTCTATGGTTACATGCCGCACTAGAACATTGATACCACATATTCACATTTTTTATCACAGTCGCTCACTAACCATAAAACAAATAACATATAATGGTCAAATTCCCAGAAATATACATAAAAAACTATAGACATTATGTAACATGGTGCAAATAAGCTATAAAGTGCCTAAGTGCGAGAGCTGTAAACATTATATACCATCATTAATCATAAAACAAATAACATATGATCGTCAAGTTCCCAGAAATATACATTAAAAACTATAGACATTACGTAACGTGGTGCATATAAGCTATAAAGTGCCTAAGTGCGAGAGCTGTAAACATTATGTACCATCATGCAAATTAACAATAAAGTGCCTCTATGCTTTCATATAATCTTTAGAGCCTAATTACAGAACTTGCCTAAATACAGAATCTTTAGGTCAAACTGCAAAGACATTCAAAGTGCCAGTAGCCTAAAAACAACGGCCTTATATTTTCTAAACCATAAAGATATCTCTTGACAACCACAGACACCAGCAGTTTTTCAGCAATTGTTAAAAAGTTTATCATTTGGCATAACAATGGAATCGATTCACCTGATAAACATAGAATAAGGGCCTGGCGGGCTGATCTTACCCCAGCCTTAAGGAATAGACGTTTTAATAGTTCACAATGTGTGTTAAGCAATTTAAGAATTACGCACACAATATGTAATAAGGTTTCACACGTCCGCACAGTCTACATTCTGAAGTTGGCCATTGTTTTATCCAGGATGGCGTGCCCTCCTTAGTTGGGTATATGCCAAGACTCCATTTTTTTTTTCTTCATACAAGCCGAGAAATAGGCCTTCAAATAGGGCTGAATTCGCAAGGACTGATGAGAATTAATCACAGACCAAGCATGTTTTTTTGCCACTTAAGCTGCCTTATCCGCATAAAGTAAATTAATTGTAATCTTTTTTTTTAAAAGCTGTTTAAAACTGGGCATTGTCATTCCTGGAAGCCCTGACTGCAGATCAAAATTCTGAAGGCATGTTAAAATATAGGAACGCCAGGTGTCTGTGTAGACAGAAAGAGTTATTTCACACCAGCAGTTTTTTGCTAAAGAGTCAGGGTCAGATAAAATCAGGGAATACATACATTTAAAAAATTACCCGTGCACCACCATGGACTGTCTTTGAAGGCCAAACTCCAATCTGATTTAGGCTCGGCCAATTCACCTGGGGATTCCAAAGACTGATTTCTCGGCCTTAATACTAGTAAATCCAATAATTTAGCAACTTTCCCCCTGGTAATAGGCGAGCCATATGCAATTGTTGGCTGTAGCTTCGCTCCCAAGACTTTAACGAGATAATTGTACAATTGGCAACTTAGTGATTTACGTAAGCATTTGAAGGCGTAAATTAAGATTGACGTTTTTGCCCTCAAGACTTTAAAATGGCTTTTAAACAAAACTCTATTATCAAATAAAATGCCCAGATATTTATGTCTTCACCACTTCAATCGGCCCACCTCTAGCCCTCCATGAATTACTCTTAAGTATCACTGTGCCAATTTTCATGATTTTAGTTTTCTTTAACATTCAATTCCAGGCCATTCGCTCAAATATAATCATCAAATGCATTAATCAGTCTTTGTAAGCCTATCGGAGTTTGACTCAAAAAGATGGTATCGTCAGCATATTGTAAATAGCTAAGATGCACCTCAGCAAGTTTTGGAGGATGGGCATTGACAGACTCAAGGTGCTGTAGTAGGTCTGACACAATAAACTAGTCTGACAGGGGTTTCGTTAATAATGTGTATTATCCAAATTCTATGCAATCATTAATGTAACATTATATACAGAGTGAACACGATGCAGTGCTCTCGTGAATGTGTGACTATATACAACATAAATATAAGACACTGTATGCTCCAGGTTCAATAAACAACTACAAATAAGAAAAGATAGCCTAGCGTTGCATATACATCATGATCACATTGGCTATATTGCACCTAGGGGAAGATGGGTCAGTTTCTCAGCATCTTCACCATAAAGTGTCTGGTTCCATATAGAAAGCAAACCATTGAACGCCTGTGTCACCACAGATTCTCAGTGTGGACTTAACCGTGTAACAACACATAGGCACTTGTAGGTAATGAACTTGAAGGGCACAGGAACAGCTATAAAAATCAGTGCATACATGCTGAATACCATACACCTGTCAAAGTGAAAACAGTATGATGAATGGTTGAGTAAGAATTACCAGTCTTATCAGCAGAGGTCGCTATCATGAGCATCTGGCCAACCTAAATACAAGAGGAAGATCCCAGGACACCAAGAGGACCAGCTGAATAGGAACTGAAAAGGCAAACTGTGTGCAAATCTCCTGAAGTACTTTGACAAAACAAATACAGCAATAGAGAAAACGACAAAAAGGGGAGCTCTAGAGCTGTAGTAAAGACGATACTCCAGAGATAAACTTGGGTACTTTATTCCATAAGAATAAAAACCCCGACATAGGAGGAAGCAACGAACAAGACCTGCTTCTCCCGACAGTTCCCCTAGTCCTCATCAACTCTACATTCCATGTATCACATAACAGTCTAGTTCTAAGTAACTGCTAAAATTTTAAGCATGTAAGTCTACTATCTCACAACACATCCCCCCCTTAGGAAATTATATTAATATACAAAATAAAAAATAAATACATAAATAAAATTATACATTCCACGGCAAATTGTTTAAGCTTAGTGGGTTAGACGATTTTCCATCCACCAATAAATAAATGGAACTAAACCTTACACACATAGCCTTTAAACTTCATAGGTTTAACGATTTTCCTTCGAAACCTACCATTTTTCTTATCTATATTACCCCCAGGTCCCTTATGTCCTCGTCCCATTCATTACTAAGTGGAGATAACCATCTCCCGACAGAAAAAAACAAGAGGAATGCTGGGACCCTAATACTGCCCCTCCCACCGGGAGTACATAAGCAGTACTTACCCAGCATCCCGCCTGTTCTTTTTTTCTGTCTGTCGACAGATTGGACTTGACTATGCTGGTGCTGCTCCTGCTGGGCTGGAGTGGCGGTGCTTCTCTTCTCCCCCCCGCCCGGCTGCCTGGCTGTGCGTGCGTGGGGGTTCCCTGGACTGTCTCCTGGCCTGCCGGGCTTGCTGGGAGTCAGTCGCTGTTGGAGCCGGTGTCCTACATGCTCTGCATGTCCTCCCGGCCCTTTGCGGCTGGGGCTGGATTTCCCGGTTTCTTCCGGGTCGCGGGCTCGCCTTCCTGTTCTTGGCCGGGTGAGGCGTGCTGCGCTGGATGGGATCCTGCCGGTCTCCTGGTGTGTTGGCGTTTGGAGTGGGGGCCTTGTTCCTGGGGTTGGCCCCCACTCCGGGTGAGTACCGCTTGCCGGTTTCCTTGCTTCCTTCTAAAATGCCTGTTTCCCTGCTGTTGCTGCCCCCTGTGAGCTGTTCTGCGGTGCTTCGGCACTGCTGGGGTGTGTGCTGCGGGGCTTTGGTGTGACCCGACTGAGCCTTCGATAGCTCAGTTGGTGGAGCGGTGGACTGTAGTGGGTGAAGCTGACATCCTTAACTGTTGCTGTACACTGGCGGTGGGGGCCTTGTTGTCTGGTGGCCCCCATTTCCGCTTGGCGGCTTCCTTCCCCGGCCTGCTGTGGCCGTTGCTGCCTCTTTCCGGTGCTTGGTGGTGCTGCGAGGGGGCTGGCGCATCTGTCTTTTGGCGCTGTGAGGCCCGGTTCGGGCATGTGCTTCGTGAGCCTTTTGCCCCCCCCCCCCTGAGGCTGCTGCCTCGACCCCCCAGGAGGGGGACGCGCCCCGCGGTTTGTAGGACTCTGCCTTGGGTCGCAGTCCTTTACGGGTTCCTCACGGCGGTGCTCTCCCCTGGCGGTGTCGGTGGGGTTCCAGTGCCCGTCCGGCGGGCCCCTGTTGGTGCGGGCTGTCGTGCACTGCTCCCGCCTGCTGTGGGACTTTGCCCGTTTTTGGTGTGCTGGCTCTGGTGTTTTCCGTCGCTGTTTGCAGCGTCCGGTTGCCCTGCTGGTGGTGCTCCGTGGTGTGGCGGTGTGCCCTGCTTTCTCTGCGGTTGGGGTGCGGCTCCACTGTCCTGTCCTCCCTTGTTTCTTGCGGGGGGGTTGGTGTCGCTGTCTCCTGGCACGGACTTCTGTGCTTGTGCGCTCACTGGGCTTTGTTTCCTTTTCCACCTGGCCTCCCTTGTTCTCCTTTTTTGGGAGTATTTGCCTTGTGTCACCCTGGGAGTGGGGCTTTGTGCCTTGCTTCTCTGCTGGATTCTTCTCAGCGTGGGCCTTGTGGGTGCTTCCTTTTGGGGGTACTCCGGGGGGCTGTGCACTGTGCTGAGGTCCTGGTGCTGTGGGCTGTGCTCCCTTGGGCGGCTGTGGCTCGTGGGGGTGCGGGTGTTGTCCCGGGGCCTCGTGCCCTTGTGTTCTGCCCCCTGCTGCTTGGCGTTCCCAGATGCGTGCTCTTGGGGTGCTTTTCTGGCCCTCCCTGCTCCGGGCTCCTTCGCGGCTCCCTGCCCCCTGGGGGGGGGGTCTGTGTTCCTGCTCCTTTGGCTGCTATGTGGGGGTTCCTGTTGGCTCCCCTGGGTTCTTGTTGCCCTGCCGGGGTCTGCCCCATTTTTTTCTTGCTGCCTCGCTTTCTTTGCTGCCCCTGTGCGTCCCTGTTTCTCGGGGTATGGCGGGTGCGGGTCTTTTGGCCTGGCCTTGGATGTGCTGGGTCCGTCTGTCTGGCCCGCCCTTTCTCGGGCTTCCTTGCCTCCGCTGCGGGCGGCCTGTTCGGTTGTGGCTTCTGCTCCGCTTGGGTGTGCGTGTGTTCACTTCCTGGCTTCTGCTTGGCTGGTCGGGGTTGGTGTTCGGGGGCTCCTGGTTCTTGGCTTGGACCCTCCCGTCCCTTGGCTCTGCCTGGTTCCTCTTGGGGGCTTCCTGGTGTCGTGCCTGGTGCTCTCTGCGGCGCTCTGCCCCTGCTGCCTGTGGGTCCTGTTTGTATTTTGCCCGCTTCCGTCCCGTTCTGTGGGTTGGCCTGCCTTGCGCTGGGCTGCTTCTTTCCCTCGTGCATCCTCATGTGCGGCTGTTCTGTTCTCCTTTGCTCCAGCCTGGGTCTTCGGGTGTTTGTCCCGGGGCCTTCTGTGGGCTTCGGTTGCTTCGGGGGTCTGGCTGGTTGGTTCTGTCTCTGGCTGCTTGCCTCCTCCTGGCTGGGTGCTTCTGTCTTTGGTTGCTCCTGCCCTGGCGCTCCCTGTGCTTGCCTTTGGCTCGCTTCGGTGGGCCCTGGCCGCCCCTCCTGGCTCTGCCGGTGGCTGCTGTTTGGGCCTGGCTGTCTTTCCCGGCTGCCGTGTCATTGGCGTGGCGCCTTTTCCCCTCTTCTGCGGTTCTCCCGGTTGGGGGTCCGTCTGGGCTCTGGGTGCTTTGCTCCCTGTGGGGTCCTGCTCTCGTCTGGTTCCTGTCGTGGATGGCTGGCTGGGTGTCTGCTGGGGCTTTCCGGCTCCTGCGGGTTTTGTGCGCCTGTTGGTCTCCTTTTCGGCTCTGGGTCCTTGCCTGTGCTCTCTTTGTGTGTCCTGGCTGGGCACTCTGCTGGTTTGTGGCCGTGTCCTGGTGGGTCCTTCTGGGCCTGCTCCTGCCGCGGATCTCTTCCCGGGCTTGGTTCACCTCTGGTTGGGTGTCCGTTTTTTTGCCTGGTCCTGGGGTTTCCGCTGGATGCTGTTGGGCTTCGGGTTTCCCTTTGCCCCGGTGCTCCTTCCTCGTTGGCCCTTCCTCCTGGCGTGCCTGTGTGGGGTCCTGCTTGCCTCCTGTTGCTCCGGGTCTACGGGCTTCCTGCTGGTTCCGGGTGGCCTGGGGCTGTGCCTCCTTGGCTTGCTGGCTGTGCTGTCGCTTTCGGCCGTCTCTGGGGTGTGTTTTGCTGGGCGTTCCTGGTGCTTTCCTGGTTCTGGTGTCCTGGCTCGCTCCTGTCTTCTCGTGCTTCCCCGGGCTATGTTACCGGTGTGTGTCTGTTTGGGGGCCTTCCCCCCTCCCTTCTCTGGTTGGGGTGCGGTTCTGTGGTGTTCCTCTTGCCTCTGTGGGGTCTGACCTCCTGGCTGCGGGTTGTCTGGGGTTTTGCTGCTGCTTTGCCCTCTGCCTTCTCTGCTTCCTTCGGTTTCCGCTTTGGCGGTTTCCCCAGTTTCTTTTTCCGGCCTTCGGTGTGTGGTCCGGAGGTGGTGTGCTGGGGGTCCCTGCTCCTCCCTGCCCTTTGCTTTGGCCTGGGCGCTGCGTGGGCTCCTTCCGGGGTTGGTTGGGCCTGCGGGTCCTCCTGCTTTGGTGGGTTGCTTGGCTCTGTTCCTAGCTTCCTGGTTCCTTTTGCGTTTGTTGCCCTGGTTTGTGCTGTTTTCTTGGTTCCTCTCTGGCGTTGCTGGGGTCGGGCCTTGTGGGCTTTTGGTCTGGGTGCTGTGCGCCGTGGAGCTGTTTTTTTTTTCCGCTGCTCCTGCCCTTGCTGTGTGCTTGGCCTGGGTGTGGGGTGCCTGGGCGGTCCTCCGCCCTGTTGGCGCCTGTTTTCTTCTGCCCTCTGTGGTTCGCTGGTTTCCTGCCTGGTTGTTTCCTGGGTTGGGGGCTGCTGGGAGTTCCTGGTTGCTCTGGGCTCCCGTCCTGCCTTGTTTTCCCCTCCCTTTTGGGGTTGGGGGTTTTTGGGGGTTGTGGCCGGTGGAACTGTCCCCTCTCTTGTTGGGCTTGTTCGTTGTTGGTTTCCGGTCTTTGTTGGCCTCTCCTTTGTTGGTCGGCTTTCGGCTGGTTCTTTCTGGGGGAATCTCTGGCCTGTGGTCTTTGGGTTGGCCTCCTCCTCTGCCCCTGCTGTTCTGGGTTTGGTGGGCTTCCTGGTTTGGTTTGCGGCCTCCTTCCCTGTGGGGTTTTTGGCCTCCTGGGGTTTCGGGTCTCTGTCTCCTTCCCTGTCCTTCTCGGTTTGGTTGGGGTCTCGCTCCTGTTCGGCCCCTGGGCTCTTGCTGCGGCTCCGCCCTCTGGGCTGGGTGCTTGTCGTTTGGTGGCCCTGGGGGTGCTGTTTTTTTCTTTCCTGGTTCCTGGGCCTCCTCGGCGGGGTTTGGTTGGCCTTCTCCTCTGGGCTCTCTGGGGCCGGGTCGTTCGGTTTGGTGGGTTGGGCCGGTTTCTGGCCTGTGCTTTCCTCCTTCCTTGTTGGACTTGGTGCTTGTGCCTGCGCTCTGTTGGCCGGTTTTGGCTTCTTTCTTTGGCCTTCTTCGGGGCGGTCGGGGTTCGCTCTGTGTCTGTGTGGCTGCCGGGTCCTGGGTGCCTTCCTGGTGGTTCTGGGCTGGGCGGCCTTGTCCGGTGGGTTTCTTGGCCGTGTCCTTTGGGTCTTGGTCTTAGTTGCCCTGTCTCCGGTTTCTCTGGTTGGCGGCCTCCTTTTCGGGCCCTGGTCTTCTGTTTTTTTCTTGGTTGTCTCCGGTCCTTGTTTGGTCCCTGCTGTCCTGTTCTGGGTTGCGGGCCGGTTGCTTCCTGCGGTCCCCCTTCTCCTCCCTTCTCGGTGCTCCCTTGGGTTTCTGCTTTTGTGGTGGTTTCCTGGGTGTGCTTGTGGGTTCGGAAGGCCGGTTTTCTGCTTTGGTATTCTCCACTTAGTAATGAATGGGACGAGGACATAAGGGACCTGGGGGTAATGCTCTATTACTTACCGGTAATCTTCATTACTCCGGGTCCCGTTGTCCTCGTCCCATTCATACGCCCCTCCCTCCCTCCCGGGCGGCCGGCCGTCCAGTCGGGGCTGGGTTGTACAGGCGGGATGCTGGGTAAGTACTGCTTATGTACTCCCGGTGGGAGGGGCAGTATTAGGGTCCCAGCATTCCTCTTGTTTTTTTCTGTCGGGAGATGGTTATCTCCACTTAGTAATGAATGGGACGAGGACAACGGGACCCGGAGTAATGAAGATTACCGGTAAGTAATAGAGCATTATCAAACAAAGAAAGGCTATCCCTGGATGGGGAGTAAAATCGGGTCCTTGTCGCTTTCACTCATACCAAACTTTCTACTTGAGCTTAAATTATCTCTTGTTACCTCATCCAAAACCCAATCAGAATATTTCGTTCCTGACACAAAATTCCCAACTTCAAGGCCTTCAAACCTTGCAACACTTCTCCCTTTATACAGGGAAACACAACTAAGATGCCACACTGAACCATCACCAAGCAACACAGAATTGCATAACACCTTAACTACACATAACGGATCGCAAACTTTCCCATCACTTTTCTTTTTAACACCGGGCATCTGGATTCTCTCCAACTCTCCCACCCATATGTTAACCTGTTTGCAATCATGTCGACAATCATTAAACCTCTTAAAGCATTCTTGTGCTTTAGTTAAGTTCTTCTTAACTATTCTGGTGTCCATTCACCTTTCCTGGTCTTAAACATCCAACCAACACTGTCCTTCCATTAATGGGACTCTACCCCTCATGATTTCAAACGGACTATGACCCGTAGATACACATGGTGTGACCCTGTGAGCCCATACAATCATTCAATCAAAATTTAGTTTATTAGTTTATAACTATAAGCATAATAAAATCACCACTACAGTACATATAAAATCAATAAATCTCTACTTCACGCAATCTAAGCACCGGGGTGTCCATCACTGGTGCACCGAGCTAAGCATAAAAATCATGCGAACAACGGGATAAAATATGGGAATTTTAACTAGTTTGAAACCATTGGCGTTCCTGTATCATGCAAATGAGCACAGGAAGATCACTAAGAGTACATTATAAAACTCATAACTAAATATATGATCCTGAACTAACAAGGGGGCTCATTACGATGGCGGAACGATCGCCGGGCCGGCGATGGTTCCGCCATCAAATTGAGAATTACCAACCGCCATATTAGGATGGCGGTGGGTATTGCGGGGGACGCAAAGTCCGCCCGCCGCTTTTCCGCTGGTGGCAATCGCACTGATTGCCTGGCGGGCCGAGCAGGGCCACTAATATGGTGGCGGTGCCTAGCAGGCACCGTCCGCCATATTAGGATGTGAGTTTTAGGAGGCCTTTCCATAGCGGCATCGGGCCCGTAGCTGGCCCCCCATGTGGGGGGGTGTTGCTGCACTGGGGGGTACCCATGGTACCCCCCTGCATTTCCATGCACCAAGCCGCAGGCACCGTGTGGTGCCTGCCACGTGGTGCAGGGAAATGCGGTGCAAGCACCTTTCACATTGCAGACGGTGCTGCAACCAGTAGCACCGCTCGCAATGTTAAAGGCCCAGGATGCGCCCGCCAGTATGGCGGTCGCATCCTAATTGCAGTGGTGGGACCGCCGCATGTCTGGCAGGCGGTCCTAATCACTGCTACGGTGGCGGGCGGACAAAGTCCGCCCGGCATCGTAATCAGCCCCAAGGATCGTGCAACTTGTGGAACGCGCAAAAGTCCATAGGTTACTGCTCAAAGGGGCAAAGACAGTGTAAACATTTTGGGACAGAACGGCAGCTCACGTCACATGCTAGGGTTCAATATATGACAACATTTGTTCATGATGCATAATGCAAGCTTGACGCTACTGTGCAAACGGGGCATTATCAAGGCTTAACAGTACATAAACGCAATTTGTGCGAAAAGGGCATAGGCATTTTAAACCTATTAATAATGCTCCTACCTGCCTGAGAGTTTATACGTGCATTGCTGTACCAAAGTGCCTAGTGCAGTGAGCTTTGTACAGTTGTATGAAGTAGTCTGTGCAGCAGTGCGAAAGGACAATTTCACCCTGCTTCATGAAACATTGACAGGAATGCGAAAAAGGCAAACTTGTTAATGCGCACCTATCTGCCAAAGGAGGCTTAAGTGCCTAATGCAACCATTAAATCAGCTGTGCACGGGTGACATTTTGAGTGCAATTAGCAAGTTGGAAGTGTTGTGCATGTCCCTTTCTAACCCATGGACAGCATTCAAGATAAAATTTCAATCTGATTGTTAAAAGTTGCTAAAAACTGAACCAGGCGAATGTTCAGCATTACATTATTTGGATTTAAAGCCTCTATGGCTGCCGCCCTGCAGGTTCTAACATATAAGGCTAAAAACTCCTTGCACAGCAATGACCTCCGGTATACTAGCATGTTTGGGCACACATAGAGTACATGTATAAACGTTTCTTTTGCCTGATGGCACCAGCAGCACAATGCATCTTTCGGTTGGGCCTCCTTCTGCCACTTGGAGACGAAGTCGAGGGTGGGGAGGCGTCCAAATTGCATCCTAATCAGTTCCCGCTTGATGGTCAATGACAAAGCTGCCTCAAAATAGGGCTGTTCCTTGCTTGAGTGATATAGGTTTATTACTAACCACACATGTGATCGTTTTGTCAGTGCAGCTTTATCATCGGCAGTATGCATTTGTTCACATATTTCTTGAAGGTGTAGCCACTCGTGCTCAGTTGCCATAAGTCTTGGATACCAAGATTCTTTATACTTTCCTGCAGGTATTTGGTGAATTGACCTTTCCCCCTTGTCAGATTTATCTCTGCCCAGATGCGTTTGGACAGCGACCCCTCCAGGGCACTCCGCAGTCAATGGAAGCCCTTCATGAACGCCTCTTGCCCGGCTAGTGATTGTTTTACCAGGGCAAATTCTAACCTTAGTTGGACCTTGGAATCTGGAATGCATACAGTTCTCCACACTTCCCTTCTCCATGACAACTTTGTGCACATGCTGTATAGTATTTTTAGCACCATGGTGAAGCGCTCAAGAGCCCCATTACCTGCAGGGTGATATACTGAAGTCGTTTTGTGCACGATGCCATTCTTTTTTAGCTATGCCTTTACATTTTCTGAAGTGGATTGGGGACCCTTATCTGTTAAGATAATTTTGGGTAGTCCCTCCATCAAGAAAATTTGGTCCAGTAAATTCACTATAGCTTGAGAACTGGCTCTAGGAACAATCTCAATATCTGGCTACTTAGCAAAATGATCCATAATCACAATAATATACCTGGGTCCATCACCTTCATGAATTGGCCCCATAATGTCCCGGCCATTTCTCTCGCACAGCATTTCTGGACTCTTAACGGGACATGGGGAGGCTTACAGGGTTTTAAAAAAAATATTTTAATTAGCATTTCAACATACCCATCAACATAGACAGTAAGCAGTCGTCGGAATTGTAGGATCATAATTTTGTAAAGGATGCAGTAGTAGTCTTGCCCATATTCAATCAACCCACCCAGTCCCTCCCTCCCCCACCGTCCAAATCAAAAGCGGAAATCCCTCAAGTATCAAGAGAGCAGCTCAGACCAGCAATTGACTCCTCGAAAACTACTGCCTGGTGGAGCTCCCAACCTTGAGGTTAATCCCATTGTCAACATCATCCGCCCGGGCCCTCCCCTCGATCATCCACTGTTCATGGGACTTGTGTCTCTAGATTGGAATGATTTCTCTCTGTGGAGTCTATTACAGTTTGAATCATAGCACTCCAAACCAACATATTGTCCCTGACTTTCACATCCCTTCGAGACCTCTTCGGCGCCAGCCCATTCTACCATGTCCCTCCTCCAATCTGCCAGTACTCAGCCAACCAATAGAAAGTCTGCATTTAGCTACTACAAGACCCAGAATCCCGAAGCACCTGCTCAAGTTCTTTTTAGGGTTATTAGGAAGGAGACCCAATATGGAAGAGTGCTCAATAAGCTCCAAAACTGAGCTCCAGTATATCCCCACCACCGGACAACCCCAGACCATATGTGCAAAGTCAGCTACTGGTGCCTGACATCACGTACAGCTCTGTGACCTGTCAGGATATATTGGGAGACAGGTATGCCATATGTATCATGTAGTAATGTGTAAGCTTGAATCTCGGCACAAAGCCACTGTATATACCCCTGCATGTATTTTTGGCCAATCATTAACGGAAAGGGGTTACTCACACACCTGCTGCCGGGAGTCTTCAGTTGGAAGGGGGACGCACTGCCTGTCCGCTTGTAGACCACGGTAAAAGTGTGTTATGAGTTTACGACCCCCTGACATGCAGGCCACAACTGTCGTGCTATCGCTGCAAAGGAGGCTTACAAGTTACTCAACTTTTTCCCGATTCATTGCACAACCTGCACTCTCTTACCTTCCATTCTATTGCTACATCAATTTCCAGCCACCAATACAGCTCTGTGACTCTACCCTTGTCTTGGAAATTCCCAAATGTCCCTCATGACACATCAAGCAATGTGTTTTTAAGTTTTTGAATTACTCTGCCATTGCATAACGCTGTGCCATTTTCAACGGATAATTCATGTTTCAATCCCAAAAGACACACATTACTTTCAAGCTCATTTTTAGTGGGCCAACCTTCACATATCCACATCCATGCTTCCTTCATCACACCGTCCTTCTCAGATGCTTCTTTCCATTCATTTCCCTGAACACCATGGATTGCATCAGTAATATCCATCACACATCAATTTTCTAACTCATCATCTTGTGTAGACTGAATGGAAAGTGGGAACCGACTCAAAAAATCAGCAATCTTATTCTTCACAACTGGTACATATTGTACTACATAATTATAGTCCAACAATTTAATTGATGTGCGAGCTAGACAGGTAGATGCATTAAATAACTCTCTAGTTGTTAGGACTTTTGTGAGCGGTTTATGAGCACTGCGCAACGTTACCTGTGAACCCCACATGAATAGTCTATAGTGCTCCAACCCCCATACGCATGTCAAAGCTTACCGTTCAATTACGGAATATTTTTCTTCTGCGTGGTCGATCAACTAGAGGCAAATGCGACTCTGCACTCCTTCCCTCGTGAGTAGACCTTTGTAAGAATTGCACCAATTCCTTTGCAACTTACATCCATCGTTACTACGCTTTTCATACTAGGATCAAATCCCTGTAATGCAGGTGAACAAGAAATGTTGTCTTTTATCAACTGGAATGCTTCCTGTCACTGCTTGGACCATTCAAACATACACTGAATTATTAAAAGTTGTCTAATATGATACGTCTTGGTAGAAAAAGTATTGACATCATTTGAATAAAATTCTGCTAGCCCCAAAAATGCCCTAACTTAATCCTGGTTAGTGGGAGCTGGAGCCCATTTTGTCATTTCCACCAAACATGCCTTAGGTTCTATTCCTCTGCCACGTATCTCATGTCTGGGATATGTAACCTTTCTTTTCACAATTTTTCATTTGCTATACTCCGCAGTAAACCCATTAATCTTCAAAATCTCCAGTACCTTCTTCAGCTTGGAATCATGTTCCATTTTTAGTCTTCCTATGACCAGGACATCATCCTGAAAAGAAATCACATCTAGGTGCAACCACGTATCATCTTGTGACCAACAGTGGCTGTTGGTATTTAACGGCGGTAGGGGGGCGGGTGGCGGGGCAGAGGAATGAAGAAAGAAAAAAAATAAACATTTACCTGTCTGCCACCGCCTACTCTCCCTCTTTGCCCACTTCCAGGGCAGGAAGCACCCAGCCTCACAATAGCCAATCACAACACTGCAATTGGTCTGAGCACCGTTAATCAGCACTCAGCCAGAGAATGGGAGGATGGGCATGTTCTCCATACAGGCTGTAATGCAGTCTGCATGGAGAACATGCAAAGTGCGCATGACGGTTTGACCGGCCCGAGACGGCAGGCCAAAGCGTCCTGCGCACTTGGAGTGGGCATTCCACTCCGCTGCCCTGCTCTGTGAGCAGTGCAGCCCCGCCCCTACCCAGCTGAGCAAGGGGAAAAATAAAAGGATAATAACAATGAGTTATTATCATTTTAATTTTTCCTCTTTGACCTGCTCAGTGAGGCGACGCTCCTCTGCCTAAGCGGAGGAGCCGGCACTGGTGACCAATCACCTCCAACGGAACTGCACAGGTGAAAAGCTCTGCGAACCGTAACGTGAAGCATAACCTTGAGCAGAACATCCCTGTTATTTTTCTGAATGTAGTTGGTAATGCTTTCTGCCATACCATTTCTTTATCTCATGTTGCAATGCTCTAAAGGACCCTAATTTGCTTACAGTGTTCTATGAAACTCCTAAATAAATTTATAAATAACGACATCATATCGAGTTTACCTACCGGCACAAGAGTTATCTGCCTGAATGCGACTAGTTCATCGTATTTTGATGTACACAAGGCATGAGTTGCTTGTTAGGGTCATAACATGCGAATATAAAATATGTAAGCACCGATTATGAGTTGAGTGCGTGGAATTCCTGTTTGAAATTCCTCTCTGCTCAGTCATGAGTGGGCTATAGTTCCCTCTACCGGGGATGTGGGAACAAAGCACTAGATTTTACCAGTCAGAAACTTTGGATAATGATGGTAAACATTTGCAGGGGAGAGAGAGGGGTGAGATAGAAAAAACAAGCATTTGCAATGCAATAGGTCTCGCATTTACGAGAGTTTGAGCTATTGGCATTGTAAATGACAATGCCTTTTGTTTAAGTCTTGTTTTTAAAACAGATAAATAAAAAGCATTGTCATTTACAATGCCAATAGCTTAAACTCTCGCAAATGGAGACCTATTACTTTGCAAATGCGTTCGGGGCCCATGCTATAAAAATAAAAAAAATGTTAGGAGAGACAGCAGGCAGAACAAAGTTATTTGAGAAAATAGTGCTCGGAGGCTGCAATTAAAGCCTACCGAGTATCAACACACGTAACAAGGGGTGTCGCCATGGGAGGCTACAAAATGAGACAAGGCGGTACTAAGGAGGGACTCCTAAGCCTATTGACCAATGAACAGCCACAGTTTACAGTAGACAATGACACAAGCCAATGAAAAATATGGGCGGAGAGTGGGCAGAGCTTCAAGACCCTACCTGAATACAGCATGCTCGCAGAGCAGCGCTTGCGCTGCCCAGGCTCGACCTAAAAAGAAAATTATGCGGCATTATAGGTCACATTCTGTGACACTACTACTTCACTATTTTGATGTTTTAACATATACTAACACTGTATGTGCAAAGGTTCCACCTCAGTAGTACCTTTTACCACACAATACTGCGACCAGCAACTCAAATGTGACCCGCTGCAAAGGGTCCATTTTAGCTACAATTTTCGAAATATTTTGTAATGCTTGTATGAAAATTGTGAGACAGCAGAGCTAAACCTTAAGTGATAAACACTGTAGGCTTTGGCAATGAACAGTCGAGATATCTATGGCTTATTCTACACGGATCGTACAGGCCCGGAGTGCAGAGCTTCCATTAAGTGGCCAAAAAAATTACAATCTCATTCAGCGCCAGGTACCAGAGGCTCAGGCCACAGAAAACAGAGCTCTCTCTCAGGTTATGCGGACCGAACAGTGAAGCCTTATACAGCAAAGCTTTCACTCAGATTGCTGTTCCTATAACATTATTAATTAAACATAAGAGACCAACTAAGTGAATTGCTCAAAATCACAATAGAAAATTTCAGCTGGAAACTCGTTGCTTGAAACTTTAGCTGAAGTCGTCAGTTCTCTCCCTACCTATCCCTGCCCATACTCTGATGGATGCTGCTTCACAGGTGTTCAGTTTTCAAATTTCACTATTTTAAATTATTAAATGAGTTTCTGTTAGCAGTAAATATGGCTCTTGCATAGTGCATGTCTTATTCAGGACCACTGGAATTACGCGGCTAAGGAGAATCAAATTATGTGGCAGGATTTACTAAATTATAATATAATAAATCTGCTGGTTATTCAGCAGATGATGAATTGTATGCCAGCTCCAGAAAATCTATAACTATGCAGAAAACGCAGTGTCCGCAAAATTGCATAATTCCAATGGCCCCGGTGTAATCAGACACTCAATCGCCTTTCCCCCATTTTTCTCACCGCATTCTCCTCTCTTCCGGTCTTTCTCCTCCCACTCTCTCATTGTCTGTCGCACCAGTCACAAAACTGCTAGTCAAGAAGCAGAGTGACGCACAGGAATGGGGTAGGCTTTTTTGTCATGTGGTCCCACATCACACATCTAACATATGAAGCTAATTTGGGCTCTGAGCCAGCAGCGTGATGGGACTTTCAGGCCTCCAAGTTGATGGCCTGCACCATTCTTCCCTAATCAAAGAAAAAATAGATGCTCCGACGCAATTTAAAGGTAACGTATGCTATACAAATAAAATTAAAAAGACACCTTCCATGTGAAAAGCGAAACTACAGGTCCTAAAATGCAAAGTTTCATTAACTAAAAGTACCAGTGGTGGGTGAAGGGAATAGTGGGTCCCGTGCCCTCCATGCCACTGGAATCAAGCTATCCTGGCTGAAGAGGGTGAAACCCCGAAACCGGTCCTAGGATGCTTGTTTCCAGTCCAGGGAGGACCTGGCTTGGCAGTTCGGGCTGGACTGTTCCCATGAGGCACAGGGTCAAGACTGATTTGCATATGGCTGGGTTCAAACTGGAATGGCATGGTGAGCAAAAAAACGATGGATTTAGGCCCAGATCTCTGTACTGGGGTGAATGTATGACATTGTTCTGCATTCTGTCCATCAATTGTTGTTTTTACACTTGTCACCCCGAGTGGGACGGGTATGCCCAGACGTGGGTCCCGTGCTCTCCATGCCACTGGAATCAAGCTATCCTGGCTGAAGAGGGGTGAAACCCCGAAACCGGTCCTAGGATGCTTGTTTCCAGTCCAGGGAGGACCTGGCTTGGCAGTTCGGGCTGGACTGTTCCCATGAGGCACAGGGTCAAGACTGATTTGCATATGGCTGGGTTCAAACTGGAATGGCATGGTGAGCAAAAAAACGATGGATTTAGGCCCAGATCTCTGTACTGGGGTGAATGTATGACATTGTTCTGCATTCTGTCCATCAATTGTTGTTTTTGCATTTGTCACCCCGAGTGGGACGGGTATGCCCAGACGTGGGTCCCGTGCTCTCCATGCCACTGGAATCAAGCTATCCTGGCTGAAGAGGGGTGAAACCCCGAAACCGGTCCTAGGATGCTTGTTTCCAGTCCAGGGAGGACCTGGCTTGGCAGTTCGGGCTGGACTGTTCCCATGAGGCACAGGGTCAAGACTGATTTGCATATGGCTGGGTTCAAACTGGAATGGCATGGTGAGCAAAAAACGATGGATTTAGGCCCAGATCTCTGTACTGGGGTGAATGTATGACATTGTTCTGCATTCTGTCCATCAATTGTTGTTTTTGCATTTGTCACCCCGAGTGGGACGGGTATGCCCATACGTGGGTCCCGTGCTCTCCATGCCACTGGAATCAAGCTATCCTGGCTGAAGAGGGGTGAAACCCCGAAACCGGTCCTAGGATGCTTGTTTCCAGTCCAGGGAGGACCTGGCTTGGCAGTTCGAGCTGGACTGTTCCCATGAGGCACAGGGTCAAGACTGATTTGCATATGGCTGGGTTCAAACTGGAATGGCATGGTGAGCAAAAAACGATGGATTTAGGCCCAGATCTCTGTACTGGGGTGAATGTATGACATTGTTCTGCATTCTGTCCATCAATTGTTGTTTTTGCATTTGTCATCCCGAGTGGGACGGGTATGCCCAGACGTGGGTCCCGTGCTCTCCATGCAACTGGAATCAAGCTATCCTGGCTGAAGAGGGGTGAAACCCCGAAACCGGTCCTAGGATGCTTGTTTCCAGTCCAGGGAGGACCTGGCTTGGCAGTTCGGGCTGGACTGTTCCCATGAGGCACAGGGTCAAGACTGATTTGCATATGGCTGGGTTCAAACTGGAATGGCATGGTGAGCAAAAAAACGATGGATTTAGGCCAGATCTCTGTACTGGGGTGAATGTATGACATTGTTCTGCATTCTGTCCATCAATTGTTGTTTTTCCATTTGTCATCCCGAGTGGGACGGGTATGCCCAGACGTGGGTCCCGTGCTCTCCATGCCACTGGAATCAAGCTATCCTGGCTGAAGAGGGGTGAACCCCCGAAACCAGTCCTAGGATGCTTGTTTCCAGTCCAGGGAGGACCTGGCTTGGTAGTTCGGGCTGGACTGTTCCCATGAGGCACAGGGTCAAGACTGATTTGCATATGGCTGGGTTCAAACTGGAATGGCATGGTGAGCAAAAAACGATGGATTTAGGCCCAGATCTCTGTACTGGGGTGAATGTATGACATTGTTCTGCATTCTGTCCATCAATTGTTGTTTTTGCATTTGTCACCCCGAGTGGGACGGGTATGCCCAGACGTGGGTCCCGTGCTCTCCATGCCACTGGAATCAAGCTATCCTGGCTGAAGAGGGGTGAAACCCCGAAACCGGTCCTAGGATGCTTGTTTCCAGTCCAGGGAGGACCTGGCTTGGCAGTTCGGGCTGGACTGTTCCCATGAGGCACAGGGTCAAGACTGATTTGCATATGGCTGGGTTCAAACTGGAATGGCATGGTGAGCAAAAACGATGGATTTAGGCCCAGATCTCTGTACTGCGGTGAATGTATGACATTGTTCTGCATTCTGTCCATCAATTGTTGTTTTTGCATTTGTCACCCCGAGTGGGAAGGGTATGCCCAGACGTGGGTCCCGTGCTCTCCATGCCACTGGAATCAAGCTATCCTGGCTGAAAAGGGGTGAAACCCCGAAACCGGTCCTAGGATGCTTGTTTCCAGTCCAGGGAGGACCTGGCTTGGCAGTTCGGGCTGGACTGTTCCCATGAGGCACAGGGTCAAGACTGATTTGCATATGGCTGGGTTCAAACTGGAATGGCATGGTGAGCAAAAAACGATGGATTTAGGCCCAGATCTCTGTACTGGGGTGAATGTATGACATTGTTCTGCATTCTGTCCATCAATTGTTGTTTTTGCAGGAAACTAGGCTAGGGCAGTTCCCTGATCTCTCACCATCCCTGTCCCACACAGGCACCATAAAAACCACAGTGCCTGTTCACATCTACTGTCCACATCACGCTCTCTGACGGCAGCACAATGATTCAAAATTCAATACTGTACTGAAATGAAAACAAAACTACAAATCAAAGAATTATATTATTTGTTAAATGGCCGGACCGGAACCATGACATTATGTGGTAATCCTACTCCGAAAGTGATGCTCATCTCAAATGTCCTGAGCACACTGAGGTTGGAACAGAAAATCGTATCATTGAATTTAAAAATACAAGTTCCAGTGCAACAGGAAAGGCAACTCTTCACATAAGCAGCAGCCGCCTCCGGCGCAGCTGCAAAAAAGCACGGAAAAGTTACATTTTTTTGCCGTTTCAGGTTTCTTCTGGTTTCTTTCCTTCCATGTTTAACCATGTACTTACTGGTGAGTGTCCTAAACAAAGCCTGTTTATCGAGGCTCAAAACATGTTTAGAGAGTTGTAAATCTTTTCAGTGACTCTTCATGCATATAACCTCTTGTTACTTGTTAGTGACCAAACAGTCGCCTGAGTGAGCAGAGGCCAGAAGCACATATGAAACAAGAGTAAACTGCTGTCTTAAGTAAAAAAATAAATTACATTACGTTTGTGACATGATACCATTTTCACATATATCAAAGCAGTGGGGAAAAAATCAGCAGGGCTTGTTTTAAAGCCCTTTACGGTAATCTTGCTAAAAGTATCCCAGTCACATCTGCCAGTGTTGGGAACGTTGTTTAACAATCTCGGAGAGGTTGGAATGGCAATAAACTGGGACTCCCCCCTCCGCTACCCAGGTAGGCGCAAGGGCTGGCAGTCGAGATCGCTCGGGCCCCGTAGTACCTGTATTTATATAGTACGGTTTATACAGGCATTGTTGGTGTGGCTCGAGGACGGGTCCAGCGCTGTGCATAATGATGACATGAGGCGCTGTGAAGTGGTGCTGACCGGCACTCCGACAGCGCTCCGAAGCTGCAGAAGGAGTTGCGGTCTGCATTGGTGTGCCTCGGTTACGGGGCCTGGGTTTGGCAAAGTGAAAGTAACCCTGCAAGCCATGCCACTGAGAATAAAAGAAAGGCGGGGCTGCCATAATTAACGATAAAGCGCGGTGCTGGAAGTGTTGTGTCTCATTGAGCAACAGCGTTTGACGAAGTGAAAGTTACCCTGCAAGCCCGCCGCGAAGAGAGACTAAAAGGAAGGCGCACCGCCATAATTAAAGATAAGGGCAAAGCTATTTCAAACAAGCATTTGCAATGCAATAGGACTCTCATTTACGCGAGGCCTATTGCATTGGAAATGGGAGTGCGGGCGGGCGCGAGAAGGTACGAACGGGAGTGCGCGAGAGGGGGGCGAGTGGCCCCAAGAAGTCACGGATTGCGGGAGGGGGGGAGGGACGGGAAGAAAATAGTGTTAGGAGTAAAGGGGCCAGTAGCCATGGAAGGATACAAATGACGACATGGGTGTCTTGGGGAGGGACTAACAAGCCTAAAACCAATCGGAAGGCAGCAGTTAGGACCTAATCCAATGAAAAAGATGGGCGGAGAGTGGGCGGAGCTTCCACAAAGCTTCCACGCTATACTGAATACTGCATGCCTCGCAAAGCGAGCAGCGCATGCGCTGCAATGCTAGGCTCGACCTAATAAAGAATTATGCAGTGGAGAAAATTAGGGAAACAGGGTAAAGTAGAATGCGGGAGACTAGGGTGGGGAAAAGGAGAAGACTGATGTAAGAATGAAGGGGAACAAAGAGACAGTGATAGTAAGAAAGATTAAACAAATCTGGGGTAGTTACAAAGAATGAAAGGAGTCAAAAGAAACAATGAGAAAGCAGAAACAAGTAAGTACTGAGGGGAGAATGAGATGGGGAAAAAAGAAGTATATGAGAATGAGAAATGTGTTTTGAACACACCTTTATTCTAAAATAATTTCTATGACGCCTTGGGAGAGGACTTCCACCTTCCCCCCAGAGTCTACCAAATACCCCTTGTTGTGGTCAATCTTGCTCACTGTACGCGCTCGACATAGCATAGGAGATGATATGACAAAGTTTGCCAGAACTGTTTTTGGTTCCCAGTTTGGTCATGATTGCCTGGAATTCACAATGTGGTTATGCCATTGGTTAGATTATCAATTTGCCTGATCAGTTTTTTAATATATATTAACCTCAGAGTTTATAATTCTTTTAAACAAATGAAGATTAAGTAATTTTTCTTCCTATTGTGCCTGACGTTTATTACCTATCTTTTCTGATCATTTCCATTTAAGGTGGAACATCTACTTATCCTTGGGTGAAACTACTCAAGTGAGGTTACTGAAGAGAAGGTGGAACACCCTCCAAGATATTGGTGCGGCGGAGATACTTATGACGTCAGACCTAAAGATCCACCCCCGCCGCCCATTGAATGAACAGGACTTGACTTTCCACGACTGGATTGCCAGTCAGTATGATCAGTATGCAATACTACAGCGTTGCAGTATGTGTCAGGGGAAAAAGAATGTAGACAAATGGCTCACCCCCGATCTTAGGCTGTGCAAATACAAACTGAGATGGTTACAGCTCCAATGGTGGGAATCACTCTCTATGTTAGATAAGTTGAAGTTGAAGTTTTGAGGAATTCCTGAAAAATTCTTAAATCTATATAAGGAGCGCTAAAAAACTATTCTATTTTGCTATGATTAAGTGGTTTTAAGAAGTACAGAAAAGTGTGTTTTCGATCCATAGAGAATTGACGGACATCTATAATGTCTTGCTCAAAACTCCACCTTCACAGAATTTACCCGACCAGTTTAAAGGT
Organism: Calotriton arnoldi; assembly: GCA_963921515.1. NCBI lineage: Eukaryota > Metazoa > Chordata > Amphibia > Caudata > Salamandridae > Calotriton > Calotriton arnoldi. The sequence goes on from CAWUFW010004039.1 coordinate 1,143,911, forward strand.
TTCTTCCTAGAAAACGCTGTAATTCCACGGAAAGATATGGAGGACAGTCGATTCAAGCCAGTGCCTGAGGAGGAAGTGGTGACTCTTCTGAATCCTCTCTCATGACAGCGAATTTACTAGGGCTGATGAAATCAGTGAAATCAGGCTCCAAAGATGACCACTGACCAGAAAGGGTCTTTAACCATCTGGCTCCTGTAATTTGACGACCTTTATGCCAACTATTAAACTCCTCATTGGAGAAGGGCCTAGCCCTCTGCTCTTAAAGGAGGGAATGGTAATAAAACTGCTATAAAAACCCAGGCTGGATCCCTTGGTTCTAAAACACTAATGCTCTATTTCGCTTTTACCATTTAGGACAAAAATGCTGGGAAAGTATGTAGCAAGTATTCTTTGTGAGCATTTACTAGCCCTTAGCTGTTTAACCGACACACAGGTGGGGTTCTGTCCAGGCCACAGCACTGAGTTAGTTATGGTTTCCATCCTAGATGAGCTCAGGATGGACTTGGAATTGGGCTGCCCTAGTGCACTGATCTCTGTAGATCTTTCAGCTGCCTTTGATATGATGCATCATGTTCGACCAAATCAGGGTTGTTGGAATAGGGTGATTGGCTCAGCAGTGGTGCTAAGGTTTTTTGACGGGTTGTTCTCAAGCATTGCAGCTCACCCCTTTTACATCTCAATGAGTCTGTGTCTCCTATGGGGTACCCCAAAGGTCATCACTCTACCCACCACTTTAATGTCTATATGTGGCCCTGGCACTTGTGGAATTGTCAAAGCATATCTGTACGCAGATGATATGGAGAGTCAGTGAGTAATGAAGAGGACTCATATTTGGCATTTTAGCAGAATCTGCAGTTTATCTGCTCGCAGATAGGGAGCAATACATTCAAGCTTACTTCAGATAAAATAGAGATCCCTGTTGTGTATAACTGAAATGAACTCTGAGTTGATAAATGCTGGCCGTGAGAACTAGGCTCCTCTCCTGCTCCTGTGTGTGTGGTGAAAAGCATGGGAGTTCACAAAGATGCACATCTGACTGCAGCAAAGCAAGTCTCTGTAACAGTATCAGCATGTTTCCATCAACTGTGCATGTTGCGTAATATCTCAGCTTTTTTGGATCAGGTTTGTGGGCACTTGTTGACTAAAGCTTTGATCGAATCTAGGCTTGACTACGCCAATGTGCCACAGTTGGAAATGTCCTCGACATTGATCAAAAGATTGTAAACACTGTAGAACTTGGCTGCCCGATTTGTGGCAGGTGTTTCTAGACGACTTGATCACATCAGTTCCACCCCGTTCCAATCTGCCAATCAAACAAAGAATACGGTTTAAGACCTTCCATTTAGTCCACAAATCCAAAGATGGCAGTGTCCTACCTTCATCAAGGTGTGCTTGACATGCTTTTGCCTGGTAAGATCGATGAGGTCTGCCAAGAACCATCTCTTAAAGATTCCCAGTTCAAGCAAACCCAGAGAGGGAGGGCAGTGCTTGCCGATGTGTGCTCCCAGATTGTGCAATTCTTTACCAGCTAAATCTTCTCTGCTGAGGTTTAGATGGGGCAGTAAAAGACTTCATGGCTGCCCATGCCCTCCTGTCAGCTGGAACATTTTCGTACTTTCACCCAGTCATGATTTCTACTTTCGGGCTTAGGGCCCGATTTAAATGTTGGCAGAGAGGGAACTCCATCACAACAGTGACCGAGTTCCCTTCCTGCCAACATTATGGTCTACCCGCTCGATTTTAATTCAGGTGGACTACAGTTTGACGACGGCAGAGACTACACCATATCCGCTGTGGTCAAACTTCTCTGATGGCCCGACAAAGTAAGGGCCATCGGAATTTAGATTGGCGGACATATAGCCAGTTTTCAATGCCCGTCACTGCCAGAAAAAACATGATGGTAAGAACCTTTTATACTTCCACAGGCACAGAAAGTGTTCTGACGAGTATGTCTTGAGCGTCACATTTATGGTTGGCATTAGCTGGGGGTGACTCCTGGCATCTATGTAACCAATGGGGTAAAAGTTCAGAGGGGAAAGCCTGCTCACTTTTACAGCAGTTGCTTTTTTCCCTACTGCAACAATCCCAGATTGCACCCTACTCCTAAAACCCAAGATGGGGAATCCCTTCCTCCCTTGTGAAGAGCCTGTTTGCCAACCTAGAGGTGTACCCTGGAAAATGAGTATCACGCTCCTTTGTGGTGGTCACTCATCATGAACTAATCTTTATTCGAGCAATCAAGTGAGCATAAAAGATACAACAAACAATAGATATATATATTGGCATATCACAGGAAATAACATTGCAATTAAAAACACAATTTAAGCTAAAGAGAAATATAACAGGTAAGATGGAAATAAATTCCTTAGGTTATAAAATTTGATCTGACTGAGGAAAAATTCAGCAAATGACAGAAATAAGAGGATAAGAACAGGTAAGTCCGATTTATTAATTAATAACAAAAATACAGCCATCAGTCATACAGCCCAGTTTGTCAGATTATACAAACTGCTATCTCACATGAATAATATCAAACAAAAGGAAAAATTAAAATACAATAGAAAAATCTACTAATGGCATAATTGTAAAAGCCTCCGACATATGGTACTTTGCATATAACTGCTACCACATAACAAAGATGGATTGAAGATAGTGATTGTATAAAAACATTGTTTCCCTGTATTGCCTATAGTTAGCATTTCTTTAAATAGGAAGTAGGTAACAGTTCCTTAAGGCAGTACAAAATTTACAAAAGAGCAAAAATACATTGTGTACTGGGAAGCACTGAAAGTCACAATGACACACCGGCAAGTTTTTAAAAAAGAACCAGTTTCTAGGAAGGCCACTCAAAACTTCATCTTAGGGTAGCTTGCCTCTCACTGGATTTGGAGCGTGACTGGGGCAACAAAGCTTTGCTTTCGCGAGGTCTCACCTTACAGTAACTTGTGAAAGGGAGGCCCTTTACAAATTAATGCTGTCCTTAATCCAACATAGCCAGTCTGCCGGCAAGGAGAAGAACACCTCCTCATACCCAGGCCACTGTTTCTGCTCGGGAGCAGTTTTCATATCTCATAAAGGTCTAACTTTGGCTAGACAGTTGCTGTCCACCTAATGCAAATTAGTCTCCAGGAGTTCCAGGCAGTAAAGAACAACTTTCTAAAAGTTACTTTTTATATTAGTTTAAAAAAAAATCACTTTACCATTAGATTGGAGTTTTGATAATTATTAAAAATTGTGGTTGAATCATTTGTCTAGCTAATCCCAAACCCGAGATAGCAGAATTAATATTCTAATCTGCACTCTAGTTTTCTCATAGAACAGCCAGAGTCTTCCACAGAGAAAATAGGTGGGTTTTTTGGGGTGGGGGGATTGTCGCTGCAGAGACATAGTAACATTTAATTTCTATATGTCCCACTTGTGCGCTACAAGGCCTACATAGGGGTGACTTATTAATATTCAAAAGTAAGATTTTTTCCCCTGTCAAAAGGGTGATTTTGCCAGGTCAGGCTGAATGTTTAAACTCCAGCAGCAAGGCTACATTGCTAGCCATGTTTTCCTTTCCATACTAGTGGATTGCACAATAAGAGCTGCAGTCCAGAGATGACATTTAACTTTCCATGTCACAAGTGTAGTTTCTACACCATATACTATGTGCTTACAGGAAGGTTAAATATGCCAGTCAGGGATTAGAACATTTCAAAATGTTAGAGGGGTCAGAGCACATACACCTGTAACTGGATGGCAGTGCTCCAGGGTGCAGAGTCTAAAAACCAGCAAATAATGCAGCAAGAAATGAGGGTGATCACACAAAAAAGGACATTTTGTCACTCGCAGGAAAAATCAATTAAGATGCAAGACATTGGCCAGTGGAATAATAAAGACAATAGGTAGTAGTGGTTTAGTTATCGCACCTCGTTAGAAACATATAATTACTGTGGGTACAGTACAATGACAATAGAAATTGTATTTGGAATGGTGCTTTTTGGCTATCTCACACCCTAATACCAATCAATAGATCCAGTATGTATACATTTTTTAAAGAAGGAAACCATAGCACTCAGGCAATGTTAAGAAATAGTATAAGGTCCAAACAGTAAGGGCTTGTATTGAACAACAGTTTTCCATATTGCAGATATAGAAGGTTATACATTCTTTGCTACATTCGAATTTCACAAATTCTTTCTTTAGAAATGGCCAACAGTTGACACGTGTTTTGTCACACAGTGACTTTTTCAAGAGTGTGAGATATTTACAATAAAGAATAAATTAAAGCAAGTCTAAGGCAAAGAAAAAAGAAAACGTAAAAAGAAGAAAAAAAGACGAAAAACAGAGACAAGAAAGAGACAAGCATGAAGATGGAAGAATTCTTTACGTAGGATGAATTGACCAATACTTAAGTCTACACAGTGAAGGAATGGACCTGCAACCATGATAAGAAATAGGAAGTGGAAAGGTATGTGAGTAGAGGAGTCATAGGGCAAACAAATAAGTAAAATCCGTCACCAGAATAAGAAGAAATATCCCAGCCTGTAGTGCAAGAGCAAGTATCTCAATTAGAGATGCATTTATATCAAAGAATGTAAAAGTATCCCAACCTATAGTGTTAGAGCAAGTGTCCGAGTAGGAAACACAATTATATCAATAAACCAACCTTTGATTAGGATTTAAATGCGGACACAGGTTCCATGTAAGAAGACCCATAAGGAGTGAGTTAGTGTATACTGCAATATCCTTGAGAGCGGCACCTCCGCAAGACGTAATGTATATTCTAATGGACACAGCTAGTAAAAGAAAAAAGGGGGGGAGTTGGCAAACAGAAGGAAACCACAAGTGTAACTGTGACCATCTAACTAGTAATAACTGAGTATAACATTACTAGCTGACTCACATTGAAGCGACGGAGATGGGCGAAGAGTTTAGACAGTAGGCTGATTTGTGTGGTTGGAACCATAAACTCTTGGTTAAAGTATGGGCCAGATCACTGAATAGAAAATGTAAGAGATGCTATCAGGAGAGGGAAAGGAAAGAAAAAGAGAGCATTAGTTGTAGCTAGGAACTTAATCCAAACAAAAGTCTGATGTTTGGCATATATCTGATCTCTCTTTTCTACCCTATTACTCCTCTACTCACATATCTTTCCACATCCTATTTCTTATCACGGGTGCAGGTCCATTCCTTCACTGTGTAGACCTAAGTATTGGTCAAGTCACTCTGCGTAAAGAATTCTTCTGTTTTCACGCTTGTCTCCGTTTTTCATCTTTTTTCTTCTGTTTTCTTTTTTTTGTCTTAGACCTGCTTCAATTTGTACTTTATTGTAAATATCTCACAGCCTTGAAAAAGTCATTGTGCGATGAAACACGTGTCGACTGTTGTCCATTTCCGAAGAAGAATACATAACCTTCCTTCCATATATGCAATAAAGAAAACTGTTGATCAATACAAGTCCTTACTGTTTTGACCTTATAATATTTCTTAACACCGCCTGAGTGCTATGGTTTCCTTCTTTAAAACATTGGCCAGTTGAATTTTGAGCACTGTGCAACCACTAAGCAGTCAAAGGAAATTAAATTTGACACTCCCATCCGAGATTTCCACAAAAACATCACTAATTTTTTAATCACTCATTATCATTTCACTAAGACCCTTGTTACAAGTGGCCTACAATAATCCCCATTATTTCCCTCCCCTAGAATTGCCATTATGGGACTCATAGTAAATTTTGAAGGGGAAAAAAGCTGGGATTGCAAGTTTTGGGAAAAGACGTGTGAATTGGAATTACTGTGTCAATCTCCTTGTGCTGCAAAGCTATTCCAGACTTTGCTACTTGCAGAAGGTAAAATATCCTGGTGGAATACCACTGAGCAGCATTGTTCCCACAAAATGTTTAATTCCAATTTCAAGTTTTGCTCATATAAACCCGGTATATCAAATAATTGCAAAACAATTGTGATAACTAAATTCTAGAGTTATCATTTGCTATAAACCTGTTAGTCATGTGTGATTTTAATTATCACACATGCTGCATTACATATTGAGCACCGTGTGAAATAACAAGTCCCTTCATCATTGTTTAGTTTCAGTTATGAATGCTTTATTGAATAAGATGCATTTCTGAAGCCTCCAAGTTGTATTCATATTGATTTTCCTTTTACGTTTACTAAGTGCTAATTAGTGGTTTACAATGTTTTAACATTCACATGCAGGATCAATTGAAGAAAATGTGACAATTTTTTATTGTGAGATTGCAATCAATTTTCTTCAACAGGATCAAAGTCCTTCACCAGAACCCGTGAACTAATAGTCCAGTCTGTCTCCATAACAATGCATATATGTGTCCAACTGCTCCTTACTTGTACGCATAGCAGACCTGATTCACATACTTAGATTATATTTATGACTATTGAAAATTCACAGTGGAGTCCATGGGTATGCCTGGGAACCTCTGGCAGTTGCAGTTTGCCAGGAGTACTCCTGAAATTTTTTTGTGTATTCCATTAAAACCATGCAAAACCATTTTCTCTTTTGTACACTGTAGATATTTACACATGTGAAAATGCAACCCTGTATGGTATTGCACTTCAAAACTTTATTTCCAATGAGAAAAGATGTCTCCTTGTGGAGTAACCAGCAATGTGTTGCCTCCCCATTTATAGCTTTGAGAATTGTGGGGGCGTAAGTTATAGTTAGCTCAGGTAACTATAACTGCTGAATTTCACTGGTTTTGTACGGGTGAAATCTGAGCCTAACTATATCGTCCCTGTAACCTTTGGTTATTTCAGATATATTTATCTGAGCTAACCATAACTTACGCCCCCACAATGCACTGCTTGTGACCTCACATATTACATCACTCATGAAATGGTCAGTGACATCACTGAGAGTTTTAAGATATACTAAGAAACTACATAAGTTAAATTACTATTCTGTTTGCACTACCAATGAGTGATACTGTTTCGAATATATGTCATATGAGTGGCACTGTGACTTTATCAGTGTGGGAGTGGGTGTCTGAGTGGCTGTATGGGTGTGCGAGTGGGTGTGTGAGTAGCTGTATAGGTGAGTGAGTGACTGTGTGAGTGGCTATATGGGTGGGTGAGTGTGTGTGAGTGGCTGTATCTGTGACTGTGTTGGCTGTGTGAGTGGCTCCATGGGTGGATGAGTGTGTGTGTGAGTGGCTGTATGGGTGACTGAGTGCCTGTGTGGATGGCCCTATGGGTTAGTGACTGGGTGTGTAAGTGTGTGTATGGGTAAGTGAATGGCTGTTTAAATGGGTGTATGGGTAAGTGAATGGGTGTGTGAGTGGCTGTTTTGCCCAGTAAGTATTTGTGTGAGTGGCCGTATAGATGAGTGAGTGGGCATGGGAGTGATTGTACTGATGTGTGAATGGGTAATTAAGTGGTTTTGTGGATGCGTGAATGGATGTGTAAGTGGCTGTATGGGGAGTGCATTGCTCTGTTAGTATCTGTATGCATGAGTGAATAGCTCTGTTAGTAGCTGTATGGGTGAGTGAGTGGCTATGTGAGTGGATGTATGGTTGAGTGAGTAGCTCTGTTAGTAGCTGTATGGATGAGTGAGTGGCTGTATGGGTAAGTGAGTGGTTGTGAGTGGCTGTGTGAATGGGTAGGTAAGTGGTTGCATAGGTGTGTGAGTGGCTGTATGGGTCTGTGGGTGTGTGAGTGGCTGTATGGGTCTGTGAGTAGCTATATGCATGGGAGTGTTTGTGTGAGTGGCTGTATGAGTGAGTGAGTGTGTGAGTCAGTAATTGTATGGGTCTATGATGAATGGTTATATGAGTGGTTGTGTGGGTGTGTGAGTTGGTATATGAGAGGTTGTATAGGGGTGTGAATGGATCTGTTAATGATGTCATCAGTGATGTCACTGACCATGTCATGAGTGATGTAATATGTAAGGTCATGAGCAGTGCATTGCGGGGGCATAAGTTATAGTTAACTCAGGTAACTATAACTGCTGAATTTCACTGGTTTTGTACAAGTGAAATCTGAGCCTAACTATAACATCCCTGTAACCTTTGTTTTTTTCAGTAAATTTCTAAGTTTTTAATTCTATTTCCTAGCTATAACGTCCCTATAACCTTTGTTTTGTTCAGTGAATTTCAACATTTATTTAATATTATTTCGTAACTGTAACCTATGAGAGTGGGGGTGTGAGTGGCCCTATGAGAGTGGGGGTGTGAGTGGCTGTATAGGCAGGTGAGTGTGTTTGTGAGTGGCTGTATAGGTCTCTGAGTGGATGTGTGAGTGAGTTTGTAGGTATGTGTGTGGTTAAATGGGTCTCTGAGTGGGTGTGTGAGTGGCTATATAGGTGTGTACATGGCTGTGTAAGTGGGTATAGGAGTGCCTGTGTAGATCACTGAGTGGGTACATGAGTCTCTGAGGGTGTTAGTGAGTGGGTATGTGAGTGTCTGAGTGGGTCTGTGAATGGTTGTGTGAGTCTCTGAGTGGGTGTGTGAGTGTGTGTGTGAGTCTCTGAGTGGGTCTGTGAGTGTATGTGTGAATCTCTCAGTTGGCCTGTGAGTGGGTGAATGAGTGTCTGTGGGTGCAAAAGTCTGTGAGTTGGTGAGTGAGAGTCTGAGTGAGTCAGTCAGTGGGCGCATGAGTCTCTCAGTGGATCTGTGAGTGGATGCATGAGTCTATGAGTGGGTCTGTGACTGGGTGCATTTGCTTCAGAGTGGGTCTGTGAGTGGCTGTGTGAGTGTCTGAATGGGTCTGAAAGTGGGTGTATGATTCTCTTAGTGGGTCTGTGAGTGGATATGTGAGTCTGTGAGTGGGTCTGTGAGTGGATGCATAAGTGTCTGAAAGTGGGTGTGTAATTCTCTGAGTCGGTCTGTGAGTGGATATGGGAGTCTCAGAGTGGGCCTGTGAGTAGATGCATGAGTCTCTGAGTGGATCTGTGAATGGGAACATGAGTGTCTGAGTGGGTCTGTGAGATCATGCAAGAGTCTCTGAGTGGGTGAGTGAGAGGGTGCGTGAGTTTCTGAGTGGTCTGTGAGTGGTTGTAAAAGACTCTGAGTGGGTCAGAGAGCTGGTGAGTGAGTTTCTGAGTGGGTCAATCAGAGGGTGCGTGAGTCTCTGAGTGGATCTGTGAGTGGGTGCAAGAGTGGGTCTGTGACTGGGTGCATTAGTTTCTGAGTAGGTCTGTGAGTGGGTGTACGAGTGTCTGAGTGGATGTGTGAGCAGGTGCATGAGTCTCTGAGTACCACTATGAGTGGGTGCATGAGTGCCTGAGTGGGTCTATGAGTGGGTGAATGAGTCTCTAAGTCGATCAGTGACTAGGTGCATGACTCTCTGTGTGAGTCTGAGAGTGGGTGTGTGAGTGTGTGAATGGGACTGTGAGTGAGTGCATGAGTCTCGGACTGGGCCTGGGAGTGGATGTGTAAGTCTCTGAGTGGATCTGTGAATGGGAACATGAGTGTCTGAGTGGGTCTGTGAGAGCATGCGAGAGTCTCTCAGAGGGTCTGTGAGTGGGTGCATGAGTGTTTTAGTGGATCTGTGAGTGGGTGCTTGAGTGTGTCTGTGAGTGGGTGTGTGAGTCTCTGAGTGGGTGTGTGAGTGTGTGTGTGTGTGAGTCTCTGAGTGGGTCTGTGAGTGTATGTGTGAGTCTCACAGTTGGCCTGTGAGTGGGTGAATGAGTGTCTGTGTGTGGGTAAGTTTCAGAGTGGGTCTGTGAGTGGGTATGCATGAGTGTGTGAGTGGGTCTTTGAGTGGGTGCATGAGTATATGAGTGGGTGCATCAGTGGGTGCATGGTAAAAAAGTAGAGGGACACATGGGAACAGCTCCTCATGGCAGCTCCCCCTGTGATGGTCCTCTTATTTAGTTTGCCTGCAGTCCAGTACCCTCCACTCCCTTTGGTTTTGTGCCTCCTCTGCTTGTTTTCTGCTCATGTTTCTGCCTTTTCTCTGCTTGCTCCTGTCCTCTATGTTGCCTCTTTGCTCATTTCTCATGTCTATTTTCCCTCTTTATGCTCATTTCTCATCTTTATTTTGCGTCTTTATGCTTGTTTCTCAACTTTATTCTGCCTCTTTCTGCTCATTTTTCACTTTTATTTTGCCTCTTTCTGCTCATTTTACATCTTTATTTTGCCTCTTTCTGTTTGTTCCTCACCTTTATTTTGCCTCTTTCTGCTTGTTTCTGACCTTTATTCTGCCTTTTGCTGCTCATTTCTGACCTCTATTTTTCCTCTTTCTGTTTGTTTCTGACCTCTATTCTGCCTCTTTCTGCTCGTTTCTTACCTTTATTTTGCCTCCTGCTCGTTTCTGACCTTTATTCTGCCTCATTCTGCTCATTTCTGACTTTCATGTTTCCTCTTTCTGCTTGTTTCTGACCTTTATTCTGCCTCTTGCAGCTCATTTTTTACCTCTATTTTGCCTCTTTATGTTCATTTCTTATCTTTATTTTGCCTCTTTCTGCTTGTTTCTGACCTCTATTCGGCCTTTTTTCATGCTCATTTCTGACCTTTATTCTGCCTCTTTCTGCTTCCTTCTGACCTTCTCACCTTCTTTTCTGCCTCTTTCTTCTTGTTTCTGAACTTTAGTTTGCCCCTTGCTGCTCGTTTCTGACCCTATTTTGCCAGTTTCTTCTTGTTGCTGACCTTTATTCTGCCTCTTTCTGCTCGTTTCTCAACCTTATTCTGCCACTTTCTGCTCGTTTTTCACTTATATTTTGCCTCTTTCTGCTCATTTTGCATCTTTATTTTGCCTCTTTCTGCTTGTTTCTCACCTTTATTTTGCCTCTTTCTGCTTGTTTCTGACCTTTATTCTGCCTTTTGCTGCTCATTTCTGACCTCTATTTTTTCCTCTTTCTGTTTGTTTCTGACCTCTATTCTGCCTCTCTCTGCTCGTTTCTGACCTTTATTTTGCCTCCCGCTCGTTTCTGACCTTTATTCTGCCTCATTCTGCTAATTTCTGACCTTCATTTTTCCTCTTTCTGCTCATTTCTGACCTTTATTCTCCCTCTTGCTGCTCGTTTCTGACCTCTATTTTGCCTCTTTATGCTCATTTCTCTTCTTTATTTTGCCTCTTTCTGCTTGTTTCTGACCTTTATTCTGCCCTTTTTATTCTCATTTCTGAACTTTATTCTGCCTCTTTCTGCTCCCTTCTGACCAACTTTTCTGCCTCTTTCTGCTTGTTTCTGACCTTTAGTCTACCCCTTGCTGCTCGATTCTGATCCTATTATGCCTATTTCTTCTCGTTGCTGACCTTTTATTCTTCCTCTTTCTGCTCATTTCTCAACTTTATTCTGCCCCTTCCTGCTCATTTCTCATCTTTATTTTGCCCCTTTCTGCTCATTTTGCATCTTTATTTTGCCTCTTTCTGCTCATTTCTCAACTTTATTTAGCCTCCTTCTGCTTGTTTCTGACCTTCATTCTTATTTTTGCTGCTCATTTCTGACCTCTATTTTGCCTCTTTCTGTTCGTTTCTGACTTCTATTCTGCCTCTTTCTGCTCGTTTCTCAACTTTATCTTACCTCCTTCTGCTAGTTCCTGACCTTTATTCTGCCTCTTCCTGGTCGCTTCTGACCTTTATTTTGCCTCTGCTCGTTTCTGAACTTTATTTTGCCTCTTTCTGCTCATTTCTAACCTTTATTCTGCCTCTTTCTGCTCATTTCTGACCTTTATTCTGCTTCTTGCTCCTTGTTTCTGACCTTTATTCTGCCTCTTTCTACTTGTTTCTCACCTTTATTCGGCCTCTTACTGCTCATTTCTCACCTCTATTTTGCCTCTCTTTCTGCTCGTTTCTGACCTTTATGCTGCCTCTTTCTGCTAGTTTCTAAGCTTTAATTTGCCTCTTTCTGCTCATTGCTGACCTTTATTTTGCCTGTTTCTGCTCATTTCAGACCTTTATTCTGCCTCTTTCTGCTCGTTTCTTACCTTTATTTTGCCTCCTGCTCGTTTCTGACCTTTATTCTGCCTCATTCTGCTCATTTCTGACCTTCATGTTTCCTCTTTCTGCTCGTTTCTGACCTTTATTCTGCCTCTTGCAGCTCATTTTTTACCTCTATTTTGCCTCTTTATGTTCATTTCTTATCTTTATTTTGCCTCTTTCTGCTTGTTTCTGACCTCTATTCGGCCTTTTTTCATGCTCATTTCTGACCTTTATTCTGCCTCTTTCTGCTTCCTTCTGACCTTCTCACCTTCTTTTCTGCCTCTTTCTTCTTGTTTCTGAACTTTAGTTTGCCCCTTGCTGCTCGTTTCTGACCCTATTTTGCCAGTTTCTTCTTGTTGCTGACCTTTATTCTGCCTCTTTCTGCTCGTTTCTCAACCTTATTCTGCCACTTTCTGCTCGTTTTTCACTTATATTTTGCCTCTTTCTGCTCATTTTGCATCTTTATTTTGTCTCTTTCTGCTTGTTTCTCACCTTTATTTTGCCTCTTTCTGCTTGTTTCTGACCTTTATTCTGCCTTTTGCTGCTCATTTCTGACCTCTATTTTTCCTCTTTCTGTTTGTTTCTGACCTCTATTCTGCCTCTCTCTGCTCGTTTCTGACCTTTATTTTGCCTCCCGCTCGTTTCTGACCTTTATTCTGCCTCATTCTGCTAATTTCTGACCTTCATTTTTCCTCTTTCTGCTCATTTCTGACCTTTATTCTCCCTCTTGCTGCTCGTTTCTGACCTTTATTCTGCCCTTTTTATTCTCATTTCTGAACTTTATTCTGCCTCTTTCTGCTCCCTTCTGACCAACTTTTCTGCCTCTTTCTGCTTGTTTCTGACCTTTGGTCTACCCCTTGCTGCTCGATTCTGACCCTATTATGCCTATTTCTTCTCGTTGCTGACCTTTTATTCTTCCTCTTTCTGCTCATTTCTCAACTTTATTCTGCCTCTTCCTGCTCATTTCTCATCTTTATTTTGCCCCTTTCTGCTCATTTTGCATCTTTATTTTGCCTCTTTCTGCTCATTTCTCAACTTTATTTAGCCTCCTTCTGCTTGTTTCTGACCTTCATTCTTATTTTTGCTGCTCATTTCTGACCTCTATTTTGCCTCTTTCTGTTCGTTTCTGACTTCTATTCTGCCTCTTTCTGCTCGTTTCTCAACTTTATCTTACCTCCTTCTGCTAGTTCCTGACCTTTATTCTGCCTCTTCCTGGTCGCTTCTGACCTTTATTTTGCCTCTGCTCGTTTCTGACCTTTATTTTGCATCTTTCTGCTCATTTCTAACCTTTATTCTGCCTCTTTCTGCTCATTTCTCACCTCTATTTTGCCTCTCTTTCTGCTCGTTTCTGACCTTTATGCTGCCTCTTTCTGCTAGTTTCTAAGCTTTAATTTGCCTCTTTCTGCTCATTGCTGACCTTTATTTTGCCTGTTTCTGCTCATTTCAGACCTTTATTCTGCCTCTTTCTGCTAATTTCTGACCTTTATTCTGCCTTTTTCTGCTTGTTTCTCAACTTTATTCTGCCTCTTTCTGCTCATTTCTCACCTTTATTTTGCCTCTTTCTGCTCATTTTGCATCTTTAGTTTGCCTCTTTCTGCTTGTTTCTCACTTCTATTTTGCCTCTTTCTGCTTGCTTCGCACCTTCATTCTGCCTTTTGATGCTCATTTCTGACCTCTATTTTGCCTCTTTCTGTTTGTTTCTGACATCTATTATGCATCTCTCTACTCGTTTCTCACCTTTATTTTGCCTCCTGCTCGTTTCCAACCTTTATTCTGCCTCATGCTGCTCATTTCTGACCTTCATTTGTGCTCTCTCTGCTCATTTCTGACCTTTATTCTGCCTCTTGCTGCTCATTTCTGACCTCTATTTTGCCTCTATATGCTCATTTCTCATCTGTATTTTGCGTCTTTCTGCTTGTGTCTGACCTCTTTTCTGCCTCTTTATGCTCATTTCTGACCTTCATTCTGCCTCTGCTTCCTTCTGACCTTCTTTTCGTCCTCTTTCTGCTTGTTTCTCACCTTGAATCTGCCCCTTGCTGCTCATTTCTGACCTCTATTTCTCCTCTTTCTGTTTGTTTCTGACCTCTATCCTGCCTCTTTCTGCTCATTTCTCACCTTTATTTTCCCTCATGCTCATTTCTAACTTTATTCTGCCTCATTCTGCTCATTTCTGACCTTCACTTTTCCTCTTACTGCTTGTTTCTGACCTTTATTCTGCCTCTTGATGCTCATTTCTGACCTCTATTTTGCCTCTTTATGCTCATTTCTCATCTTTATTTTGCCTCTTTCTGCTTGTTTATGACCTTTATTCTGCACTTTTTATGCTCATTTATGACCTTCCTTCTGCCTCTTTCTGCTCCCTTCTGACCTACTTTTCTGCCTCTTTCTGCTTGTACTGACCTTTAGTCTGCCCCTTGCTTCTCGTTTCCAACCCTATTATGCCTGTTTCTTCTCGTTGCTGACCTTTACTCTTCCTCTTTCTGCTCGTTTCTCAACTTTATTTTGCTCCTTTCTGCTCATTTTGCATCTTTATTATGCCTCTTTCTGCTCACTTCTCAACTTTATTCAGCTTCTTTCTGCTTCTTTCTGACCTTTACTTTGCCTTTTGCTGCTCATTTCTGACCTCTATTTTGCCTCTTTCTGTTTGTTTCTGACTTCTATTCTGCCTCTTTCTGTTCGTTTCTCACCTTTATTTTACCTCCTTCTGCTAATTTCTGACCTTTATTCTGCCTCTTTCTGCTTGCTTCTGACCTTTATTTTGCCTCTGCTCTTTTTTGACCTTTATTCTGCCTCTTTCTGCTTATTTCTGACCTTTATTCTGCTTCTTTGAGCTTGTTTCTGACCTTTATTCTGCCTCTTTCTGCTTGTTTCTCTCCTTTATTCTGCTCTTACTGCTCATTTCTCACCTCTATTTTGCCTCTTTCTTCTCATTTCTGACCTTTATTCAGCCTCTTTCTGCTTGTCTCTCACTGTTTTTTGCCTCTTTCTGCTCATTGCAGATCTTTATTTTGCCTCTTTCTGCTAATTTCTTACCTTTATTTTGCCCCTCTTTGCTCGTTTCGGACCTTTATTTTGCCTCTTTCTGCTCGTTTCTCACCTTTATTCTGCCTCTTTCTGCTAGTTTCTCAGCTTTAATTTGCCTCTTTCTGCTCATTGCTGACCTTTATTTTGCCTCTTTCTGCTTGTTGCTGACCTCGATTCTGCCTCTTTTCTGCTAATTTCTCACCTTTATTTCTGCTCATTGCTGACATTTATTTTGCCTCTTTCTGCTTGCTTCTGACCTTTATTCTGCCTGTTTCTGCTCGTTTCTCGCCTTTATTTTGCCCCTTTCTGCTCGTTTCTTACATTTATTCTGCCTTTCTGCTCTCGTCTAACCTTTATTCTGCCTCTTTCTGCTCGCTACATGCCTTTATTTTGCCTCTTGCTGCTCATTTCTCACCTCTGTTTTGCCTCTTTCTGCTAGTTTCTGAAATTTGTTCTGCCTCTTTCTGCTTGTTTCTCACTTTCATTTTGCCTCTTTCTATTCATATCTGACCTTTATTTTAAGCCTGGGCAGAGTTCGCGGAGTTCCGCTACGCTCAAGTAGATTTTTTACTCGAGCAGCAGCTTTCTCAATGCGAACGGACGGTTTCTCAACGCAATCGGTCGCAAGCATATGCGATCACTCGCAATAAGAAATCTGACGGCCTGCGTTGGGAAATCTTACCAGAAGGTTGATTTTCCACTCCCGCCAAATTGATGTTGACGATCAGTAATGAGGAAAAATCTCGCCGGGAGGTAGATTTTCCTCACTCGGGCTCGCCAACTTGGCGTTGACGAATGCAAGTGAAGAAAAAAACTCCGCTACGTGGAGCGGAGTTTTTCGGAACTCGGTGAGCTCCGTGTAACGTGGAGTGCGGGAAACTCTGCAAACTCCGTGAGCGGAGCTGAGTTTACTGCCCAGACTTACTTTATTATGCCTCTTTCTGCTCTGACCTTTGGCCTGCATCTTTCTGCTTGCTTCTCTCCTTTATTTTGCCTCTTTCGGGTCGTTTCTAGCCATTATTACTGCCTCTTTCTGCTCATTTCTGACCTTTATTCATCTTCTGTCTGCTAATTGCTGACCTTTGTTTTGCCTCTTTCTGCTCGTTCCTGACCTCTATTCTGCCTCTTACTGCTCATTTCACACCTTTATAATGTCTATTTCTGCACGTTGCTAACCTTTATTCTGCCTCTTTCTGTTCGTTTATCACCTTCATTTTGCCTATTTTTCCTTGTTTCTGACCTTTATTCTGCCGCTCTCTGTTCCCTTCTGACCTTTACCCTGCATCTTTCTGCTCCTTTCTCAGCCTTATTTTGCCTCTTTCTGCTAGCTTCAGACCATTATTCAGCATCTTCTGCTCAGGTCTGACCTTTATTCAGCCTCCTGTTTGCCTCTCACCTTTATTATGCCTTTTTCTGCTCATTTCTGACCTTAATTCTGCCTCTTTCTGCTAGTCTCTCAGCTTTATTTTGCCTCTTTCTGCTCACTGCTGAACTTTATTTTGCCTCTTTCTGCTCAGTTTCTGACCTTTATTCTGCCACTTTCTGCTTGTTTCTCACCTTTATTCTGCCTCTTTCTGCTAGTTTCTGACCTGTCATTCTGCCTCTTGCTGCTGGTTTCTGATCTTTTTCGCATCTTTCTGCTAGTTTCAGACCTTTATTCTGCCTCTTTCTGCTCATTTATCATCTTTATTAAGCCTTCCTGCTCGTTACCCACCTTTTTCTTTGCCTCTTTCTGCTCATTTATCACCTTTATTCTACCACTTTCTGCTAGTTTCTCAGCTTTATTTTGCCTCATTCTGCTCATTTCTGACCTTCATTTTTCCTCTTACTGCTTGTTTCTGACCTTTATTCTGCCTCTTGCTGCTCATTTCTGACCTCTATTTTGCCTCTTTATGCTCATTTCTCATCTTTATTTTGCCTCTTTCGGCTTGTTTCTGACCTTTATTCTGCCCTTTTCTTGCTCATTTATGACCTTTATTCTGCCTCTTTCTGCTCCCTTCTGACCTACTTTTCTGCCTCTTTCTGCTTGTACTGACCTTTAGTCTGCCCCTTGCTTCTCGTTTCCAACCCTATTATGCCTGTTTCTTCTCATTGCTGACCTTTACTCTTCCTCTTTCTGCTCGTTTCTCAACTTTATTTTGCTCCTTTCTGCTCATTTTGCATCTTTATTATGCCTCTTTCTGCTCACTTCTCAACTTTATTCAGCTTCTTTCTGCTTCTTTCTGACCTTTACTTTGCCTTTTGCTGCTCATTTCTGACCTCTATTTTGCCTCTTTCTGTTTGTTTCTGACTTCTATTCTGCCTCTTTCTGTTCGTTTCTCACCTTTATTTTACCTCCTTCTGCTAATTTCTGACCTTTATTCTGCCTCTTTCTGCTTGCTTCTGACCTTTATTTTGCCTCTGCTCTTTTTTGACCTTTATTCTGCCTCTTTCTGCTTATTTCTGACCTTTATTCTGCTTCTTTGAGCTTGTTTCTGACCTTTATTCTGCCTCTTTCTGCTTGTTTCTCTCCTTTATTCTGCTCTTACTGCTCATTTCTCACCTCTATTTTGCCTCTTTCTTCTCATTTCTGACCTTTATTCAGCCTCTTTCTGCTTGTCTCTGACTGTTTTTTGCCTCTTTCTGCTCATTGCAGATCTTTATTTTGCCACTTTCTGCTAATTTCTTACCTTTATTTTGCCCCTCTTTGCTCGTTTCGGACCTTTATTTTGCCTCTTTCTGCTCGTTTCTCACCTTTATTCTGCCTCTTTCTGCTAGTTTCTCAGCTTTAATTTGCCTCTTTCTGCTCATTGCTGACCTTTATTTTGCCTCTTTCTGCTTGTTGCTGACCTCGATTCTGCCTCTTTTCTGCTAATTTCTCACCTTTATTTCTGCTCATTGCTGACATTTATTTTGCCTCTTTCTGCTTGCTTCTGACCTTTATTCTGCCTGTTTCTGCTCGTTTCTCGCCTTTATTTTGCCCCTTTCTGCTCGTTTCTTACATTTATTCTGCCTTTCTGCTCTCGTCTAACCTTTATTCTGCCTCTTTCTGCTCGCTACATGCCTTTATTTTGCCTCTTGCTGCTCATTTCTCACCTCTGTTTTGCCTCTTTCTGCTAGTTTCTGAAATTTGTTCTGCCTCTTTCTGCTTGTTTCTCACTTTCATTTTGCCTCTTTCTATTCATATCTGACCTTTATTTTAAGCCTGGGCAGAGTTCGCGGAGTTCCGCTACGCTCAAGTAGATTTTTTACTCGAGCAGCAGCTTTCTCAATGCGAACGGACGGTTTCTCAACGCAAACAGTCGCGAGCATATACGATCCCTCGCAATAAGAAATATGACCACCCGCGTTGGGAAATCTTACCAGAAGGTTGATTTTCCACTCTCGCCAACTTGATGTTGATGATCGGTAATTAGGAAAAATCTCGCCGGGAGGTAGATTTTCCTCACTCGGGCTCGCCAACTTGGCGTTGACGAATGCAAGTGAAGAGAAAAACTCCGCTACGTGGAGCGGAGTTTTCGAACTCGGTGAGCTCCGTGTAACGTGGAGTGCGGGAAACTCTGCAAACTCCGTGAGCGGAGCTGAGTTTACTGCCCAGACTTACTTTATTATGCCTCTTTCTGCTCTGACCTTTGGCCTGCATCTTTCTGCTTGCTTCTCTCCTTTATTTTGC
The DNA here is from genome assembly GCA_963921515.1 of Calotriton arnoldi. Taxonomy (NCBI): domain Eukaryota; kingdom Metazoa; phylum Chordata; class Amphibia; order Caudata; family Salamandridae; genus Calotriton; species Calotriton arnoldi. The sequence continues at coordinate 1,162,469 of CAWUFW010004039.1, forward strand.
CTCTTTCGGGTCGTTTCTAGCCATTATTACTGCCTCTTTCTGCTCATTTCTGACCTTTATTCATCTTCTGTCTGCTAATTGCTGACCTTTGTTTTGCCTCTTTCTGCTCGTTCCTGACCTCTATTCTGCCTCTTACTGCTCATTTCACACCTTTATAATGTCTATTTCTGCACGTTGCTAACCTTTATTCTGCCTCTTTCTGTTCGTTTATCACCTTCATTTTGCCTATTTTTCCTTGTTTCTGACCTTTATTCTGCCGCTCTCTGTTCCCTTCTGACCTTTACCCTGCATCTTTCTGCTCCCTTCTCAGCCTTATTTTGCCTCTTTCTGCTAGCTTCAGACCATTATTCAGCATCTTCTGCTCAGGTCTGACCTTTATTCAGCCTCTGTTTGCCTCTCACCTTTTTTTGCCTTTTTCTGCTCATTTCTGACCTTAATTCTGCCTCTTTCTGCTAGTCTCTCAGCTTTATTTTGCCTCTTTCTGCTCACTGCTGAACTTTATTTTGCCTCTTTCTGCTAGTTTCTGACCTTTATTCTGCCACTTTCTGCTTGTTTCTCACCTTTATTCTGCCTCTTTCTGCTAGTTTCTGACCTGTATTCTGCCTCTTGCTGCTGGTTTCTGATCTTTTTTGCATCTTTCTGCTAGTTTCAGACCTTTATTCTGCCTCTTTCTGCTCATTTATCATCTTTATTAAGCCTTCCTGCTCGTTACCCACCTTTTTCTTTGCCTCTTTCTGCTCATTTATCACCTTTATTCTACCACTTTCTGCTAGTTTCTCAGCTTTATTTTGCCTCTTTCTGCTCATTGCTGACCTTTATTTTGCCTCTTTCTGTTAGTTGCTGATCTCTATCCTGCTTCTTTCTGATCACTTCTCATCTTTATTTTGTCTCTTTTTGCTCATTCATAACCTTTATTCATCCTCTTTTTGCTCGTCTATCACCTTTATTCTGTCTCTTTCTGCTGGTTTCTCACCTTTATTTAGCTTCTCCTGCTCATTTCAGGCCTTTAATCTGCCCCTTTCTGCTGTTCTGGCCTTTACTTGTCTCTTTCGACACGTTTCTGACCTTTATTCTGCCTCTTTCTGCTAGTTTCTGACCTCTCTTTTGCATCTTTATTTTGCCTCTTTCTGCTTGTTTCCAACCTTAATTTTGCCTCTTTCTGCTTGTTTCTCAACTTTATTCTGCCTTTTGCTGCTCATTTCTGACCTCTATTTTGCCTCTTTCTGTTAGTCTCTGACATCTATTCTGCCTTTCTCTGCTCGTTTGTCACCTTTATTTTGCCTCCTGCTCGTTTGCAACCTTTATTCTGCCTCATGCTGCTAATTTCTGACCTTTATTCTGTCTCGTGCTGCTCATTTCTGACCTTTATTCTGCCCCTTGCTGCTCGTTCAGACCCTATTCTGCCTGTTTCTTCTTGTTGCTGACCTTTATTCGGTCTCTTTCTGCTCGTTTCTCAACTTTATTCTGCCTCTTTCTGCTCCTTTCTCACCTTTATTTTGCCTCTTTCTGCTTATTTTGCATCTTTATTTTGCCTCCTTCTGCTCATTTCTCAACTTTATTTTGCCTTTTTCTGATAGTTGCTGACCTCTATTCTGCCTCTTTCTGATAATTTCTCACCTTTGTTCTGCCTCTTTCTGCTCATTGCCGACCTTTATTCATCCTCTTACTGCTCATTTCTCACCTTTATTCTGCCTCGTTCTGCTTGTTTCTCACCTTTATTTTGCCTCTTCTGCTCATTTCTGGCCTTTATTCTGCCCCTTTCTGCTCTTCTGACCTTTATTTTGTCTCTTTCGACTCATTTCTGAAATTTATTCTGCCTCTTGCAGCTCGTTTCTGACCTCTAGTTTGCCTCTTTCGGTTGGCTTCTCAACTTCATTTTGCCTCTTTCTGCTCGTTTCTGACCTTTATTCTGTCTCTTTCTGCAACCTTCTGACCTTTAGTCTGCCTCTTTCTGCTTGCCTCTGACCTTTATGTTGCCTCTTTCTGCTCGTTTCTAACATTTATTACACCTCTTTCTTCTCATTTCTCACCTTTATTTTGCCACTACTGCCAATTTCTGGCCTTTATTCTGCCCCGTTCTGCTCTTCTGACCTTTATTTTGTCTCTTTCAACTCATTTCTGACCTTTATTCTGACTCTTGCTGCTCATTTCTGACCTCTAGTTTGCCTCTTTCTGATAGTTTTTCACCTTTATTTTGCGCCTTTCTGCTAGTTTCTGACCTTTATTCTGTCTCTTTCTCCATCCTTCTGACCTTTAGTCTGCCTCTTTCTGCTCTCCTCTGACCTTTATTTTGCCTCTTCCTGCTCGTTTCTCACCTTTATCCAGCTTCTTTCTGCTCATTTCTCACCTTTATCCAGCTTCTTTCTACTCATTTTTCACCTTCTTTTTTTGCCCCTTTCTGCTCATTTCTGACCTTTATTCTGCCTCTTTCTGCTAGTTTCACAGCTTTATTTTGCCACTTTCTGCTCATTGCTGACCCTTAATTTGTCTCTTTCTGCTCGTTGCTGACCTCTTTTCTCCCGCTTTCTGTTAATTTCTCACCTTTATTTTGCCTGTTTCTGCTCATTGCTTACCTTTATTCTGCCTCTTTCTGCTCGTTTCTCACCTTACTTCTGCCTCTTTCTTCTCGTTTCTCACCTTTATTTTGCCTCTTTTTGCTCTCTTTTGACCTTTATTTTGCCTCTTTCTGCTGATTTCTGTCATGTATTCGGCTTCTTTCTGCTTTTTTCTGACCTTTATTCTGCCTCTTGCTGCTCCTTTCTTACCTTTATCTTGCCTCTTGCTGCTCGTTTCTCACCTTTATCTTGCCTCTTTCTGCTCATTGCTGACCTTCGTTCTGTCTCTTTCTGCTTGTTTCTCACCTTTATCTTGCCTCTTTCTGCTTGCTTCTGACCTTAATTCTGCCTCTTTCTGCTCCCTTCTGTCTATTTCCCTGGAACCGCTTGGGGGACCTCAATACCCCCACAGTCCCAGTTCGGGCCCCGCCTCCTGCAAGAGCCAGCATTGCTGCTGTACGGAGGGAGCTGCTGGAAATGCAGCTCCCTGTGTGTAGGAGTAATACTTTTAACTCTTTCCCTGTCCACATGTCTGTGGGCAGGTAAAGAGATGAAACCTCTGCTTCCGGTGGGTGGGAGCACTTTTACAGCTCTCGCCCACTGGAACCAGAGTGTTTGCTTTTGCTTGGCAGGAGCTGTCAGCTCCCGACAAGCAAAAGCAAACAGCTATGTCCCAGGGATGGGTATCCCGGAACATAGCAGGAGCCGGCCCTGGGGGTGGCGGTCCCCAGGGCCATTAATCGCTCCTGGAGGGGTGCCCCTTCTTTTTTGTATTTTACCCTGGGAAGGTGGTGGTCCCCAGGGCTTGGGGGGGTCCATGTGGCCCCCCACATTTAATTTAACAAAAGCCCCAGGGAGGTGGTGGTTCCTGGGGCTTAGGCGGTCCGCGCAGCCACCCTATTCATTGCATTTAAAGCCCTGGGGAGGTGGTGATCCCCTGGGCCCGGGGGGTCCACAAGGCCCCCCGCATTAATATAAACATAAGCCATGGGAAGGGGGGTGGTCCCGGGGCATAAAAATGCCCATGGAAGGGGGCCACATGTGCTCCCCTCCTTTAATTTAATAACCTCTGCATGCCCCAGGACCTGGCCCATCCGGGAGGGGGGGGGGTAATTAAAAACAAGCACTGGAGACCACATCAGGGTTTTTTTGCCACGAATTTTGCAAATTCACAGCAAATTTGTTTTTTTTAAAGTGTTTTGTGCCCTGCTGTGGTCCCTCTAGAACCCGAGGACAAAGGCTTAGGGGTCAGGGTATTCCTACCCCTGCCCCCTTTTCTTTTTTTAATGTTTTTGGTGGGACTAGGCTGAAGCCAAGTCCCAAGATGGCTGCCAACACTTCCAGGTTGAAGTGTTGGCAGCCAATCAGAGCTCTGCATTTCCTAGCACAAGCTCATCTTTTTTCGCAAAGTCATTGCGGCCACAAATATCACTACTTTTGTTTTTAGAATTTCTCAACAACAACTGAACAGATTTACACCCAAAAACTGAAAATGTGATCTGTGTAACCAAATTGACCTTTCTGCCTAATTTGGTATAATTCCATCCAGTACTTCGGACTGCAGCTTCGACTAATGGTCCAATGGGAATGAACATGGGAAATGTACCTTTTTTTGATACCCCTTTTTCTCGGCCCCCGCTTGACGGATCACCCCAAAACTTTCCATGCACAACAAAAATCACCAGTGCATTTTCATGGGAACATTACATGAAGATTTGTCAAACGGCACCAAAGATATAGGCAAGTCACAAAACACTTTTCCTAAGGAAACATGGTCCTAGCTATAACTACCTACTGGCGACCGCCAGTGGGATATATACATATATATATAAATTATATATACATACATATAAATATATATTGTATAGAGAGAGAGAGAGAGATAGATTCAATAAGAAGGAGGAGTTTGAGGGGAATTCTCTATATATATATATTTTTGGGGCGGGGGAGTGTGTGCGTGTACGTGCGTGTGCTCCGCTAGCAGAGGTTGCGGAGATTTGTTAACTACGCATTACATTGGAAACACAGAATTCATGCAAAAATTCCAACTCCGTCACGTAGTGGAGTTAGCTACTGCACCCACAACTCTTTGATAAGACAACTTAACCTTTACATGCTAAAAACGATATAACCAATTCACAAAAGTGAAATTTGAAAAATATTAGGCAATGAAAGAGGTGATGATTTTGAGGTCACCCCTAACCTAGGGGAGAACCAAGCAGATGCCTTGAACACAAAGAGCATATCATGCTGAACGATTCGGTGGTGGTTCCATCCTCCTAGGACCACCCCAAGCAAAGTTATGGGCAAAAATACAATGCCAACCAAAGGCCCAGCAAAGCATTATGGGACGAGATTCTAGAGTGCAGTGAATAACTGTGCTTGGGGTGGTCCTAGGAGGATGGGACCACCACCGAATCATTCAGCATGATGTGTTCAAGGCATTTGCTTTGTTCTCTCCCTAGGTTAGGGAGGACCCCAAAATCATCACCTCTGTCACTGCTTGCTTTATTTTTATTTTCACTTTTGTGAGATGACTATATGCATTTTAGCATGTAAAGATAGAGTTATTTGTTGTTTAACTAAATGTACTGTTTGCTATATTTTCGGTTTCACTTTTGTGAGATGACTATATGCATTTTAGCATGTAAAGAAAGATATTTGTTGTTTTACTAAAGGTATGTGAGATTTCAGTTTTATTAATTGTGATGAGATGAGGGGAGTTTCACAAACTCGGGAGTAAGCTATTGCACCCACAACCCTATGATAAAACAATTTTACCTTTACATGCTAAAAAGCATATAACCAATTCACAAAAGTGAGCTTTGAAAAATATCAGGCAATGACAGACGTGATGATTTTGGGGTCCCCCCTAACCTAGGGGAAGGACCAAACAGATGCCTTGAACACAAAGAGCATATCATGCTCAAGGTTGTGGTGGTCCCACCCCGAGCAAAGTTATGGGCAAAAATACAATGCCAACCAAAGGCCCAGCAAAGCATTATGGAGCGAGATTCTAGAGTGCAGTGAATATTATAGTATTAGCCTGCCCCTTGAGGAATGTTTTGATATTGGATACTATAATATTCTATAATATTCACTGCACTCTAGAAACTCGACCCATAATGCTTTGCAGGGCCTTTGGTTGGGATTGTATTTTTGCCCATAACTGTGCTTGGGGTAGTCCTAGGAGGATGGGACCACCACTGAATCGTTCAGCATGATGTGCTCTTTGTGTTCAAGGCATCTGCTTGGTTCTCTCCCTAGGTTAGGGAGGACCCCAAAATCATCACTTCTCTCACTGCTTGCTGTATTTTCATTGTCACTTTTGTAAAATGACTATAATATTATCAAAGGTATGTGAGGTTTCTGTTTTATTAATTGGCATGAGACGGAACAGAGTTTTTGTTCAACTCCGCAGAATTCCATGTAGTGGTGTGTGTGTGTGTGTGCGTGCGTGCGTGCGTGTGTGTCACCTTTTGACACAGCTTTAAGACATTTTCCCAAAAAGTGTCCTCCTAGTTGTGCATGGTAAGTTTTTGGGTGGTCTGTCAAGCTGGGGCCAAGAAAATGGGGGGGTCAACAAAAGGTAATTCCCACAGAGATTTTAGACACGACTGCAGCCCGAACCACAGAATGGAATGACTTCAAATTTGGTAGAAAGCTAGCTCTTGGTACAGAAAGAGCCTTTTTTGTTATTTGGTGTAAATCTGTTCAGTAGTTTTGGAGATATTAAAGGAAAAACAAATGTATATATCTGGGCGGAGCGTGAACGCAGATCTCATGGTGGGATCTGACTGGCTGCCAACACTTCAACCAGAAAGTGTTGGCAGCCATCTTTGGACCAATATACATGATAGCACCAGATTGAAATGCATTGTAATGAATGGCAGGTTTTGAGAGTCACAAAAAGGAGAACGTGTAAAGGGTGACAATAGATTTGAATCATTTGTTGATGGTACCATATACATTTTATGAATTGTGGTGTGTTCCAAGGTGATTTTACCCTGTGAAAAAGCCTTCTGCTGGGATTTCATGACTCATGTTTGAGAAAAAACTGCTTTTGATGATTTTCTCATAGAGATTAAGGAAGGTGCTCCAGAAGCTAAAATGAGAGCATATTTTATGTGAATTCACACTATCTTTCTCCTCAGCCATATGAAAATGAAGTCTGAGATTCTTAGTAAATCATGTACTTCCAACAGGAGCAGCCTGTCAGTTGATTCCCTTGTATTCTACTGCAGCCTCCCAGAGTGTACAACTAGAGCACTAACCGTCTTACTTACGACAAAAGTAGGGCACACGTGAAGCAATGCTGATCAAATCAAACTGGTAAAGCCTAAAACATTTAATTTAGAAAGGAAAAAAATGAGGGGGTTTAGTTTGTCATAGAAATTATGGTTAGTGCTGTAGAAAAAACAATTAGGACACATTTTAAGTGAGTTCTCAAATACCTTCCTCTTCTATTTCATTAAAACATTCTGACATGCAGGCTGTAACGTGCACTTTCAACACCAGCAGCAGACTGTCAGTTACATCTATGGTGATCATCAGCTTTACTACAGTGTTCTAATGAGCAACTAGAATGCTAACACTTTGACTAATGCCAAAAGTGTGGCACATCTGAACGCCATCTTAATGGAATCAAAGTGGAAAACTGAAAGCATTTTCTACTGAGGATACTGCAGTAAATGAGGAAATTAGGGAGCTTCATAACAAATAAGTGCTGCAAGATGGCCACCAGAGAATAAAGAGCTCAAATATCACCCAAATGTAGCCCAATGACAGAAGTCTGAAAAACACTTAATTTTAATTAATTTTTTTTGCAGTTTTATATAGCGCAGACTTGATCCAAATGAATTGGAGTGCTTTACATGAGCATCAGTTACATTACATAAGGACACATTCATTTTGGTATTCGGCATGGGGAGAATAAGTGATGTGCCCAGAATCACAGGATGTCGAGCTGTTTGAGATGTCATCAGTGATGTCATGAGTGATGTCATTGACCATGTCATGAATGATGTAATATGTGACGTCATCAGCAGTGCATTGTGGGGGCGTGAGTTATAGTTAGCTCAACTAACTATAACGGCCGAATTTCTATGGTTTTGTACGAGTGAAATGTGCAAGTAACTATAACGTCCCTGAAACCTATGGTTTTTTCAGTGAATTTCTATGGTTTTTTAAATGCTAATTTGTAACTATAACGTCCCTGAAACCTATGGTTTTTTCAGTGAATTTCAAAGGTTTTTAAATGCTAATTATTAACTATGATGTTCATTAAACATATCTGCTGTGCGATCCAAAAACAAGCTGGTGCTTGTAGTGTTATGGACAGAAGACGCAACCATGTTACCTCAGGCAGTGGGGAAGATCTCGGTCATGAACCTGTGTCGTCGCCCCCTGTAAGCGGAAGCGCAGTGGGCTGGTCCAACGTACGCCACTCCAGCGTAGAAGTGTGAATAAATAGGCCGGGGTTCTAGGCGTGGTTCCCTTGTGTGAAAGCCAACGCGTCTGCCAGAGCGGAGACCCTCACCCTGCCACGTGGCTGCCACCATGACCACGGGCCTCCTCGACACAAGCCCCCTGCGAACACAGCGGCACAGCACTGCACAGTTATGTCTGTACAGACTACTGCCTTCGATCTACACTGCAGACAGCAGGGCTCACAATTCAGATTGAGTCGCGATTCTAGATGACGGAGTGCAGTAGGCATGACACATTGCTCCCAGTGTGGCCCGCCCGGACCACGCATCATCGCAAGCTGCGTACACGCTGAGCGCCAGAGGTACCACTAACTCAGTGCACCACAAGTAAACGCCATGTGGCCTTATTAAGGCAGAATTCATTAAACAAAAGACATTGCTACCAGTGCGGCCCACACGGACCACACATCATCTCAGGATGCGCACACGCTGAGTGCTTCAGGTGCCACTAGCTCACTGCACCATAAGTCATCGCCATGTGCCCTTAAACCTACATAATATCCTTTTAGTATCCTTGCTTCAAGAACTTTTTTGATATCAATTATAGCTTTAGTACAATGACCAAATTCATCTTGCAAGTCCAAAGGAACACTGAATGGCAGTCTACACTGCGGACAGCAGAGCTCACAATTTGAATTCAGTCTTGATTTATTAATTGGACAGAGAATTGTACTCTATGTCGTTGAATTTTCTTAAGAGGAAGTGACAAAAAGCTTTCCTCGATGTCTGTGCTGACTACTGCCTTCGATCTACACTGCGGACAGCAGGGCTCACAATTCAGATTGAGTCGCGATTCCAGATGACGGAGTCCAGTAGGCATGACACATTGCTCCCAGTGCGGCCTGCCCGGACCACGCACGCATCATTGCTAGCTGTGCACACGCGGAATGCTTCTGATGCTCCTACCTCAGTCCACCACAACTGATGGACCCTTTATGACAGAATATTTCGTGTATGATTTCAGATCTGGTGCCCCTAACTTAATGTAGCACAAGTCATGGACCCTTTATGATTGAATCTCTGTGTGTGATCTGATGATTACTGTTGTACTTGTTACCAGCACCAACCATTCCCGGAGGGCTGGCTTACACTCACCCCACACGCATCCAGCACAGACGTCACTGGACATGTGACCCTGGTAATAAAAAAGAGTTGAGTGCTCGTACCCAGTTCCACTATCTATCTGTGTCCGTGTGTTCATTATGTATGCAACATGCTGCCCCTGGGCCCTACCACATTACATTGTGCTCTGGACAGCGTATGCAACCAATTTACCTTTGACAGTGGGAGAAAACTTTGGTTATGTAACTTTGTCTTGGTCATTGTACAAGTACGTACGTAGAGACTGGATGATTAGAGTGCTGCAAGGAGAGTGTATAGTGAATTTATAAGTGCGTGGGGATTGGCGGAGTGATTGTGTAAGTACATATGTTGGCGCACCCTAACTCCGACAACGAGCTTGTCTCTAATTGGCTGCCCTCCATGTCCCAAAAACTGAAATTTGGATTTTGCATGGCCCAGTATTGCTACAGCTGCAATACTCCACTGAATGTGCAATAAACATTCACACCCACACAGATGTGTCATGTCCACCATCTTTCTTGTGTGGAACTATGGATGAATGTAGGGTCAGTGATTCCCCGTACCTTCCATGTTGGCCATGTTCAGGGACTTGGCTCACAGAGTGACACATTGACGCTTGCGACCCGGGTGATGGCAGCACTACAACAAGAACACCGGCATGCCAGTGTTGCAAGATTTTTTAAGTATTCTCTAGCCCAAAGACAACCAAAAAGTAGCCCAAACTAGCCCAATATTGCTACTTTATGGAAGGAGGGGCAGGGACATCGTCAAGCAGGCGGTGAATGGATTGGAATTGATGTTGCAGCAGGCTGCCAAGTAAATATTTGTCTAATAAAGCGCTTTAACATACTAGTTTGCTGGAGCGCTGTATATATATTTATAATCTGGCAACTAACACAAACCTAAATTTTACCGCACAACCAGGAAAAATATAGCCCAATTGTGCATGATCTAGCCCAATCTGGCAACAGTGCAGCATCAGTTGATTCCTCATACAGCTCACGATGGAGCCACGCCCATAGCTCCGGAGTCATTCTTCACAGCCTCACGCAGAACTGGCATATGCCAGGCCAGCCCACTCCGATTACAGGGAAGGACAACAACGCTACATGGCCCAGATTTTCATTGCAGTGATCTGCTGGTCACACCCTAGTTGTCAGTACGCCACAGCCACTCCCTCACGGCTAGTATACACCCACACCACACCCATCCAGCACAGGCGTCACAGGACACGTGACCCTGCCAATAAAAAAGACTGGGCGCACGTGCTCGACGCCATTTCAGAGTTGCTCGCACCGGATGCACTGCGGCCGGCACAGGCACACCGGCACGGGACGGTTACTTTTGGTCCACTGAGGTACGGGTACCGTAACTGCTGAGCGGGTGTAGAGCCTGCGGTGATGGCCCGTCCCGGCGGTCTGGACAGCTCAGGTTTTGTGTGCCCTGCTGGACTGCAGTGTAGGCCTGAGCCACCGAACAGGGAGGCCTACCACCACGTGCGCGGCCTCACTGTTCACTGAGTTAGTGGCACTGCAAGGACTGAGCGGGTGTGCAACCTGCGATGATGATAGGTGCACTAGTATGTCCTCTGGCATGGCAAAATCAAGACGCAGCACCAAATGTGAGACCTGTTGGCCTGCGGAGCGGGACTGCGTGATGCGGAGGGTGCCCTGTCCGCGAAAAGGTGAGCAGTGAGGCCTGGGTGCGCAGCAGTGGGCAAATACGCGTACGCAATCGTATATACTCTCCCATTACTAATTCTGTACTATGTTTAGATGTGGGAGCTTGAGGGCTGCCCTATATCCCGGCACGTGGTTGGAGACACACCGGTGACAGAAAGGTGAGCTGTGAGGATTTTCTCCACAGTGTCAACACTCACTCTCCCTCTCCATGTCTTCCTTTCTGTCACTCACACTCTTTCTCTCTCTCTCTCTCACTCTCTATCTCTTCCTTTCTCTCTCTGATACTCTTTCTCTCTTTCTCTGTCTCTTCCTCTCTCTCTCATTTTTTCTCTCTCTCTCTTCCTCTCTCTCTGTTTCTCTCTCTCTTCATCTCTCTCACTCTTTCTCTTTGTCTTCCTCTCACTCTTTCTTTCTTTTTCTCTCTCTCTTCCTCTCACTCTCACTGTTTCTCTCTTTCTCTCTGTATTCCTCTGACTCTTTCTTTCTTTTTCTCTATGTCTTCCTCTCACTCTTTCTTTCTCTCTCTATCTCTCTTTCTCTCTCCTTTGATGGACGCATGACGCACAATCTTATCTTGCTTTTTGTCTTGCACGCCTGCGATGAAGCGTGGCCATCCTGCAATCAACACTCAACCTAAATTGTGAGCTCCGCTCTCCGCGTGTACACAACGGGTGAGGAGGTTTCTTCGGCACGTGGTGGACCCTCTTCGACACACGCTGGTTGTGTACAGTGAGCAGAGAGGCTTGTTTGCGCAGTGGCGGGCAGTCACCTCCAGGCAGTGGGAGTGGATGGGGTGCAGCAGCCTGGGTGCGCAGCGGCACGCAGTCACCTCCGGGCAGTGGGAGTGCATGGGGTGCAGCAGCCTCGGTGCGCAGCGGCTGTCATACACCTCTGGGCAGTGGGAGTGGATGGAGTGCAGCAGCCTGGGTGTACAGCAGCGGGTAGACACCTCTGGGCAGTGGAAGTGGATGGGGTACACTAGCCTGGATACACAAAGGCGGGACAACGATTTAGGCATACGCAGTTGTATGTACTCATCCATTACTGATTCCATTTTTATGTTTCAGATGACTAAGCTTGAGGGCTTCCCTATATCCCGGCACGTGGTCGGAGACACACCGGTGACAGAAAGGTGAGCTGTGAGGATTTTCTCCACAGTGTCAACACTCACTCTCCCTCTCCATCTCTTCCTTTCTGTCACTCACACTCTTTCTCTCTCTCTCACTCTCTATCTTTTCCTTTCTCTCTCTCACACTCTTTCTCTCTTTCTCTGTCTCTTCCTCTCTCTCTCATTCTTTCTTACTCTCTCTTCCTCTATCACTCTTTCTCTCTCTCTTCCTCTCTCACACTGTTTCTCTCTCTCTTCCTCTCTCTCACACTGTTTCTCTCTTTCTCTCTTCCTTGTATCTCACTCTTTCTCTCTTTCTCTGTCTTCCACTCTCTCACACTTTCTCTCTTCCTCACTCTCACTCTTTCTCTCTCTCTCTTCCTTTCTCTCACTCTTTCTCTCTCTTCCTCTCTCTCACTCTTTCTCTCTCTTCCTCTCTCTCACTCTTTCTCTCTCTTTCTGTCTCTCACTGTTTCTCTCTTTCTTCGTCTCTCTCACTCTTTCTCTCTGTCTTCCTCTCACTCTTTCTTTCTTTTTCTCTATCTCTTCCTGTCACTCCCACTGTTTCTCTCTTTCTCTGTCTTCCTCTCACTCCTTCTTTCTTTTTCTCTCTGTTTTCCTCTCACTCTTTCTTTCTCTCTCTCTCTCTCTCTTTCGCTCTCCTTTGATGGACGAATGACGCACAATCCTATCTTGCTTTTTATCTAACAGGCTGTGATTCATGAATAGACGTCCCCCCCACACCACCACAGCTAAACGCGTGTACAAACTGCGATGATGCGTGGCCATCCTGACAACGCCTGACAAAGTTGTGTGTGTGTTTAAGAGAGGTGCACCCTCTTACACACACACACCGGTGGCGGAAGGTGAGCAGAGATACTTCTTTCTGCAGCAGCGGGCAGTCACCTCTGGGCGGTGGGAGTGGATAGCAGTCGCGGTCCGTGTAGGAGTGCCGGCCGGGCGGTGACGTGGGGCGGGGGAGGGGCAGGGTGGGGGGTAGCAAAGTACAGATTACGGACCAATACAGGTAAGTAAACATTTAAATCAATGAAACGATTTTCGTTCAGCGCACTGCATCTAGAACTGCGAGCCGACTAGCAGGCTCATAGAGGGAGAACCGCGGCCCGTCAGTTCGCAGAGGAAGAGCTGCGGGCCAGCTCGCAGAGGAACACCTGCGAGCCGACTAGTATAGGGAAAGGTGCGGGCCATCGTCTTCCAAAGGGATAGCTGCGGAACACTGATGTGGGGAGAGGGAGCGTGAAGAGCGTATCTCGCAGAGACACACCTCCGGTATATTTCCAGTATTGGCTTCACAGATACAACTGCGGGCCCGAGAACTCGCACCCGAAGAGCTGTAAGCCGACAAGTGGTTCACAGAGGCAGACTTGTAGTGTAGCTCCTATTTCCCTAATAGGCTCTGCGCATTGGAATAATATATCCTATAGGTTTGACATAGGACTAAGGTCAGTATGTCCCTATCGAGTATATTAAACTTAATTACTTGTGTCAGTTAGCTCAGAGGCCACTAGAAACTCCTTGACAACAAGAAGGGAGTAGTTTCTGGCAGCCGCAAAACATGACCACTTTGTTTCCCTTTAGAATCAGAACGTGTCCCAGAGTCGTGGAAACAATAGATAACTATTTCACTCAGCTCAATCGTGCATACTTAGTTTTCTCCAAAGTTACACAGAAAGAACAGACGGGCGTTTCAATAAAAGATTTATTGAACAGTCTTGTTTCTGGTGTAAGTAAAATGTGCTGTGACGATCACAAGACAGTATGCAAGATAAATAATGTACAGTGTGAGCAGTAGAAATAAATAATACTGCGATAGCATTATCTTTTAGTATATATGCATTTACATAAATAACACAGACTAAAAATGCGAGTACTCATACGATGCGTTTCTAATCTAGTTCTACCCCAATGTACCTAACCTAAGTCTAGGAAGAGGGAAGAAGTAGGTGAAGTATTCCTTACTATGGTATACTAAGAGTATATTAAGCCTAGTATGCCTAGTATGCCAAGAGTCCCTCTAGGTTCTAGTCAGCTCCATACCTGAAGAATGAGAGAGGTAGGAATCTCTTTGCCAGACTCGAACTCCAACACCCCACAAGGGAAGTCAGATCACTGGAAGCTGGACTCTCTGCGTGCAGGGATGACAGCGTCTTATCAGTGCGTCAGGCCGGGAAATGGGCTCCTCTGAAGTCGAGGTCTCCTCTGATTTACAGGGGCTAGGGAAGGTATATTTATACCTGAGAAGCACCTAAGAATGTTAGTATTGACGTGAGTCGGACAGCGGAAGACGTCATGAATGAACCCCTAAGGAATAATGGTTCATGCATAATATATGAGTCCTTGAAGAAATCAATAGTCCTGGGCTAGGGAAACTCCCGCAGCCTAAGGGTCTGTTCTTCATTAACTCGTTGTGACGTTAGGGTGGACGGATGTCAGAGACCATGCCTGTATTTGGAGTGCACGGTTTAATGCCTAAATAAGGGCTGGGATTTTATGCCTATATAAGGGCAGGGTGAATTGTGCCTATATAAGGACATGATACTGGAAAGCCCGTTTATGGACACCCTAAGAGGATTACAACACCCACTCCACTTTCGTGTGTACGATAATACTAAAATGCTAAACATTTAAAATGCTAAACATTAAATGAAGTACCGCATATTTAAAAAATATTTCTTAAAAGCATTTAAAAAACATAGTAAAAAATGCAAAAGGTACTGTACATTTGAAGCATTGCTTTTCATTTCAGGCATATATTTAAAAAAAAAAATGCAATAGGAATGAAAGAAGCAGTAATATTTACATGTGACAAAAAAATGATCGATAAGTTTTTTTTTCTTTTTTTTAAAAATCAAAGTCATTTCATGTCTTGAAAATTAATGAACTGTTTTAGACACACAAGATGACTGTGTCCGTGGAAGTACCGTGAAGTCTGTACTATAAGGCTAGTTCTACTTTAAGCAGATTGAAGTGCCATTTTTGTTCGAAAAATGGGAAAAAAGTTCAATTTTGGTAGAGTTCCAAGTTGTTTTGAAAAATGAAGGCCAAATTGTTACTGCATCTCTGGAACACTGTATGCTGAATCAGAGTCAGTTTACGGGTCTGGTGTAAACATGAGATCATCTATTTCTATAGACAAAACATCGTCCACTGTAGTTGGTGTCAGTTGGAACACCTCGTGTAGCAGATTAATTGCAGAGATGAGAGGCTTCGCTTCCAGCATAGGGTGCCGCAGCAAAGTTCGCGTCCGTTGTTACCTGTGTGCCTGTAGATCTTTCTCGTACCTCAGCAGCAGCCGGAAGCGTCTGTGAGATCTCAATGAATGCTGACATCAGGATTGCTAGCCTCTGGGGACAACACAGAGCATGGGCCGTTATCGGGACCAGCAGAGTTTCGACATCCGTTGGCGTTGCTGATGGAAATGTTAGACATGTGTCCAACACGCATTCTTCACCGCATAGCAGGCATCGTAGAACAGGTAAGATGCAATCTTGCCAGATTGGTCTGAATGACAGGAACCAAGTTGTATTAAGGTCCTGTAGACGAGTCATGCCCAAAAGCTGTACTATTCGCTCACGACACCTTCGTTCAAGGAGAGCTTTCTCCATTTTGCTCGGAGTGATGTCTGCGAATAGGCTGGCCATAGCGCAATAGCAGGAAGAGAAATAGAATTCCGGCAACTAGAATTAATGGTATGCCACCAAACACCGAATGTGCAAAGTTCGGGATGATTCCGAGTATTGCCTGGAAAGGTGCTAACAGACCGGAGCAGATGCTCTTAAATACATGTACAATTCCGGTTGTATCAGACATATTGAAGATACGTCCTATCATTTCTACGAAATGTATAGGGCAGTTTGTACGTATTGAAGTTTGTATCTCAGCCGAAGTCCTTGCTACTTGTAGATCATAGGTTTTATTGGCCGAGGTCAAAGGCACTGTTTGCTGTAAAAGCATGGCTTTCATTCTGCTCAAAGTATCAAATCTTATAAAAGAGACGTTCAGCGAAGGCCATAGAGGCGACTCCCTGACTGTGTCTATTGGGGCAAACAATACTTGCATACAGCAATTGACCCTGGAGTTGACCGTTACTAGATATGGGATGCCTGGCAGCATGCCGCAGCAACTCTGATCATTCAACATGAGGTAACTCCCATTAGAAAGTTGTCCAAACGTTGGATTAATCACAGCAGCTGGTGTACCCTGCAGATGGCAAGACAAATTTGCCACAGAACCATTACAAGCCCCGTGTAAAGAAATGTCCTGACATATAAGTGAACCGCTCAGTGCACTTTTACAGTGTGTACCGCTCAAAAACACTTCACGATCCCCACTCCAACATCTATATGTATACGGTAAATCCCAAGATGTCTTAATGCATTCCTTACCCAACCTTTCATATTTACCTGCTTGCATTTGTCTGAGGCAATACTGAAACTGAAAAGTACTCACAGGTAATGTGATTTTGCCATGAATTAGCCATTCTGTAGCTGGTTTTTCTGCCACTGTGAATGGTAACTTTTCCAGTCTTTCAATGCTCAGCACTGTATACTTTGCTCCTCTTTGTGCCAGTTCGATCTGTTTATCAGTCAGATTGTATTCTGCAAACAGAGCTGATGTATTAATGAAACGCCAAGGCACATAGCCCGCTCGCAAAGATTGCAGTGTCCAGCTTAATAACACAATAGAACGTAATTGAGATTGGCCTTGTTGTAACATCGCCAAATCTTGTTCTAGTATGTCGATAGCAGAGGATACAATGCCATCCAATGAATATATTCTGGAGGACAAAGTTGTTAACCCATTGTCGACCACAGAGAGTGTTTTCTCTAAATTAATACGATCAAGTTCACGTATTCGTTCTGCGGCCTCCATCTGTGATACTTTCCATGCTTCATTATATGCAGCATAAATGCCGGCATATATGAAACGTTTTTGACGCGGTTTTCTTGGTCCAAGCAAGAATTCCCTAAGGTCTGCGTCCTTTTTAAGTAAGGTTAAGTGTTGTTTCACATCCTGTAGTGTAGATTTATGCAGCCAATCGAGGCATAATTTTCCTACACTGTATGTTGTTACTACCCCCGGACGTTGTCTTTGGACGTATCTTGGGTCTGGCCTATTAATAGTAAAGCCCTGAGTTTTATTCAGGAATCTTTCATGACAGTTATTCGTGTCTGTGGGCCAGATCAACCATTTTTTCCAATCAGGATTAGATCTGTTGAGTTGTAGTATATTGTCAACTGTCACCACTGCCTGTGTATCGTTATCACTTGCAGGTGTTGGTACAGAAGGTGTGTTTATCTCCTTGATCTTGGCTAATCCAAGACAAAATGTTTGTTGGACAGTTTCATTCAAAAACATTATTTGTTGAGGGATGATGCAGGCTCTAAATAAAGCTTCTATCCCCTGCACTTGCCAATCTTTAGTACCCCAGACAGTTTTTGTGTCTATTGTGTCTTTCCAAAAGTCGAAACCCTGTCTAGACAGTTGGGCATTAAATAATGCAGAGTAAATCTGTTTTGTATTTGTTAACATAATTTTCATTCCTGATTTGTTTACATTTTTATAGTAAAACATTTCTGGATCAGATGTATTGTAACCTGAAAAATATGGAAACTTGTTGGCAAATGTTTTTGAACTACCTTTAGGTGGTGTAGGACAATGTTCCCATTGGTTAAACATAAACACATTTCTTGGATATGCAGATTTATGCAAATAATGATGACCATAGTGGTTATAACAATACAGTTGTTCATAGTCTGATGAACCCTCTAAATATTCATTTTTAGAAAATGCAGCAGATTTTTCTAGGTCAAACATTATGCCGTTCACAGTCTCAAAGTCCCAATCATCTGAATAGGTACTGGATGTAATTAGATCAGTTAGTGAAATTTTAAACAAATGTGGAATGTTCAATTCTTCCGACGGGCCGAAGATGTCAAAATCTGTTTTGTCCCACACTATACCATCCTGTATAGGAACAGCTGTGATGTTCACTGATGACAAGTCTCTTGCTTCACGATGGGAAGATTTATGAGGTTTCAAAAGTACGTTCACGCCTTTTCCTTCAGTATTCACATGGATGTATCTGCCACTTATGAGCACGCTCACAGTTGTAACCAAAGCTAGCCAGAGCAGGAAAACAAAAAGTCCAGATGTAATCCAGAGTTCAATCCATGGAGAAACCAAATAAGTCTTTTTCAGAAAGTGAAGAAAGTCTTGTACTTGCTGCTTGAATTTCAATGATGCTGGCGTCGTTTCAGGTTCACTCGGATCTTCTGAGAACGTATCAAAGTTAATGAAATAGCCAGAAGCAGTTCTATCAATTGTTGGAATTGCATCAGGATTTGTAGAAATCACTGGAACCAGTTCATCACTTGCCACATTGGTGTAGACAGGTGTATTTGGACGAACTGTTACTTGGTGTTCAAGAGGGATGAGTTCCATAGCATTGTTGCTTAGTCCTCCATCTGTTACAGCTGAATTCTCGATTGTTATCAGTCTTTCAGTCTGAACCTCTTGGATAGTAGCGAGAGGAGTGCGTCTGCTACTAGGTCGGAGTCCACGAGGCCTACTATTTAGTATTGGCCACATACTGTGGTTTGATGAGGTCGATGGACACAAATCTTTTCTCCTTTCTTCCAGGAAGGGGCGGCAGAAGTACTGTTCTTGTTCCTTGAACTGCTAGGACAGGTACTGGTTGTCTGTAAGAAGGTCCAAATTCCTTCTTGTCTGCAATCTTTTCTCTGACTAGATCCCCAACTTTTGGAATCCAGACAGGCCTTGCTGGGACCGCCGATTTTTCACCAGTGGTGGTTGGCTGTAGGAATACGTTGCTTTGTTTCGTTCTTAATTCATTGAGTTCCTGTAAAACAGCCAAACGATCTTTGATATCAAATGTTTTATTTTCCACCACTGTGCCTACGTGTTCAAGGTCTGGTACCCACATTCTTGTTCCAAATAGGACCTCATATGGAGTGACCCCCCCTAGAGAACTTCTTGGCAGATTATTCAATGAGCGTTGGACCCCATTAAGGTGTTTGACCCACCCATCACCCGAACCTAATACCCTAGCTGTTATAGACTGCTTTATGTCCCGGTTTTTCCTTTCCACAACCGAATTTCCCTCAGGATGGAATGGAGAGGAGTACCGCAATGCAACGCCCAGACTGGCCATGGCTTCTTTGTAAGCCCGAGAGCTAAACGCAGGACCCTGGTCAGAATGTAGTGTGCCTATTGCGTATGTGCCGATAAAGACTCGCAAATCTTTTATAACAGTTCGAGCGTCAGCCGAGCGCTGAGGCCATAACCATAGGAACCTAGAGCATGAATCCACTGCAACCATGATATATTTATAGTTACCGTCCCTTTGCAAGGGACCGCAGTGGTCCAGGTAAACACAAGCTAATGGTTTGTCTGAAATTAACAGGGGTGTCTGCGCAGGACGTTTCACTGTTGAGACTTTCATCTGTTGGCAAATATCACATTCTAAAACATAGTTTTTAGTTTGTTTCCGAATGCCAGGCCACCAATATCTTTGCTTGAGTAAAGATACTGTCGCTGAAACACCTGACTGGGCAGAAGCTATCCCTTCATGTGCTGCTAGGATTAGTCCTAATCTGCGTTCCTTGTTTGGAATTACCCTATCCCCACTCCAGGGATTCGAGCAAAAGGAACGTTGTTCGCATCAATTACATAAGAGTACTTGAGTGGAAACTTTTTTGGTAACGCTGCACTGCTGCCTTTGCTTGAAGCATTGACAGCCAACATTATCTCACCGTCTATTTTTGTTTTTGAACGAGTGATCGCAGCTATGGAAGCCGTCTGCACAGCCCCCTTTGCGGCTTCATCAGCCAATGAATTCCCTGCACCGTGAACGCCATCACGTTGATGACTCAGTGTGTGGATCACGTGAGCCTTTGGTAGTTCGTTTTTCAACTGAACTACTTGTTCCCAAAGCATTTTGTGCTTTATTGTGCCACCTTTCGCATCTTTGAAACCATTTTCAAGCCAGTTTTGTATATAGTCATTATACGACTGAACACAGTAAAAGGAATCGCACACTATTAGTGTGGGGAATTCTCGATCTGTACTTTCAAGTGCCAGTTTGAATGCTTGTAGTTCAGCTCGCTGAGCTGTACAATCTCCTAAAGACTGAGTTTTTGTGACCATAGGTCTGAAGATGCCATTTCGCATGCGACCTTTAACGATTGCACACGCTGCACTGTAAGCTTGCTTACTCCCTATTGCGGGCTGTGCGGATCCGTCAGTGTAAATTATGAATTCGTACTGATCGAGAGGCAGAATTTCAGTAGGCAGAGGACATTCATGTTCATATTGCAGGAACGCTTGTGTTTTTAGATCAGGATCAAAAACATATTCAACATCTGTTGCAGCAAGAGAATTAACCCATTGTATCCATCTCGGATGTAATGCTTTAGCATTTGGAATGCTTGCTTTTGTGACCGCTTCTAAAGCTGGTACCGGGGTTACGACAATAATGCGTTTTTTCAGTTGAACTGAAGCGCATTTCCGCTTGTGTGTACAAATGAGATTTGTATGCGATTGGTATTTTCTCACCCTCATTGAAGGTTAAGTAGGTGAATCCGCATTGACCCGAAATTATTCGGATCACCAAATTGCGTTGACTCACGCGTGTTTGTAAGTGATTTGTTGCTAACATGTTAGTCTGGAGTGAACGCAAGATTTCTGTGTGTTCCTGTGTCCAGTTTCTGATCGAAAAATCAGGTTTGATTAATGCGTAGAGGGGTTTAACCCTTTCTGCATAATTTAGAATGTATGTTCTTCCAAAGTTTAGGAAACCCAGGATGGATTGTAAGTTTTTTAGCGTTTTTGGAGGTTGGAGCAGCGCACACTTTTCTAGAAAGTTAGCTGCCAAGCTCTTGCCTTCACTTGAAAGCTCATATCCCAGAAATAGGACATTGAGATGGGCAATTCTGGGCTTTTTAAAGTTGAACTTGTAGCCCTCAGAGGCGAAACCCAGTATAATGGTGCTCACCCTGTTCAAGTGTTTTTCCAGGTCATCGTCTGTCAGATAGATGTCATCGACATAGGACAATGCCTCATTGTCATAAATTTGTAGTAACTCCGTTACCCTTGCTGAGAATAAACCTGGGCTGTTCTTGAACCCTTGTGGGAGTCGACAAAAGTGACGCTGGGTCCCCATTATGGAGAATGCTGTTAAGTACCTGCTTTCAGGTGCTATGTTTTGACAAAAGAAACCATTTGAGATGTCTAATGTTGTTTTATATTTTTTACGCACAATGTTATTCATTAATGCTGTGCTATGTGCATTTTGCACTGCAAAAGTTTTAGAACAAGTGTTTCGGTGTCTGTAATCCAAAACTAGACGATATGTATTGTCTGGTTTGGAGACAGGAAACAAAGGATTGTTCATTGAGGAGGTGCATGTTTCAATCACCCCTTGATATTCAAGTTGATCTAAGATCTCCCTGACCTGTTTTTTAGCTTCTTGCTTTATTGGGTACTGCCGTTGTGCAGTTGGTTCATGTTTCAGATGTATTTTATGGTGAGGTGAGTCCTCATCCCATCCTACATGATTTTTATATAATGCTGGGGCCTGGGCCACTGCCCATTTCCTGGCATATGTATATCTCAGATGCATTGGTATATGGTTGGAGAAGGCAGGCATAATAATGTCCTCGCCATGTGGGCACTCCCTGACAAATTGTGGTGGCCAGTCCTTTTCTGCTAGAAGTATGTCATAGCCCTTTGATAGTCTTTCCCAAAAAAGTGCTTTCACCTGTCTAGGTTTGTCTCCCTCCATCCGGAGTGTTATTTCATATAACTTTCGTGGAGTACTAACCCTGGTGTCTACAGTCTCAACTGTGATGTACTCATTCAAGTCCACTATCTCCAGAAGTTCCTTCAGGTTCTGGCGAGCTATTGTGACTTCTGCTGCACTGTCCAGCATTGTCTGAACCCATTCTCCGTTCTTGAGTTGTGTTCTCAGTATTCTCGGCATGTCTGATCTTTAGACCTGCTACTTTCTTTTTGGAGAATTGAGGTTTTACTTTGGTCTTTGGAGCGTGTTTGTCGTCTTTCGATTTCACGCGTTCTTCTCTATGTTCTGATCGTCCTCTTCTTTCCGAAGTCTGTGATGAGATCTGAAAGGGACGAGAGGAACGTGTATCAGTATCTTGATACCTGTCAGGTTTTCTCAAATTATCCCTATTCCTGAGGTTATACCTCCTTTCAGAGGGCTCCTTTTGAGGAGACCTACCTCGGGATTGAGAACGTTTCTCATTTGAATTTTGTTTATTAGTCTCCCACTTCTTTTTAGAAGATGTAGGAGTTTGTTTAATTGAGTCCTTCTCAGGACTTTCAGATAGTTTCGGCTTCACTGGTCTTCCACCCAAACTATCTCTGCCTAATTCTGCAAAAGATTGTTCAATTATTCTGGGTAGCTAAGTTTGATGTTCTGTAACATCAAATTCCCTTAATTTTTGGCGGATCGCCGCTGCTGCTGCCTCCCCTTTAATATTAGATAATATTATTGTTGAGACCTGGTCGAAATTTTTCAGTAATTTCATACCTAAATTTAGAGCAGGTTCTGCCCCGTATTCGTTTTGAATTTGTTTCAGGACATCAGGTATTACCGCAATTGACGGAATGCCATGTGTTTTAGTATAGATGGCAGCAAAGACTGAGCCCCAAGTGGTGCAGTCTTCCAGTTGTGGTGTGATCCCCATTGGTAAACTGATTGTCAGTATCCTGTGTTTCTCATACGGGCTAGTATTTGGAAATACTGCTTCGATTTGAGTAATTTTTTGAGCTATCCAGAATGGAATTTGCTCACGTTTTGTGGGCATTTTACCCATCACTGCGTATAGAGTCTGTGGTGTAATTTTTAGTGTATTCCCCTGGTGAGGAGTTTGATTTGGAATTGTTAATGGTTGCTGGACTGTAAAAGTCCGCATGACATATTGGACCAATTGTCTGTAAATTTTTATTAACTCTGTGAGTTGAGTAAGTAATTTCTCGTCTGACATTTCTTCAATGTCAGGATGAGGTGTGTAGCCGGCTAGAATCGGCCATGTTGCTCCTGGCCTACCTAGTAGACCGAGCCTGGTAATGTTTTTGTGATGTTTTAGGGCACTTTTAAACCAGAGCTGATGCTCCTGGTATGTTAATGGAATTTCTATATCCTCGAAAGGAATGTATTCCTCTGGTGGATCATCTTCTTTGTAGAAGTGAAACATGTGTGTTACTGAATTGGATTCAGGAAATATTACCCATGAATAGAATACCTCTGTCTGAAAGGATTCGTGTGCCTCTATCACGAAAACTGCTCTACCGCCTCTTGGTGGTAGGCCATGTTTTATAAGTTTTAGAGTAATGGCTCTTCTTAAGTTTGGAGTGATGTCTATAACACCCTCCTCGGTTTCAATAAAACCTGTAAAGTTAAAAACTGCTGCTAGGGCTGGATCAGCCGCAGCTTCACCGTTTCCGGCTTCAGTGTCGGAGCCAGGCATTTTGTTTTTTGAAAAATGTAGAACAAGTTTCAAGGAAACAAAGATAAGGTGCACAATATTTTGGAACACTGTATCCTTCAACGTTGAGCAAACCAAACAGCTAATATATAGGGTACTGCCCTATGTAGCCTTGGTGGATACTTAACCCTGCCCACTCCAGACGTCTTTTGGAGTATATGGGTAGGGGTCTCTGAGAGAAAAAGCACGGCTGAGTTACTCAGTATCTAACGTTGAATTACCGCCTTACCAAACCGTTGGGCGCCATGTAGTGTAGCTCCTATTTCCCAAATAGGCTCTGCGCATTGGAATAATATATCCTATAGGTTTGACATAGGACTAAGGTCAGTATGTCACTATTGAGTATATTAAACTTAATTACTTGTGCCAGCTAGCTCAGAGGCCACTAGAAACTCCTTGACAACAAGAAGGGAGTAGTTTCTGGCAGCCGCAAAACATGACCACTTTGTTTCCCTTTAGAATCAGAACGTGTCCCAGAGTCGTGGAAACAATAGATAACTATTTCACTCAGCTCAATCGTGCATACTTAGTTTTCTCCAAAGTTACACAGAAAGAACAGACGGGCGTTTCAATAAAAGATTTATTGAACAGTCTTGTTTCTGGTGTAAGTAAAATGTGCTGTGACGATCACAAGACAGTATGCGAGATAAATAATGTACAGTGTGAGCAGTAGAAATAAATAATACTGCGATAGCATTATCTTTTAGTATATATGCATTTACATAAATAACACAGACTAAAAATGCGAGTACTCATACAATGCGTTTCTAATCTAGTTCTACCCCAATGTACCTAACCTAACCTAGGTCTAGGAAGAGGGAAGAAGTAGGTGAAGTATTCCTTACTATGGTATACTAAGAGTATATTAAGCCTAGTATGCCTAGTATGCCAAGAGTCCCTCTAGGTTCTAGTCAGCTCCATACCTGAAGAATGAGAGAGGTAGGAATCTCTTTGCCAGACTCGAACTCCAACACCCCGCAAGGGAAGTCAGATGACTGGAAGCTGGACTCTCTGCATGCAGGGATGACAGCGTCTTCTCAGTGCGTCAGGCCGGGAAACGGGCTCCTCTGAAGTCGAGGTCTCCTCTGATTTACAGGGGCTAGGGAAGGTATATTTATACCTGAGAAGCACCTAAGAATGTTAGTATTGACGTGAGTCGGACAGCGGAAGACGTCATGAATGAACCCCTAAGGAATAATGGTTCATGCATAATATATGAGTCCTTGAAGAAATCAATAGTCCTGGGCTAGGGAAACTCCCGCAGCCTTAGGGTCTGTTCTTCATGAACTCGTTGTGACGTTAGGGTGGACGGATGTCAGAGACCATGCCTGTATTTGGAGTGCACGGTTCAATGCCTAAATAAGGGCTGGGATTTTATGCCTATATAAGAGCAGGGCGAATTGTGCCTATATAAGGACATGAAACTGGAAAGCCCGTTTATGGACACCCTAAGAGGAATACAACAGCGGGCCCAAGTATATTGTTGGAGGTATACGGTTGATGGTGGAAAAGGGTGCGTTACCTGCTAATGTAGGGAGACGCAGCGTGAAAGCGGTATCTCGCACAGACAGAGCTCCGGTATATTAAATTGCCCCCGGGACCTTTCTTTTATATTTTCACTCGATGCGACGCACAAGATGGCTGCTAACACTTCCTGGTTTGAATTGTTAGCAAGCTCGTGCTCGGGAGTTAGGCACAGTCCAGAGATATATATCTTTTTTTCCTTTAATATCTCAAAATCTACTGAACGGATTTACACCATTTCCACAAAACAGCGCTTTCTGCACCAAGACCTTTCTCCCTGCCAAATTTGCAATTCTTTCTTTGTCACACAGTACATGTAATGCACCGCTCTCATCAAGAATGGAATAAGTAATGGTACAATTTCCCTGTTGCTCCACACATAAATACATGTAAGAAACCAATCAGAATAGTTCCTTTATTTTTTCAAATTGCAAAACTTCTCTCTATTGGTTATTTTTGAACTTTCCATATAAACAGTTTTTTAAAAATTTAAGAACACATGCAGGTGAGAAGTTCAACGTATTCTATCAACAAACTTTCTAGAACATTCTACGACACGTGCAGGTTAAAAGTTCATCATTTTCTCAAACCTAACGATATTTTTTGCAACATTTTCTCGAACATTTAAGGGCACGTGCAGGTTAAAAGTTCATCATTGTTTTAAGTTCGAACAGTGCCTTCCAAATGCAAGTAGCAGGTGTGGTTGAACTGAGCAAATTTTATCCTATCATATGAACTCTACGTTGAAACTGCTTTTTATTAACCAATGACAAAGATGCTTTTCGACAAACTAATATGCACCCTACTTTTTAGTAAACAATGTTTTTCATCTCCCAATCAGTTATCGTTTTGTATGAGAAAAAAAAGTAGTTCCCCCATTTTTAAACATATCTCTTATTCTATGAACGGACTGCATGAGCTACAGACATCTATCCATATCTTCCAGCTGCACCTTCAAAATGCTAGTGTGGATCGTAGGACATAGCTATGTTTTCTGGTGCAAGAGGTATGCAGAACAGAGACGTATTGACTTAGACCTAGGTTTACAAAATGTGGACATTAAATGGTTTGGACAGAGAGGATTGAAGTGGCACCAATTACTCCCTTTGGTTAAAACCTGTTTGCATCTCCAACTCCCTGACCTCATGATTGTGCACTGTGGTAGAAATGACCTAGGCACTTTGACTGGGGTAGGTTTGGAAATGCTAATGAAGGACACCTTTAGACAATTGATGTTGCTTTTGCCTCAAACTGTCTTTGTATATTCCAATATATGCCAAAGACAGAAGTGGAAATGGTCAAATACATTTTGTCCTCAGATTGAAAAATCTAGGAAGAATGTCAACAAAGCTGTGTCTGCATACCTCAGAGACCACAGAATGGGGTCGATCTACAACAACATACGTTATGATATGGCTGATATCTACAGAAGTGATGGAGTACACTTCACAGATCAGGGAAATCGAGTTTTTCTGAATAACCTGAAGCTGTGCATCCGCACTTATATGTAGCTCCAACTAATAAACACAAAGGCTCTTTTTAGAGCTACCTTATATTCCCAATATTGGTTCGCAGACTGACAACTGCGATCCGGCTAGCACAGGGAGACCTGCGGGCCGTTCGGACTGCCTCGCAAAGGGAGAGCTACGGCCCGTGGGCTCGGCTCGCACAGAGAGAGCTACGGGCCATCGGCTCGCAAACACAGAGCTGTGAGCCAATGGACTGGTAGTGTTTTATGGTTTAGGGTAGTGCAGTGGTGTTTGTGTAGTGTAGGGGGTCCTGCTGTGGGTAGTGTTTTAGGGTTTACAGTAGTGCAGTGGTGTTTGTGTAGTGTAGAGGGTGGTGCTGGGGGTACATTTAGGGTTTAGGGTAGGGCAGTGGTCTTTACGTAGTGTAGGGGGTCCTGCTGTGAGTAGTGTTTTAGGGTTTAGGGTAGTGCAGTGGTGTTTGGGTAATGTAGGGGGTCGTGCTGGGGTAATGTTTTAGGGTTTAGGTTAGTGCAGTGGTGTTTCTGTAGTGTAGGGGGTCGTGCTGGAGGTAGTGTTTTAGGGTTTAAGGTAGTGCAGTGGTGTTTCTGTAGTGTAGGGGGTCGTGCTGGCAGTAGTGGTTTAGTGTTTAGTTACGTAGTGCAGTGGTGTTTGGGTAGTATAGGGGGTCGTGCTGGGGTAATGTTTTAGGGTTTAGGGTAGTGCAGTGGTGTTTCTGTAGTGTAGGGGGTCGTGCTGGTGGTAGTTTTTTAGGGTTTAAGGTAGTGCAGTGGTGTTTCTGTAGTGTAGGGGGTCGTGCTGGCAGTAGTGGTTTAGTGTTTAGTTAGGTAGTGCAGTGGTGTTTGGGTTGTGTAGAGGGTCGTGCCGACAGACTGACTCACAGAGCTCCGAGCCAATGGACTGGCTTCTAAAGGCATAGCCGCGACCTCGTGATGTGGGGAGAGGCAGCGTGAAAGGAGTATCTTACACAGACGCCAGTGTTGCCTCGCAGAGGTAAAACTACACACCCGATGGCTTCTACACGGAGAGATGCGAGCTGACGGACTAAGTCACAAAATGGCTGCCAACACTTCCTAGTTTCAACCGTTCACAACCAATGAGCCGCAAGCTCGTGCTCGTAACCCTCAGCCAATCAGATGTCAGAATTCTCAAATATCGATATCTGTAAAATTTGATATTTCTCAAAAACTACTGAACGGATTTACACCATTTCAACAAAAGCACGCTTTCTCGACCACAACCTTTCTCCCTCACAAATTTGGCGTATTTCCGTTCAGCAGTTTGACCTGTAGCCTTGTCTAAAGTTTCCTTTGGAAAATGCATTGAGAAAACACATTTTGGGACTCCCCTTTTTTCTCAGCCCCCCCTTGACCAAACACCCCGAAACGTTCAAAATAGGAGCTGATCAAAAAAGAGAAACTTTTTGAAAATTTCGTAAAGATTCGTCAAACGACGCCAACGTTATAAGCACATGGAGGGCTCCAGGAGAGGGGCCGCGCAACCCCCTCCCAACATGAGTGAAGCCCCGGGGCTGCGGGGACCCCAGCGGGCCCCCGCAGCCCCAGCGACCCCCAGCTATTATTTTTTAAGAAATGCCTGCGGGACCTAGCCCACCCGGGGACCTCATTAAAATAAAATGCGGGAACTCGCGACCCCAGCGCGAATTGCGCCGATTTTTTTTAAAAATATAAAAAATGCTTTTTTGGGCCCTGGGGTCCTTCTGGGACCCCCTGAGCAGGCCTAGGGGGTCACGGTGTTTCTACCCTGCCCCCTTCTCTTGTTTTATACTTTTGTCTCTCTGTTTTCTAGTGACTTGCTTCTACCGAGCCACAAGATGGCTGCCAACACTTCCTGGTTTGGAGTGTTCGCAGCCAATCACAGTGAAGCTCGTGCACAGGACTTAGGCTCCGCCCAGATATCAAAACTTTTATTTTTCTTATTTCTCAGCAACTACTGAACGGATTTACACCATTTTACAAAAGGTCGCTTTCTGAGCCAAGCACTACATTTTTGCCAAATTTGGGGTAATTCCGTTCAGTAGTTTCGGCTGTAGCCTTGCACAAAGTTTCCTATGTGAAATTGATTTTTTGACTCTTATCTTTTGCATTTCTCAAAAACTAATGAACGGATTTACCCCATTTAAAAAAAAGGTCGCTTTCTGAACCAAGCTCTACTTTTCTGCCAAATTTGAGGTAATTCCGTTCAGCAGTTCGGGCTGTAGCTCGTCGCAAAATTTCCTTTGGAAATTAACATGGAGAAAACGCGTTTTGGGACCCCCCTTTTTTCTCAGCCCCCGCTTGACAAATCACCCCAAACTTTCAAGATCGGAGCTAACCTAAAAAGTGTAATTTTTGCAAAATTTCATAAAGATTCGTCAAACGACGCCAAAGTTATTAGCAAATCAAAAAATGCTTTTCCTATGGAAACTAGGTTGTAACTATAACTACCCACTGGCGACCGCCAGTGGGTAATATATATATATATATATATATTTTTCATCAAAGTACCCGAAAGCAATGGAAGGGCACTCGACCACGCTCCTCCGGTTCTCAGCCTCGCCTCAGCTCGCACCACAGTTCCCATCAACTTGCTTTCCTTGCCGACGCGTTTCAAGGCTACTCCGCCTCTTCTTCATGGGCTTGCTGAAACAGACATTGACGGCTCACCTTTACTTATTTATTTAAATTGATGCGATTGCCCCCAGTGGGCGTTGACTGATTTCAATGTCTCTTGTTGCATGACGGGATCTGTAGTCCCTAAAGGTGAGTAAATTAAAATCCCACTGGGGGCGTTTTTTCAAATAAAAGCGCACGGATTGAAGTGGATTTTGAATGCCTGTTTTACTGAAGCCTATGAAGAAGAGGCGTTCTAGCCTCGAAACGCGTCGGCGGCATAAAGACACACTATGGCACATGTGAGGCAAGCTGCAGCGAGGCTAAAAGACACCTGATGGTGAGGGGTGCTGTTGAGTGCCCTTTCAATGCTGGGGCAGTTTGGTTTAAAAAATACTTGCACGGGGGTCCGCCGTGGAAAGGAGCACCATTCCAGGTTGAGTGGAAGGCTGTGGAGAGAAACTTGTTCTCGCTATGTAGCACAGCTCCCCAATTGCAGATAGAAGCTTGCCTGGACTCTGCCTACCTACTAAGGATTAAAGTAATGCTTTTAATTTCGAAAACCGGACATTCAACCTACGAAGGTAATAATGTTATTCACTTCAAGGGACTATCATTCCCATAATGCCTTGTCAATAATGATTGCACTGAGCCAAGCCCACTGGGGGCGTTTTTTGAAATAAAAGCGCACGGATTGAAGTGGATTTTGAATGCCTGTTTTACTGAAGCCTATGAAGAAGAGGCGTTCTAGCCTCGAAACGCGTCGGCGGCATAAAGACACACTATGGCACATGTGAGGCAAGCTGCAGCGAGGCTAAAAGACACCTGATGATGAGGGGTGCTGTCGAGTGCCCTTTGAATGCTGGGGCAGTTTGGTTTAAAAAATACTTGCACGGGGGTCCGCCGTGGAAAGGAGCACCATTCCAGGTTGAGTGGAAGGCTGTGGAGAGAAACTTGTTCTCGCTATGTAGCACAGCGCCCCAATTGCAGATAGAAGCTTGCCTGGACTCTGCCTACCTACTAAGGATTAAAGTAATGCTTTTAATTTCGAAAACCGGACATTCAACCTACGAAGGTAATAATGTTATTCACTTCAAGGGACTATCATTCCCATAATGCCTTGTCAATAATGATTGCACTGAGCCAAGCCCACTGGGGGCGTTTTTTCAAATAAAAGCGCACGGATTGAAGTGGATTTTGAATGCCTGTTTTACTGAAGCCTATGAAGAAGAGGCGTTCTAGCCTCGAAACGCGTCGGCGGCATAAAGACACACTATGGCACATGTGAGGCAAGCTGCAGCGAGGCTAAAAGACACCTGATGGTGAGGGGTGCTGTCGAGTGCCCTTTCAATGCTGGGGCAGTTTGGTTTAAAAAATACTTGCACGGGGGTCCGCCGTGGAAAGGAGCACCATTCCAGGTTGAGTGGAAAGCTGTGGAGAGAAACTTGTTCTTGCTATGTAGCACAGCGCCCCAATTGCAGATAGAAGCTTGCCTGGACTCTGCCTACCTACTAAGGATTAAAGTAATGCTTTTAATTTCGAAAACCGGACATTCAACCTACGAAGGTAATAATGTTATTCACTTCAAGGGACTATCATTCCCATAATGCCTTGTCAATAATGATTGCACTGAGCCAAGCCCACTGGGGGCGTTTTTTCAAATAAAAGCGCACGGATTGAAGTGGATTTTGAATGCCTGTTTTACTGAAGCCTATGAAGAAGAGGCGTTCTAGCCTCGAAACGCGTCGGCGGCATAAAGACACACTATGGCACATGTGAGGCAAGCTGCAGCGAGGCTAAAAGACACCTGATGGTGAGGGGTGCTGTTGAGTGCCCTTTCAATGCTGGGGCAGTTTGGTTTAAAATATATATATATATATATGAAGAGAAGTTGCTTGTTCTGAAAACCGCCGCTGCTCCTGACCAAAGGGCGCGTCGTCTACACGGATCATCCAAGCTCGATCCGTAATGAATTGCACAGAGTTACCATTACCACAGGTAAAGGACGACGACGCCTTGTCTTGCTCAGAATAATAATTTAATCGTCAGCTGCTGGACGCGTTTCGCCTGTCCTGCAGGCTTGTTCACCAACAGTTTACAATAAAGTTTTCAGCCATTTTAAATGCCACGTCACGTGTACAAAACTACAAATGCAGTGCATCAGAAAACAGACTAGTAGTTCACCAATTGAAAACATAATGTTAAATTGATATTACGCACCTGTCAAAATAACAACTGCTTTAACATTAATACTTTGTGATTTCAAAGTAGCTAAATGACAGATATACAAATTTACAAATTAACGCTTAAGGGCAAGTGCCCAACTTTAAAGCGAGCTGAACATGACCTGAAAAGAAGCCTCGTGGCAGTCTCTTGTACATTGGCAGTATATGCAAATTAACTATGCGGTCAAAATGAGATATTCTGTATTATACTCATATCACATTAAGCCCCAGTGGGCCAATCTTGCAAGCAGAATAACAGCGCATAAAGAAATAGTGTGTGTTCTGAAACTGCAAGTGCTCAACTAAAATGCAAAGTGATAATCTGGAAATAAATTCATGAATGGTTAAAAACATAAGAAAAGGGAGCGGAAATCCATTAGTTATCTATACAAATCATAAATGAGTATGCAGGTCTTCCTCCATATTCAGACCCTCCGGGATTTTGCTATTCAATTTAATTATATAGGAAGATTCTAGTCTTCTCAAAAGCTTTTCCCGGTTTCCACCTCTCACATTGGGTTTTATAGCATCAATCACAAAATACATTAACCCTTCTGTGTTTTTTTGATGTTGTTGTTCAAAGTGGCGTGCCACCGGGTAGGTTCTAGCACCATTTTTAATGGCTCTTAGATGCTGCAACACACGTTTGTGCACTGGTAGGATAGTGCTGCCCACGTACCTCATGCCACATGGGCACTGAAGCACGTACACAGCAAAATCCATCTTGCACGTATAGTGGCCTTTAATTTTGATTTTCTTATTGGAAAAACCTAATGTGTACATGGTGGTATTAATCCCGTGTACACAAGCTTTGCACTTGGTGCATTTTACAAACCCTTCTCTCTTACTTAACCACATTGAGGCAGCCGCCTTTGGTTTGGGGGTTGGTATCACATTGCTGACCAACATTTGCTTAAAGGATCTTGCCCGCCTGAATGTTATTTGCGGCCTTCTTTGGACAATTTTACCTAAAATAGGATCGTTACATATCAGATGACAATGCTGGACAATATATTCCTTACTTTTTTGTGTTGCGTGTTGTACGATGTTACCATCCTACACTCATTTTTGTTCATTTGCTCTTTCCTCTTTCTGGTGTTGCTTTTATTAAAAAGAATATCTAATGCCAGTAGTCAGTGATCAAGAGCAGGATATGCTTGAAACGCGTTTGGCTTTTATTGGAAGGAAACGAGGGGGAGCGCTGAAGCTGCAGCCACCTGAGGTATTTGTGTGCGCATCCCTGCGTGTGTGGCATTTCCAGTGGGGCAACCTTCTGTTATGTGATGTTAAGCGGCCAGTCCAGCCGCGGAAAGACCCCGCCATCGGAAAGGCGGCTCCACCAAGCTTGGAATCGCGAGCTTGGTCATGGAACGCAGGGAACCTTGGCTGCCGGTATATATTGGCAGCAGAGCAGCAGTTTCCTCATCACTTTCACCCACGATCTCCTTTGGGTTAATCATCTATTTTAAATCCTATCGGGGCAAGAATGTTACACGGAGCCAGCAACACCCACATAGGGTACATTAACAGAACTACGAGTCTTCGGCAGCAGACAGGTGGACTACATCACCCACAAGGCTATTTTTGTCAACACCCACTGGGGCGGGACTCGAACATTTAATAAAATCAGCTGTTCTGAATAGTTTGCTCTCTCCGTGAGTAAATGCCAGTAGCCAGTGATCAAGAGCAGGATATGCTTGAAACGCGTTTGGCTTTTATTGGAAGGAAACGAGGGGGAGCGCTGAAGCTGCAGCCACCTGCGGTATTTGTGTGCACATCCCTGCGTGTGTGACATTTCCAGTGGGGCAACCTTCTGTTATGTGATGTTAAGCGGCCAGTCCAGCCGTGGAAATGCCTCGCCGTCGGAAAGGCAGCTCCACCAAGCTTGGAATCGCGAGCTTGGTCATGGAACGCAGGGAACCTTGGCTGCCGGTATATATTGGCAGCAGAGCAGCAGTTTCCTCATCGCTTTCACCCACGATCTCCTTTGGGTTAATCATCTATTTTAAATCCTATCGGGGCAAGAATGTTACACGGAGCCAGCAACACCCACATGGGGTACATTAACAGAACTACGAGTCTTCGGCAGCAGACAGGTGGACTACATCACCCACAAGGCTATTTTTGTCAACGCCCACTGGGGCGGGACTCGAACATTTAATAAAATCAGCTGTTCTGAATAGTTTGCTCTCTCCGTGAGTAAATGCCAGTAGCCAGTGATCAAGAGCAGGATATGCTTGAAACGCGTTTGGCTTTTATTGGAAGGAAACGAGGGGGAGCGCTGAAGCTGCAGCCACTTGCGGTATTTGTGTGCACATCCCTGCGTGTGTGGCATTTCCAGTGGGGCAACCTTATGTTATGTGATGTTAAGTGGCCAGTCCAGCCACGGATATGCCCCGCCATCAGAAAGGCGGCTCCACCAAGCTTGGAGTCGCGAGCTTGGTCATGGAACGCAGGGAACCTTGGCTGCCGGTATATATTGGCAGCAGAGCAGCAGTTTCCTCATCGCTTTCACCCATGATCTTCTTTGGGTTAATCATCTATTTTAAATCCTATCGGGGCAAGAATGTTACACGGAGCCAGCAACACCCACATGGGGTACATTAACAGAACTACGAGTCTTCGGCAGCAGACAGGTGGACTACATCACCCACAAGGCTATTTTTGTCAACGCCCACTGGGGCGGGACTCGAACATTTAATAAAATCAGCTGTTCTGAATAGTTTGCTGTCTCCGTGAGTAAATGTCAGTAGCCAGTGATCAAGAGCAGGATATGCTTGAAACGCGTATATATATATATATATATATATATATATATATACTACAAAAACCAAAGGTTACAGGGATGTTATAGTTAGGCTCAGGTTTCGCTTGTACAAAACAAGAGAAATTCAGCAGTTATAGTTAGCTGGGCTAACTATAACTCGCGCCCCTGAAATGCACTGCCTATGACCTCACATATTACATCACTCATGGCATGGTCAGTGACAACACTGATGACATCACTGATGACATCTCAAATGACATCACTGATGACGTCATCCAGTGACTGTGAGTGTTTTCAAAAAGTTTGTGTGTTAAAAATATATATACCAAGGTGCATTGGTGAATCAGGAGGTTTATGAGTGCCTGTATGGATGATACAGTGGGTGTGTGAATGATTGTATAAGTGAGAGATTAGGAGTCTCAGTGAATAAATGGGTGAGTGACTGCGTTGTGTGAATGTCTATATCATTCTGTCAGTTGGTACCTAAGTTACTGTATGGGTTGGTGAGTGGGTATGTGAGTGGCTGTTTGGGTGTTTGATTGGTTGTCCGAGTATATGTATGGGTGTATGAGTGTCTGTATGGGTGGGTAAGAGGGTGTGTGACTGCCTGCATGGATGAGTGAGTAGGTGAGTCAGTGGCTGAATGGGTTAGTGAGTGCATCTGTGAGGGGCTGTTTATATGGCTATGTCAGTGAGTGAAAAGATGTGTCAGTGGTATTTGGGTGAGTAACTGCATATGTGAAAGGCAGTATAGGTGAGTGTTGGAGTATATGAGTGACTGTATGTGTGAGTGAGTGTTTGTGAGAGTGGTTGTATGGGTGAGTGTGTGCTTTTGTCAGTGACTGTATAGGTGAGTATATGTATGAATAAGTGAGTGGGTGTGTGTATAACTGTATAGGTGAGTAAGTGGTGGTGTAATTGACTCTATGGGGGAGTGAGTAGGTGTGTGAGTAGCTCTATGGGTGACTGTGTGTGGGTGACTATGGGTGTATGAGTGGACATATCAGTGGCTGTATTAGTGAGTGAGTTGGTGTATGAGTAGCTGTATGGGTGACTGAGTGGATGTGTGTGTAGACCTATGAATCAGTGAGTGGGTGTGTAAATACTGGTATGGGTAGGTCAATGGTTTTGCGAATGGTAGTGGGGTAGTTGGAGTGGGTGTATGAAAGGTTATATTGGGGTGTGATTGGGTGGTCAGAGATTCTGCAGATGATGTCATCAGTGATGTAATCAGTGATGTCATTTGAGATGTCATCAGTGAAGTCAGCAGTGATGTCACTGACCATTTCATGAGTGATATAATATGTGAGGTCATAAGCAGAGCATTGCGGTGGCATGAGTTATAGTTGGCTCCGCTAACTATAACTGCTGAATTTCTCTGGTTTTAGAGTGAAACCTGAGCCCAACTATAACGTCTCGGTAACCGTTGGGGTTTTCAGTGTATTTCTAAGTTTTTTTAATTCCATTTCCTAACTATGACGTCCCTGTAATCTTTCATTTTTCAGTGAATTTCCAAGGTTTTTTAAATGCTAATTCCTAACTATAATGTCCCTGTAACTTTTGTTTTTTCAGTGAATTTCTATGATTTTTTAGCTAGTATTCGCGTTTGCAGAGTTGTGGAGACAGGGGGCAGGCGTCCGACCAGCTCTCAAGGAATCCCACTGTGTAGGACTTACAAGAGGTACTACGAAGAGCTTTTTGGCCCCCAAGGTCCCTCAGGAGTAAAGTGGACTTTATCCCCCAACCAGTAGTGCACCAAGAGCCATGTTTGCAGAGTTTAAGAGAATGGGGGAGTGGCCTCTGAAGATCTCTCAGCAACCCTGCTGTGTGGGACTAATCGGAAATAACAGGATCCCCCAGGGCCTGCCCTTTCAAAAAATAAATTACAAAAAAAGGGAGGGGGGCCACGCAGCCCCCTTCCTGGGCTGATTTTGGCCCCGGGGACTCAATCTCCTGGGGCCCAGCCATTTATTTTATTTTTTATATATCTGAAAAGGAGGGGGGCGAGCAGCACCTCTCCAAGTCCATTCTCAGCCCCCAGCCCCAATGCCAGCCCCTTTTTTTAAAAAAAATTATAAAAAGGGAGGGGTAGAATGCGCCCCCCCTTCGGGCCAGACCCCATCCCCCGAGGCCTGCCCCTTTTTAAAAAATTTGCTTTAAAATACATAGGAAAGGGGCCGTGCAGCTCCCCTCCCAGGTTATTTCAGCCCCGTGGACCCCATCCCCCGGGGCCCGGCCTGCAGTGTGTGTGCCCTGGTCCCACTTAGGACACTCACATGTTCAACATTGGGGACGCAGGGGGAGCCTGAAGGCACCCACGGTCTCTGCCGGCTCCCTGCCTCCTGCAGGAGCCGGCATTCCTTTGAGACCCAGGGAGCTGCTAACGTGCAGCTCCCTGGATCTCAAAGCAATGTGTATGTTACCCTGCTCGCTCAACAGTAGGCAGGGAAACAGACATGCTCCACTTTCAGCAAGCAAGAGCATTTTCTAATCTTGCTTGCTGAAAGCAGAGCTGAGTTTGCTATGGCTTGACGGGAGCAAGCCATAGCAAACTAGAATGTCCTGGGGTGGGCACTCTGGGACATTGCTGGAGCCGGCCCTGGGTGGTGGCTGTCCCCAGTACCATGTGTGGCTCCAGGAGGGGAGCTGCGTGGCCCCCTCCTTTCTTCTTTTAGGGCCTGCCCTGGGGAGGTGGCAGTCCCGGGGCAGAGAGTGGCCCAGGAAGAGGAGCCATGCAGCCCCCTTCCATTTTAGAGTTTGGCCCCGGGGAGGTGTTGGTCACCAGGGACGGGGAAACCGTGAGGCCCCCCCAAGCCAAATATAGGGAAGCCCCGAGGAGGTGGTGGCCCCCGGGACAGTGAGAGTCCATGAGGCCTCCCATATAATTGCAATTAGCCCCAGGGAGGGGGCGGTCCCCGGGGCTGCAGGTGAGCCCAGTGGGCCTGCCTGCATACATAATAAAAAGTGCCCTGATGAGGTGGCGGTCGACAGGGCTTTGATAAGCCATAGGAGGGGGACCTATGCTTCCCCCTCCTATATTTATGATATGCCCCTAGGACCTGGCCTACCCGGGGGGTGATTTAAAAGCAAGTGCGGGAGCCCACACTTGTTTTTTTTTTTTTAAATGTTGCCGCGCATATCACAATTTCGCTGCAAGATGTTTAAAAAAAAAATGATTTTATGCTGTGGCGGGGTCCTGTGGGGCCACAAGACCATGGCTTGGGGGTAAGGATATTCCTACCCTGCCCCCTTTTCTTTATTTTCACTTTTTTTTCTTTGGACTCGGTGAAGCCAAGTCCCAAGATCGCTGCCAACTCTTCCTGGTTGAAGTGTTGCAGCCAATCAGAGCTGTGCACTTCCCTGCACGAGCTCGTCTTTGTTCACGAAGGCTTCGCGACCAGAGATATCACTATAATTTGCAACTTATATTTCGGAAAAACTACTGAAC